>JASDDO010000026.1:382457145-383658015 GCA_030015575.1 Agapanthus africanus
TAAATATACATCTATGTGCAACTTAGCTAGTCGGGTCGCATTGATATGACCTAGTCTACAATACCTCAAGAAGGATTCGTTCATTTCTGAACTCTTCCTCTTGTGTATGTTTCGTATACTAAAGAACTGTAGTTTGATTTAGAACATCAATGTTTTTAGATAACGTGCCTGAACCGATCAACTTTTGATATAGGAAATGTTCAAAACATTATCCAACAATACAAAATTTTATCATTTCTTTACTAATAAAGAGAGTGATATGATTTTGTATATCAGGTTCGGTATCTAATAACATTCGTTTAGAATCATTGTATTGGTAATACAGGGTGACAGTGACCGACAGACTTGGCTGTAACTCTTGCCCCATTTTCTGCCTCATGAAACTTATCACCCGTTCTCAGTTCTTTACCTTTCTGTAGCCCTATGTAACAGATTACATATTTAGGATCCTGATCTGGTATCACATACCCAGGACGTAAAGGATACTGAGAAACAGTTCTCTGTAATGAACACACCCGAAGATGATGCATCAATATGCACTCTCTTCGTTTGGGCGGCACGGGAATTCTGGTAATCCCTAATTTCCTGCTCTGTCTTATAACAATTATAAGTTGGAGCGGGACCAACGTTCCCCAGCTCAGTATAACAAGCGGGTTCGGTCAATATCCGTATCATTATCTTGATTAAGGCGTGATATGGTCGCTACCTGGAGAGAGAGAGAAGAAAACACTCAGCGTGCGCTCTTGCAAAAATAGATTGGTTATTATTTTATCTAATCAGGATAGCTCACACTGCTTTTTATCAAATCTTCCTTCAAACCCTAAAAGAAAAGACTAGCCGGGATTAATTACACACTACAAGTTTGCCAATCTTTCAGCCAAGCCAGTGTCGGTACTTTGAGGGAGGTCCCCCGTGCTTTCGCACGAACCTAATTAATGTAAACCTCGTTTTCCCAGAGGCGTAACCCCGTTGACACCTTTCTAGACACCTACTTGATCGGCTAATTGTAATGTGTAAAACTCTCCCAGGAGTAACAATTACTCGCAGTGGGTATCGAAATCCAACTATCTCATAGAAGGTATGCAATCTTATTGCAAATTTCAACACTTGAAATTCCCGATAATTTTGCCCCTAGCGTCCTATGACCTTGACGCAGGCCAACAAACCATAGTGCGCTATTCAAGTTCAACCCGTCATTTCCTGATTGAATTAAACCCACCCGCACGACCCTTGACGCAGGCCAACAAAGTCGCACGACTACCCTAATCCAATCTGCATCATATGCATAAGCAGATAAATACTAGTTAGCTACCGCACACTACGCCTTGACGCAGGCCAACAAACGTAGCACGAATACTAACTACCACTTATCTGAAATGACGGAGGGCTACGACAGGTTTTTCTGAAAACCTATTGCGTAATGAACTTGATATCGTTGTAGAATCAAATGATTTTTAAAATGGAGTGTTTTTGAGGCTTTTCTAGTTTTGCTAAAGGAGTCATTCCCGGTGAATGGATCGTCGGTCCTTTCCTCGTCGAATGAGGTGCGGGATATATCGTATATATCACTGTGCAAAGCAAAAACTCTTAAAAGCAATCAAAAAACAAACCGAGTGTGTAGCATCTGCCAGTTATTGCTAAAGGAGTCACTCCCGGTGAAGGGATCTCGGTCCTTTCCTTATCGAATAAGGTGCAGGATATATCACATATACCTCTGTGCAAAGCATGAACTGTAGCTACCTGTTTTATTTTGAAATTCGATTCTACAACATCTTAGGTTTCTTTTTATTTCATTAATCACATTAATGAAGTCCCATCATTTAAGTACCTAAACATCATAGATAAATACGACGTACACTTATGCCATCCGCATTCGCCTCGATGTCCCCTCGTGCACCGTTAGGTTAGGTGACTAACGGCAGAGCGGGGCAGGGCTAGCGCGGGTGTAAAACATAAGTAACGCCTATATAATATATCATATACTATATATACTGTATCTATCACAAAACATCACATGATCACATCACAGATATCGCAGCAGAAGAAACATATGAAATATTGGATATACTAGGACGTCCGTGTTTTCAATACGAGCCAGTATAAAACACGGATTCCACGGTCGCGATGAATAGCCAAACCCACACCCCTAGACCCCTACGAGAGCGGCAAGCAACCCTACCAATTCTAGAGTTAGGAGACCCGGACTCGACTCCTCGAGTTGGTCTCCCACTGGACTCCAGAACCCGGTTACTTGTGCTCCCCTCCTTGGGTCTATCCTAATGCGGAAAAGTAAATAATATACAAAAGGTGACAACTTCCGCAACCTGGAAGTGCCCCAATAAAAGAATATTACATACAAGTTTTTACATGAATGAAAATGAAAAACACTCATCTCACATAAAAACCCCCGGCTATTCAAACACGACGATCCAATATAACATATCCAGCAACACATAACATCACATGTCATCATCGTAAGTAAATATGTCCATCCCAATTGTCGTTGACATATAGCAACGAAACCGGCGATATCACATATTACACTTACGGTCACAGAAAAGAAAGTGTAAAACTACAACAGTTGGAATCCGCAATCTCTTTAGACATCGCATGCCTAAACAAATGAATTCCTTAGACATCGCATGCCTAACAGTTATAAACCCCGCATTTTAGTCTCATTATCGAAAACTCTTTTCAATATCAAGTCGGGCAATTCAACAAGATTCCCGACATTCTGATCGAATGCTCATCGCAAACTTTAGTAGATGGCCGCACCCCCGACGCCGTCGACGAAGTCCACCAAGGCGGAACATCGCTGCCGCGAGCACCCGAACGGATGCTTTCGGCGACGGGGTTCTCCTACAGTCACTTGGTGGGGCTATGGAGCGAGGCTGTCTATTTAGTTTAGCCGGCGAGTATCCGCGTACGCTAAGTAATTGCGACGGACTTTTGATCACATCAAAATTCCGTGGCAACCGATCAAGTGAGACTAAACTGCTATGTTTATAACATTCATTCAGTTATCTCATAACTGTTTGTGAATTCCAATTATTGTATCCCATTCCAGATAATTAGAAAATGTTAAACTTTCCGATCGAACATTCAAACACCCAAGTTTTCCCGATACAGATCAACACATGAAACAAGTCTAAAAACATTCAGTTCGTGCCTCAGTACCAACGGTCCAGCCGTAGAAGGGTCAAGCCAACGCCTCACATGTGCCACGCCGTACTGCCCCAAACCCGAAGGTTCAAAGGGCAGTTCAAGACGGTCACATAATCGAGTTAAGGTTTGTTGTCTTCTAGAGGGTCCATCGCTTTACTTGCACTACTTAGAATGTCTTTAAACCACGGAAAAATCCAACACTTGGAAATTTTCCGGCAGGGGAAAAAGTGGGTATTTATATCCGGTCGAACTTTTTAACAGTTTCTAAAATATCCGGAAAAACATAAACGAAGTTAAATTATCCGATCAAATTAACGAATCCCCAATAAAACCCGAGAAAACTCAACACTTGAGTGGAATTAAAAAATTCACATAAAAAATTGCCAAGAAAGGACCTAAGAATAAATATATAAAATTTGAGGGACTAAGTCCAAATTTGGGCCGCGGAAGCGCCGCCAAACCCCTGGTTTGGCCGCGGTTCCGCGGTCGAATTATGGAATTAGAGGCCCAAACTTCACAGTAATTCTTAGTTTTTCCTGCTCTATTTTCTGAGAAGTTTTAATTCACAAAAATCCCTGTTTTTGAAAATTGTACAGAGAGCATGGAAAATTTGGGGTTTCGGGTTCGATCGGGTTTCTAACATCGTCTACGCATCGCCTAAGGCTCTAGTTAGGCTCTGATACCACTGTAGGGTTCCTAGGCACACTAATGAAGTCTCACAAGGCATCAACCATGCCCGTTTCAAAATTTACGGTGCCGAGAAACCCTAGACTAGATCGTTAACTAGAATTTTAGGCGACAAAAGCAACTAGTTTACAACTAATCTAAAAGAACGGAAATACAACCTTTGTAGATCCGGTTCTCCACCTCCATAGCTCCGTGATGATGTCTCCTCGCTGTCCAAATCGAATCCATGACTCTTGCATCGGCTTCATCGGAGAAAAAGCGGGCTAGGTCATCGACGACGATGCCGAAGATGATCTACGTCGAGGCATCACTAGATCAAGCTCCACCTTCACCAAGCCATGAAAACTTGTGAAGGAAACACACTCTACTACTTGGCAAGAGGTAGAGGATGAAGAAATAGGAAGTGGGTAGACTTTAGAATTGGATTTCTCACTCATTTGCTCAAGTTGCCATTGATGGAGCAAGCTTCTTCATGTTGAAGATGAAGAAGAAGAAGAAGAAAATGTTATGATAAGTTAATTCAAAATAGAAAATAAATTGAATACTTATCATAATCCAACCATGGTCAAATGTAGAGAATGAACTAGGGTTAAGTGGAATGGTTAGGGTTAAACATGAGACAAAATGGTCACTTTGGTCAAAGCTTCATGAAGCTTCAATATAAAACAAAATAAGCAACCATTTTCTCTTTATGCTTTTCATTTTCCAAAAAGAATAAATAAATAAATAAATGAATAAGAAAATGAAAACCCTAACCATTACACAACCATTGTTTAATCTTTACACAAACCCAAGTGAGCAT
The DNA here is from genome assembly GCA_030015575.1 of Agapanthus africanus. Taxonomy (NCBI): domain Eukaryota; kingdom Viridiplantae; phylum Streptophyta; class Magnoliopsida; order Asparagales; family Amaryllidaceae; genus Agapanthus; species Agapanthus africanus. The sequence continues at coordinate 382,461,800 of JASDDO010000026.1, forward strand.
GTATCATCAAACATGATACAATCTTGTGCACAAAAATATATCACATATACAATGTGCACAATTCAAGTGAGAAAATCCATTTAAAGTGAACCAATACTAGTTAATGCAAAGTAATATATCAAATATATAATTATGCATTAAATCATTAAATCAACACTTGATTTAACGATCCGGTCATATCGCATACAACCGACTAACATCCAATGTATCGGCTTATCGAATCAACCATTGATTCGATAGCTAGGTTATATCGCATACAACCAATCGATACATTCATCGTGAGAATGAAATACTGTATCACATACACGCATTATTCTCGGTCCCGCACATATCTCATATGCGCTCCTACTTCGTTTCGCTTGAGCCAGGAAACCTCTGTGTAGGACTCTAAAGACTCGTCAATACGCCGGTAGCAGATGATGATCATATCAAGCACCCACAAGCCGCAAGCGGTCTGCTAAACGTAACGGCCATCCGGGTATTGGGCGATCAGAAGATCGACGAGCAAGCCCGCTCACACTCCTGTGAATCCAACCAGTAACACTTACCGTATAGTCCGGTCTCGTCGTCTGATATGTCGCATATCTCGCCTAGGGGTGGTAAACGTCAGACCCCAATAGCTCGATATGTCGTGTCGATATGAGGTCTATAACAATTCGAGAAACTACTGGTAACACTTACCAGTAAATCTCAGCAACCCTGGCCAGGGATTTCCTGTTATAGCCAATCGAACACAGCGCAACATCAACTCCCTATACCGGGAGAGACGAATCCCCTCCTATCGCTCATTGCCTCCATGTGATTCGGGACTGTACCCAAAAACCACCGTTTTGCACGCCCTCTTGGACGTGGTAAGGTGGAAATCAAAGCACAGTGGGAACCACACAAGACTCTATGACGATCTCGGGTCAACAGACTACTCTGTACCAGTGTCACCAGAGAACTGCCATCTGACGTGAGGTATAATACCATCTGGGAGTTCTCGGCGAGTCCGTCCAGTGTACCCAGTCTCCACTGAGCACCCGTATATCATCTCTGATGTCAAACACCAATGGATATGGGATCATCCATCGCCCATCTGTATGGGTCGAGAAGATACACGCTAGTCTACTCTGGTATATCGATGCCCCGTCTCGATACACCCACGACTAGGGACCTTGAAGGATGTACTTATGGACTACCATGTCCCCACTGGTATGATCTGCATCATAGTCCAGGTAGTCAAGTACACATCCTAGGGGCTTTACCAACATGTAACAGAGAGACAATCAGTGTATACGTTAAGGTAAAGTGCAACCAGATAGCATACTATCATGTCGAGCAAGAAAGTCCTCCCTATATATGTCCAAGCATCCACTACAATATACATCCTATGTATAGTAATGGCCTCTAGGGCATACATATAACTAACAAAAAATGCAACATCACAGAAATGTAATAAGCATCACAGAACAATACAGATATCTGGGATCCCCGGGTTTCATAGAGCCGCTACTGAAACCCGACGTTCCCCTGGTCGTGTGGATAGCCTGTGCAATGAAATCCTAGACCCCTACGGGCGCGGCAAGTTACCCGCCAAAACCTGAAGCGAGGCATCCCCCTTCAACAACGTGAAAGGACCACCCAGCACTTCACGGAATCCGGTAACTTGAGCACCCCTCCTTGGGTCAACCTGTACCCCCTACGAATGCGGCCAACAGCCCGGCAATTCTAGAGTGAAGCCCCCCTCCGTCTCAAAACCATGAGATGCGGGCTCATTGCCCTCTAGAACCCGGCTATCCGTCCACCCCTCCGCGGGGTAATCCTAGTACAGAAAGTAAAATATACATACAACGCGTACATCGACCTCAGCCTGGTCGTGTCCCAAAAGAATAATATACAAACAGGCAGTGACGGCTGTCCACATGTCAGACGCTCGCCCCGCAATATCAAATGTACATATATAACCAAACTGTACTAACATTGCATCCAGGCTATCCCCACGACAAATCCGCAACATCACAGCACAACACAGAACATCAACGTGAATGTCACATTCGCAAATCCGTCTAAAAGGGCTGTAACAGTTAGACAGGATTTAACGATCAAATGACATTCACGGTCACAGATATAATGTAAATACTGTGGACTAACATGTTTAAAATTTTCGATCGATTAAATTTCCCGAAGCGGGTCTCAAGCACAACTGTAGCACTCAAAAACATCTGGGCCCAAAAAGAATATACCAGAAACCCTATTTCCATGTCAGAGAGCCACTGTAAAAATTTGATGCATTGAAGCCAAATTTCGGCGGCGGATCCGCGGCCAAAACGTGGTTTTGGCTGCTGATCCGCCACGATACAGTAACTTCAGCCTACCAAATTTTCACAGAATGCATAAAAAACCATGCACGTATTTTTACAATGTACCAAATAATTTTTAAAGCACTGTAAAATTCGACAGAAACATGACATGGAATTGCGGTTTTTGGAAAATCCGTTCGATCAAACATGTAAACACGTTAGAGCAAGCTAGACTAGGTTAATGGCGTGTCCCTGATACCATGTAGGTGCACGGCAGCACCCCGGCCGTCTGAACGAGGCAAAAAAGCGGAATCAAGAACTTTTCTATAAACTAGAACCGGCGCTACCGCGTACTTTGAACCCGGATCGGGCCATTAACCTAATCTTAGCTAACTAGAGAGAGGGTAGATAGATATACCGAGCGATCCGTATCCTTCGGTCTTCTCGTCGTCATCCAGATCTCCCCGCGGAATCTCCGGTCTTCATCTCCTCGTCGGAAGGGCACCACATCACCGGGTTCTTTTACGGGCTCCCACCTCTGGACCGAGGCAACTCGGGCACGAAGTTGGCGAGTCGACGTGTCCAAGAAGACTGTAGATGAAGTGTAGGATGATTTGTCTCTTGGGGTTACTAGAAGTTTCCATTTTGGTGGAGGAATGAGGTGAACTTTTGGAGATGGAGTTATGGGATATTTGCAAAGCCAAAAAGATCAAAAATCCTACACCACAATTTTTGGACAGCCCCATCTAAGCTTGGCCAGCCCCAAGTCTTGGGAATGAGAGGAGAGAGTGAGTGGAAAAAATAATTATGCAAGAGAGAGAAAGGGTGATGATAAGGAGTCATGATCACACAAAAAAATCTCAACCTACTCCCATCATTTAAAGCAATCATGAGTAAAAGAAGTCAATGGAAGAAAGAACCATCATGAAGCAACAATATACAAAGACCACCCTCCACAATGCTAATTTGCACATTTGCAAATAAGCCCTCCTCCACCAATTTTCAGCCAAGGAAAGAAACAAAGGAAAACGGCCGAAACGGAAAGCAAACTGGCAACTTCAGAAAAACGATCCCGTAATAAATTACAGGAAAACCCCGCGACTGTATATATATACCCGCATTTGTATTCCGACCGAATACAAATGCAATGAGACAAAATCAACACTGTACAATACTAGAATCCGGCTTAAACCAAAGCCCGCTAGTATAATCCGTCCGATCATGATCCGTGCAATACCACACGTACATGATCGAACCCTGACATATCTCCGAACGGCCTCTACAACGTTTCGCCCGAAACTTGAGAAACGGTCTGTGGGGGACTCTAAAGACTCGTCAATACTTTGGTTATGGATTTAACCACTAGCACGTCAGAGGTATTAGCCATACGTAATGGGCTACCAGGTATTATCCAAAAGGGACGTCGATGAGAGAACTCATCCTGACACCCTACTGAGCCTGTCAGTGACAATATCCGTACAGTCCGGTCCGTTCGTCTATGAGCATCGCATGGCGGGCCTAGGGGGTTGGTAAAAGTCAGACCCCCAAAAACGGTACAAGTCGTGTCGGAGTGTAGCCCAGAACACCCTGAGATACTACTGGAATACCTACCAGTAAATCTCCAGCCTTGGCCAAGGACTTCGCGTAATGGCTCTCCTAGACACAGCGCGACCTCACCCCCAATACCGGGAGAGACGAACCCCTGCAGATCCGCTCACTGCCTCCATGTGGCTCGGGACTGTACCCAACTAAAACCTGTTTGCACGACTCCTTTGAGCCGTGGTAGGGCAGTAATCAAAGCACAGTGGGAATTCACACGAGACAAATAACGATCTCAGGTCGATGAACTAACCAGTACACATGTCACCAGGGAACTGCTATCTGACGTATGGTATAATCCCAACTAGCAGGTTCCCAGCGAGTCCTGTCCGGTGTACTCATAACCCAATGAGCACCTGTATACATCTTAGGTGAACCAACTGACACCAGTGGCTTGCGAGACCGGCCACTGTTCTCGTCGGGGTCTCGACTGTATACACTAGTCTACTCTGGAGTATCGATGCCCTGTCTCGAAAACTCCCACGACTAGGGACCTTTTAAGGATGTGCTTGTAGACCCCAGCTCCCACGTATATGATCGCCCTTATACTGCTGGCAGTCAAGCAAGAATCCTAGAGGCTCTTTCAACGTGCAATAGTGACCTGTAAGGTCACCTAAAGCAGCACACGATGATAAAGATAAACCAGATAGCATCCCTTGAGTAAGACTGTCCTACCGGTATAGGCCCTCCCTCAATCATTGCAATCACGTGCCTGTGATCCAATAATTGACTCTGAAGGCACTATCTCCAACAGTCCTAAAACTGGCTAATGACCGAAACGTCTTTAAACTACTACCAACCCGCGGCAACTTCAGGCCGACGTAAAAAATAGAAAGGTATGTCCATAAGCAAAATGGGCACGGATGAAAACCCGAAAAAGGCTCCGTGAGTAAAAACAGCAGGGCTACCGGCTATTTTTGTGAAAACCCGAAAAGGCGCAATCTCGTTAAAAGACACTTGCAAGGTCCTCTCGACCCTGTAAGGAGAAACCACCTGCGTGAGATCCTTACGACTCACAAGGGAGCAACACACTTAGAGATCCCTATGATTCCTAAGGAGAAATTACACTTACGAGATCCTCACGACTCGTAAGGAGAACCCTCTTATGAGACCCTCACGGCTCATAAGATTCAAAAGTCTTAAGCTACAGCGATCTGAACCTGTTCTTAAGCGGCCACCACAACCTCCAATGCTGCCCTACAAACGGTTAAATTTTGACCCCTGTATACAATCCACGGGCGCGAATGAACATTTCCACTAACAAAGTCCTACCAGAGACTGGGGATATGCTCATTGTAGGGTGTTTTTCGTCACCCTATTGAGATAGGAATACGCGCGCGCTTGTCAAGCGCATTACAGATTCTCCCGGCCTAGGGTAAGCCGGGGTTTAATGATTGTGGGGATCCGAATCTCCGGCAGCCGCAGACTAAGCTACCGTTAATTACCCCTCGCCTTTGAAGCGAGGGAACCTCCGATTGACTGGTTAAACTGGTCATGCAAACTCAACGTGCAGTGTTGTGTTTTGAAGGGGTTTTGGATATATCGGGGGCCCCGCAGAGTTTTTACGGGGGTAGTGTTGTAGAGTATGTGTGTGTGTATATATGTATGTATGTGTGTGTGTGTGTGTCTATATATATATATATATATATATATAAGGGGGAAAAGGCATCCAAAGGATGCATGGGAAAAAGCGCCAGCGCTCCACGTGTCGGCACGTGGGCGCTCGGGCGCTAGCGCTCTGAGCGCAATAGCACTGGCGCTCGGGCGCTAACGCTTTGGGCGCTGGCGCTCGGGCGCTAACGCTTTGGGCGCTGGTGCTCGGGCGCTAACGCTTTGGGCGCTGGCGCTCTGAGCGCTCCACGTGTCCGCACGTGGGCGCTCGGGCACTAGCGCTCTGAGCGCAAGAGCGCTAGCGCTCTGAGCGCTAGCGCTCTACGTGTTAGCACGTGAGCGCTCGGGCGCTAGCACTTTGGGCGCTAGCGCTCTGAGCGCAAAAGCGCTAGCACTTTGAACGCTAGCGCTCCACGTTTCAGCACGTGGGCGCTTGGGCGCTAGCGCTCTGAGCGCAAGAGCGCTCTAAGCGCAAGAGCACGAGCGCTCTGAGCGCTAGCGCTCCACGTGTCAGCACGTGGGCGCTCGGGCGCTAGCGCATTGGGCGCTAGCGCTCTGAGCGCAAGAGCGCTAGCGCTCCACGTGTCAGCACGTGGGCGCTCGCGCGCTAAAAGGGACTTGGTCCCTGCAATGGGAGTTGTACTCCCAGAAAGGAGCACTTTTTATTTTGTTTATATATATATATATATATATATATATATATATGAGGAGTTAAACTCCTAAGATATTTTGAAGCTGATGAAGGGGCTTCTCCCCTTATGCCCTAGTAATTCCCCTTAAGCCCTAGTTCTTCTTCCTTTGTTTAGCCGGATCTTGAAGATCAAGAGATGTGAGATTTTAAAAATCTCTTCTTTTTGAGATCTGATGGTAGATCCAGGTTTCCCTTTGTGGGTTTTGTGGTGAAAAACTATTTAGTTTTGAAAAAAGAAGAGTAAACTCTTGATTTAATTCAAAAGAAAGAAGAAGGTTTGAGACCTTCATGAAGGGGAAAGAGTCATAAACCCTTGGTTTTTTGAGAGAATGAAAAGTTTTTTTTTTTATTCATCATCATATTGCTTTATATAGGCTTACATATTTATATATAGCCCCTTGGGTTTTGCAAAATGGCATTTTGCCCATCCCATGGCTCATGTGCCATTTCTTTTTGCACATAAGCCATAGGCTTTACCAAAAATTAGCTTTATGCCCATTTGCTTACATTCATGCATAAAAAATTACATAAAAATGATTTATTACATGATTTTTATTTCAGCATGGGGGAGGTCGGCCGCTTCATGTTAGGGCTCGACCCGGGCATGAGCCCACTTGATCTGGGCTTGGGCCCACTTGGCTTGGGGTTGACCATGACTTTGACTTGGTCAACCGGGGTGCAATTTTTGACTTCAACACTCATATGGCAAAAGACACTTGTAAGTCCTCTCGACTTATAAGGAGAAACCACTCTTGTAAGATCCTTACGACTTATAAGAGAACACACGCTTAGGAATCCTCACGATTCCTAAGGAGAAAACGCACCTACGTGATCCTCATGAATCGTAGGGAGAAATGGCTTCATGAGACCCTTACGACTCATGAAGTCAAAAGCCTTAGTCGATAGGATCCTAACCCTGTCTACTAAGCCACCTCTGTTCGACATCGACAGAGGCAAATGATGAGTCGCTCCTGGCAATATTCCAGTTGTAGCGATGCTGATGCCTAAATCGGTATCAGATCCCCCAATCCCATACTCCCGATAAAAGCTAACGAGCCACACATGCATACGAAATAGCCGAAATGATGTGGCAACTTGCAAATCAGCAAGTGAAAATGTACGCATACAAAATAACTGAAATAGTTTGGCAACTCGTTATAAAAAGCAGTGAGTAAATGAAAAATAGCCGAAATGATTGGGCACCGCGAAAAATAGCCGAAATGATTGGGAAATCGCGATTTTCGTGATATAAAAATCTGAAATGATAGAGCATCGCGGAAAGAATAAAAAAATGGTGAAAGAATGAAACTTTTTGCCCTACAGGTGAGATCGCATCGATCCCTGTATACAATCCAGGGGCATAAACAAAGAGGGAACCATACTTTCTCGACAGGCTCCATTAGAAAGCGAAGCCAAATCTCGACGGTTCATAGACAACCTAGAAACAACCTCGACATTTGTCACAATATTGCAGACACAATGTCAACAAATGAAGCAAAGGAAGATCCCTAGCTTCAGGGTCTCGGCGTCAACATCGATGACTTAGAGATCACCAACGACGTTTCTCCTCACTCTAACCAGATGCAGACGTGACGTCAACAACCGACCTCTGAGTGGCAACGAAACGGAACCATGGCAATGTCCCTAGTTCTAAATCTCAATGGCCACATCTTCAGCTTGGAGACCAACAACGGTGGGCCTCTTCATTCCAGCAGGACACAGATGTTATACCATCAAACGGAGCCACGACATAGTCCCTAGTTCCAAATCTTGATGGTTCACAGAAAACCTAGAGACCATCTCAGCATTCGTCTCGATACAGTAGACGAGATGTCAACAACGGTGTTCCTCCGCAGTCCAGCAGAATGCAAACGCAATGTCAAAAAATGACCTCACGATCGAAACAAAGTGGAACGACGGCAAAATCCCAGCTCCACCTCAGCATTCATCTCGTTACACCAGACGCAATGTCAAGAACGGCGTTCCTTCGCAGTCCAACAGGATGCAGACGCAACGTCAACAAAAGACCTCACGGTCGAAACAAAGCGGAGTGATTGCAAAATCCCACCACATCGACGTTCTTCTCGATACAGATATCGGGATGTCACTACAGCGTCCTTCCTCTGACAGGATTCGGGCACGCTGAAGCAAAGACCAAATTCCTAGCTTCAGAGTCTTGACGGCAACTCATACAAAGCCTGAAAGACCATCGGAGATCATCCCACACCAGCACGGAGCGATCACCACCTCGACGTTCGTCTCGATACAGCAGACGAGATGTCACTACAGCGTTCTTCCTCCGACAGGATTCGGACACGCCGAAGCAAAGGCCAAATTCCTAGCTTCAGAGTCTTGACGGCAACTCATACAAAGCCTGAAAGACCATTGGAGATCATCCCAAACCTGCACAGAGCGATCACCACCTCGACGTTCGTCTCGATACAGCAGATGAGATGTCACTACAGCGTCCTTCCTCCGACAGGATTCGGACACGCCGAAGCAAAGGCCAAATTCTTAGCTTCTTAGTCTTGACGACAACTCATATAAAGCCTGAAAGACCATCGGAGATCATCCCACACCAACACGGAGCAATCACCACTTCGATGTTCGTCTCGATACAGCAGACGAGATGTCACTACAGTAGCCTTCTTCTGACAGGATTCGTGTAAGTGCACGGCAGCGCCCCGGCCGTCAATCCGACGCCAAAATGCGGAAACGAAACTTTTACAAAACTTGTAAACCGGCACTACCGCGCACTATAAAACCCGGATCGGGCCAATAACCTAATGCTAGCAAACAAGAGAATGGGTAGAAAGCTATACCGAGCGATCCGTGTCCTTCGGTCTTCGGCCTCCATCCCGATCTCCTCGCGGAATCTCCGGTCTTCATCTCCTCATCGGAAAGGGCACCACATCGCCGGGTTCTTTTACGGGCTCCCACCTCTGGACCGAGACAACTCGGGCACGACGTTGGCGAGTCGACGTGTCCAAGAATGCTGTAGGCTATTGTAGAGTCACTTGTCTCAAGCGGGTATGAAGTTGCCATATATGATGGAGGAATGAACAATGGAAATGAGCTTAGGATTTTTGGTGTAAGAAAAAATGAGAACAAGAATTTTCCACACCAAAAAAATAATCCTCTCCCCTCACCAAGAAGTGGTCGGCCAAATAAAATTTGGAGGAGGGAAACATACAAGGGAGGTGAGTGTAGGAAAAAGAAATGGTGACCATAACCCAAAAGCAAGCCTCACATCATAATCCAAATCAATCCAATCTCAAATCCTTTCTCATTAATGCAAAACCATGATCACTAGAAAAAGCAAAGATGCTATATCCATCATAATCCCTCATTTACAAATAAACCCCTCCACATAGCTAATTTGCACACTTGCAAATAAGCCCCTCTCATCACAAAAGTTCGGCCATGAAGGAACAAAGAAAAACTGGCCGAAACGGAATGCAAACTGGCAATTTCAAAAAACTGATCCCGTAATAAATTATAGGAAAACCCCGCGACCGTATATACATACCCGCATTTGTATTCCGACCGAATACAAATGTAATGAGACAAAATCTACACTGTACAATACTAGGATCCGGCTTAAACCAAAGCCCGCTAGTATTATCCGTCCGATCATGATCCGTGCAATACCACACGTATATGATCGAAGCCTGCCATATCTCCATACGGCCTCTACAGCGTTTCGCCCGAAACTTGAGAAACGGTCTGTGGGGGACTCTAAAGACTCGTCAATACTTTGGCTGTGGATTTAACCACTAGCACGTCAGAGGTATTAGCCATACGTAACGGGCTACCAGGTATTGACCAAAAGGGACGTCGATGAGCGAACTCATCCTGACACCCTACTGAGCCTGTCAGTGACAATATCCGTACAGTCCGGTCCGTTCGTCTATGAGCATCGCATGGCGGGCCTAGGGGGTTGGTAAAAATCAGACCCCCAAAAGCGGTACAAGTCGTGTCGGAGTGTAGCCCAGAACACCCTGAGATATTACTGGAATACCTACTAGTAAATCTCCTGCAGATCCGCTCACTGCCTCCATATGGCTCGGGACTGTACCCAACTAAAACCTGTTTGCACGACTCTTTGAGAGTGGTAGGGTAGTAATCAAAGTACAGTGGGAACTCACACGAGACAAATGACGATCTCAGGTCGATGAACTAACCTGTATACATGTCACCAGGGAACTGCTATCTGACGTCAGGTATAAGACCAACTAGCATGTTCCCGGCGAGTCCTGTCCGGTGTACTCATAACCCAATGAGCACCTGTATATATCTTAGGTGAACCAACTGACACCAGTGGCTTATGAGACCGGCCACCGCCCCTCGTCGGGGTCTCGACTGTATACACTAGTCTACTCTGGAGTATCGATGCCCTGTCTCGAAACTCCCACGACTAGGGACCTTTTAAGGATGTGCTTATAAACCCCAGCTCCCACGTATATGATCGCCCTCATACTGCTGGCAGTCAAGCAACAATCCTAGGGGCTCTATCAACGTGTAATAGCGACCTGTAAGGTCACCTAAAACAGTACACGATGATAAAGATAAACCAGATAGTATACTATCATCTTGAGTAAGACTGTCCTACCGGTATAGGTCCTCCCTCAATCATTGCAATCACGTGTCTATGATCCAATAATTGACTCTGAGGGCACTATCTCCAACAATCTCCCACTTGCACTCAAGGCTAATTATTGCGATGTCACATACTCATAGCCCGTGTGATACCGAACACCCAACTCCTCTACTAGTCAGTCTCACAAAGCTCGTTTGCGAAACTATTGCGTTCGAAGAATAGCCTCAGTGAGTGGATCCGCTGTGATGTTTCTTTCTATGCCTCTCTTTATCTCAAGTTCTCGGAGAACCCATCTCCCGGAATGAGCAATACCTGTATTAGAATATGTTTGGATGTCTGATGGGACCTAGTTCATAAGTGAACTCCAAATTCAAACTTCTTAGACTGTATCGTCGACTGAACTTAATCAGTGTCCTGCGCCATGCCTCCCTCAGTATCCGTCTGGACCACCTGTCCAAAATACAGCCCCTCGTCAGAGGGAAAACTATAACTCTGACAGCCACTCTGTCATCCAAGTCACCTTGGAAGCCTGGAATGATAAATGTCTCCCGAAGGAGGATGCCGTTATCATATCCGTAGAACATTCACTTATGTTCTAAAACTGCTTCCGAATGTTTCTCCAGGATTGGATCAATATCAACTTATTTCATCTCGTGCAAAAACAACATCTGGTGTGGTACTTGACATCTCATGATTGACTCAATTGCCTAAGCAAGTGATCTGCCAATCATGTACATCCCTCTCCCCTTTAGTCTATAAGACATCTTTAGAGAGGGGTGACTCCATTACCTGCAGGTGTACTACCGTGCCAGGAGTCGTCCATTCTCAATACTCTTAGAATGCTATCTAAGTACCCTGATTGGGAAAATTCCCAAATCTAGATCTAAAACCATAGATCTAGTAACCAGAATGTCTGATATAATATCCAAGTCCTATGTGGAGAAACTACTGTGTGGCAACCAAAGTATAACCGACCGTAGTATAGGAATTTCACTTCCTACTCTGTGTATGTCATCCAAATGCCAGGACATCACACCCTACTACCTTCTTAACAGATCCACCCCCTATACTGATGAAGTCAAACCTATGACTGTCACATCAGAAATAGATGATCTATCTCCGCTATATCTGCTTAAGTCTATAAATAGACATAAGCCGCTTGTCCACTATACTTCCGCTGCTCCCACTGACTACGACAACCCTCTGGCAGAGTCATATAAACGTACACTTCTAAAGCTAGTTTAGAACGACGCTATACTCATCCACCTGCCGAGTCTCATAGTCTTGAACAACAGCAATGCCAAGTCTGGGTAAACAAGAACCTCCCTATCACCGTCCTTGAGGCTACCGGAGTACCTCCCGAGTGCCTGAGGTTACCCATCATGTCTGCGGAGTGGCTAATGGAATGTTAAACAAGATTGAATGTTTAGGTTCTTATCAAATCTTCAGCAATCGTTTGTGGTTCTGGAATCACTTCCAGTTCTACCATACTCCCACTACTGTTTTCCGAAAAAATCCATTTTTATCAAAACTGTGGCGAGTCAAGAACAATATCATTATTGATCTTCCAGATGGTAGAAAGTCAACCCTCGTCATAGCCTGGGTCAACCCACAAACAGCCATTATAGAAACGTGCCTCGAGTTATCCAGAGTCTGGTTTTAAGCATAAGCCGGACAACTCCCCGTACCTTAACAATGTCAAGATATGAACTGTTCTATATCCAATACACAAACAGAGGCACTAATTTAATTGAACCAGATTCAAATCATGCAACTGTCTCCAGTGCATGTTAACTAAATGGAAAGAGGCCGATCAGCATTACTCAACTTAGGAGTACTTCCAATTATGAGTAACTTGAAAGAGAAGCAAGTTCTCTTAATCATTACTATCAACTGAATACCATACACAAGTATCTACATCTTCGATCACCTTGAAGAATCCCGATACTTGCAACACCTGGTTCTCTACTTTATCCACATACCTATAACTTCTCAAAACTTGGACCCTGTGACACCTGTCTAAAAACTAGAGAAGTCATAAGTAAACCGAATATAATACGAGAACCAACCCCTCTGTCCTCATGGACGCTGGACAATATACAATACTCTGTATAAGTCTCTTGAGTCTAATAACTCATTCCCTGTGTGTCGTAGGTTGAAAACTGTACCTATGGTTAAGAAGAATTACACCGCTGTTTAATACTCCTTACCTAACCATCCACTGATATAGATAAATGTCATGGACATAATTTCAAAAAGGTATATCTCACCCTATAAAAATAGACGTACAGATGTATCAATTTGAAATTGGTGCATAACAGCGGATATTCAAAACCAAATATTTGCCGTCCGGCAAACAACCCAGGTGACTTCCTCAAATATCACCAATTACAACGAATTCCGATATAATGAGGATGATCACCTAATTCCCAATAACTTACTCCCACTCATCATCTGTAAAACTATACAGATGTGAGAATCATACCTGGTAAATACATATCCTGGAGCAAGTGTCTAATTGGGAAATCAGTTTTCTTTTAACAGTACACAGTGAAACTGAAACATTGAAATGTTTCGTAGGGGTATCCGGGTATTCCTAGTAATGCCTCTTCCATTATCAGATTCACAACTGTAACCGTATATCTCTTTGCCATATCTCTAAATCCCTTTATATGTCTTTAATCATTACCTTCTGTACACCCTTTTAGGCCAAATGGTTTTCTTCCTTCCCTACCATTCGGCACCAGCCTATGGTTTGGAAGAAGACTATCCAATAAGCATAATGGGTGTTCTGTCCTAATCCTAGGAGCACTCGCAATGCGAGAGATGGTGAAGATAAAAGACAACTGAATAAAACCTTATTCCTATTTCTCCAGAACCAGAATCCATCCCCGAACTGGAACAAGTTCCTTTCGAGTTCGTATATAACCATACGATGGAGTATCCAAATAACTGTGCATCTTTGTAGTGATACGGAGTGTCCTGGAGAAATACAAAGGTGATGTAGGATTAGCGAAGAAATACTTAGTTTGGTCGTGAATAGCAGTTGCAATTTACTTTACCCTCTTACTAATCTCTTTATTTGTCTTAACTTAATACCTTCTGCACACCACAATTAGGCTAATCGGCTTTCTTCATTCCCTACCGTTCGGCACCAGCCTAAGGTTTGGAAGAAGACTATCCGATAGGCGTAACGGGTGTGCTATCTCCTAAGCCAAGGAGTACTCACAACCTGAGAGAAGGTAAAAGGAAAAGACAACTGAATAGTCCTATTCGTTTTCTCCATAACCGGAAACCATCCTCGAATAAATTCCTTCGAGTTCGTATATAACTATACGATGGTTTTATCCAATGGAAGTGGACATTCATAGTAATACGGGGTGCTCTGGAGAAAAGGGTAAAAGTTGGAGTGGCAATGAGGTTTGCAACTCTGACAGTCCAAAAGCCAGTGTTTAAGAAGGTTTGGTTAATCTTAGTCTCTGAGTCATAGTCAAGGGTCGGGTCATGGTCACTGCCAAAGAGAGACAGAAAAGAAACACTCAGCGTGCATTCTAACCTAGATCAGAATGGTTATCAATTTATCTAATCAGGAAACCTCCCACTGTAACGTCAAATTCTCCTCCAAACCTGAAAGAAGAATTAGTTGGGATCACCCGAGGAGTAAACCAACTCATCAGTGGGAATCGGGATCCAACTATCATCGCATGATAACGTGACGGAATCCGCTCACGTTATCACACTCCAGAAGGTATGCGCATATCTGGCAAGTTTCAGTTTCTTTAGAAACTCCCGATGTGATTTTTGCCCGATGCTCTTATGACCTTGATGAAGGTCAAAAAATCATAAGTCACATATCAAGTTCTACCCGTCATTGTCCAGGTTAATTTGATCCCACCCGCACAAGCCCTTGACGAAGGTCAACAAGGCTATATGACTGTCCCAAACTAACGCATCTATCTATGCAGCAGAAAGGTAACAAGCAGCTACCATTCACTATGCCTTGACGAAGGTCAACAAACATAGCATGAATACTGCGTGCTACCCGTCTGAAACGACGGAGGGCTACGAATGGTTTTTGGCGAAAAACCTTTAACGTAATGAACTTGATATCGTTGAAGAAAACCAGATAGCTTTTTATAAAAATATAGTGGCGAAAATCTTCGCTAAAGAGGTCACTCCCGTTGAAGGGATCTCGGCTCTTTCCCCGTAGAATGAGGTGCAGGATATTCCAACTGAATACCACGATGCAAAGTAAAAAGTAATCGGCTATAGTGAAGTTATTACCCTGACGCAAACTTCTGTCCAAGGGGTCACTCCCGGTGAAGGGATCTCGGCCCTTGCCTCTTCAACTGAGGTGCAGGATATTCCAACCGAATACCACTGTGCAAAACAAAAGAGAACGTCCTTGCAATAACAGCTTTTTGAAAATTGTTCCAACAACATCAGAATAGGTTTGTTTAGCTTGCATTGATCCGAATCAACGCGGTCCCATCAATTGATCACACCAATAGAGAACGAAAGTACGATGTACGTATATCGCATCCGCATTCGCCACTGGGTCCCGTCATCACCCGTTAGCTTACTTAACTAACGACAGAGCGGGGAATGGACTAGCGCGGATGCAAAACATATACAACATCTACTAGTATATATATCAATATATAATATTCGCTCAAGGCGTGATAAAATGCAACATCACAGAAATGTAATAAGCTTCACAGAACAATACAGATATCTGGGATCACCGGGTTTCATAGAGCCGCTACTGAAACCCGACGTTCCCCTGGTCGTGTGGATAGCCTGTGCAATGAAATCCTAGACCCCTACGGGCGCGGCAAGTTACCCGCCAAAACATGAAGCGAGACAGCCCCCTTCAGCAACGTGATTGGGCCACCCAGCACTTCACGGAATACGGTAACTTGTGCACCCCTCCTTGGGTCAACCTGTACCCCCTACGAGTGCGGCGAATAGCCCGCCAATTCTAGAGTGAAGCCCCCTCTGTCTCAAAGCCATGAGATGCGGGCTCGTTGCCCTCTAGAACCCGGCTATCCGTGCACCCCACCTTGGGGTAATCCTAGTACAGAAAGTAAAAATATACATACAATGGGTACATCGTCCTCAGCTCGGTCGTGCCCGAAAAGAATAATATACAAACAGGCAGTGACAACAGTCCACATGTCGGACGCTCGCCCCGCAATATCAAATGTACATACACAACCAAATTGTACTACCATTGCATCCAGGCTATCCACCACGACAAATCCGCAACATCACAGCACAACATAGAACATCAACGTTAATGTCACGTTCGCAAATCCGTCTAAAAGGGCTATAGTAGTTAGACAGGATTTACTGATCAAATGGCATTCACGGTCGCAGATATATTGTAAATACTGTGAACTAACATGTTTAAAATTTTCGATCGACTAAATTTCCCGAAGTGGGCCCCAAGCACTACTGCAGCACTCAAAAATATCTGGGCCCAAAATGAATATACCAGAAACCCTATTTCCATGCCATAAACCCACTGTAGAAATTTGGCGCGGTTTGGCCACAATACGGCGGCGGTTCCGCGGCCAAAACGTGGTATTGGCCACTGATCCGCCGCGCTACAGTAACGTCAGCCGACCAAATTTTCACAGAATTCTAATAAAACCTTGCACGTATTTTTGCAATATATCAAATAATTTTTTGAGCACAGCAAAAATTCGATAGAAACTTGGACTTGAAAATTGGGTTTTTGGAAAATCCGTTGGATCGAACTTGTAAACACGTTAGAGCAAACTAGACAAGGTTAATGGCGTGGCTCTGATACCAATGTAAGTGCACGGCAGTGCCCCGGCCGTCAATCCGACGCAAAATGCGGAAACGAAACTTTTACAAAACTTGTAAACCGGCACTACCGCACACTATAAAACCCGGATAGGGCCATTAACCTAATGCTAGCAAACAAGAGAATGGGTAGAAAGCTATACCGAGCGATCCGTATCCTTCAGTCTTCGGCCTCCATCCCGATCTCCTCGCGGAATCTTCGGTCTTCATCTCCTCGTCGGAAAGGGCACCACATCGCCGGGTTCTTTTACGGGCTCCCACCTCTGGACCGAGGCAACTCCGGCACGAAGTTGGCGAGTCGACGTGTCCAAGAATGCTGTAGGCTAGTGTAGAGTCACTTGTCTCAAGCGGGTATGAAGTTGCCATATATGATGGAGGAATGAACAATGGAAATGAGCTTAGGATTTTTGGTGTAAGAAAAAATGACAACAATAATTTTCCACAACAAAAAAAATAATCCTCTCCCCTCACCAAGAAGTGGCCGGCCAAATAAAATGTGGAGGAGGGAAAACATACAAGGGAGGTGAGTGTAGGAAAAAGAAATGGTGACCATAACCCAAAAGCAAGCCTCACTTCATAATCCAAATCAATCCAATCTCAAATCCTTTCTCATTAATGCAAAACCATGATCACTAGAAAAAGCAAAGATGCTATCCATCATAATCTCTCATTTACAAATAAACCCCTCCACATAGCTAATTTGCACACTTGTAAATAAGCCCCTCTCATCACAAAAGTTCGGCCATGAAGGAACAAAGAAAAACTGGCCGAAACGGAATTCAAACTGGCAACTTCAAAAAACTGATCCCGTAATAAATTACAGGAAAACCCCGCGACCGAATATACATACCCGCATTTGTATTCCGACCGAATATAAATGCAAATAGACAAAATCTACACTGTACAATACTAGGATCCGGCTTAAACCAAAGCCCGCTAGTATTATCCGTCCGATCATGATCCGTGCAATACCGCACGTATATGATTGAAGCGTGCCATATCTCCATACGGCCTCTACAGCGTTTCGCCCGAAACTTGAGAAACGGTCTGTGGGGGACTCTAAAGACTCGTCAATAGTTTGGTTGTGGATTTAACCACTAGCACGTCAGAGGTATTAGCCATACGTAACGGGCTGCCAAGTATTGACCAAAAGGGACGTCGATGAGCGAACTCATTCTGACACCCTACTGAGCCTGTCAGTGACAATATCCATACAGTCCGGTCCGTTCGTCTATGAGCATCGCATGGCGGGCCTAGGAGGTTGGTAAAAGTCAGACCCCCAAAAGCAGTACAAGTCATGTCGGAGTGTAGCCCAGATCACCCTGAGATATTACTGGAATACCTACAAGTAAATCTCCTGCCTTGGCCAAGGACTTCGTGTAATGGCTATCCTAGACACAGCGCGACCTCACCCCCAATACCGGGAGAGATGAACCCTTGCAGATCCGCTCACTGCCTCCATGTTGCTCGGGACTGTACCCAACTAAAACCTGTTTGCACGACTCCTTTGAGCGTGGTAGGGTAGTAATCAAAGTACAGAGAGAACTCACACGAGACAAATGACGATCTCAGGTCGATGAACTAACCTATACACATGTCACCAGGGAACTGCTATCTGACGTCAGGTATAAGACCAACTAGCATGTTCCCGGCGAGTCATGTCCGGTGTACTCATAACCCAATGAGCACCTGTATACATCTTAGGTGAACCAACTGACACCAGTGGCTTGTGCGACCGTCCACCGCCCCTCGTCGGGGTCTCGACTGTATACACTAGTCTACTCTGGAGTATCGATGCCCTTTCTCGAAACTCCGACGACCAGGGACCTTTTAAGGATGTGCTTATAGACCCCAACTCCCACATATATGATCGCCCTCATACTGCTGGCAGTCAAGCAAGAATCCTAGGGGCTCTATCAACGTGTAATAGCGACCTGTAAGGTCACCAAAAACAGTACACGATGATAAAGATAAACCAGATAGCATACTATCATCTTGAGTAAGACTGCCCTACCGGTATAGGTCCTCCCTCAATCATTGCAATCACGTGCCAGTGATCCAATAATTGACTCTGAGGGCACTATCTCCAACAATTCGGGCACGCCGAAGCAAATGCCAAATTCCTAGCTTCAGAGTTATGACGGCAACTCATACAAAGCCTGAAAGACCATCGGAGATCATCCCACACAAGCACGGATCGATCACCACCTCGACGTTCGTCTCGATACAGACGACGAGATGTCACTACAGTGTCTTTCCTCCGACAGGATTCGGACACGCCGAAGCAAAGGCCAAATTCCTAGTTTCAGAGTCTTGACAGCAACTCATATAAAGCCTGAAAGACCATCGGAGATCATCCCACACCAACACGGAGAGATCACCACCTCGACGTTCGTCTCGATACAGTAGACGAGATGTCACTACAGCGTCCTTCCTCCGACAGGATTCGGATAAGCCGAAGCAAAGGCCAAATTCCTAGCTTCAGGGTCTTGACGGTAACTCATATAAAACCTGAAATACTACCGAAGACCTCCCCACATGGAATGGTCACCACCTCGATGTTCGCCACGATACAGCAGAAGAGATGTCACCACGGCGTTCCTCCTCTAGCAGGATTCAGACGCGACAATCAAACAATGGAACCATGGCAAAATCCCTAGTTCTAAACCTCGACGGTTCACCAACAACCTAGAGACAACCGCGACATTCGTCTCGATACAGCAGACGCAATGCCAACAAACGAAGCAAAGGCCAAATTCCCAGCTTCAGGGTCTTGACGGCAACTCATATAAAACCCGAAAGACTATCGGAGATCATCCCACACCAGCGCGGAGTGGTTATGACCCATCGGGGCTCCCCAAAAATGAGCCTAACCTCGAGTAAAAAGCGGCATGGCAAAATTCCTAACGCTTGCTCTTCCGACGGTCAAAATGCCTAGGAAGATTGCTTGAAGACGTCTTGTCCAGCCCCCGAAGGGATCAGAGACACGGCAGTCGCAAGGCTACTCGAACAGCAAGATTGCCTATCGAGTGATACATCAGCCAACGCGACGGTACGATAGGCAAAACCCTAGTATCACAGACCCTAACGGACCTCTGTCGTAAAGAGCAGAGGTTAACTGTGACGTTAGGACATCCTTGCGAGAACTTCTCGATTCGTTTTGACTCGTAAGGCAAAGCCTTAGGCAACGGGGATTAAAAAAACTGTTTCCTAAGCACTAGGGCCCTGCAAGTCGGTCCCAAAATAGACTCTTGCATACTATTCAGGGGCCACACTCTCCAAAGTCGAATCTCGACAAGGAGGGAAACAACCACTTACGAGTCCTCTCGACTTGTAAGAGGGAAAAATTCTTTTATGAGATCCTTACGACTTTCAAGAGAAACCACACTTGGGAATCCTCACGATTCTTAAGGAGAAAATGCACCTGCGAGATCCTCACGACTCGTAGGGAGAAAAATCTTCATGAGACCCTCACGGCTCATGAAATTAAAAGTCTTAGGTAGCAGATCTGAACCTGCTTCCTAAGCCATCACTACCTCTCGGAGAGTTCAAGATGAAATATTCTTTATTATCTACAGGCCACACTTGTCAGAGTAACTTACCAACAACACAGAAAAGAGAAGAAACGACAAGGAGAACATTTGATTCGCATTTGGTTAAGCGTCCGAAACATACCCATTCATGCATGTGCAAAAGATTTAGTACATAAAATAAAACACGCTGAAATGAGGAATTTTCCATTCATACTTCGAAAAGTTCTTACAATCATGAAAGCAGTAAACGAAAACATCATCAAAATGATTACAATGGTAAAACCTCAGATCCAGGGTATGGATTGAGGAATTCGAAAGTTAGGCCGTCTAGAATCTTTCTGGCCTTTCTGACCATTCTCGTGTACATCCACTCATGCTCACGAGTGTCGAGATCCTCGCCAATGTCCTCTTCCCTTTGATAAGAAGCGATTATCGTCGTCTGTTGGAAGGTTTGATGCAGAATATCAATGAGGTTATCTCGTAGCTTCTTCGGGATCAACACCGACTGGTATACCGAATGCACCTTGTCTTCGGCATCATCCAGCGCATTAAGCGGCATGGCCTCGTGAAACCCAGGAAGTGCTCTCCAAATTGCTCCCACTACGATTTTCAAGAGAGCGGAACCGCGATGAAGCAGCCAACCGACGCGTGCATGCAGACGATCCATAATCTCCGCATATTAGGCATCGGTAAACTCTTGGTTCTGGCAACGGCCCTGCGCGCGAATATCCTCATAAGAGATGAACTCGTTCAGACTATATAAATGAACAGCCATGGTGCCTGAAAAGAAACATCGTTAAAAGATTAGTAATGAGGAAAAACAGGCATCGGAATGTAAACGAATCTTGATATCCCCATGGAGAAAATAGATTCTAATTATGACACCAAATAAATTCGAATTTGCAAAAAAAATCCTAAAAAGAGAATCTCATTTAATAAGCGACACTTCGGGTCAAGGAGTTAAACTCCTCAAGAGCAATGCTTTACAAACAAGAATGACACCTGTCAAAGTCAGTTATGAAGGGAATTTAAAGAAATTCCCCGAGAATGCTAAGAGCCATGCTCTATAAAGATAATAACCCATCAAAATGCTTAAAAGATCTCTTAGGATCTAAGATCTAACAAGGGCAAAGCCCTGTAAAAAAAACCCTAAAAAGGTTTACTTGAAGATCTATGATCTAAGTAGAGCAAAAGCTTTGATAATGAGTGAAACTCCAGATTATTAACTAATCCCTTTAAAGATTAATCTTTACCTAGAAAAATCTGACAGAGTTTTGACTCTTAGCTTTTTTAAAGAAGAGAGCAATGCTCTAAAAAAGAGATAATTCTCAGAAAACAAGAAGAAGATGAAAATCATCTAAGGGACCAAAGGTCCTATTTATAGGCATTAAAACGCCTCTTCAACTTCTGAGTTGATCCAAGGGCGCAGATGCTGCCACCGCTGCACTCACGTGTGGTCCACGTGAGTGCAACGGTGGGGGAGGGGCATTTTTTCCCCCAATCAGAGCAAAACTCTGTTTTGAAATTCAAAATTTAGAAGTTGAAGCAACACTTCAGATCCAGCGCTAGGCGCGCTGCGCGCCACGTGTCAAACACTGATGCGGTAGCGCCAGGTGCGCTGCACCCTAGGCAATGCACCATGTGTGTGCTAGCGCTAGGCACGCTGCGCGCCACGTGTCAAACACGGGTGAGCTAGCGCAAGCTGCGCTGCGCTCTGCGCTACGTGCCACGTGTCAAACGTAGGTACGCTAGTGCGCTGCGCTATAAGCAGCGCACCACGTGCACCAGCTCTGGAATTAAAAAATTACCCACCGTTAGATCAAAAGATCTAATAATAATGATAAATTATTAATTAATCAGAATTAAAATTCTGTTATGGAAAGATCTTTCCAATCTTGTTAAAAACAAGAAGATTGCCTTCTGTAAAACAGAAACCCTAGGATCAAAGATCCAACGGTGGGAAATATCCCCAAATCAATCAGAGAAAGATCTCTTTAACTGATCCAACAAATCAATTTGCCTTATATAAAGGCCCTAAGACTTCAAGTCTGATATAGAGAAACCCCTAACAAACTTCTAGAAAATTCAAAAGAAAGAGTGCAAGCTTTTGAAAGAAGACCATTTCTTCAAGGTAAAAAGAATGATTCTTGCACAAAGAGATAAAATCATCTCATTAAAACAGAAGAATTATCTTCTTAAAAGATCATAGATCTTCAAAAGACCAAGGTCTTTTATAAAAAGAGATCAAAAGATCTCATCATAAAAATAAAAGAAGTATTTACTTCATTCACAGATCATTGATCTACAAAGGCAAAGCCCTTACAAAAATAAGAACTGTTGTTCTTGAATCTTGAGGCAAACCTCCTTTAAAAAGAACATAAATTTGTTCACTGATCATAAAAATTGATCAAATGCGCTTTGCGCTCTTGAAAAGTTCCTTGCACTCTTGAACTGCGCTTCTGCGCTCCTTGGACCGGCGCTCAGCGCCAAGTGCGCCACGTGTCAATCACGTATGCAACTTGCGCTTTGTGTTTCTGAAATAGTGTACTGCGCTCATCATCTGGCGCTCAGCGCCAAGCGCGCCACGTGTCACTCATAGGTGCGCTACTCAGCAGAAGCGCAATGCGCTCATCATCTGGCGCTCAGCGCCAAGCGCGCCACGTGTCACTCATGTGTGCGCTACTCATAAACTGACGCAATGCGCCCATCATCTGGTGCTTAGCGCCAAGCGCGACACGTGTCCTTTTCATGTGCGCTACTTGGTAGAAGCGCAATGCGCTCTTTAATTGGCGCAAAGCGTCTGACGCGCTACGTGGTACGCTATCAGAACACACACTGTTCTGATGAATGCTATGCATTCAATACAAGACAAAAAAAATGTCAGGATCTAATGCTCAGCATTACTAAAAGGGCCAAGCCCAAATAAAGGCTCAACAGCCCAGACTAATAAAATGTTAAATATTTATTGGACTTAGCCCAATATTGGCCATAAGTCCTCAACTCGTATTAATTGAGCCCATCTGCTCACGAATATTTAATAGATCTTAGTCCCAAAATAGACTACAGATCATTCAACCAACCTACACTGGTTCAAGGGTACATCTCTTTACTCCTCTGATATCTGTCGTTGTAACCCTTCAACGTCTTCAGAGAGGTGACGAGTCCCGACAACCACACATTTCACGGACTGTGGGGTCCTTAAACTCATGGACTACGATGTCCTTAAACTTTATAGACTATGAGGTCTTTAAACTACGGACTGTGGGGTCCCTTTAAACCCACGGACTACGATGTCCTTAACCTCGGACTGTGGGGTCCCTTTAAACCCACGGACTACGATGTCCTTAACCTCGGACTGTGGGGTCCCTTTAAACCCACGGACTATGATGTTCTCAACCTCGGACTGTGGGGTCCTTAAGCCCATGGACCACCATGTCCTTAAACTGGCATTGGACCACCATGTCCTTAAACTGGTAATCGACCGCAATGTCTATAAACTAAACAATAGAGTCCAAATGCTCTTTTGTCGGATCTAAACGATGTCGTTAAGTTGATCTTAGTCTCAAATGAGACTAACGTATCCTTAAACCGAAACCCCAAACCCAAATCTAAGAAGACACGGATTTGGACAAATCCACGTCCTACGGGTGACAACATAAATTAGTCTCCGTATACAATCCACGGGCAACCATAAACAAAACAAAAACCCACGACACGAAGTGACCATCTGGAGAAGGAGAAAGTGGTTACCGCAATGCGGTAGCGTAATTAACTGCAGCGGCTTGCGCCTGCAGGGAAGAGCGTCCCCACAATCAAAAACCCCTCAATAAGAGGGAATCTGACGAAGTCTGCTACATCGATCGCATCCGTTTAAACCTTTGATACATGATGCCATAAATCAACTTGGCATCTTCGGAGAGGTGGACGGATAGCACCAATTAGCATCTGCCCCGAATATAGGAAAGACAGACCTACGCGGTCGCGTCTCCGAGTTCGGAGGGGAACACTAGTTTCATGATTGGTTTCGATTCTAGGTAGTTGTCTCTAGCGCTAAGTTTTTTAAACACCAAAATTTTTCTTTCCCAAACATATGTTTATGTACACACACACACACACACACACACACACACGTGCGCACATGTAAATTTGAGGAAAATTTCGATATGACATCACGAGATGAGGATATGACATGTTAAAATGATTTGAGTCGATATGATCGAACATGATGTCACAAGGCTGGCTATGTTATGTGATATGAGATTGAAACGTCATGATATGATATGATATATTATATGGACATTGGGCGATATATATATTTATAACATGCGAGGACTTGTGACTAGATGGGATGAATGAATGTACGTGACCATAGATCCGTACCCTTGATTTATGACATCGTACGACGGATTATACCGCACGATATATGATATATATATGATGATTTACCCGCACTCTTTATTCGAGGATGCCGTACGATGGATTGTACTGTACTTGATATGATATACCTGATGATTGATCCGCATTCTTGACTCGAGGATGTCGTACTATGGATTATATCGTACGTGATACTATGAGGCTGGATCGCCGATTGATGAATGTATTGGAAATTACCGTTTTATATTAGCTTAAGTAGATATTAGGATATATTTAGAGCCATACATATTTTCAAAACTAACGGATCGCTATGCATTTTGAAAAAGATAACCTTAAGGGACGCTACGGATTTTCAAATGGTATCTTTTTCTCAAAACACCGTAGCCCCTATTTTTCTAAAAACAGCGATTCGTACTATTTTAAAACTATGACTGTATGGCTCATATGTTGCTTTGTATTTATTACTATTGCGTTTACTTTTTTTATTTTTTCTGCTATATTTGTATTATTCTCTTTTTGTGTTTTACATACATGTTATTTTCCTTATATTGTATGACCTCATCTGCTAGGACACATGCACCATTACCGATGATGCACATATTGCTCGTACAGATACTCGCCGGCTCACACACTCATCATCGGTAATTTCCATGCCACTTACACATTATAAATATCTACTTCATCGTATAACCTAATAACTTGAAGCATTTTAGTATTGTTAAGTACTCTTTACCTCACATGCTAGTTTAGATATTACATTTCTTACCTAGTTAGACGCCACGTTTATATATATACATAATTGTTATGCACTGTAGATTTGTTTTGTGCCGGTACTCATTGTTTTATTATTGGCTCATGTTTATGAGATTTCGGTTTTCATGAAATTTCTGGATTTGAGAAACCGCAATTTCATTTTTTGAAAACTTATTATTGTTTTAAAAATGCGATTTCTCTTGATATGATGTGTGGCGTGCACCATGAGTTTTCTCGGTTCTGAGCTATGTATATACCCGATTCGAGAAGAAAGGAGGCACTGTCTGCAGGAACATGGTGGACCCGGTACGGTACCCCGTGGCAAGAAGATCGTATAGAGAGACGTTGAGCCCGGCGAGGGAGCACTACTGACCGGTGGC
The DNA here is from genome assembly GCA_030015575.1 of Agapanthus africanus. Classification (NCBI taxonomy): domain Eukaryota; kingdom Viridiplantae; phylum Streptophyta; class Magnoliopsida; order Asparagales; family Amaryllidaceae; genus Agapanthus; species Agapanthus africanus. The sequence goes on from JASDDO010000026.1 coordinate 382,487,455, forward strand.
AGTTTTGGCTCGGCGGATATCCGGAGGATACCGACCGGAGTCGTGTGATCAGATGGATTTGAGGGCCGATCCGATGAGACGACGCCCGAGATATGATGATTCATGTGTCGCTGCTAAACACGGTTTTTATGATATTATCAAGTGTCGATGCTGGGCACTCAGGTTTTTATGATGATTTGATGTGTTGTTGATGGACACACGTTGGATGATACACCTATACTCATATATATATGATACAGATGACATGGTACCACTTCATGACACGGGCATGATTGTATTAGTATTATTATGCTTATGTTTACACTATCACCCTTGTTACCACTCGACATTAGTATATTATTATTATATTGCTGTATAGCTTAGGAGATCGTCATACATTCGATTTCCACCCGGTGATGTCTTCTACTTACGAGTTGGCAACTCATCACCGTTGTGCCACAGTTTTCTTGCAAGTTTGACCACACGGATTCAGTAGCGGCTTGCTGGCACACAATTTCCTTCTAGGTGATTGGCGTTGTTAGGTGGGTACACTTTGGATCGTGACCACCATTTATATTTATTTATTTATTCAGTTGTATCTAGTTAAAAGCTCCATCAACCAGACTATATATATTTGGTAAACTTAGAAACCACAGATTGTATATTTTTCGGACCTAGAATCATGGATATGTATTATTCTTTATTTCTGGTTTCTTTGATGATGTTTTCGCTTCTTTACTTCATTCTGTGTTTGATCTTTGCTTTCGTATATCTTTATTTATGTGGTTGTGATACCGCCTATTGGCGAAGAGCTAGCTCTCGCTTGGGGATTCCTATTATTATTGCTATGTATTTGTTTTGGTTCAAAATTTACAAAGGTGGTGTTGCCCAAATTTCAAATGACGAAAATGTTTTCAACTATACTATATAATCCACTTTTATTTTCATATAACATTACTTATGCATTTAAAGAAAGAACTTGATTTCATTATACCTGTATTTCAAAACTTCACCTCCACTATTTTCCCAAAAAGGTTTAGATTTCTGGGCTTTTGGCTTACTTGGATTACGGTGGGGGTCCCATAGACTTCACGTGATTCAAGTCCTAGTCACGTGCCACTTCCGGGTCGTGACAAATTTGGTATCAGACCATTAGCGTTAACCTTGGTTCGAGTCTAGGTTTGACTTTGCAGAGTCTATGGCGTATATATATTTCGGAACCTAGGTTTGACCTTACGGAACTTAGACTTGGCTGAGGGGGTATTAGACCCGAATTTTCGTTATGTAGGTTGACCTTGGTTGATGGAGTAGATAACTTAAGTAAAGTGACGTACCATGTGTATGTTCCGCGGCATACTTACGATACGCTGCTCCGCTTAAGTAGCCTTAGGATGTATATATCCTAGGCACCATATTTCTATTCGTTCCTATAATCTATCCTCATCGATATTTGATTGCGGTTCCTATAATTATTTATGAATTGCATTTTGGTGATTCGGATATCACGTTTCCATCATTTTGATTCTGGTATTTTGATTATTAGTTTCATGATTGATATTTTCGTGCAATATAGTTGCACTTGATTTATGTTTTATACACCGTTGCATTTGACTTAAGTTTTGTGCATTTCCATTGCACTTGATATCGATTTTGTGCATTTGTTGCACATATTTATGATTCCGTGTATTTCGATACAATCGATTTTGATCACGTGCATGTTGTATAACGTAGATTTCGATTCATACACTCGATTTTGTTTCTATGCGCTTTTGATATATTGACGAGTTTTCGGGCACCTAGTGCACCTAATATTTGTTTTCGTGCATATGGTGCACTAGATTTATGTTTTCGTGCAACGTGTGCACTTGATGTTCGTTTTCGTGCACTAGATCTTTTTGTGCGGACCTGACGCACTTGATTTAGATTCTTGCGCACACTTGACGCACTTGATGTGATTTTGTGCACACCAGATGCATTTAATCAAGATTTTTAGTGCATAGTAGATGTAAGTCCATGATGCACACCCCACGGCTTGCGGGGAGGCGGAATATTTGAAAAACGTTTTTCTCACATCAATAGAAACTTGTTTTTAGCTTTGCATCACGAACTTGTTTCCACTTTGGATCTTGATTAAACCTTAACTAACAAAACTAAACTAAGAGAGAGAGCTAACTACTAAGTAAAGGAGTTATACCCTCATTCCTAATCCTTCGGGTCTTCAAGTTGCTCCTTGCTCCATGGTTCAAGCTCCTTCTTCTTGATCTCCTTGCTTTGGCTTTTGAACGATCTCGGTTGCCGGTCTCCTTTGTGTCGAAGATGGATCCACCCGAGGGCTATGGTCAAGCTCCAACCTCCAACTTAGTGATCTAACCTGCTAAAAGATAAGACTAAGTTGATGTAGAGTGAGCGTATTGGATTATTTGATCTCAAAGCTCGTTGTTTTGCAACACATGCAAGTGTATGAGCTTGAGGAAGAAGGAGAGAAGAAAATCAAGGAGAGAGAATGCTTTTGTGATAATGATAATAGAAATGAGAAGAGAGAAAGGTTAAGTCTTGAGCCAATAATTCAACCATGGAATTATTAAATCATATAATCTACAACCATGCTTGAATAGTGGCTCCAAATGAAATAAATAAATACTTAGCCATTCTTCAACCCATGCCTCCTAATTTCCACTTCATTAATTCTTTAATGAAAAAGAATAAAACAATAATGAGGTGTCTCCTTCTAGAAGGTCAACTTGTGAATTTACAAGAATGCCCTTTTCCATATTTTCATACCCGTATCCGTATTCCGAAAAATACGGATACACCGAGATCAGTATAATCCAATACTACAATACTAGTATCATGCTTAAACCAAAGCCTACCAGTATAATCTGTCCGATCGTCATTCGAGTAGCCAGTACACGAATGCGATCGAAACCCTGCCGTAATACCATACGGCGTCTACATCGTCTCGCCTGATCCAGGGAAAACCCTCTGTGTGGGACTCTAAAGACTCGACAGTACGCTGGCAGTGGGTTTAACCACAAGTCCATCGGTGGCACTAGCTGTACGTAACGGCAACCCAGGTACGTGTCGAAAAGGAGGCCGACGAGCGAACACGTCCGTAACCCCTACTGAGCCTGTCCGTGACAATATCCGTGCAGTCTGGTCTGTTCGTCTGAAAGTATCGCATGTATGGTTTAGGGGGGTGGTGAATGTCAGACCCCTAACATTCGTACAAGTGGTGCCGGTGTAGCTCAAGACCATCCGAGAATCTACTGGTCAGTCCACCAGTAATTCTCTATCAGCCCTGGCCAGGGACTTATGGTAATGACCAACCGATCACTGTGCGATATCGACTCCCTATACCGGGAGAGACGAATCCCTAACAGTCGCTCACTGCCTCCATATGGCTCGGGACTGTACCCAACTAAAACTTGTTTGCATGACTCTTTTGAGCCGTGGTAGGGTAGTAATCAAAGTACAGTGGGAATCACACGAGACAAATGACGACCACAAGTCGACAGACTATCTGCACACATGTCACCTGAGAACTGCTATCTGACGCTAGGTATAATACCATCCAGTCAGTTCTCGGCGAGTCCTGTCCGGTGTACTCACACTCAGTAAGCATCTGTATATAATCTTAGGTGCATATCACCAATGGCTGCGGGACCAATCCATCGCCCCTCGTCAATGTCTAGATATGTATACACTAGTCTACTCTGGAGCATCGATGCCCAGTCTCGATACTCCTGCGACCAGTGACATTCAAGGATGTGCCTATTGACTATACAACTCCCACAAGTATGACTGCCATCACAACGCCGGTAGTCAGGCAAACACCTTATGGGCTTTATCAACATGTATATAAATACATAGTAAAATATATCACATGTTAAGATAAAGACAAACCAAATAGCGTACTATCATATCAAGCAAGATTGTCATGTACATACATATCCCTAGCATCCTATACCATGAAGGCTTCTAGGGTATATATATCCAACAATCTTCCACTTGCACTAAGGCCTGTAATTAGCGCAATGAGTACCCACTGTCTGCACTAGATGCAGTTGCTGGCGTACCGCATGCCCAACATCTCAAACAGCCACTCGAACTGGACTTGAGGGATGGCCTTGGTGAATGGATCTGCCGTGTTGTTTTTTGTGTCCACTCTCCGCACCTCGATTTCCCGGCGATCCACGATCTCCTTGATCAGGTGATACCGCCTCAAGATATGCCTAGATTTCTGATGGGACCTTGATTCCTTCGCTAAAGCTACAGTCCCATTGTTATCACAATACAAAGGTATTGGATTGGCAATGGACGGAACCACCTGAAGTTCAGAAATGAATTTCTTCATCCAGACAGCCTCTTTTGCGGCATCATTAGCAGCTATATACTCAGCCTCCATAGTTGAGTCTGCGGCGGTATCCTGTTTGGAACTTCTCCAACATACCGCCTCTCCATTGAAGGTAAACACAAAACACGAAACGGATTTAGAGTCATCTTTGTCACTTTGGAAGCTGGAGTCGGTAAAAGCCTCGACCTGGAGGTCCCCATTACCGTAAACCAAGAACATCTCCTTAGTATTTCTTAGGTACTTGAGAATGTTCTTTACCGCTATCCAATGCTTCTCACCTGGGTCAGACTGATACCTGCTTACCACACTAAGTGCGTAAGCTGCATCTGGTCTGGTACATAACATCGCATACATTACGGATCCTACTACCGAAGCGTAGGGTATAATGCCCATGCGAGCCCTCTCTTCATCAGTCTTTGGAGACATCTCTTTGGAGAGGGTGATCCCGTGACAAGCGGGTAGATTACCGCGCTTGGAATCTTCCATACTAAATCTCTTTAGTATAGTGTCAATATACCCGGACTGTGAAAGTCCCAACATACTTTTGGATCTATCACGATAGATCTTAATGCCCAGAATGTAGGATGCATCTCCCAAGTCTTTCATGGAGAATTTCTGTGACAAGAAGAGCTTTACTGATTGTAGCATAGGGACATCATTCCCTATCAGTAGTATGTCGTCGACGTACAAAATGAGGAAGACTACTTCTCCTTCTACAATCTTTCTATAAATGCATGGTTCATCTACATTTTTGATAAAGTCAAATTCTTTGACCGTCTCATCAAAGCAGATGTTCCAACTCCGCGATGCTTGCTTCAATCCATAAAAGGATTTAAACAACTTGCACACTTTTCCGCTGCTCCCACTGTCTAAGAAACCTTCTGGTTGATCCATGTAAACACTCTCTTCTAAATGTCCATTTAGAAAAGCTGTTTTTACGTCCATCTGCCAGATTTCATAGTCATGGATGGCAGCAATGGCAAGCAGGATCCGAATGGATTTAAGCATAGCTACTAGGGAAAAGGTTTCATCATAGTCCAATCCTGGTCTTTGACGAAAACCTTTTGCAACGAGTATAGCTTTGTAGGTTTCCACTTGTCCAAATGCACCAATCTTCTTTTTGAAGATCCATTTGCATCCAACTGGTTTTACCCCAGGAGGAGCAACATCTAAAGTCCACACTTTATTGGTGTACATGGATTCCATTTCCGATCTCATAGCATCTAGCCACTTCACCAAGTCTTTACTCGTGATAGCCTGCTGAAAATTAGTAGGCTCATCATCATCGATGATGCAATCCTCTCGATCCCCATCTACAAGAAACCCATAGTATCTTTCAGGAGGACAAGAAAGCCTACTAGATCTACGGAGTGGCGTTGGTTCGTCGGGCTCTATTGAAACCTGAGGTTCTACTAAGTCTTCGGCAGTAGTTTATGGTTCTGGAATTTCTTCCAGCTTTACCGCGCTCCCACTAATTTCTTTCGCAAGAAATTAGCTCTCTAAGAAGACATTGTGGCGAGCGACAAACACCTTTTGTTCTTCAGTGTGGTAGACCAGATATCCCCTTGAATTCTTGGGGTATCCTACAAACTTGCACAATACCGATCGTGCCTCGAGCTTGTCCGGATTATGTTTTTTAACAAATGTCGGACACCCCATATCTTGATATACTTGAGAAATGGTCTCTTCCCGCTCCACATTTCATATGGAGTGGTAGGTACAGACTTAGTTGGAACTCTATTCAATAGGTATGCAGCTGATTCTAGCGCAAAACCCCAGAAGGAAAGTAGCAACTCAGCACTACTCATCATTGAATGCACCATGTCCAGTAACGTGCGATTCCTCCTTTTTGATACAACATTATGCTAAGGTGTATACGGTGGAGTAAGCTGAGAGAGAATTCCATTCTCTTTTAAGCATTCAAGAAAACTGGTACTTATGTATTCTCCACCTCGATCAGATCGAAATGTCATGATGCTTTTACCAGTCTGTTTCTCCACTTCATTTTTATACTCCTTAAATTTCTCAAAAGCCTCAGATTTATGCTTCATCAAAAACACATGTCCATACCTCGAGTAATCATCAGTAAAAGTGATGAAGTAGGAGTGACCGCTTCGTGCATGTGTAGACATCGGACCACATACATCGCTGTGTACAAGTCCCAAGAGTTCCGTGGCTCTTTCTCTATGTCCGGTGAACGGAGATTTGGTCATCTTTCCTTTGGTACATGATTGAAAAGTTGCATATGATGAATATTCAAACGGATCTAAATATCCATCTTTATATAACATAGTCAACCTTGTTTCATTTATATGACCAAGTCTACAATGCCACAAGAAGGCTTGGTTTGAATCTGGAGCCTTCCTTTTAAGCGTGTTTTGAATATTGAAAACTTGAGATTGATTAAGTATGTATATGCCATTTTCCAGTGTGCCAAACCCAATCATTTCTTGATTTAGGAGAATGTTCGTGACATTTCTTTCAAGTGCAAAATTATATCCTTCATTAGATAACAAAGATACTGATATAATATTACACGGCATACTGGGAATACAAAAAAAGCTGTACAACACCAAAATGTGCCCAGTAGTCAACCCCAGGTGATATTCCCCCATTGCAACAGCATCTACGTGCATTCCATTGCCCATCGAGAGAGTCATATCACCTGTCTTCAGTGCTCAACGGTTTCTCAGAGCCTGCAAAGAATTACAAATGTGAGAACCAGAACCGGTATCAAGTACCCATGTTGTAGAGTTTACTGAAAGACAATTTTCGATTACAAACACACCTGAAGCAGAAGCAGCTTCGTGTCCTTGGCTTTGAAAGCCAAGCAATCCTTCTTCCAGTGCCTTTGCTTGTGACAATAGTAGCATTCGTTCTTATCCGCCTTCACCCTTCCTGCCTTGTTCGTTCCCTGCACCTTCTTGACCCCGCCTTTCGGTTTGGTGGCTTTCATCTTCGTCTTCCCTTTAGCTTTCGCTTTCGCTTTAGAAGAAGATGATTGGCCAACATACAGAACGGAGGTCTTCTCTTTTTTCAAGGAGGTCTCTGCTACCCTCAGCATGTTGAGGAGCTTTGGAAGATCAGCTTCCGTTTCTTGCATGTTGAAGTTCAGCACGAACGGATAGAAGGTGTGGGGAAGGGACTGCAAAATCAAGTCGATGTACAACTCATTCTCTAGCACGCATCCCAGGTTTGCGAGTTCTTCAATAAGGATGATCATTTTCAGGATGTGCTCTCCTACAGGTGATCCTGGAGCTAAGCTCATCTGGAATAGTTTCCTTGAGGTCTCGTACCTTGCGATACGGGAGTGCTCTCCATACAGTTCCTTACAATGGAGAAAGATGGATATAATATCCACGCTCTTGTGCTGTTTCTGGAGTTCATTGTTCATGGACGCCAGCACGATACACTTAGCTCTTTCGCAGTCTAGATCCCAAGTTTTACGAACTTCCTTGTCCGCAACTGAGGAATCTGGTCATGGGATAGGGGGAGGAACAGCGGTGGTAACATATGCAACTTTGTCATAAGTCAGTGCAATGTTGACGTTCCTTAGCCAATCTTTATAGTTTGGCCCGGTCAGTGTATTCTTTTCAAGTAATAGTTTTTGTTCTGTCATGGTAGCTGCCAGAGAGAGAGAAAAGAAACACTCAGCATATGCTCTTGCAAGTTTATATTGGTTTATTAGTTTATCTAAACAGGATGGCTCCCACTGTTTTCTCAAATCCTTCTGCAAACCCTAAAAGAAGAATTAGTCAGGATTAATCACACGTCACAATACTTGCTTAACCTTTCATCCAGGCCAGTGTTGGTACTTCGAGGGAGGTTTTCCAACGCTTTCGCGAAGTTCCATAATTGTATAACCTCTTTTTCCTTGGAGGCGTAGCCCCACTAACACCTTTCTAGACACCTACTTGGTTTATACCATTGATTGTTAAGTGAGAAAATCTCCCGAGAGTAATCCTACTCATCAGTGGGATCGGAATCCAACTATCATCGTATGATGCCCTAAATGGAAGCCACTCTAGTCACTATACTCCAGAAGGTATGCTAAATCTGCAAGTTTCCTTTATGTTTGAAACTCCAGATGTGATTTTTACCCCAAGCTCTTATGATCTTGACGTAGGCCAACAAATCATATGATGCAAGTCAAGTTCTACCCGTCGTTGTCCTGATTAATTAAGATCCATTCGTACTCGTCCTTGACGTAGGCCAACAAGGCTGTACGACTGTCCTAAACTAATGCATCTACCTATTCAACAAATAAGCAACACATTACTACCATACACTATGCCTTGACGTAGGCCAACAAACATAGCATGAATACGATGTGCTGTTTATTTGAAACGACGGAGGGTTACGGCTGGTTTTTGGCGAAACCGTTAACGTAGTGAACTTGATATGATCGAAGGAACCAAGATAGCTTTTTAAAAGGAGTGGTTTAAGCTCCGCATTTAAAATTTGCTTTTTGAAGAAAACCGAGTGGTTTTGAAATTGTTCCAACGATTTAGTTTAGGTTTATTTTCTTTGCATTAATGAATTAATGATGTCCCATCATTTAATCCTACCATTGCAGAAAACAACGAAAATACAACGTACGCTTTTGCCATCCGCATTCGCCACTGGGCCCCGTCATCACCCGTTAGGTTACTTAACTAACGACAGAGCGGGGGCTGGACTAGCCAGGTGTAAAACATAAGCAACGCCTAATAAATATCATATATAGATATATCCATTCGTCGCACGCAATAATAAGCATTCCAGATCACAGATGAACATATTGGATATACTTGGACTTCTGCACTTCGTTTAAGCCCATAACGAAGGACGAGTTCCACGGTCGTGATGAACAGCCAAAACTCCACCCTAGACCCCTACGGGTGCGGCAAACTACCGGCCAAGTACCAGAAGTGAAGCAGTCTCCCTCAACAACGTGAGTAGGCCACTTAGCAGTTCAAAGTACCCGGTAGTTTGTGCACCCTACCTTGGGTCTATCCTAGGAGCAAAAACAGTAAAAGAAATAATACAACGGTGGCTACAACCTCAACAGTAAAAGAAATAATATTACATCAATTTTACAAATTACATTGAATGAAAGAAAAGAAAACACTAATCTCACACCCCCGGCTATTCATCATCGACGATCCAATAAGATTCATATATACAAACCAATCATCACAGATATGTGCAACCCCCACTAATCGTCGTATAGCGATTAGCGGACCTTTCAAAACACATAAAAGATTACAGAAGAACCGATTAGCTAAAGCAATTAGAATTTCGATCGATTAAGCAAATTTGAATCTACCTCCAGTTTAACACAGTACACAAAATATCTGGGTAGAAACAAAATATCCCAAAAATCACAATTCCAGAAAATAAGAATAACAGAAAAAGTTTGGAATGAATCGGAGTCGACTCGGCCGTGGATCGGCGGCAGAACGCATGGTTCCGCCGCGGATCCGCGGCGGTCTGACCGATTCATGAGTCCAAATTTTTTCTGTTTTCTTAAAAAAGCCTGCACGAAATTTAAAGCCTTCTGGAAAAAAATTTAGACCACATTTCAAAATCGACAGAAACATGCATTTTCGGATGTGATTTCGGGATTTTTCCGGCGATCGAATTTCTAACACTTTGTTAACAAGTTAGTTAAGGTTTAATATGGCTCTGATACCAGTGTAAGTCCATAATGCACACCCCACGGCTTGCAGGGAGGCGGAATATTTGAAAAACGTTTTTCTCACCTCAATAGAAACTTGTTTTTAGCTTTGCATCATGAACTTGTTCCCGCTTTGGATCTTGATTAAACATTAACTAACAAAACTAAACTAAGAGAGAGAGCTAACTACTAAGTAAAGGAGTTATACCCTCGTTCCTAGTCCTTCGGGTCTTCAAGTTGCTCCTTGCTCCTTGGTTCAAGCTCCTTCTTCTTGATCTCCTTGCTTTGGCTTTTGAACGATCTCGGTTGCCAGTCTCCTTTGTGTCGAAGATGGATCCACCCGAGGGCTATGGTCTAGCTCCAACCTCCATGAGATAACTTAGTGATCTAAGTTGCTAAGAGTGAAGACTAAGTTGATGTAGAGTGAGTGTATTGGATTATTTAATCTCAAAGCTCATTGTTTTGCAACACATGCAAGTGTGTGAGCTTGAGGAAGAAGGAGAGAAGAAAACCTATGAGAGAGAATGCTTTTGTCATAATGATAATAGAAATGAGAAGAGAGAATGGTTAAGTCTTGAGCCAATAATTCAACCATGGCATTATTAAATCATATAATCTACAACCATACTTGAATAGTGGCTCCAAATGAAATAAACAAATACTTAGCCATTCTTCAACTCATGCCTCCTAATTTCCACCTCATTAATTCTTTAATGAAAAAAAATAAAACAATAATGAGGTGTATCCTTCTAGAAGGTCAATCTTGTGAATTTACAAGAATGCCCTTTTCCGTATTTTCATATCCGTATCCGTATTCCGAAAAATACGGATACAACGAGATCATTATAATCCAATACTATAATACTAGTATCCGTCTTAAATCAAAGCCTACCAGTATAATCCGTCCGATCGTCATTCGAGTAGCCAGTACACGAATGCGATCGAAACCCTGCCGTAAGACCATACGACGTCTACATCGTCTCGGCTGATCCAGGGAAAACCCTCTGTGTGGGACTCTAAAGACTCGACAGTACGCTGGCAGTGGGTTTAACCACAAGTCCGTTAGTGGCACTAGCTGTACGTAACGGCAACCCAGGTACGTGTCGAAAAGGAGGCCGACAAGCGAACTCGTCCGTAACCCCTACTGAGCCTGTCCGTGACAATATCCATGCAGTCCGGTCTGTTTGTCTGAGAGTATCGCATGTATGGTCTAGAGAGGTGGTGAACGTCAGACCCCTAACAACCGTACAAGTCGTGCCGGTGTGGCTCAAGACCATCCGAGAAACTACTGGTCAGTCCACCAGTAATTCTCTATCAGCCCTGACCAGGGACTTATGGTAATGACCAACCGATCACTGTGCGATATCGACTCCCTATACCGGGAGGGACGAATCCCTAACAGTCGCTCACTGCCTCCATGTGGCTCGGGACTGTACCGAACTAAAACCTGTTTGCATGACTCCTTTGAGCCGTGGTAGGGTAGTAATAAAAATACAGTGGGAACTCACACGAGACAAATGACGACCTCAAGTCGACAGACTATCTGCACACATGTCACCTGAGAACTGCTATCTGACGCTAGGTATAATACCATCCAGTCAGTTCTCGGCGAGTCCTGTCCGGTGTACTCACACTCAGTGAGTATCTGTATACAATCTTAGGTGCACATCACCAATGGCTGCGGGACCAATCCGTCGCCCCTCGTCAGGGTCTAGATATGTATACACTAGTCTACTCTGGAGCATCGATGCCCAGTCTCGATACTCCTACGACCAGGGACATTCAAGGATGTGCCTATTGACTATCCAGTTCCCACAAGTATGACTGCCATCACAACGCCGGTAGTCAGGAAAACACCCTATGGGTTTTATCAACATGTATATAAATACAAAGTAAAATATATCACACGTTAAGATAAAGACAAACCAAATAGCGTACTATCATATCAAGCAAGATTGTCATGTACATACATATCCCTAGCATCCTATACAATGAAGGCCTCTAGGACATATATATATCCAACATTAGATGCACTTGATATTGTTGTCGTGCACACCCGTTGCACTTGACAGATGCTTTCGTGCACACCCGTTGCACTTATTTTTTGCTTCTCTGCACATTCGTAGAACTTGTATATGATTTCGATTTCCATGCACACCAGACGCACGTGGTATTTTTGTATACACTATTTGAGATTGATTTCCATCGAGCATCATGTTTATGACATATACTATATTATATAGTAATCGAGCAGGACTAGTCTGAGGACTGTACCTGAGTATTTTTGCATGCATCGACATTTACCGAGGAAATTTTCAAAAAGAGTTATTGTCTCGATATTTTACTACGTGTCTATGAGTGACACAAACTTTTACAAAGAAGAACCCTTCTAAATCATTTTCAAAAGGCGGGACGTATATCTTAAGCAAAAACGTATATATACATATATCTATTTCTTTACAAAATGAACGTCTGCTACTTGTGCCGTGATATACGTATCGCACGTCGATCTGAAAAGAATTTTGCATGCATTTTATTCAGGTATTTAGACGATTTTCCAAGGATGCGTACAATATATATATTATATAACCATGACTATATTATACTTGATTTTAACAGTAGATTTTGAAAAAAAAATCTCGTCATAACTCCTATGATTGCGTGACGCTTGACGGGGTTTCAATTTTGAGTTTTGCACTCGTTTTCATGCGCATGCAACGCGCTATGATATATCATACGCATTCGTTATTTCGGAGCCCCGTTGACTTGATTGATTTACTAAAATATTTTGGTATGGGGTTTAAGTTTAAATTCAGGGACCGAATTTATTTAAGGGGAAAGATTGTAACATTTCAGAAACATAAAATATTATTTTTTGAATTTAAATAATAAAATAATAAATTGTTTGAATATTATAAAAGTATGGAAATTAGTTTTAATGGAATAGTATGATTATATATATATAGTTTAGAAAATAATTTGAATTTTTAAAATGAATTATTAATTATGAAAGCATTTATTTGATTTGGACATTTTATAAATTATTATACAACTATTTATATACAAGTTTAATGCCAAACTTGATTAATATTACTAATTATGTATTAACCTTATTTATGTATCATGACGTGCAACATAACATATTGTAACGCTTGTTCATATTGATAACCATGGGTTCTGTCACGACCCGAAATTTAGTTCGTGACCGGCACTTAAAACACGCCACATCTAAAGGCATAACGTAAATTAAGTAAGGCGAAGCCCAGAAATCTAAACCTTTTAAAGAAAATAAAAGAGGTGAAGTTTTGAAATAAAAGTATGATGAAATCAAATGTTTTCTTAAATGCATAGATAATGGAACTTGAAAAATGCAAGTGGATTTTACTAGTTGAAAAACATGTTTCGTGTTTTAAAAATTGGGCAGCACCTCCCTTGTATATTTTGATCGAAAACCGCATATACACGATAATATAAAAGGCATCCCCAAGCGAGAGCTAGCTCTTCGCCAATCGGCGGAATCACAATCACGCAAGTCAAAATATTTGTATACGACGCCCAACGACGAAGTTCAACACAAAGAATAATGAATAAAGCAAGATATCAACCCACCAAGCGAACATATAACTCATCGCTCTAAGTCTCGCAACCACAAGTCTCTTCTATGTCATACTACTTATACAAATACTAGTTTTTGATTGATGGGGTTGACTAGATACAACAGGAATAATAAATACAAGAGTGGTACGATCTAATATGTACCACCTACAAAAGCAAATCACCCGAAAGAAAGCTGTGCCAACGATACCGCTACTGATCCATGCGGTCAAACCTGCAAGAACTGTGGCACAACGGGGGTGAGTTGCCAACTCATGAGTAGAAAACATTAGCAGGTAGAAATCGAATAAAACAGCGATTTTCTAGGTCAACTATATCATAAATGTAATACTATGATATCTAGGGTGACCGTGTCAGCATAAATGCCAACAATAATCAATGTATGTATGCTTGTGGATATCATCCACGTGTCCATCAATGACACAACAACATGAAAACATATGCTTGTAAATATAAGGATATCAACTACGTGTGTCTATCAACAACACAACCCATATCATGAAAACGCATATCTGTATGTATGAGGATATCAACTACGTGTGTCTATCAACGACACATCAAAATCATGGAACCTGAGTGTCCAACACCGACATATGAAACATTATGAAAAACCCGTGTCCAGTATGGACACGTAATTCCTCATACCTCAGGCGCCGCATCCTCAGATCCGCCCTCATATCTATCTCATCTTAGGCGCCGCATACTCTGATCGGCACTCATCAATCTCATGACTCCGGTCGGTATCCCCCGAATAACCGACAAGTCCAAATACTATCACCGGTAGGTAGTGCCCCCTCTGCCAGGCTTATCGTCTACACCACGAAAATCATTTCTTGCCCCGGGGTACCATAACGGGTCCACCGTGTACCCACAGACGATGCCTACCGCTCCTCGAATCGGGTTTCTAACACAAGTCTTAGAACCGAGAAAATACATGGTGGACCTCTCGAAATATCATATCAAGAGAAACCGGGTTTTTAAAACAATACATACTTTCTTTTGAAATATAACCACGGTTCTCAAATCCAGAATCTTGTGAAAACAGTATCTCAATGCGTATAATAAAAAATCATGATGTATGCGAACATAGAACAAAAATGTAAGCATATCTAGTATATCATGCGACATAGTATAGTGATGTGAGCATAGCAAGTATAGCAAGTATATCATGCCACATAGCATAATGATGTGAGCAAGCAATATATCATGCAACATAGCATAATGATGTGAGCATAGCAATATATCATGCAACATAGCATAGTGATGTGAGCATAGCAATATATCATAGCATGATGTAGCAACTCTACTGTGTAAGTAACATATCAATTATCGATTAAGAAAGTGTGTGAGCCGGCAAATCTGTGTAAGTGTAACATACGCATCATCGATAATAGTGTAGGTGTACTAGCATAGGTATATATATAATGAAATGAGAATATCATGAACATAGCAGCAAGTAAATCGTAAGCGCAATGCTAAGAGGTACACGCATCTGATCCAACATCTACATAAAGGCTGAACTAAGCGGTGTAGTCAGGGATTAAATATCTATAACCTATCGGAGTCGGTGAATCTGTCAATCGGCATCCAGCCTCACAATATCACGTACGGTACAATCCATCGTACGGTAACCTCTAATCAAAGGTATGGATCAATCATTAGATAAAACTCATCACGTACGGTAATCCATCGTACGGCGGCATTAAACAATTAGGGATTCTATCAATTTATACAACAACGAGGGTATGGATCTAAGTCTCGTACGGCATATCACTCATTATTATCATAATTATATATAAATATCTTATTTTACCGATCTCATAACACATCCATCTCAATCTTATCATATTCATTGATCTCATGTCATATCCTTATACATCTCATTTCGAATCTCATCGTATACTCTTTTCATCACATCAATATCTCACATCAACTCATCTTACATATACATTCTATCTTATTAATCTCTTGTAGTAATTATCGATCTCAATCATGCTACTCTAAATCTCATACTTATTCTCTTTCATTACATATATATATATATATATATATATATATATATATATATATATATATCGTGATTCACATTCACATTTCGCATCCTTATATATCAATTCGAGACATCATTTCTATCATATCATGTCACACTAAACCATACACTATAACCATAAGTCGTGGTATATCTTGTCTCCTACTAATTCTTTAACCATATCTATAAGTTCCTAACATGGTTTCCTTAACCATATTATATATATATATATATCGGTTTCCATTATAATTGCGGGGGTGCTATACACCATCCGCCCAACTTCCCCCGTAGATATAAATCTACTCATCTGCGGAACTCCTTGTTCAGCTGCGGTCGATGTGCTTCGTCGTCTCGAAATCCACGCAATGGTACCTACAAATCAACACATATCACCACGTTATGAAAACCAAATCCGGAAAACCGATACGGGACACGGTGCGCTCATAAGTTAGAACCTATAGCCTACGCATACAAAAACAACCAAACAACCATCATCGTTGACATACAAACATCAAACGACCAAATCTCATAACTAATATCAAAACCAAGAATTCCAAAATATGGAAAACATAACCCAAAACCTTCCTAATATGCTCCCATATTTTGGCTCATATAATCTCGGACAAAAATAAAAATAAAGTAGCTATGTTATAAGGTATGTGAGCTACAGCCAAAACCCCAGCACCAAAACTACTACAGTAACCGACCAAGTGGCTACAGTAAACGGCCAGGACGACCCTACCTTGTAGTTTGGGCCTCGTCTTCTCATGGTGGTCTAACTAGGGTAATGTGTATTTTTGATTTTTTTATAATGGTCCCGGGTTGCTTCAGATTCCCTGTAGACCTCCAAAATGTCACAAAACCGACACGGGGAAATTCCTAAGTCCGTATTTTAGTTTCTAATCCGTGTTTTTGGCCATAAAACATCACTAAGGGTTAAGTAAACATCCACTACAGATCATAATTCCACACAATCACCAAAACCCTCATCTTGGAAATTCCCAAGATCACAAATCTACACAAGTTTAACTCTTAACTAAACTAGGATGCTAGGAAACTTAAAACTAAATTAAATGAAAGGAGATATACCTCATTTGGCAACTCAAGAATTTTCTTGAGTTGCTCAAAGTCTTCAAAATCCAACTTTGATTGATCCAAAGTGTGGAGGATGAGGTGGGGATCATTTTTAATGAAGGGAGTATAGGGTTTGGGAGAAGAAATTGAGATGGTAATCGGAGATGGAGGTGGAGGGAATATGATGAGGAAGAAGATGAAAACAAATGGGGGTGGGTGAAGGGCAGCCCCCCTCTCTCTCATATTCTCACTCTCATTCTTACCGTCACTCTCTCTCATCACATGCCATGTTACCCTCTCTCTCCCCCCAATTATTCATTTTCTTTCTAAAACCAATTATCAACAAATACCAATGAAACAACATGCAACCAAATACAACATGTCATGGTGCACTAACCATGGAAAAATGTAGAAACACGGATTCGGTTTAATCGCGATTAGTAGTGCACTAATCAATTTATATTCGAACTACATATAATTAATTTATAAAAATGCCCAAATCCGATAAATATATTTTTAAATAAATAAATCATTTTAATCTCCAATTATTTCACAAATATTGGTATATATTTATACCATTTTACGAAAACCCCAAATTCGCAAATCGGGTAGTTTTCGCGAAATATATTATTTTAATATTAAATTTCAAAAATAATATTTTATATTTTCTTAAATGTTACAATCTTCTCCCCTTAAATAAATTCGGTCCCCGAATTGAAATTTAAACCCCCAAATACTAAAACATTTCAATAATCAGCACAAATCAACGAGGCTCCGAAATCACGGAAGATACAAAAATACCACAGCGCATCGTGTGCGCCTGAAAACGCGTATGAAACTCAAAATCGAACTCCGTCAAGCGTAAGGCAATCATCGGAGTTACAATGGAGATACAGATCTCAAAATCAACTACTGAAATCCAATATACACTAGTCGAATACTATAACACGTATATAGTACGCATCCTTGGAAAATCTCCTAAAACTGAATAAAACACATGCAAAATCTTTTTTGAATCGCCGTATGATGCGTAACTCACGGAACAAGTGACGGACGCTCATTTGTAAAGTAATAAATATACGTTCATATGTGTTTTGCTCAAATATACGTTCCGCCGTTTTGAAATATCCCGAAAGGTTTTCCCTTTGTAAACGTTCGTGTCGCTCGCAAACACATATAGCGAGACTATAGCTCCTTTTTTGAAAACCATTTGTTAAAGTTTTAATGCAAGCAAAGTACTCAGGTACTGTCCTCATATCAGTCATGTTCGGCTACTACATAATATAGTACCTATCATGAAAACAAAGTGCTCAAGAGCAAAATCAGCCTCAAAAGGCGTATCCAACGATCACGTGCGTCTGGTACGCACGGAAATCAAAGCCAAATAAAAGTGCTATGAATGTGCGCAAAACCAAACTAAGTGCAACGGGTGTGCACGAAAGCATCTGTCCAGTGCAACGGATGTGCACGACAATATCAAGTGCATCTATAGTGCACAAAATCACATCTCATATCATGCGTCCAACATGCACGAAAATCCAAATCAAGTACATCCGTCATGCACGAATGAAATCTAAATCAAGTGCATCCAACATGCACGAATAAAATCTCACTCAAGTGTATCCGATGTGCACAAAATCAAATACCAAGTGCCTAATATGCGTAAAAATCCAACCCAAGCGCGTCAGGTTCGTATAAAGCATCTAGTGCAGTAGCATGCACAAAAACGAACGTCAAGTGCAAACGCGCACAAAAAGACAAATCTGGTGAAACAAATGCTCAAAGACATAAATCGGGTGCAACAAGTGCACGGAAACTCATCCATAACTCAAATGCGTATAAAAACAACACCGAGTGTGAAGGGTTTCCTTAGCACCATGACTAGGGATTTGAAGCATCACACTTGCCACTATAAATTTTTTAGGAGGTGCTAAGTAAACTAATCTTGAATCGGACTAGAAATTTAGGGTAACAAGTAACTAGTATCACATATTAGAGGTAATCTACACTAAGAGATAAGTAATACAACCATTGTAGACTTTCCTCCTTGACCCCTTGGATCTCCTAGAGTTTGAACCGGTTCGCTCAAATCCTTCCAAGTCTACGATGATCCACCCGAAGTGCCTTTGCTCAAGCTCCAAGCTTCACTTGATCAAGGATGAAGATGAAGCAAACACTCTACACTAGTGGGCTAGACTAAAGTAGAATGGTGATGCGAGTTGTGTTCTCACTTAAAAACCTTTCCTTTCTTTTTACTTCACTCACTTTTAAAATCCTAGAGAGCTTGAAGGAGGAGGAAGAAGAAGATGGCTAAAGCTAGAACTCTTTTAGATAATTCTCAATAATTATTAACATAGAAATAAATATCAAAGATATATTTATGTTATGCGAAAATTTTGGTTAGATTATATCTAGATATTTTGATGTTTGGTTAAAGACCAAATGAAAATCAAACCATGGTTTAAAGTTAGGTCAAAAGAGAGAAGAGTGTAGAAACTTAGTCATGATTTAATTTCCATTTTCTTTTTACCCAATATCAAAATATACATATATATATATATATATGAACCATGTGAGTCTTGTATTGCTATCTCCCATGTATCAACAACCATGACACCCATGTATGCATGTATGTGTGCATTCACATCAACATATGCACATACACCCATTCATGCATACATACATATAAGGAAAAGGTTTTATTTAAATGAGCTAAAAGTCAATTTTAAACCAACACTTGATTTAATAAACCGGTTATATTACATATGACCCGACCAATAGAAAAACGCCCGATTAAAATACGGTATCACATACACGCATTAAATCGAGCTCCCGCACATATCTCATATTCACACCACATCGTTTCGCCTGAGCTAGGAAACTCTTGTGTGGGACTCTAAGACTCGTCAATACGCCGGCAGTAGGTGAGGATCACATCAAACACCCACAAGCCGCAAGCGGTCAGCTAAACGTAACGGCCACCCGGGTATTGAGCGATCAGAAGAAAAACAAGCGAACATGTCAAAACTCCCATCGAGCTAACTGGCAACACTTACCGTGCAGTCCGTTCTCTTCATCAGATATGCTGCATATCGAGTCTAGGGATGGTATCGTCGACCCCAATAACTCAATAAGTCATGCCGGTGTATGGCTCATACCAGATCGAGAAACTACTGATAACACTTATCAGTAAATCTCAGCAGCCCTAGATAGAGACTTCCTGTTATAGCCAATCGAGCATGGCGCAACATCAACCCCCAATACCGTGTAACATCTTAGGATGTGATTAGTGGCTAATTATACCTTAATTTATGGTTTTTAATAAAATGTTTACCAAAACGATTTTCAAATATTTTATCAAAATTAATGAATATTTTATTAGAATTTTTTAGGCTTGCACACACTTGTGCATGTAAACTAGGGTTAATTTGGGATTAGACCATGATTAGCAACCATGGTGGACTAACCATTTTGTTAAGCCAATTTGAATTTTTATATAGTGTTTTAGTTATTTCCTTTAAAATGAAAAATGATTTGAATTGTGGTTGACTTGGAGAGAGAGAGAGAGAGAGGGTGTGGGCATCATGGCTTGAGCCATGCTCACATTTAATGAGGAGAGAGAGAGGGGGTTGACTAGCTTGGCTCTCATTCTTTTCTTTTGTTAAGTCCTTTTTTTCTCACTTCTCACTCTCACTCAGACACCTACACACATTGCACTCAGCAGCAGCAGCAGGAGCTTCAGTAGCAGCAGCAAACAACAACAACAAAAACAAGTAGCAGCAGCAGGCCCAAGCAGCAGCAGCACAAGCAGCAGCAGCAGCAGGCATCAGCAGCAGCAGCACACCAGCAGCAACAGCTTCTTCTTCTCCTTCTCCTTCTCCTTCTTGCACCTAGGGTCAAGTGAGGTATAAGTTCTGAGCCCAACTTCTTTGTTGCTAAACTTATGTGTTAATTAGCATCGATTAGTGTTAAATATGAGATTTAGTGCTAGAAATGGTGATTAGTGTGGATATTTGGCCAAGTGGTGATTTTGATGGTTAACCAAGCTTAACTAAGTATTGTTAGGGCCACGTAAACCTAGTCTTGAACCAGATTTCACTAAAATACCATAGGGTTTTATTTAGTGCAAAATTTAATGTTTTAAAGCAAAATTTAGCCTTTCTGTGATCTGCTGTAGACCCGTGTGCTTCAGACAAAATCTGGGATAACTGGAGCATACACACTAGACCTAGACCACACACATGAAGCACGAACCCCTAATTCCAAACCTGGGCCGCCGAAATATTTGTTTTGGCCGCAATTTGCGGCCAGATGGGGGATCTGGGTGTCTGGGTTAGTTGTGTTAGTGTCTGCTGTATTTTTAAGGCTTGTGGTACATGCAACTTTTTAAGTTTCCATCCGAGCCTAAATCTGGAGGGATATACCATTTTTCCAATATGTTTAGCTTGCGCGACACGTGTGATACGTGAGTGGGTTTAGTGTTCCTGTGTGTCGCGGCGTATCGGGATAGTTTCAGACTCGCATACATACGTTTTTGCGTATCGGATACACGCGTGTTTAGTTCGCGACGCGAGTTTCTCGTTTGGCTTCGATATCGCGTTTTTGTAGGATTTTGCTTATATGTATTCCTTGTGTAAATTCTAGGTTTGCAGGCGGGTATGTCGGACGCCGCAAAGAAGGGGAAACAAGTGGTCGGCTACGCTTAGCACGAGACCAGGTGAGTAGATTTAACAACTACGGGGAAATCGGCCGTATGGCGTTAAGCGTCAGGGCGTGATAGGATATTTTAGTCGTATATATTTATATGTACTATTGTAGCATACTATCATTTGTTGCATATAGAATGGTAGATAGATAACACTGCACTGTCACTAACGATTCAAGCTGCACGAGCACTATTTGTATGTTACACTCACACCGTTAATGATTACCATGACACTCGCACTATAGGATTGCTACAAATCATATATCGTTTTGATTACCGCATCATTGATGATTAGACATGACTTTGACACATATTGGCATATATTTACATTGATATACCTATATTGCGCACATTCATATTGATATATCTACACTTTTGCACACATACCTTGTATATCCATATTAGTGCACATATACATTGTTACGCTCATATTCACGTATATATCCATTTGCACATCCCTACTTATATACATACCTATGTTAAATACATAGATGCTATTGACTTGATTCAAAAAATATAGGGACCGCATGAGATATTTTCAAAACTGGATCCTTTGTAAAAGAGCGGTTTACCCTTTTTACTCTTGGTGTCATACGACACATTGCATGGATTTACGCATTAAGTTTGGATTTATGTGATTTCTGGATTTTAGAACCGTGGTATTATTTTAAGAATTTTACGCACTGTTTAAAAAACCCGGTTACTCTTGATATGATATTTCAGTGCGTCCACCATGTGTTTTCTCGGTTCTGAGACGTGTGACATGTGAACCCGAATCGAGGAGCTGGATGTGGCCGATTGCGGGTACATGGTGGACCCGGTATGGTACCCCGGGGCGAGAACGGATCTGTCGTACAGTAGGCGATGAGCCTGGCAGAGGGACTACTACCTACCGGTGATTGGTTGGACCTGGCGGTTATCCGGAGGATACTGACCAGAGTCGAGAGATGGATATGGGATGACCCGTACTGCTGGGGCCGAGGGCCGATTCCGCAGACGGAGCCCGTGGGCCGATCCGGACTGACGGAGCCTGATACTTAAGGATTTGCGTGTTGATACTGGACACGATGATTTCATGATATTTTCGAGTGCCGATATTGGGCACTCACGATTCTATGAGATTTATAGGATTTGAGGGCCGATGAGGGTGACAACGCCTGAGTTGTGCACTAATAGACACCGGTTATTTTTCCACGTTGTTATTCCGTGTAGATGTTATTTTATTCCATGCTCAGCATTCATTATTATGCATCTCATCATGTAGTCGTAGTACCTGATAGAGTACTTTTGCATGATTATTGCATACCGTGCTCATCATATATTGATGTTATTAAATTGCACTTGTTCGGCATGATTATTGTGTATCCGGTTCATCATATAGATATTATCTGTTGGCATATATTAGAGTATCGCAGTACGTGCATACTCGCGATTACCTTTATATGTTATCTACTATTCACGAGTTGGCAACTCACCCCCGTTGTGCCACAGTGTTTGCAGGTTGCCCCTCAGAGTAGTCGCGGCAGGCTGCTTTCTTGCATCTTTTGATACGGATACCATTGCAGTTGGCGCGTGAGCCCATTTGCTGATAGGTGGGTTTTTGCGGTATCCGTTTATTTTCCAGCTGTATACACTGTTGTATCTAGTACTCTCCATCTACTATTCATGTATTAACTTAGAGACCAGTTGTAAGGACAATGCATATTATTTTGTGCTCTGGAGTCGAGCTCGTTGTGAGCCGACATTATTTATGCAGTTTTATCTTTCAAGTTGTCTTCACTTATTGTTGCTCTTTCTTCGCTACGGCGTCGTATATTATTATTATTATTGTGGTAATTGTTTCCGCCGTTGGGCGTGATTGCTCCCGTTTGGGGATGCTTAATTCTTATTGTATGCCACTTTACTTATATCATGTCTTGTAACCGATTTCGGGGATAGTTTTTACAAAGGGAATGCTGCCAAAATTTTTTAGATAATAACTTGAACTTTAAAGAATTTTACTAAACTACTTAAGGTTTTCTAAATGTTTTAACAAATGTTTCCATTAAATGTTTAAACACTCACTACTTTTAAGGGTTTGGTTTCTGGGTTTCGGCTTACTTAGTCGCGTTACGCCTGTAGACGTTACGTGGTTAAGTCCCGATCACGGACCGAACTTTGGTTCGTGACAAAGTTGGTATCAGAGCGTAGGTTTTACCTTTCAGAGTATAGGATGACCCTGGTATGATGGAGTAGGTAGCTGAAGCAGAGTGGTGTAGCGTGTGTATGTTCCGCGGCATACTCACGACACAAAACTCCGCCTATGTGACCTTAGGACTTATCGATTGAAATTCCTTCATGATTATATACATTCTTGTTATTCGATTTCTGTATCCTTATTGAATCTTACTTTCTTTTCAGCTATTATGCCGCCAAAGACTACGAGGGTGCAGAAAGCGGCCGCGAGAGCCGAGATTCGAGTTGACTCGTCGGAGACGAGGACTGACCCGGGCAGTACACCCGTTGTACCAGAGAAGACTGTTCCTCCTACGACAGATCAGATCGCGATGCTAGGGTCCGGTATGCAGGAGATGCGCCAGATGATAGGGTCGCTAGTTGAGACACTTCGAGCGCAGCGACCAGAGGTAGTTCCACCCGTTGTGGGGACCGCGATGGTACCTACAGTACAGGCAGTTGCCCCTGCAGCCACAGAGGTCATCACAGTATCGCTATCAGAGTTCATGAGGCTGAAGCCTCCGGTCTTCATAGGCACCAATGCAGACGAGGACCCACAGTCTTTTATTGATAGGATGGCCTGGATATGTCGTTCACTCAGATGCTCAGATACGAGATGGGTAGAGTTCGCGTGCTTTCGCCTGGAAGGTCTTGCGCAGAAATGGTGCGAATCAGTCGAGAAGGGCAGAGCAGCATGTCTTCCTCCTATGACCTGGACCGAGTTTGTGACGGTGTTCCTTGCCCGCTTCCATCCACATAGTGTCAGAGATTCTAGAGCGCGCAGGTTCGAGTCTTTACGTCAGACTCCGGAGATGACAGTGACAGAGTACGATGTACTGTTCACCGAGCTATCTGTTTATGCCCCATATTTAGTGGCTACCGAGAAGATGCGAGTCAAGAGATTTTTTCGAGGCTTGCTTACACCATTGTTTCTTGCGATCAGCGCACAGCATTGCGAGACCTACGCAGCAGCTGTAGATGCAGCCTTATTAGTCGAGGAGCGCCTTGCTGAGACTTCGGTAGTCCCAGAACCGAAGAGAGTTCGTACGGATACATCAGCACAGAGACAGCCGTTTAGATGCCGTGACAGACGTCTTGCAGGTGGCAGGGACTTAGAGCAAGGCCGGTTGTTCAGCTCTTATCCCTAGGAGGGTCAGCGGTCATCGTCGGGATGTTTCCGCTGCAGGAGTTCTTATCATCGTGTTCGAGATTGCCCGGAGCCACGTGAGGGCGAGACTGCCGTACCACATGTCACACTTCCACCATCCCCGCCCCAGAGGGCGTTGCCTATTGTACCTACTGTTGCTCCATGCCAGACTCATGCACAGAGAGGCCGTGGTCGTGGAGGGTTTGCTCATAGAGGACGAGGTGGCCGAGGCAGAGGACAGCCAGCTGAAGGAAGAGTACAGCCAGTTGCTAGTAGGGGACCGCCAGTCATAGGTGGAGAACAGGCACGGGTTTTCGCTTTGACGCATCAGGACGCGCAGGCGTCCTATGTAGTGGTCTCAGGTACCCTACCGGTATGTTCTGTTGACGCACACGTGTTGTTTGATCCGGGATCCACGCACTCGTACGTTTCCACACACTTCATGCCGAGTTTGGGTAGAGAGTCCGGTTTGCTTGATCAGCCGCTTGTTGTGACCACTCCTGTAGGCGAGTCGTTTGTTGCTAGACACGTGTTCCGATCCTGTGTTGTCCGTATTGGCGAAAGAGAGTTGCCTGTCGACTTGATCCTTCTTGAGATGTTGGACTTCGACGTTCTTTTGGGCATGGATTGGTTAGCCACGTGCTATGCATCTGTGGACTGCCGCGAGAAGACAGTTAGATTTTGTTTTCCAGGCGAGTCGGCTTTTGTTGTGCAGGGGTAGCGTGGTGCCGCCCCTCAAAGATTGATTTCTTCTCTTCGCGCAGGACAGCTTTTGAGAAAGGGATGTCAGGGATTTCTAGCCTATGTTTGCGATACTTGAGCTACAGATGTTTCGTTGGACCAGGTTCCGATTGTTCGTGAGTTCCCTGATGTTTTCCCTGACGAGCTTCCTGGGCTACCGCCTGAGCGCGATATTTTTTTTCTGCATTGACTTGATTCCCGGCACGGGGCCTATTTCTATACCGCCTTATCGGATGGCCCCGGCGGAGCTTAGAGAGTTGAAAGGTCAGTTGCAAGATTTGCTGGATAAGGGACTTATTCGACCCAGTGTGTCTCCTTGGGGTGCTCCGGTCCTGTTTGTCAAGAAGAAGGACGGCAGTTTGCGTCTGTGTATCGACTACCGCCAGCTGAACAGGGTTACCGTACGGAACAGATATCCTTTGCCACGCATCGACGACTTGTTCGACCAGCTTCAGAGCGCAGAGTATTTTTCGAGGATCGACTTGCGATCAGGATACCATCAGTTGCGAGTTTGACAGGAGGATATTCCGAGGACAGCTTTCCGCACGCGTTACGGCCATTATGAGTTTTTGGTGATGTCGTTTGGACTCACCAATGCCCCAGCAGCATTTATGGACTTGTTGAACCGTATTTTCAGGCCGTATCTTGATTTGTTCATCATCGTATTCATTGACGATATTTTGGTATATTCCCGGAGCCGAGAGGAGCACGAGCAGCACCTGCGGATCACACTGCAGACTTTGAGGAAGCACCAGCTATTCGCAAAATTCTCCAAGTGCGCATTCTGGCTTGGCAGCGTAGACTTCTTGGGTCACGTGATTACACGAGATGGTATATGTGTGGACCCGAAGAAGATCGAGGCCGTTCAGCATTGGCCCAGACCCGCATCAGTTACTGAGATCCGCAGCTTTCTAGGACTGGCCGGCTACTACAGGCGATTTGTACAGGACTTCTCCCGTATTGCTGCACCGTTGACCGGGTTGACCCGGAAGGGAGTTCCTTTCGATTGGACGGAGGAGTGCAAGCATAGCTTTCAGCAGTTGCGGACTCGTTTGACTACGGCGCCGGTGTTATCATTGCCTTCAGGATCGGGCGGATTTGTGGTCTATTGTGATGCTTCTCGAGTGGGGCTAGGATGCGTATTGATGCAGCATGACAGGTGATCGCGTATGCTTCACGGCAGTTGAGGAAACATGAACAGAACTACCCCACTCACGATTTGGAGATGGCTGCAGTTGTCTTTGCACTCAAGATCTGGCGACATTACCTATACGGCGAGTCGTGCCAGATATTCACTGATCACAAGATCTTAAAGTACATATTTCAGCAGCAGGACCTGAATCTTAGACAGCGCCGTTGGATGGAACTAGTAAAGGACTTCGATTGCGAGATCTTGCATCACCCGGGCAAGGCGAATGTAGTGGCGGATGCTTTGAGTAGGAGGCCCGGGGGTAGTCTATCTTGTTTAAGCACAGTACAGAGGCAGTCGTTGGTAGATTGGCAGATTTTATGCGACAGCCGAGTGCAGTTCGAGTTCATGCCGATCGGGGGACAGCTTGCGCATGTTCGTGCACGCCCACAGTTGCTTGACCGTATACCTGAGACACAGTACAGTGATAACCGTTGTTCAGAGATCATGGCACAGATTGGACAGGGCAGATTTTCCGTGTTCGTGATGGATGATCAGGGGATACTGCGATTTGGGACTAGACTGTGCGTACCAGATACTGAGGGACTGCGGCGTGAGATTCTTGAGGAGGCACATCGATCGGTATATAGTGTTCATCCGGGTTCCACCAAGATGTACCATGTTATGAGAGACGTTTACTGGTGGGACGGGATGAAGAGGGACGTCACAGACTTCATGTCAAGAGGCCTGACTTGTCAGCAAGTCAAGGCCGAGCACCAAATGCCAGCGGGAGAGCTACAGCCGTTACCCATTCCGGAGTGGAAATGGGAGCAGATTTCTATGGACTTCATTGTGGGTCTACACAGGACTAGTCCAGGGTATGACTCCATTTGTGTGATCGTGGATCGATTGACGAAAGTGGCTCACTTCCTGCCGGTGAAGACGACTTTCGGATTTGCTCAGTATGCCCAGATATACATCGACGAGATTGTACGACTGCATGGAGTCCCGACATGTATCGTGTTCGACCGAGGCACCCAGTTTACCAGCCGACTATGGCAGAGGCTTCAGGAGGCTTTGGCCACCCGCTTGAGTTTCAGCACAGCATTTCATCCGCAGACCGACGGCCAGTCAAAGCGGACTATTCAGACTCTCGAGGACATGATCCGAGCGTGCGTTTTAGACTTTGGTGGTAGCTGGTATCATCATTTACCCTTGGTGGAGTTCTCCTACAACAATAGTTTCCAGGATACTATTCAGATGGCACATTTCGAGGCCTTGTATGGGAGGAGATGTAGATCGCCCGCCTGTTGGACAGAGCTCAGTGAGAGCAGTATTTTGGGGCCGCATATCGTACAGGAGACGACCGAGAAGATACAGCTGATTCGAGATAGGATGAGGACAGCTCAGAGCAGGAAGAAATCGTATGCGGACAGACGCCGCCGCAGATTAGAGTTCGCAGTTAGCGATCACGTTTTTTTGAGGTTCTCTGCGATGAAAGGAGTAATGAGGTTTGGACGGAAGGGGAAGGTTAGCCCCAGATTCATAGGTCCTTTCGAGATCCTCGAGCGTGTGGGCGCAGTGGCATATCGTTCGGCTCTTCTACCCGACTTCCTAGATGTTCACCCCGTGTTCCACGTGTCGATGCTTCGCAGATACCTGCATGACCCTTCTCACATGATTCAGCATTTGACCGTTCAGCTCGAGCACGATCTTTCGTTCACCGAGCAGCCAGTCGTGATATTGGACCGGCAGGTGAAGAAACTTCGATCGAAGGTCTTTCCATCTGTGAAGGTGCTTTGGCGCAGCCCAAATGGTGAAGAGATCACTTGGGAGGCCAAGGGCGAGATGCGGAAGAAGTTCCCTTATCTCTTTGAAGGTATGTGTAGCTATATATTTTAAATTCGGGGACAAATTTCTTTAAGGAGGGGAGATTGTAATACCTTAGGATGTGACTAGTGGCTAATTATACCTTAATTTATGCTTTTTAATAAAAAGTTTACCAAAACGATTTTCAAATATTTTATGAAAATTAATGAATATTTTATTAGAATTTTTTTTAGGCTTGCACACACTTGTGCATGTAAACTAGGGTTAAATTGGGGTTAGACCATGATTAGCAACCATGGTGGACTAACCATTTTGATTAATCCAATTTGAATTTTTATTTAGTGTTTTAGTTATTTCCTTTAAAATGAAAAATGATTTGAATTGTGGTTGACTTGGAGAGAGAGAGAGAGGGTGTGGGCATCATGGCTTGAGCCATGCTCACATTTAATGAGGAGAGAGGGGGTTGACTAGCTTGGCTTTCATTCTTTTCTTTAGTTAACTCCTTTTTTTCTCACTTCTCACTCTCACTCATACACCCACACCCATTGCACTCAGCAGCAGCAGCAGAAGAAGCAGCAGCAGGAGGAGCCTCAGCAGCAGCAAACAACAACAACAACAAGTAGCAGTAGCAGCTGTAAGTTCATGTCACGCACCCCACGAACTTGCATGGAGACGGAATATATGAAAAACGATTATCAAAGCTTCGTAACACGGACTTGAGCGCATGAATCGTGTCTAAACCGTTACAAGCAAACAACGAGAGGTTTAACTACTCGGATTCGAAGTTATACCTCACGTTACTTGTCCTTCGGGTCTTCATCGTTGTCCTCCACTCCTCGTAGGCTCCTTGGAACATCGGCACCTCAACGGCCTCCTCGAGTCAAAGACGATCCAGCCGAGAGCTCCTACGCCAAGCTTGATCTCTAACTTGAGATAACTAGGTTGCTCAAAGTGCTATTCTAAGCTACCTAGGGGATATAGAGTGAGGTTATGGATGTATTAGTCTAGCTAACCCTTGATCTCAGCACATGAGAGGTTAGGGTTAGGGTTTCAAGAATGAGAGAGCTTGAGGAGAGAGAAGGTGATGATAAGTTATGAATGAAAAAGCTTCTCACTTCTAATATATTATGAAGCATAAGAAAATAGAAAAGAATAAATCAAAATGCATTATCATCATGCTTCATTAAATATATGCAATGAATCATCAAGTGAGTCATTAAGCAATAAATGTTTCATTAACTCACTTGAATGATTCATCTAAGTGAGTTACAAATTCATTAAATGCTAATGCCGCCTTACCCTCCATGTCATCATCCATCTAGAAGCTTCCCGACAAATTACGATAACGCCCTTCCTATCCGTGAAAACACGGAAAAACTTTAGACTGTACAAATCCAATAACCCGATACTAGAATCTGGCTTAAACCAAAGCATGCTAGCAAAAACTGTCCGAACGTCGTACGTGCGTAACCACACGTACGCGTCCGAACCCTTGTCGTAAAACCATACGACCTCTATATCGTTTCGCCTGGAGCAGGGAAACTCTCTGTGTGGGACGCTAAAAACTAGACACTACGCTGGC
The DNA here is from genome assembly GCA_030015575.1 of Agapanthus africanus. Lineage (NCBI taxonomy): Eukaryota > Viridiplantae > Streptophyta > Magnoliopsida > Asparagales > Amaryllidaceae > Agapanthus > Agapanthus africanus. The sequence goes on from JASDDO010000026.1 coordinate 382,517,513, forward strand.
AGTGGGTTTAACCACAGACCGCAAGCGGCACTAGCTGTACGTAACGTTCCCCAGGCAGATGTCGGTAAGAAGGCCGATGAGGAAACCCATCCGAACTCCTACTGAGCCTGATGTGACAATCTCCGTACAGTCCGGTCTGTTCGTCTAAGACTATCGCATATCTAGCCTAGGGGGCGGCAAGCGTCAGTGCCCTAATAGCAGTATAAGTCGTGTCGGAGCGTAGCTCATTACACCCTGAGAAACTACTGGAACCTACCAGTAAATCTCGCTTGCCCTGGCCAGGGACTTTGCGTAATGGCTCTCTGACACAGCGTGATATCAACTCCCAATACCAGGAGAGACGAATCCTGTCTAACCGCCACTGCCTCCAAGTGCTCGGGACTGCAGCCAACTGCTACCTGTTTGCACGACTCCTTTGAGCCGTGGTAGGGTAGCAATCTAAGAACAGTGGGACACACTCGAGGCGAAGTAGCGGTGTCAAGTCTGCGGACTATGCTGTACTCATGTCACCTGGGAACTGTTAACTGACGACGGGTATAATACCAACCAACAGTTCCCCTGCGAGTCCTGTCCGGTGTACCTGTAACCTAACGAGCACCTGTATACTATCTCCAGTACGACGTACTGATGGCTGTGGGACATACCATCTCCCCAACTGCGATGAGAAGAGTACACACTAGTCTACTCTGGAGTATCGATGCACAGTCTCGATAATCCTACGACTAGGGACAAGTATAGGATTTTGCTTATAGACTACCCAGCCCCCACTAGTGTGACTGCCATCACAATGCTGGTAATCAAGCAAAGATTCTATGGGCTCGACTAATATGTATAAGTGATACGTTATAAGAAACATATGCACATATTAAAGTAGACACAATACCAAGTAGTATACTACCATTTTTAGCAAGACTGTATATACAACTGTGAATATCCCAAGCTTCCATTAAGTAATATACATACAAGTATGATACAATAATGGCCCCTAGGGCATATACACTAACAATCTCCCACTTGCACTAGGGCCATGAGCTGGCATATCGTAGACCTATCATCTCGAATAGCCTCTCGAACTGCGTCTGAGGAATGGCCTTTGTGAATGGATCAGCAATGTTATTCTCCGTCTCTACTCTTTTCACCTCGATCTCCCGGCGATCTACGATCTCCCTGATCAAGTGATACCGCCTTAAGATGTGTCTGGATTTCTGATGGGACCTGGGTTCCTTCGCTAAAGCTATAGCGTCGTTGTTGTCACAATACAGAGGTATTGGATCAACACTGGTAGGAACCACCTGAAGTTCTATGAGGAACTTCTTCATCCAGAAAGCTTATTTTGTGGCATCGCAAGCAGCTATGTACTCCGCTTCCATTGTTGAGTCAGCAACGGTCTCCTGCTTGGAACTCTTCCAACAGACCGCCCCTCCATTGAGGGTAAAGACATAACCCGACATGGACTTGGAGTCATCCTTGTCACTCTGGAAGCTGGAGTCGGCAAATGCCTCGATCTGGAGGTCTTTTCCGCCATACACCAAGAACATCTCCTTAGTCCTCCTCAGGTACTTGAGAATGTTCTTTACTGCTATCCAGTGATTCTCTCCTGGGTTTTCTTGATACCGGCTTACTACGCTCAATGCGTATGCTACATCTGGTCGGGTACTTAACATCGCATACATTATAGAGCCTACCGCAGAAGCGTAGGGTATAATCGACATGCGATCCCTTTCCAAATCAGTTTTGGGAGACATCTCTTTGAAGAGGGTGATTCCGTGACAAGCCGGTAGGTTACCGCGCTTAGAATCATCCATACTGAATCTCTTCACTATGGTGTCTATGTACCTGGACTGCGAAAGTCCCAACATCCTTTTTGATCTATCACGATAGATCCGGATCCCCAGAATGTAGGTGGCTTTACCCAGGTCTTTCATGGAGAATTTCTGTGATAAGAATCTTTTGACTGACTGTAACATAGGAATATCATTTCCTATTAGGAGAATGTCATCCACGTACAAGACGAGGAATACTACAGCTCTCCCTACAATCTTACTGTATATGCATGGTTCATCTGGATTTTTGATAAAGTCGAATTCTTTGACAGCATCATCAAAACAGATGTTCCAACTCCGCGATGCTTGCTTTAGTCCATAAATGGACTTAAGCAACTTGCATACTTTACCGCTGCTCCCACTCTGAATGAATCCCTCTGGCTGATCCATATTGACGCACTCTTCTAAATTACCATTTAGAAAGGTCGTCTTTACGTCCATCTGCCAGATTTCATAATCGTGGAAGGCAGCAATAGCAAGAAGGACCCGAATGGATTTGAGTATAGCCACTGGAGAAAAGGTTTCGTCATAGTCCAAACCAGGTCTTTGACGAAAACCCTTTGCAACAAGTCTAGCCTTATAGGTTTCAACCTGTCTATCTACACCAATCTTCTTTTTGAAGATCCATTTGCATCTTACGGGTTTTACCCCATCTAGAGCAATGTCCAAAGTCCATACTTTGTTATTGTACATGGACTCCATTTCGGTCCGCATTGCATCCAGCCATTTTGCCGAGTCGGTGCTCTGAATGGCTTACTGGAAGCTAGTAGGGTCATCATCATCAATGACGCAATCCTCTCAATCCACATCTATGAGAATACCGTAGTATCTCTCAGGCGGATGAGACGGCCTACTACTCCTGCGGAGGGGTGTGGGAATGTCCTGTTCTTCTTGAACTACTGGTTCTACCATACTTTCAGTAACAGTTTGTGGTTCTGGAATTTCTTCCAGTTCTATTTCGCTCCCATTTATTTCCTTTTCTAATAATTGATGTTCTAGAAAATTGGTATTACGAGAAACAAAAACCTTTTGTTCCTCTGCGTAATAGAATAGATACCCCCTGGAGTTCTTTGAATATCCCACAAACTTACACTGTACTGATCGTGCCTCGAGCTTGTCCGCATGCTGCTTTTTAACAAAAGCTGGACATCCTCAAATCTTCAGATACTGAAGATAGGGTTTCTTCCCACTCCACATCTGATATGGTGTGGTAGGCACAGTCTTGGTAGGAACTATGTTCAAAAGATATGCAGCTGATTCTAGTGCATATCCCCAGAATGATCGCGGTAACTCAGCCTTACTCATCATGGAACGAACCATATCCAATAGGGTTCGATTCCTCCTTTCTGATACACCATTGTGTTGTGGTGTGTATGGAGGATTAAGCTGAGAGAGAATACCATTCTCTTTTAAATAACCCAGGAACTCGGCACTCAAGTATTCACCACCTCGATCAGATCTTAGTGTCTTGATACTTTTGCCGGTTTGGTTTTCCACTTCATTATTGTAGTCTTGGAATTTCTCAAAGGCCTCGGATTTATGCTTCATTAAGAAGACATATCCATACCTAGAGAAATCATCCGTAAAAGTAATGAAGTAGGAATAACCACCTCGTGCATGTGTAGACATAGGACCGCACACGTCACTGTGTACAAGTCCCAAGAGCTCGCTTGCTCTTACTCTGTGTCCAGTAAACGGAGTTTTTGTCATCTTTCTTATGAGACAAGATTCACAAGTAGCATAAGATTGATATTCGAACGGATTCAAATATCCTTCTTTATGTAACTTAGTCAACCTTCTCTCATTGATGTGACTTAGTCTACAATACCATAAGAAAGCCTGATTTAATTCCGGAGACGTTCTTTTAAGTGTGTTCTGGACATTGAAAACCTGAGCTTGACTCAATACGTATATGCCGTTATCTAAAGTACCGGACCCAATCAAAACTTGATTTAGGTGGATGTGAACTACATCGCTTACGAATGTAAAATCATATCCCTCTCTTGAAAGTGAGGACACTGATATGATATTGCAAGTCATACTAGGTACATACAGACAGTTACGTAGAATCAATATCTGCCCACTTGTCAAACCTAGGCGATATTCTCCCACGGATTCAGCGTCCACGCTCATTACGTTTGCAACTCTGAGAGACAAATCACCTACCTTCATAACTCTATGGTTTCTCAAAGCATGTAATGAATTACAGATAAGAGATCCTGCTCCGGAATCTAGTACCCAGGAAGTAGAGTTAATTGACAAACAGTTCTCAATTACAAACACACTTGAGGCTGAAGCCACAACATGCTTCGTATCCTGGCTACTGGCTTCTAAAGCCCTGCAATCTTTCTTCCAATGCCCAATCCCATAACAATAGGAACGTTCCTCTTTTACTACATTCAGTCCGTTGCCCTTCTCTTTCTTTCTTCTTCCCTGGTTTCCTTCAGGGTAGAAGGCAGAGACTGTAGAATCAAGTCAGTATCTGACTTGTTTCCCAACGTGGTCTCCAGGTCCTGGAGCTCATCAATATAGTTAGTCATTGTAAGGACGTTGTCCCCTACAAATGACCCGACGGCCAACCTCGCTTGAATTAATTCGGTCGATGTCTCATATCTTTCGATATGAGATTGCTCTCCATATAAATCTTTGTTATAGAGAAAGATGGAAACTGAGTCCATCTTCTCGTGTTGCTTCTGGTATACACCATCAACTGAAACTAACACGAGGCACTTGGCTTTCGCTTTATCCTTTTCCCTTGTCTGACGGATATCCATATCCGCGACGGTGGAAACTGGACCTGGGACGGCGGGATCGTGAGTAGTAATAGGGTGGTCCAGCTTGTCATAGGCAATGGACATCTGGACAGACCTTTGCCAATCATATAAGTCAGATTTAGTCAATTTGTTATCTAGATGTAACCTAGTCGTGGTCACAAGGTCGCTGCAATTAAGAGAGAGAAGAAAACACTTTTAGCATGATGCACTTGCAAGTTTAGAGTGGTTTTTAATTTATCTAAACAGGATGGCTCCCACTGTTTCTCGAATCCCTCCTCAAACCAAAAAGGAAGAACTAGCCAGGAGTATTATCACCGTACAATTCTTGCTTAACCGTTCAGCCAGGTCAGTGTTGATACATCGAGGGAGGTTTTCCAACGCTTTCGCGAAGTTCCTTAATTAAATAACCTCTTTTCTCTGGGGGCGTAACCCCGTTGACACCTTTCTTGGCACCTACTTGGTTTATAGCATTGATCGTTAAGTGACGAATCTCCTGATAAGTAGTATATACTCACAGTAGGATCGGGATCCAAAATATCATCGTATGATAATGTTGAAGGAATCCTACCAACATTCATCAAACTCCAAAATGGTATGCTCTGTTTGCAAATTTCAGTTTTTTTAGAAATTCCCGATATAAATTTTTGCTCTATGCTCTTATGACCTTGGCGTTAGGTAAAAATGTCATAAGTCACATGTCAAGTTCTACCCATCATTATCCTTGTTAATTTGAACCCATCCGTACATATCCTTGACGTTAGGCCAAAATGATAATATGACTGTCCCAAACTAACACATCTATCTATGCAACAAATGAATACCCAGCAGCTACCAAACACTATGCCTTGGCGTTAGGTCAAAATACATAGCTTGAATACTACTGAATACCCAAATGAAATGACGGAGGGCTACGAATGGTTTTGGCAAAAACCGTGAACGTAGTGAACTTGATATAATCGAAGGAATCTGATACTTTTTAAAAATGAGTGGTTAAAACTCCGCAATTAAAAATTCTGATCTTTTAAAATAACCGAGTGGTTTCTTTTAAATTTTTTCCAACGATTAAACTTTGGTTTATTTTCTTTGCATTATAATAATGCGTCCCATCATTTATCCTATCATTGCAGAAAACAACGAAAATACCGCATCCTCTTATGCCATCCGCATTCGCCACGGGGTCCCGTCATCACCCGTTAGGTTACTTAACTAACGACAGAGCGGGGGCTGGGCTAGCGTGGATGTAAAACATAAGTGACGTCTAATAGCGATCATATATAGATATTGTACATTTGTCAGACGTAATAATAAGCATTCCAGATCACTGATGAACTTTATTGGATATACTAGCAATCCGTATTTGCTTTGAGCCTGCAATAAAAGACGGATTACACAGTTGTGATGAATAGCCATTACCCCAACCCTAGACCCCTACGGGTACGACAAACTACCCGCCAAGTACCCGAAGTGAAGCGGTCTCCCTCAACAACGTGAGTAGGCCACTAAACACTTCAACATACCCGGTAGTTTGTGTACCCCGCCTTGGGTCTATCCTAGGAGCAAAAAAAAACAGTAAAAAGAAATAATACAACGGTGGCTACAACCGCAACCTGGATGCGCCCCGCAAAAGAATATTACATCATATTACATTTCCATCGAATGAATGAATATTAAACCCATCTCAAACCCCGGCTAATCATCACAACACTCCAATCAAGTCCATATACACAAACAGTAAACATTACAGAAATGTGCAACCCCCTGCCAACCGACATACTAGCAGTTAGGGGAGGTTTACGAACACATTAAACATTACAGATAAAAAACCCAATTAGCTAATATCTTAGAATATCGATCGACAACCATTTTCCGTGTCTACCCCAATTGCAAGCCAGCACAGAAGTAACGTGGGAAGAAACAGAATATACAGGAAAACAAAACTCCAAAAAATATGAATTACTGTGCAAATCCGAGTCAATTTGGGGTTGACTCGGCGGAGGATCCGCGGCCAAAAGCACTATCTTGCCGCGGATCCGCGGCCGTCTTGCCGAGTTAGGGGCTCGTATTTTCCCAGTATTTTTATATTTCCCTGCTGTGAATTTTAAGGCATATCATATAATTTTTTAGACATGTTTAAAATTAACAGAAACTTGGGGGTTTCCGGGGTTTCGTTTTCGTGTTTTCCGACGATCGAACTTCTAATTAGTTGCTAACAAGCTAGTAATGGTTTAGTTGGCTCTGATACCACTGTAAGTCCATGTCACACACCCCACGAACTTGCGGGGAGGCGGAATATATGAAAAACGATTATCAAAGCTTCGTAACACGGACTTGAGCGCATGAATCGTGTCTAAACCGTTACAAGCAAACAACGAGAGGTTTAACTACTCGGATTCGAAGTTATACCTCACGTTACTTGTCCTTCGGGACTTCATCGCTGTCCTCCACTCCTCGTAGGCTTCTTGGAACATCGGCACCTCAACGGCCTCCTCGAGTCAAAGACGATCCACCCGAGAGCTCCTACGCCAAGCTTGATCTCTAACTTGAGATAACTAGGTTGCTCAAAGTGCTAATCTAAGCTACCTAAGGGATATAGAGTGAGGTTATGGATGTATTAGTCTAGCTAACCCTTGATCTCAACACAAGAGAGGTTAGGGTTAGGGTTTCAAGAATGAGAGAGCTTGAGGAGAGAGAAGGTGATGATAAGTTATGAATGAAAAAGCTTCTCACTTCTAATATATTATGAAGCATAAGAAAATAGAAAAGAATAAATCAAAATGCATTATCATCATGCTTCATTAAATATATGCCATGAATCATTAAGTGAGTCATTAAGCAATAAATGCTTCAATGACTCACTTGAATGATTCATCTAAGTGAGTCACAAATTCATTAAATGCTAATGCCACCTTACCCTCCATGTCATCATCCATCTAGAAGCTTCCCGACAAATTACGAGAACGCCCCTCCTATCCGTGAAAACACGGAAAAACTTTAGACTGTACAAATCCAATAACCCGATACTAGAATCTGGCTTAAACCAAAGCCTGCTATCAAAAACTGTCCGAACGTCGTACGTGCGTAAACACACGTACGCGTCCGAACACTTGTCGTAAAACCATACGACCTCTATATCGTTTCTCCTGGAGCAGGGAAACTCTTTGTGTGGGACTCTAAAGACTCGACACTACACTAGCAGTGTGTTTAACCACAGACCGCAAGCGGCACTAGCTGTACGTAACGGTCCCCAGGTAGATGTCGATAAGAAGGCCTATGAGGAAACCCATTCGAACTCCTACTGAGCCTGATGTGACAATCTCCGTACAGTCCGGTCTGTTCGTCTAAGACTATCGCATATCTAGCCTAGGGGGCGGCAAGCGTCAGTCCCCTAATAGCGGTATAAGTCGTGTCGGAGCGTAGCCCATTACACCCTGAGAAACTACTGGAACCTACCAGAAAAGCTCGCTTGCCCTGGCCAGGGACTTCGCGTAATGGCTCTCTGACACAGCGCTATATCAACTCCCAATATTAGGAGAGACGAATCCTGTCTAACCGCCACTTCCTCCAAGTGCTCGGGACTGCACCCAACTGCTACCTGTTTGCACGACTCCTTTGAGCCATGGTAGGGTAGCAATCTAAGAACAGTGGGACACACTCGAGGCAAAGTAGCAGTGTCAAGTCTGCGGACTATGCTGTACTCATGTCACCTGGGAACTGTTAACTGACGACGGGTATAATACCAACCAACAGTTCCCCTCTGAGTGCTTGGAAGTCCACGGTAGGGCCCCGGCCATCTAACAGACGCCAAATGCGGAACAAAAACTTTTAACGAAACTGGCGCTATCGTGTACCGTAACCCGGATCGGCCATTAAAGCTAAACTAACAAATTGCAAAAGGGGTAGAAACGTTATACCGAATGATCCGAGTCCTTCGGTCTTTAACCATCATCCCATGCTTTGTTGCGGCGGCTCCGATCTCTTCGATCTCCAATCTTGTCGTCTGGGTGGCACCACGTCGACGGATCTTTAAACGGGCTCCCGCCTCTGAACCGAGGCAACTCGATCGTCAAGTTTGCCAAAAGAGACGACCAAGATGAAGTAGAGAATGAGTAGAACACTTTGTCTCGTTACGTCCAGGGTCACGGACGAACGGTTATGGAAGTTGCCTTTTGGATCGGGTGAAATGAGAAAGAAGCTATCTATTTTTCGTGAACCCGAATCTATCATAATCTTTTTCTAGTGAACAACAACCATATCTCAAGTGAGTAAGAGAGAGGCGAGGGGCCGGCCACTTATAGGAGGTGGGGCGGTGAGTGTAGGAGGAGGGAGATGACCACAAGAACAAATATCATGTGTGAACACAAAGTGTGGACACATAGTGTGAACACAAAGTTTGAACGCAAAGTATGAATACATTAAATACAACCAATGAAACATCAAGACCATTCAACCTAGTCACCTCTTCTAGAAACTTCTAGATCCTTCCACACTCATCTCAAGAAAAGATAAATCCGTCTTTTACCGAATGTTAAAAGACGGCTGATAGAAAACTGGAAACTGTCAACTTCCAAAAGTGATCCTGAAACGAATTTCAGGATAACCCCGTATCAGTATAAACATACCCGCATTTGTATTACGACCGAATACAAATGCAACTGAGACAAAGATATTATATCTACACAGTATAATACTGGGTTCCGGCTTAAACTAAAACCTACCAGTATTATCTGCCCGAAAAACGACACGTGCGAAAACGCACGTGCTTTTTCCGAACCTTGCCATAACACCATACGGCCTCTACAACGTTTCTCCCGAACTTGGGAAAATGTCTGTGCGGGACTCTAATGACTCATCAACACACTGGCACTGGGTATAACCCCTAGCACGTCAGAGGTACAAGCTGCACGTAACGTTTTGCCTTTGTATTGATTGAAAGGGAAGCTGACGAGCGAACTCATCTATAAACCCTACTGAGCCTGACAGTGACAATGTATATACAGTCCGGTCCATTCGTCTAAAGAGTATCGCATATCGAGTCTAGGGGGGTGGAGAAAATCAGACCCCTAATAACGCGATAAATCGTGTCGGCATGAAGCCCATCACCACCTGAGAAACTACTGATCCAAATCAGTAATTCTCCACTGCCTCGGCCGAGGATTCCTAGTGATGGCCACCCGTGCACTGTGCGACATCAACCCCCAATACCGGGAGAGACGAATCCCCGACGATCCGCTCACTTGCCTTCAATGTGGCTCGGGACTGTACCCAAAAAAGAGTTGTTTGCACGACTCCTTTGAGCCGTGGTAGGGTAGAAATCAAAGCACAGTGGGAACTCACACGAGACAAATGACGACCTTAGGTCGATGAACTAACCTGTACACATGTCACCAGGGAATTGCTATTTGACGATATGCATAATACCAACTAGCAGATTCCCGGCGAGTCCTGTCCGGTGTACTCATAACCCAATGAGCACCTGTATACATCTTAGGTGATCAAACTGACACCAGTGGCTTATGAGACCGGCCACCGCCCCTCGTCGGGGTCTCGACTGTATACACTAGTCTACTCTGGAGTATCGATGCCCTGTCTCGAAACTCCCACGACTAGGGACATTATTAAAGATGTGCTTACAGACCCCAGCTCCCACGTATATGATCGCCATCATACTGCTGGTAGTCAAGCAAGAATCCTATGGGCTCTATCATCATGCAATAGTGAACTAAAATATGTATACGATGATAAAGACAAACCAGATAGCATACTATCATCTCGAGCAAGACTGTCATATCGGTATAGGTCCTGCCTCAATCATTGCAATCACGTACCTGCGATCCAATAATTGACTTTGAGGGCACTATCTCCAACAATATCCCACTTGCACTCAAGGCTAATTATTGCGATGTCGCATACTCACAGCCCGTGTGATACCGAACATCCAACTCCTCTACTAATCAGTTTCACAATGCTAGTTTGTAAAACTCTTGTGTTCGAGAAATAGCCTCAGTGAATGGATCCGCCCTAATTTTTCTTTCTGTGTCTCTCTAAATCTCAAGTTCGCGGAGAAAGCCATCTCCCGAATCGAGTAATACCTGTCTTAGAATATGTCTGGATATCTGATGGGACCTAGTTTATAAATGAACTACAAATCCAAACTTCTTAGACTGTATCGATAACTGAATCTAATCAGTATTCAGCACCATGCCTCCCACAGTATCCTCTTGGACCACCTGTCCAGAATACTGTCCCTCGTCAGAGGGAAAACTATAACTGTGACAATCACTCTGTCATCCATGTCACCTTGGAAGCCTTGAATGATAACCGTCTCCCGAAGGAGGCTGCCGTTATCAAATCTGTAGAACAAGCACTTCTGTTCTAAAACCGCTTCCTTATGTTTCTCCAGGATTGGATTAATATAAACTTATCGCATTAAGTGCAAAAACTACATCTGGTGTGGTACTTGACATCTCATTATTGACTCAATTGCCTAAGCAAGTGATCTGCCAATCATGCACTTCCCTCTCTCCTTTAGTCTCTAAGACACCTTTAGAGAGGGTGACTCCATCACCTGCAGGTACACCACCATGCCAGGAGTCATCTATTCTAAAATATTATTAGAATATTGTCAAAGTACCCAAAATGGGAAACTACCCAAATCTAGATCTAAAACCATAGATCTAGTAACCAGAATGTCTGATATTATATCCATGTCCTTTGTGAAGAAACAACTGTATAACAACCATAGTACAACCATCGTAGTATATGAATTTTACTTCCTACTCTGTGTATGTCATCCAAATACCAGGACATCACACCCTACTACCTTCTCAACAGATCCATCCCCTTATTCTGATGAAGTCAAAGCCATGACTATCACATCAAAATTAGATGATCTAATCTCCGCTATAACTGCTTGAAGTCTATAAATAGACATAAGCTACTTGTCCACTATACTTCCGCTGCTCCCACTGACTACAATAACCCTCTGGCAGAATAATATCTACGTACACTTCTAAAGCTAGTTTAGAACGACGTTATACTTATCCTTTTGCCGGGTCTCATAGTCTGGAACAACAGTAGTGTCAAGTCTGGGTAAACAAGAACCTCCCTGTCACCGTCCTTGAGGCTACCGGAGTACCTCTTGGGTGTCTGAGGTTACCCACCATATCTGCGGAGTGGCTAATGGAAAGTCAAACCTGATTGAATATATAGGTCCTATTAAATTTTCCATAATCGTTTGCGGTTCTGGAATCACTTCCAGTTCTACTATACTCCCACTTCTGTTTTCTGAAAAAATCCATTTTAATAAAACTGTTGCGAGTCAAGAACAATATCACTATTGATCTTCCAGATGGTAGAAATGTCAACCCTCGTCAAAACCAGGGTCAACCCACAAACTTGCAATACAGAAACGTGCCTAGAGTTATCCAGTGTCTGGTTTTAAGCATAAGCTGGACAACTCCCCGTATCTTAACATCGTTAAGATATGAACCATTCTATATTCAATATAGAATTAGAGACACTAATTTGATTGGAAACAGATTCAAATCATGCAGCTGTCTCCAGTGTATAACTTCTTAATGGAGAGAGGCTAATCAGCATTACTCAACTTAGGAATACATCCAATTATGAGTAACCTGAAAGAGAAACAAGTTTCTCAAAACCATTACTTTCAACTGAATACCTATCACAAGAATCTACATCTTCAATCTCTTTGAAGAATCCCGATACTTGCGACATCTGGTTCTCTACTTTATTCTTATACCCACAACTTCTCAAAACTTAGACATTGTATTTCTACGAAACACTTGTCTAAAAACTAGAGAAGTTACAAGTAAATAAAACAGAGTACGAGGACCTACCCCTTTGTCCTGACGGACACTGGACAACATACAATACTCTGTATAAGTCCGCTGAGTCGAATAACTCATAAACCTGCGCATCGTAGGTTGAAAACCGTACCCAGACGATTTCCTCAAATATCACCAATTACAACGAATTCCGATATAATGAGGATGATCACCTAATTCCCAATAACTTACTCCCACTCATCATTTGTAAAACCATACAGATATGAGAATGAAACCTGATAAATACATACCCTGGAGTAAGTATGTAATCGGGAAATCAGTTTATAATTAACAATGCACAGTGAAACTGAAACATGAAAATGTTTCGCAGGGGTATTCTGGTATTCTTAGTAATGCATCTTCCATAATCTTATTCATGACTGTAACCGTATACTTCTTTGCCATCTCTCCAAATCCCTATATTTGTCTTTAGTCGTTACCTTCTGTACACCTTCATTAGGCTAAATGGTTTTCTTTCTTTCCCACCTTTCGGCACCAGCCTATGGTTTGGAAGAAGACTATCCAGTAAGCATAACAGGTGTACCCTCCTAATCCTAGGAGTACTCGCAATATGAGAGAAGGTGATGATAAAAGACTACTGAATAATACCTTATTCTATTAAAAGTGAAATAGGAGTGGCGATGAAGTACGTGGTTTGGTCATGAATGATAACAGTCGCAATTTACTTTGCCCTCTTTCTAATCCCTTTATCTTGTCTTTACATATTACCTTCTGCATACCCTACTTAGGCTAATTGGTTTTCTTCATTCCCTACCTTTCGGCCCCAGCCTATGGTTTGGAATAAGACTATCCAATAAGCGTAATAGGTGTACTCTCCTAAACTGAGGAGCCCTCGCAACCTGAGAGAAGGTGATAATAAAAGACAACTGAATAAACTAATTCTATTTCTCCTGAACCTGGATCCATCCTTGAAGAAGTCCCTTTGAGTTCGTATATAACCATACGATGGATCTATCCAATGGAAGTGGATATCCGTAGTAATACGGGGTGTTCTGAGAAATGCAAAGGGTAAAAGAAGGAGCGGCAATGACTTATGCAACTAAGACAATCCAAAGGCCAGTATTTTAAGAAGGTTCGGTCAACTTGGTTACTGAGTCATAGTCTAGGGTCGGTCAAAGGTCGCTGCCAAAGAGAGAGAGAGAAAAGAAACACTCGCGTGCACTCTAACCTAGATCAGAATGGTTATCACTTTATCTAATCAGGAAACCTCCCACTGTTATCTTAAATTCTCCTCCAAACCAGAAAGAAGAATTAGTCGGGATAACCCGAAGAGTAAACTAACTCATTAGTGGGAATCGGGATCCAACTATCATCGCATGATAACTTGATGGAAGCCACTCAAGTTATCATACTCCAGAAGGTATGCGCATGCTTGGCAAGTTTCCTGTATGTTTGAAACTCCCGATATAAATTTTTGCCCCATGCTCTTATGACCTTGACTAAGGGCTAAATATCTCATAAGTCACATGTCAAGTTCTATCCGTCACTATCCAGGTCAATTTGAACCCACCCACACATGCCCTTGACTAAGGGCCAGGTATGACAGAACGACTGTCCCAAACCAACTCATCTATCTATGCAACAAATGAATACCCAGCAGCTACCAAACACTATGCCTTGACTAAGGGCCAAGCATGCATAGCTTGAATACTACTGAATACCCAAAAGAAATGACGGAGGGCTACGGCTGGTTTTTGGCGAAAATATGAACTTGATCTCGCTGAAGGAACCTGATAGCTTTTTATAAAATATAGTGACGAAAACGTTTTGCTAAAGAGGTCACTCCCGATGAAGGGATCTCGGCTCTTTCCTCGTGGAATGAGGTGCAGGATATTCCAACTGAATACAGCGATGCAAAACAACTTATAATCGACTCTATTAAAGTTATCACCTGACGTAAACTTCTGCCCAAGGGGTCACTCCCGGTGAAGGGATCTCGGCCCTTGCCTCGTGGAATGAGGTGCAGGATATTCCAACTGAATATCTCTATGCAAAACAAAAGGAAATATCATTGTAATAACACTTTTTAAAACTGGTTCCAACAACATCAAATATAGGTTTGTTTTATCTTTGCATTGATAAGAATCAACGCAGTCCCATCAATCAATCACACCAGAAAAGAACGAAACTAAAATGTACGTATATGACATCCGCATTCGCCACTGGGTCCCGTCATCACCCGTTAAGTTACTTAACTAACGACAGAGCAGGGGCTGGACTAGCGCGGGTGTAAAACATATACAACATCTAATAGTATATATACCAATATACAATAATCGCTCCAGGCGTGATAATATGCAACATTACAGAAAAGTAATAAGCATCACAGAACAGTACAGATAATCTAGGATCCCCGGGTTTCACAGAGCCGTTGCTGAAACCTGACGTTCCCCTGGTTGTGTGGATAGCCTTTGCAATGAAACCTAGACCCCTACGGGTGCGGCAAGTTACCCGCCAAAACCTGAAGCGAGGTAGTCCCCACAACATAGTGAATGGAACACCCGGCACTTCACGGAATCCGGTAAATTGAGCACCCCTTCTTGGGTCAACCTGTACCCCCTACGAGTGCGGCGAACAGTCTGCCAATTCTAGAGTGAGGCCCCTTTGCCTCTCAATGCCATGAGATACGGACTCGTTGCCCTCCAGAACCCGGCTATCCGTGCACTCCTTCGCGGAATAAACCTAGTACAGAAATAAAAATATATACAACGGGTACATCGACCTCGACCCGGTCGTGTCCCAAAAGAATATTATACAAACAAGCAGTAACGGCAGTCCACATGTTGGACGCTCGCCCCGCAATAACAAATGTACAAATAAATCCAAACTGCACTATCATTGCACCCTGCTATCCACCACGACATATCCGCAACATCACAGCACAACACAGAACATCAACGCGAATGCCACGTTCGCAAACCCGTCTAAAAGAACTATAGCAATCAGACGCGGTTTACCGATCAAATGACATTCCCGATCGGAGATATAATGTAAATACTGCATCCTAACAAATTTAAAATTTCGATCGACTAAATTTCCTGAAGTGGGCCCCACAATCATCTGTTGTACAGTAACCAAAACTGGGCCCAAAAGAAATATACCAAAAACCCCAATTTCCAGTAAAAAAAGCCACTGTGCAAATTTGGTGCACTGATCTCACAGAATGGCCGCGGAAGCGCGGTCAAACCCTAGGTTTGACCGCGATTCCGCGGCGGTCTTGTGAGATCACGTGACCAAATTTTGACGGTGAGCTTAGAAAACCCTGCTGAATTTTCTGCGATATGTAGAATTATTTTTAGACACTGTTTAAAATCAACAGAAACTCAGAACATGGATTTTTGCGGTTTTTGAAAATCCGTTCGATCGATCTTTTAAACGCATTAGCACAAGTTAGTATAGCTTAATGTTAAGGCTCTGATACCACTGGAAGTCCACGGTAGCGCCCCGGCCGTCTAACAGACGCCAAATGCGGAACAAAAACTTTTAACGAAACTGGCGCTATCGTGTACCGTAACCCGGATCGGCCATTAAAGCTAAACTAACAAATTGCAAAAGGGGTAGAAACGTTATACCGAATGATCCGAGTCCTTCGGTCTTTAACCATCATCCCACGCTTTATTGCGGCTGCTCCGATCTCCTCGATCTCCAATCTTGTCGTCTGGGTGGCACCACGTCGACGGATCTTTAAACGGGCTCCCACCTCTGAACCGAGGCAACTCGATCGTCAAGATTGCCAAAAGAGATGACCAAGATGAAGTAGAGAATGAGTAGAACACTTTGTCTCGTTACGTCCAGGGTCACGGACGAACGGTTATGGAAGTTGCCTTTTGGATCAGGTGAAATGAGAAAGAGGCAATCTATTTTTCGTGAACCCGAATCTATCATAATCTTTTTCTAGTGAACAACAACCATATCTCAAGTGAGTGAGAGAGAGGGGAGGGGCCGGCCACTTATAGGAGGTGGGGGGTGAGTGTAGGAGGAGGGAGGTGACTACAAGAACAAATATCATGTGTGAACACAAAGTGTGAACACATAGTGTGAACACAAAGTGTGAACGCAAAGTATGAATACATTAAATGCAACCAATGAAACATCAACACCATTCAACCTAGTCACCTCTTCTAGAAACTTCTAGAACCTTCCACACTCATCTCAAGAAAAGATAAATCCGTCTTTAACCGAATGTTAAAAGACGGCTGATAGAAAACTAGAAACTGGCAACTTCCAAAAGTGATCCTGAAACGAATTTCAGGATAACCCCGTATCAGTATAAACATACCCGCATTTGTATTACGACCGAATACAAATGCAACTGAGACAAAGATATTATATCTACACAGTATAATACTGGGTTCTGGCTTAAACTAAAGCCTACCAGTATTATCTGCCCGAAAAACGACACGTGCGAAAACGCACGTGCTTTTTCCGAACCTTGCCATAACACCATACGGCCTCTACAACGTTTCGCCCGAACTTGGGAAAGTGTCTGTGGGGGACTCTAATGACTCATCAACACACTGGCACTGGGTATAACCCCTAGCACGTCGGAGGTACAAGCTGCACGTAACGTTTTGCCTATGTATTGATTGGAAGGGAAGCTGACGAGCGAACTCATCTATAAACCCTACTGAGCCTGACAGTGACAATGTATATACAGTCCGGTCCATTCGTCTAAAGAGTATCGCATATCGAGTCTACGGGGGTGGATAAAGTCAGATCCCTAATAACGCGATAAATCGTGTCGGCATGAAGCCCATCACCACCTGAGAAACTACTGATCCAAATCAGTAATTCTCCACTACCTCGGCCGAGGATTCCTAGCGATGGCCACCCGTGCACTGCGCGACATCAACCCCCAATACCGGGAGAGACGAATCCCTGACGATCCGCTCACTTGCCTCCAATGTGGCTCGGGACTGTACCCAAAAAAGACCTGTTTGCACGACTCCTTTGAGCCGTGGTAGGGAAGAAATCAAAGCACAGTGGGAACTCACACGAGACAAATGACGACCTTAGGTCGATGAACTAACCTGTACACATGTCACCAGGGAATTGCTATCTGACGATATGTATAATACCAACTAGCAGATTCCCGGCGAGTCCTGTCCGGTGTACTCATAACCCAATGAGCACCTATATACATCTTAGGTGATCAAACTGACACCAGTGGCTTGTGAGACCGGCCACCGCCCCTCGTCGGGGTCTCGACTGTATACACTAGTCTACTCTGGAGTATCGATGCCCTGTCTCAAAACTCCCACGACTAGGGACATTATTAAGGATGTGCTTACAGACCCCAGCTCCCACGTATATGATCGCCATCATACTGCTGGTAGTCAAGCAAGAATCCTATGGGCTCTATCATCATGCAATAGTGAACTAAAGCATGTATACGATGATAAAGACAAACCAGATAGCATACTATCATCTCGAGCAAGACTGTCATATCGGTATAGGTCCTGCCTCAATCATTGCAATCACGTACCTGCGATCCAATAATTGACTTTGAGGGCTCTATCTCCAACAGTGCTGTCCGGTGTACCCGTAACCTAACGAGCACCTGTATACTATCTCCAGTACGACGTACTGATGGCAATGGGACAGACCATTTCCCCAACTGGGATGAGAAGCGTACACACTAGTCTACTCTGGAGTATCGTTGCCCAGTCTCGATAATCTTACGACTAGGGACAAGTATAGGATGTTGCTTATAGACTACCCATCCCCCACTAGTGTGACTGCCATCACAACGCTGGTAATCAAGCAAAGATCCTATGAGCTCTACTAATATGTATAAGTGATACGTTATAAGAAACATATGCACATATTAAAGTAGACACAATACCAAGTAGCATACTACCATTTTTAGCAAGACTGTATATACAACTGTGAATATCCCAAGCTTCCATTAAATAATATACATACAATTATGATACAATAATGGCCCCTAGGGCATATACACTAACAGCAGCAGCCCAAGCAATAGCAGCACAAGCAGCAGCAGCACCCCAGCAGCAGCAGCTCCTTCTCTTCTTCTTCTTCTCCTTCTCCTTGCACCTAGGGTCAAGTGAGGTATAAGTTCTGAGCTCAACTTCTTTGTTGCTAAACTTATGTGTTAATTAGCATCGGTTAGTGTTAAATATGAGATTTAGTGCTAGAAATGGTGATTAGTGTGGATATTTGGCCAAGTGGTGATTTTTATAGTTAGCCTAGCTTAACTAAGTGTTTTTAGGGCCATGTAAACCTAGTCTTGCACCAGATTTCACTAAAATACCATAGGGTTTCATTTAGTGCAAACTTTAACGTTTTAAAGCAAAATTTAGCTTTTTCTGTGATCTGCTGTAGACCCGTGTGCTTCAGACAAAATCTGGGATAACTGGAGCATACACACTAGACTTAGACAACACACATAAAGCACGAACCCCTAATTCCAAACGTGGGCCGCCGAAATATTCGTTTTGTCCGCAATTTGCGGCTAGATGAGGGATCTGGGTGTCTGGGTTGGTTGTGTTGGTGTCTGATGTATTTTTAAGGCCTGTGGTACATGCAACTTTTTAAGTTTCTATCCGAGTCTAAATCTGGAGCGATATACCATTTTTCCAATACGTTTAGCTTGCGCGACACGTGTGATACGTGAGTGGGTTTAGTGTTCCTGCGTGTCGCGGCGTGTCGGGGTAGTTTCAAACTCGTATACACACGTTTTTGCGTATCGGATAAACGCGCGTTTAGTTCGCGAAGCGAGTTTTCTCGTTTGGCTTCGATATCGCGTTTTTGTAGGATTTTGCTTATGTGTATTCCTTGTGTAAATTCTAGGTTCGCAGGCGGGTACGTCGGACGCTACAAAGAAGGGGAAACAAGTGGTCGGTTACGCTTAGCACGAGACCAGGTGAGTAGATTTAACATCTACGGGAAAATCGCCCGTATGGCCTTAAGCGTCAGGGCATGATAGGATATTTTAGTCGTATATAATTATATGTACTATTGTTGTAAATCCACGGTAGCGTCCCGTCCGTCTAACAGACGCCAAATGCGGAACAAAAACTTTTACAACTGGCGGTATCGCGTACTATAACCCGGATCTTCCATTAAAGCTAAACTAACAAATTACAAAGTAGGTAGAAAGAGTTATACCGAACGATCCGAGTTCTTCGGTCTTCAACCATCATCCCATGCTTTGTTGCGGATGCTCCGATCTCCTGAATCTCCAGTCTTCTCGTCCAGGTGGCACCACGTCGACGGATCTTTAAACGGGCTCCTGCCTCTGAACCGAGGCAACTCGGTCATCAAGTTTGCTGGAAGAGACGACTAAGATGATGTAGAGAATGAGTAGAACACTTTGTCTCAATTCGTCCAAAGTCACGGACGAACGGTTAATGAAGTTGCCATTTGAATCGGGTAAATGAGAAGTTGGTATATGAAACTATCATGAACCACAACTAAAATCTTTTTCCAAATCAACAACCTTAACCTTCCACCAAGGGGTGGCCGGCCATATATATGGAGGGGAGAGGTGAGTGTAGGAGGGTGGGAGAGTGACCATAACATTAATGAAGAAATGAGTCATCAAAACACCTAATATGAACACAATTAATGAAACAATGATTCATAACACATAGTCATCAACACTTAAATGCTCCATTAATGCACAAAGCCACCTCACCATCCTAGTCACCTACAAGAAGCATCCACACACATGACTCACCCTATGATTCACCCTCAAGAAGAAAAGATAAATCCGTATTCATCCGAATGTTAAATACGGCTGATAGAAAACTGGAAACTGGCAACTTCCAAAAGTGATCCTGAAACGAATTTCAGGATAACCCCGTATCAGTATAAACATACCCGCATTTGTATTACGACCGAATACAAATGCAACTGAGACAAAGATATTATATCTACACAGCATAATACTCGGATCCGGCTTAAACCAAAGCCGACCAGTATTATCTGCCCGAAATATGACACGTGCGTAAACGCACGTGCATTTTCCAAACCTTGCCATAAAACCATACGGCCTCTACAACGTTTCGTACGAACTTGGGAAAGTGTCTGTGGGGGACTCTAATGACTCATCAACACACTGGCACTAGGTATAACCACTAACACATCAGAGGTACTGGCTGTACGTAACGGTTTGCCTATGTATTGATTGGAAGGGAAGCTGACGAGCGAACTCATCCATAAACCCTACTGAGTCTAACAGTGACAATATACATACAGTCCGGTCCGTTCGTCTATGAGTATCACATATCGGCCTAGGGGCTGGTAACGTCAGACCCCCAATAGCAGTATAAGTCGTGTCAGAGAGTCGCCCAGAACACCCTGAGATATTACTGGAGTACCTACCAGTAAATCTCCTGCCTCGGCCGAGGGCTTTGTGTAATGGCTCTCCTAGACACAGTGCGATCTCACCCCCAATACCGGGAGAGACGAATCCCCTGCCGATCCGCTCACTTGCTTCTATGTGGCTCGGGACTGTACCCAAAAAAAACATGTTTGCACGACTCCTTTGAGCCGTGGTAGGGTAGAATTCAAAGCACAGTGGGAACTCACACGAGACAAATGACGACCTCATGTCGATGAACTAACCTGTACACATGTCACCATGGAACTGCTATCTGACGATATGTATAATTCCAACTAGCAAGTTCCTGGCGAGTCCTGTCCGGTGTACTCATAACCCAATGAGCACCTGTATACATCTTAGGTGAACCAACTGACACCAATGGCTTGTGAGACCGGACACCGCCCCTCGTCGGGGTCTCGACTGTATAGACTAGTCTACTCTGGAGTATCGATGCCCTGTCTCTAAACTCCCACTACTAGGGACACTTTAAGGATGTGCTTCCAAACCCCAGCTCCCACGTATATGATCGCCATCATACTGCTGGTAGTCAAGCAAGAATCCTATGGGCTCTATCATCATGCAATTGTGAACTAAAGCATGTATACGATGATAAAGACAAACCAGATAGCATACTATCATCTCGAGCAAGACTGTCATATCGGTATAGGTCCTGCCTCAATCATTGCAATCACGTACCTGCGATCCAATAATTGACTTTGAGGGCACTATCTCCAACAATCTCCCACTAGCACTTAAGGCTAATTATTGCGATGTCGTATACTCACAGCCCGTGTGATACCGAACATCCAACTCCTCTACTAATCAGTTTCACAAAGCTAGTTTGTAAAACTATTGTGTTCGAGAAATAGCCTTAGTGAGTGGATCCACCCTGATGTTTCTTTCTATGTCTCTCTTAATCTCAAGTTCGCGGAGAAAGCCATCTCCCGAATCGAGTAATACCTGTCTTAGAATATGTATGGATATATGATGAGACCTAGTTCATAAATGAACTCCAAATCCAAAATTCTTAGACTGTATCGATAACTGAACCTAATCAGTATCCAGCACCATGCCTCCCACAGTATCCTCTTGGACCACCTGTCCATAATACTGTCCCTCGTCAGAGGGAAAACTATAACTCAGACAATCACTTTGTCATCTATGTCACCTTTGAAGCCTGGAATGATAACCGTCTCCCGAAAGAGGCTACCATTATCAAATCCGTAGAACATGCACTTATGTTCTAAAACCGCTTCCTTATGTTTCTTCAGGATTGGATTAATAAAACTTATCGCATCAAGTGCAAAAACAATATCTGGTGTGGTACTTGACATCTCATGATCGACTCAATTGCCTAAGCAGGTGATCTGCCAATCATGCACTTCCCTCTCTCCTTTAGTCTCTAAGACACCTTTAGAGAGGGTGACTCCATCACCTGCAGGTACACCACCATGCCACGAGTCATCTATTCTAAAATACTATTAGAATATTGTCAAAGTACCCATATTGGGAAACTACCCAAATCTAGATCTAATACCATAGATCTAGTAACCAGAATGTTTGATATTATATCCATATCCTGTGTGAAGAAATAACTGTGTGACGACCATAGTATAATCGATCGTAGTATATGAATTTTACTTCCTACTTTGTGTATGTCATCCAAATACCAGGACATTACACCCTACCACCTTCTTAACAGATCCATCCCCTATTATGATGAAGTCAAACCCATGACTGTCACACCAAAAATTAGATGATCTATCTCCACTATATTTGCCCAAGCCTATAAATAGACATAAGCTACTTGTCCACTATGCTTCCGCTGCTCCCACTGATTACGACAACCCTCTGGCAGATTAATATATACGTGTACTTCTAAAACTAGTTTAGAACGATGATAGTCTGGAACAACAGTAGTGTCAAGTCTGGGTAAACAAGAACCTCCCTGTCACCGTCCTTGAGGCTACCGGAGTACCTCTCGGGTGTCTGAGGTTACCCACCATGTCTGCGGAATGGCTATTGGAATGTCAAACCTGATTGAATATGTAGGTCCTATTAAATTTTCCATAATCGTTTGCAGTTCTGGAATCACTTCCAGTTCTACCATACTCCCACTACTGTTTTTCTGAAAAAATCCATTTTACTAAAACTGTGGCGAGTCAAGAATAATATCACTATTGATCTTCCAGATGGTAGAAAGGTCAACCCTCGTCAAAGCCAGGGTCAACCCACAAACTGCCATTACAGAAACGTGCCTTGAGTTATCTAGTGTCTGGTTTTAAGCATAAGCCGGACAACTCCCCATATCTTAACATCGTTAAGATATGAACCATTCTATATACGATATAGAAATAGAGGCACTAATTTAATTGGAACCAGATTCAAATCATGCAACTGTCTCCAGTGCATATTAACTCAATGGAGAAAGGCTAATCAGCATTACTCAACTTAGGAATCCATCCAATTATGAGTAACCTGAAAGAGAAACAAGTTTCTCAAAACCATTACTTTCATCTGAACACCAATCACAAGAATCTACATCTTCGATTTCTTTGAAGAATCCTGATACTTGCGACACCTGGTTCTCTACTTTATTCCTATACCACAACTTCTCAAAACTTAGACATTGTATTTCTACAAAACACTTGTCTAAAAACTAGAGAAGTCATAAATAAACAGAACATAGTATGAGGACCTACCCCTTTGTCCTGACGGACATTGGACAACATACAATACTCTGTATAAGTCCGCTGAGTTGAATAACTCATAACCTTGTGCATCGTAGGTTGAAAACTGTACTTATGGTTAAGAACCACTCCGTTGTTCAATGCTCCTTACCCAATCGTATCTGATATAGGTAAATGTCACGGACATAATCTCAAAAATTTATATCTCACTTTATTAAAATAAACGTACATATATATCATTTGGAAATTGGTGCACAACAACGGATATTCAAAACTAAATGCATGCCGTCTGGCAATAACTCAGGCGACTTCCTCAAATATCACCAATTACAACGAATTCTGATATAATGAGGATAATCACCTAATTCCCAATAACTTACTCCCACTCATTATCTGTAAAACTATACAGATATGAGAATGATACCTGGTAAATACATACCCTGGATTAAGTATCTAATCGGGAAATCAGTTTTCTTTTAACAATGCACTGAAACATGAAAATGTTTCGTAGGGGTATCCTGGTATTCCTAGTAATGCCTCTTCCATAATCCAATTCATGACTTTAACTGTATATTTTATTGCCATCTCTCCAAATCCCTTTATTTGTCTTTATTCATTACCTTCTGTACACCATCGTTAGGCTAAATGGTTTTCTTCCTTCCCTACTGTTCGGCACCAGCCTATGGTTTGGAAGAAGACTATCCAATAAGCATAATAGGTGTACCCTCCTAAACCTAGGAGTACTCACAACTTGAGAGAAGGTGATGATAAAAGACAACTGAATAATACCTTATTCTATTTCTCCCGAACTGGGGAAAAAAGCAAAGGTCAAATAGGAGTGGCGATGAAATACGTGGTTTAGGTCGTGAATGATAACAGTCGCAATTTACTTTTCCCTCTTTCTAATCCCTTTATTTTGTCTTTAGCTATTACCTTATGTACACCTTACTTAGGCTAATTGGTTTTCTTCATTCCCTACCTTTCGGCACCTGCCTATCGTTTGGAATAAGACTATCCAATAAGCGTAATAGGTATACTCTCCTAAACCAAATAGCCCTCGCAACTTGAGAGAAGGTGAAGACAACTGAATAATACCTTATTCTATTTCTCCTGAACCTGGATTCATCCTCGAAGTAGTACCTTCGAGTTCATATATAACCATACGATGGATCTATCGAATGGAAGTGGATGTCCGTAGTAATACGGGGTGTTCTGAGAAATACAAAGGGTAAAAGAAGGAGCGGCAATGACTTATGCAACTAAGACAATCCAAAAGCCAGTATATTAAGAAGGTTCGGTCAACTTGGTCACTGAGTCATAGTCAAGGGTCGGTCAAAGGTCCCTGCCAAAGAGAGAGAAAAGAAACACTCTGCGTGCACTCTAAACTAGATCAGAATGGTTATCACTTTATCTAATCAGGAAACCTCCCACTGTAATCTCAAATTCTCCTCCAAACCTGAAAGAAGAATTAGTCGGGATCACCCGAAGAGTAAACCAACTCATCAGTGAGAATCGAGATCCAACTATCATCGCATGATAACTTGATGGAAGCCACTCAAGTTATCACACTCCAGACGGTATGCGCATGCCTGGAAAGTTTCTTGTATGTTTGAAACTCCCGATATGATTTTTGCCCCATGCTCTTATAACCTTGGCTTTGGTCAAAATGTCATAAGTCACATGCCAAGTTCTACCCGTCACTATCCAGGTCAATTTGAACCCACCCGCACATGCCCTTGACTTTGGCCAAAATGGCAGAACGACTGTCCCAAACCAACTCATCTATCTATGCAACAGATGAATACCCAGCAGCTACCAAACACTATGCCTTGACTTTGGCCAAAATACATAGCTTGAATACTACTGAATACCCAAAAGAAATGAAGGAGGGCTACGGCTGGTTTTTGGCGAAAAACCTTTAACGTAATGAACTTGATCTCGTTGAAGGAACCTGATAGCTTTTTATAAAGATATAGTGGCGAAAACCTTTTGCTAAAGAGGTCACTCCCGGTGAAGGGATCTCGGCTCTTTCCTCGTGGAATGAGGTGCAGGATATTCCAACTGAATACCTCTATGCAAAGCAACTTGTAATCGACTATATTGAAGTTACTACCCTGACGTAAACTTCTGCCCAAGGGGTCACTCCCGGTGAAGGGATCTCGGCCCTTGCCTCATCGAATGAGGTGCAGGATATTCTAAGCTGAATATCACTATGCAAAACAAAAGGAAATATCTTTGTAATAACACCTTTTAAAATTTGTTCCAACAACATCAAATATAGGTTTGTTTTATCCTTGCATTGATCCGAATCAATGTAGACCCATCAATTAATCACTCCACAAAAGAATGAAAATATGATGTACGTATATGCCATCCGCATTCACCACTGGGTCCCGTCATCACTCGTTAGGTTACTTAACTAACGACAGAGCGGTGGTTGGACTAGCGCGGGTGTAAAACATATACAACATCTAATAGTATATATACCAATATACAATAATCGCTCCAGGCGTGATAATATGCAACATTACAGAAAAGTAATAAGCATCACAGAACAATACAGATAATCTGGGATCCCCGGGTTTCACAGAGCCGCTGCTGAAACCCGACGTCCCCCTGGTCGTGTGGATAGCCTGTGCAATGAAACCAAGACCCCTACGGGTGCGGCAAGTTACCCGCAAAAACCTGAAGCGAGGTAGTCCCCACAACATAGTGAATGGAACATCCGGCACTTCACGGAATCTAGTAAATTGAGCACCCCTCCTTGGGTCAACCTGTACCCCCTACGAGTGCGGCGAATAGTCTGCCAATTCTAGAGTGAGGTCCCTTTACCTCTCAAAGCCATGCGATACGGACCCGTTTTCCTCCAGAACCCGGCTATCTGTGCACTCCTTCGCGGGATAAACCTAGTATAGAAATAAAAATATGTACAACGGGTACATCGACCTCAACCCGGTCGTGCCCCAAAAGATTATACAAACAGGCAGTGACGGCAGTCCACATGTTGGACGCTCGCCCCGCAATATCAAATGTACAAATAAATCCAAACTGCACTATCATTGCACCCTGCTATCCACTACGACAGATCCGCAACATTACAGCACAACACAGAACATCAACGCGAATGTCACGTTCGCAAATCCATCTAAAAGAGCTATAGCAATTAGACGCAATTTACCGCTCAAATGACATTCCCGGTCGGAGATATAAAGTAAGTACTGAATACTAACACGTTTAAATTTCGATCGACCAAATATCTCATTGTGGCTCCCACAAACATCTGCTGTATAGTAACAAAATCTGGGCACAAAAGATATATACCAAAAACCACAGTTTCAAAAACAAAGCTCTCTGGAAAAAGTTGGAGCATTGTTCCCACAATAGCGCCGCGGTTCCGCGGTGGTCTTGTGGGATCACGTGCCCATATTTTTCCAGAATGCTTAGAAAAGCCTGCTTAGATTTCTACGATATGTAAAATAATTTTTAGGTTGTTTTAAAAATCGACAGAAACACAGAACTGAAAAAGTGTAGTTTTTGAAAATCGGTTCGATCGATATTTTAAACGCGTTAGCACAAGTTAGTATAGCTTAATGGTGAGGCTCTAATACCACTGTAAGTCCACGGTAGCGCCCCGACCGTCCAACAGACGCCAAATACGGAACAAAAACTTTTACAACTGGCGCTATTGCGTACTATAACCCGGATCTGCCATTAAAGCTAAACTAACAAACTACAAAGTGGGTAGAAGAGTTATACCGAACGATCCGAGTCCTTCGGTCTTCAACCATTATCCCATGCTTTGTTGTGGCTGCTCCGATCTCCTGAATCTCCAGTCTTCTCGTCCAGGTGGCACCACGTCGACGGATCTTTAAACGGGCTCCCGCCTCTGAACCGAGGCAACTCGGTCGTCATGTTTGCTAGAAGAGACGACCAAGATGATGTAGAGAATGAGTAGAACACTTTGTCTCGATTCTTCCAAAGTCACGGACGAACGGTTAATGAAGTTGCCATTTGAATCGGGTAAATGAGAAGTTGGTATATGAAACTATCATGAACCACAACTAAAATCTTTTTCCAAATCAACAACCATAACCTTCCACCAAGGGGTGGCCGGCCATATATATGGAGGGGAGAGGTGAGTGTAGGAGGGGGGAGAGTGACCATAACATTAATGAAGAAATGAGTCAACAAAACACCTAGTATGAACACAATTAATGAAACAATGATTCATAACACATAGTCATCAACACATAAATGCTCCATTAATGCACTAAGCCACCTCACCATCCTAGTCACCTACAAGAGGCATCCATACACATGACTCACCCTATGACTCACCCTCAAGAAGAAAAGATAAATCCGTATTCAACCGAATGTTAAATACGGCTGATAGAAAACTGGAAACTGGCAACTTCCAAAAGTGATCCTGAAACGAATTTCAGGATAACCCCGTATCAGTATAAACATACCCGCATTTGTATTACGACCGAATACAAATGCAACTGAGACAAAGATATTATATCTACACAGCATAATGCTCGGATCCGGCTTAAACCAAAGCCGACCAGTATTATCTGCCAGAAATATGACACGTGCGTAAACACACGTGCATTTTCCGAACCTTGCCATAAAACCATACGGCCTCTATAACGTTTCGCCCGAACTTGGGAAAGTGTCTGTGGGGGACTCTAATGACTCATCAACACACTGGCACTAGGTATAACCACTAGCACGTCAGAGGTACTGACTGTACGTAACGGTTTGCCTATGTATTGATTGGAAGGGAAGATGACGCCATAAACCCTACTGAGCCTAACAGTGACAATATACATACAGTCCGGTCCGTTCGTCTATGAGTATCACATATCGGCCTAGGGGCTGGTAACGTCAGACCCCCAATAGCAGTATAAGTCGTGTCAGAGAGTGGACCAGAACACCCTGAGATACTACTGGAGCACCTACCAGTAAATCTCCTGCCTCGGCCGAGGGCTTTGTGTAATGGCTTTCCTAGACACAGCGCGATCTCACCCCCAATACCGGGAGAGACGAATCCCCTGCCGATCCGCTCACTTGCCTCCATGTGGCTCGGGACTGTACCCAAAAAAGACCTGTTTGCACGACTCCTTTGAGCCGTGGTTGGGTAGAAATCAAAGCACAGTGGGAACTCACACGAGACAAATGACGACCTCAGGTCGATGAACTAACCTGTACACATGTCACCAGGGAACTGCTATCTGACGATATGTATAATACCAACTAGCATGTTCCTGGCGAGTCCTGTCCGGTGTACTCATAACCCAATAAGCACCTGTATACATCTTAGGTGAACCAACTGACACCAATGGATTGTGAGACCGGCCACCGCCCCTCGTCGGGGTCTCGACTGTATACACTAGTCTACTCTGGAGTATCGATGCCCTGTCTCGAAACTCCAACGACTAGGGACACTTTAAGGATGTGCTTCCAAACCCCAACTCCCACGTATATGATCGCCATCATACTGCTGGTAGTCAATCAAGAATCCTATGGGCTCTATCATCATGCAATAGTGAACTAAAGCATGTATACGATGATAAAGACAAACCAGATAGCATACTATCATCTCGAGCAAGACAGCCATATCGGTATAGGTCCTGCCTCAATCATTGCAATCACGTACCTGCGATCCAATAATTGACTTTGAGGGCACTATCTCCAACAATTATAGCATACCATCTTTTGTTACATATAGAATGGTAGATATATAACACTACACTGTCACTAACGGTTCAAGCTGCACGAGCACTATTTGTATGTTACACTCACACCGTTAGTGATTGCCATGACACTCGCACTATAGGATTGCTACGAATCATATATCGTTTTGATTACCGCATCATTGATGATTAGACATGACTTTGACACATATTGGCATATATTTACATTGATATACCTATATTGCGCACATTCATATTGATATATCTACACTTGTGCACACATACCTTGTATATCCATATTAGTGCACATATACATTGCTACGCTCATATACGCGAATATATTCGTTTGCACATCCATACCTATATACATACCTATGTTACATACATGGATGATATTGACTTGATTCAAAAAATATAGGGACCGCATGAGATATTTTCAAAACTGGATTCTTTGTAAAAGAGCGGTTTTCCCTTTTTACTCTTGGTGTCATACGACACACTTCATGGATTTACGTATTGAGTTTGGATTTATGTGATTTCTGGATTTGAGAACCGTGGTATTATTTTCAGAAAATACACACTGTTTTAAAAACCCGGTTTCTCTTGATATGATATTTCAGTGCGTCTACCATGCGTTTTCTCAGTTCTGAGACGTGTGACATGTGAACCCGAATTGAGAAGCGGGATGAGGCCGATTGCGGGTACATGGTGGACCCATTATGGTACCCCGGGGCGAGAACGGATCTGTCGTGCAGTAGGCGATAAGCCTGGAAGAGGGACGAGTACCTACCGGTGATTTGTTGGACCTGGCGGTTATCCGGAGGATACTGACTAGAGTCGAGAGATGGATACGGGATGACCCGTACTGCTGAGGCCGAGGGCCGATTCCGCAAACGGAGCTCGTAGGCCGATCCAGACTGACGGAGCCCGATACTTGAGGATTTGCGTGTTGATGCTGGGCACGATGATTTCATGATATTTTCGAGTGCCGATATTGGGCACTCACGATTCTATGAGATTTACAGGACTTGAGGACCGATGAGGGTGACGGCGCCTGAGATTTACTCGGATTTGGGTGCACTGATGGACACCGGTTATTTTTCCACGTTGATATTCCGTGTAGATGTTATTTTATCCCATGCTCAGGATTCATTATTATGCATCTCATCCTGTAGTCCCAGTACCTGATAGAGTACTTTTGCATGATTATTGCATACCCTACTCATCATATATTGATGTTATTAAATTGCACTTGTTAGGCATGATTATTGCGTATCCGGTTCATCATATAGATATTATCTGTTGGAATATGTTAGAGTATCGCGGTACGTGCCTACTCGCAATTACCTTTATATGTTATCTACTATTCTCGAGTTGGCAACTCACCCCCGTTTTGCCACAGTGTTTGCAGGTTGCCCCTCAGAGTAGTCGCGGCAGGCTGCTTTCTTGCATCTTTTGATACGGATACCACTGCAGTTGGCGCGTGAGCCCTTTTGTTGATAGATGGGTTTTTGCAGTATCCGTTTATTTTCCAGTTGTATACACTGTTGTATCTAATACTCTCCATCTACTATTCATGTATTGACTTAGAGACCAGTTGTGAGGATGATGTATATTATTTTTGTACTCTGTTGCCGAGCTCGTTGTGAGACGACTTTATTTATGCAGTTTTATCTTTCATGTTGTCTTCACTTATTTTTTCTCTTTCTTCGCTATAGCGTCGTATATTATTATTATTGTGGTGATTGTTTCCGCCGTTGGGCGTGATTGCTCCCGTTTGGGGATGCTTTATTCTTATTGTATGCCACTTTACTTATATCATGTCTTGTAACCGATTTCGGGGATAGTTTTTACAAAGGGAATGCTGCCAAAATTTTTAAGATAATAACTTGAACTTTAAAGAATTTTACTAAACTACTTAAGGTTTTCTAAATGTTTTAACAAATGTTTCCATTAAATGTTTTAACACTCACTACTTTTAAGGGTTTGATTTCTGGGTTTCGGCTTACTTAGTCGCGTTACGCCTGAAGACGTTACGTGGTTAAGTGCCGGTCACGGGCCGAACTTTGGGTCGTGACATACCGGGAGAGACGAAACCCCTCCTATTTCTCATTGCTTCCATGCGCCTCGGGACTGTTCCCAAAATCGACCTGTTTGCACGACTCAGTAGAGCCGTGGTAGGGAGGAGATCAAAGTACAGTGGGAGGACACACAAGACTCTATGACGATCTTGGGTATACAGACTAACCTGTACCAGTGTCACCTGAAAACTGCTATCCAACGATAGATATAATACCACATAGGAGTTCTCGGCGAGTCCGTTCAGCGTACCCAGTCTCCACTGAGCACCCGTATACAATCTTTGGTGTCACCACACCAGGTGGATATAGGATCATCCATCACCCATCATATGGAACAAGAATGGTATACGCTAGTCTACTCTGGAATATCGATGCCCCGTCTTGATACACCCATGACTAGGAATAGTTCAAGGATATTCTTATAAACGACACGTGTCCCACTAGTATGATCCGCATCATAGTCTTAGTAGTCAAGCAAATATCCTAAGGGCTTTATCAACATGTACCAAATGAGTAAGATGCATGATCAAATGAACACGTCAAGATAAAGTAAACCAGATAGCATACTATTATGTCAAGAAAGAATGTTCTCTGAATATATATATACACATACCGATACATCCACTATCATATAATGGCCTCTAGGGCATACATATATCCAACAGAGTGTACCAAGGTGTATAAAAATCATAACCATATGCAACAATGTGGACAAAATCTATCCCAATGCACTGCAAGCACATATAAGCTATACCGAGTGCAAAAACCAAATCGACCGCGTATCACATGCAAAAAATCAAATCGACAGTATCGAAATCCATAATCATCAATACGTGCCGCTAAGGTAAAAAATCAATATCAAGTGCAATAGATATGCACAAATCGCAAACTGATGTAGCGGTGTATAAACATAAATTAAGTGCAAAATTGTGCAGAAAAGAATTATCCAATAGGTGCAGCCATGGTGCACGAACCCATAAATCACGAAACCCAATCATCGAAACTCAATCCAAGCGATAAAAGTGTGATACTCGGATCACAAAATAAAAATTGCAACAAATGACATTGAGGCACACCTCCTACAATGTCGAAAAATATGTCGGTGCACCCAAAACCAGTGGAGCAAGAACATCCTCTTGCCTCCTGCTTACGGTCTGGCGTCCTCTGTCTCTGGGTCCTCATATTCTCTGTGGATTACCGATCTCGCAATCCATCGGTTCGTCGGCCCGGTCAGGTGTGCTAACGGAAACGATTCCTCTCTGGCACTCCTCTGGTCATCTTTCGGCCAATTAGCATGACCACTCGTAAAGTAGCACGTCACTAGCGTCGGCCTCTGGCTCTCTGAATACACGTGACACAACTGATCCTCGGTGCAACTCTTATCGTAGCAGTGTCCTGGAAGGCAACTGCTCAAGGTCTCTTCCGATCTCTCCTATGCCGAACTGTACGGAGGCTGGTATTCTTGCATATTCTTTTCTCGTTTTCTGGACATCTGCGTTCTCAGCACAACATTTCCTCGGGAACTGGCCGTATCCCAACGCCTCTGTGTACATATCAGATCTCTAATCTCAGCGAGGAGTAACAACAGCTCGTCAATATCACGCACGAACCACTTGTTCTACTTATCTTTATTATCGTCCACTTCGACGTCACGTCTTGCTATCTGCGTACTGTAATTGTTCTCGGCTACAGTCAATCCGAAGTCTCTCATACGGACTCGAAACTACGAACTCGGTATCTTCATTACTCTGTAGAAGACATCTAGCTGAACACGTCCTCGGAAACTCGTCCCAACCATCGGAGGAATACTCGATATTCGTCCATTCTCGATCAACTCACAACGCATCTGGGTGAGGTCCTTCAATCTGAAACTGGTCATCTCTGGATCGATCTACTCTAGATCTAAGTAAGATTCTCCACACTGGAAATCTTCAACTCGACTGGGCTTGCGTCGACGCATCAAATCAGACGAATCACCTTCGTCTCTGAAGTCAACTCAAGATAGACTAGCTATCTACTGTTGCATCTCTGCCTGAAACCTGCAGCGATCTCAGCTCGTAAGCTCTAGAAGTGACATCCCATCAATCTCAGCAACAGCAGGGTCGTCTGTCTGCAAGGTAGACGACATCATAAACTCTGAGGTAGGTTGTACATCAACAGTCCTCTCACAACAGGCAGCCTCTATCAGTGGCCCAATTATCCGGTGCAAAACCGAACACTCGCCTCAACCGAGAGGTCACAACACAAACACTAAATCGATAAGTTCCCATGTCACCAGAAAACAGATGGTCACTCCTCTTCCATGACGAGCTCGCCCTGACCGCATCACTAGAAACAGCTCAATCTGCGCTCAAACCATGGTGACAGGAACCTCAAGTATGTATCCAAGAAGATAAATCAAAGGAACGAAAGGAATCAACAGATCCAGAATGGATACATGATCATAAGGAGGAACGAAATCAATGAGAGTATGATCATAGGAATGAATAGATCAAGGATCTCAAATGGATGTATGATCAAAGGAACGAAGAGAATCACAAGTCTCAAGATATGTACACTCTAAGGTCACATAAGCTGAGTATCGTATCGTAAGTATGCCGCGGAACATACGCACGGTACGTCACTCTACTCAAGCTACCTACTCCATCAATAAGGGTCAACCTATGTAACAAAAGTTCGGGTCTAATAGCCACTTATTCAAGTCTAAGTTCCGTAAGGTCAAGCCTAGGTTCCGAAATAGATTACGCCCTAGACTCCACATAGTCAAACCTAGACTCGAACCAAGGTTAAACCTAACGCTCTAATACCAACTTTGTCACGACCCGAAATTTAGTTCATGACCGTCACTTAAATCACGCAACGTCTAAAGGCGTAACGTAAATTAAGTAAGCCGAAGACCAGAAATCTAAACCTTTTAAAGAAAATAAAAGATATGAAGTTTTGAAATAAAGATATGATGAAATCAAATGTTTACTTAAATGCATATATAATGGAACATGAAAAATGCAAGTGGATTTTACTAGTTGAAAAACATGTTTCGTCTTTTAAAAATTTGGGCAGCACCTCCCTTGTATATTTTCATCCAAAACCACATATACATAATAATATAAAAGGCATCCCCAAGAGGGAGCTAGCTCTTCGCCAATCGGCAGAATCACAACCACGCAAGTCAAAATATATGTATACGACTCCCAACGGCGAAGATCAACACAAAGAATAATGAATAAAGCAAGACATGAACCCACCAAGCGAACATATAACCCATCGCTCTAAGTCTTGCAAACACAAGTCTCTTCTATGTCTTACTATTTATACAAATACTAGTTTCTGATTGATGGAGTTGACTAGATACAACAGGAATAATAAATATAAGAGTGGCACGATCCAATATGTACCGCCTACCAAAGCAAATCACCCGAAAGCAAGATGTGCCAACGATACCGCTACTGATCCATGCGGTCAAACCTGCAAGAACTGTGGCACAACGGGGGTGAGTTGCCAACTCGTGAGTAGAAAACATCAGCACATAGAAATCGAATAAAACAATGATTTCTTAGGTCAACTATATCATAAAGGCAATACTATGATATCTATGGTGACCGTGTCTGCATAAATGCCAACAATAATCAATGTCTGTATTCATGTGGATATCATCCACGTGTCCATCAATGACACAAAAACATGAAAACATATGCATGTAAATATAAGGATATCAACTACATGTGTCTATCAACAACACAACCCATATCATGAAAACGCATATCTGTATGTATGAGGATATCAACTACGTGTGTCTATCAACGACACATCAAAATCATGGAACCTGAGTGTCCAAGACCGACACTCGAAAAATCATGAAAAACCCGTGTTCAGATCGACACGTAAATCTTCATACCTCAGGCGCCGCATCCTCAGATCGGCCCTCATATCTATCTCATCTCAGGCGCCGCATACTCTGATCGGCCCTCATCCATCTCATGACTCCGGTCGTTATCCTCCGGATAACCGACGAGTCCAAATACTATCATTGGTAGTAGTGCTCCCTCTGCCGGGCTCTCGTCAACACCACGAAAATCATTTCTTGCCCGGGGTACCATACTGGGTCCACCATGTACCCGCAGACGGTGCCTACCACTCCTCGAATCGGGTTTGTAACACAAGTCTTAGAACCGAGAAAACTCATGGTGGACGTCTCGAAATATCATATAAAGAGAAACCGGGTTTTTAAAACAAAACATACTTTCTTTTGAAATATAACCACGGTTCTCAAATCCAGAATCTCATGAAAACAGCATCTCAATGCGTATAATCATAAAGCATGATGTATGCAAACATAGAATAGAAATGTGAGCATATCAAGTATATCATGCGACATAGGATAGTGATGTGAGCATAGCAATAATATCATGCAACATAGCATAATGATGTGAGCATAGCAATATATCATGCAACATAGCATAATGATGTGAGCATAGAAATATATCATGCAACATAGCATAGTGATGTGAGCATAGCAATATATCATAGCATGATGTTGCAACTCTACTGTGTAAGTATCATAGAAATAATCGATGAAGAAAGTGTGTGAGACGGCAAATCTGTGTAAGTGTAACATACGCATCATCGATAATAGTGTAGGTGTACTAGCACAGGTATATATAATGAAATGAGAATATCATGAACGTAGCAGCAAGTAAATCGTAAGCATAATGCTAATAGGTATACATATTTGATCCAACATCTACGTAAAGGCTAAACTATGCGGTATAGACAGGGATTAAATATATATAACCTATCCGAGTCGGTGAATCTGTCAATCGGCATCCAGCCTCACAACATCACGTACGATACAATCCATCGTATGACGTCCTCTAATCAAGGGTATGGATCAATCATCAGGTAAAACTCATCACGTACGGTAATCCATCGTACGGCGGCATTAAACAATTAGGGATTCTATCAACCTATACAACAACGAGGGTACGGATCTAAGTCTCGTACGACATATCACTCATTATTATCATAGTTATATATAAATATCTCGTTTTACCGATCTCATAACACATCCATCTCAATCTTATCATATTCATTGATCTCATGTCACATCCTTATACATCTCATTTCGTATCTCATCGTATGCTCTTTTCATCACATCAATATCTCACATCAAGTCATCTTACATATACATTCTATCTTATTAATCTCATGTCGTAATTATCGATCTCAATCATGCTACTCTAAATCTCATACTTATTCTCTTTCATTACATATACAACAACAACTGCGCCTTTTATCCCAATCTATATATATATATATATATATTTATATATATATCGTGATTCACATCCTTATATATCAATTCGAGACATCATTTCTATCATATCATGTCACACTATACCATACACTATAACCTTAAGTCGTGGTATATCTTGTCTCCTACAAATTCTTTAACCATATCCATAAGTTCCTAACATGGTTTTCTCAACCATATTCTATATATATATATATATATATATATATATATATATATATATATATATATATATATCGGTTTCCATTATAATTCTGTGGGTGCTATATGCTATCCACCCGACTTCCTCCGTAGATATAAATTTACTCACCCGCGGAACTCCTTGTTCAGCCGTTGTCGTTGTTCAGCCGTAGTCGATGTACTTCATCATCCCGGTATCCATGCGAAGGTACCTATAAATCAACACATATCGCCACGTTATGAAAACCAAATCCAGAAAACCAATACGGCATATGGTGCGCTCATAGGTTAGAACCTATAGCCTACGCATGCAAAAACAACCAAACAACCCTCGTCGTTTACG
The DNA here is from genome assembly GCA_030015575.1 of Agapanthus africanus. Taxonomy (NCBI): domain Eukaryota; kingdom Viridiplantae; phylum Streptophyta; class Magnoliopsida; order Asparagales; family Amaryllidaceae; genus Agapanthus; species Agapanthus africanus. Next base: position 382,554,629 of record JASDDO010000026.1, read on the forward strand.
TACAAATATCAAACGACCAAATCTCATAACTAATATCAAAACCAAGAAATCCAAAATACGGAAAACATAATCCAAAACCATCCCAATATGCTCCCAGATTTTGACTCAGATAATCTGGGACAAAAAGAAAAATACAGTAGCTATGTTATAAGATATGTGAGCTACAGCCAAAACCCCAGCACCAAAAATGCTACATTAACCGACCAAGTGGCTACAGTAACCGTCCAGGCCGGCCCCACCTTGGAGTTTGGGCCTCTTCTTCTCGTGGTGGTGTCCTATTCGTCTAACTAGGGTAATGTATATTTTTGATTTTTTTATAATGGTCCCGGGTTGCTCCAGATTCCCTGTAGACCTCAAAAATGTCACAGAACCGACACGGGGAAATTCCTAAGTCTGTATTTTGGTTTCTAGTCCGTGTTCTTGGCCATAAAACATCACTAAGGGTTAAGTAAACACCCAGTACAGATCATAATTCCACACAATCACCCAAACCCTCATCTTTGAAATTCCCAAGATCACAAATCTACACAACTTTAACTCTAAACTAAACTAGGATGCTAGGAAACTTAAAATTAAACTAAATGAAAGGAGATATGCCTCATTTGGCAACTTAAGAATTTTCATGTGTTGCTCAAAGTCTTCAAAATCCAACTTTGTTTGGTCCAAAGTGTTGAGGATCAGGCGGGGATCATTTTTAATGAAGGGAGTATAGGGTTTTGGAGAAGAAATTGAGATGATACTTGGAGGTGGAGGTGGAGGGAATATGAGGAGGAAGAGGAAGAAGAAGAAGAAAAAAATGGGGGAGGACGAAGGGCATCCCTCTCTCTCTCTTTCTTACCCTCATTCTCTCTCTCATCATATGCCATGTCACCCTCTCTCTCTCTCCAATAATTCCTTTTCTTTCTAAAACCAATGATCAACAAATACCAATGAAACAACATGCAACCAAATGCAACATGTCATGGTGCACTAACTATGAAAAAATGTAGAAACACGGATTCGGCTTAATCGCGATTAATAGTGCACTAACAATTTTTATTCAAACTGCATATAATTAATTTATAAAAATGCTCAAATCTGATAAATATATTTTTAAATGAATAAATCATTTTAATCTCCAATTATTTCATAAATATTGGTATATATTTATACCATTATACGAAAATCCCAAATTCGCAAATCGGGTAGTTTTCACGAAATATATTAATTTACTATTAAATTTCAAAAATAATATTTTATATTTTCTGAAATATTACGGTTCATTTGCTTTTAAATTGTTTTGTTTTTTTAGAAAAGAATAAATAAAAGAGGGTGGGGACAAGAGCATGGTTGAGAGAGAGAGGAGTTGAGAAAGTTCTACACACTCTCCTTTGTTTTCTTCGTCCTTCATTTTCTTTCTCTTCTTCATCTCCTCATCATTTTTCCTTAACTCCTCCTCCACCACCTCACTACAACCATACAACTCCATCAAAAACTCCACTAAAACACTATACAAACATCAAAAATAATGTTCCTTGGCTTATTACAAACACCATGGTGGGATCAAGTTGGGACTTTGAGCAATTTGGCCATCTTAGAATTTTCTAGGGTAGCTCTATGAGGTAAAACTTTCACATTTTAATTAAGTGTTTAAGTTTCCTAATTTTCTATAGTAGTTTAGTGTTAAACAAGTGTCTGTTTAGTGATCTTGGAAAATTCTAGGATGATATTTATTGGATGTTTTGAGTTGTGGAGGTGTATTTGAGGCTTAGTACTAGACCACAAACCTTCTAGTGATAGATTTCTGGACCAAATTTGAGTTTAGAAGTCCCAAACATGAACTTGGAATTTTCTGAAATCGGGTTTTGTTGAAATGTGATGATGAATTAGAATCCGCTATGAATCGCGGACTCTAAAAATTAAGTTGCAAACACAGAGAGGTTTGCAGCCTATTAAGAATATACCATAGAAACCCGTGTAAGTCCACGTTGCCCACCCCGGTGCTTACGGGGAGGCGGAAACGGTATAAAAAATCGATTTTTAGAACTCAAGGCAACATGGACTAAAATGAGGATCTTTGCTAAACAAAAACTAACAACCATGCTAAAAGATTTAGCTACTCGGTTAAATGGTTATACCTAAGTCTTGAACTCCTTCTCTTCTTGCTCCTTGGAGTGGGATGAACGGGTCGTCCTCGTCACCTTCTCTTGCCGAAGAAAGATCCACCCGAGGGCCTCTACCTTTGGCTCCTAACTCAAACTAGAGGTAACTAAAGTGCTTGGTGTGCTAAACCTAGAACCTTAGGATGTGTAGAGAGTAATTTTGGTGTTTTATCTCAAAAACAAAATGGTTCTCAACTCATGAGAGGGAGAGCTTTGAGAGAGAGGAAGAGGATGAGAGAGAATGAGCATGAGAGAATGAGGATAATATCAACCATTCTCACAGATATTTGAATTATGATAATTAAATAATTAATCAAAGATAATAGTGATGGCTAACTTGAAATGACCATTATCATTTCACATTAATGAATTTTGCAAGAATCAAAGAGCATCTTTCATGTCAAATGATGATGGTCAATATATCAGCATAGGTCAACAAGTCAACCATAGTCAAATGGTCAACAACCCTAACCATAAAACAATTATAATTAATTAATATTAATAATCATATTTCACATATACATTAGGGTTATGAAAAAAGACAACGGTCATTAACCCTAATCAAAGTCCTATGCCTCTGCCTCTGTCAACTGTGCATACACACCCGTATCCATGTTCTGAGGAACACGAATACAATGAGATAAAACCAATCCCAAAACATATACTAGGATCTGGCTTAAACCAAAGCCCGCTAGTATTAGCTGTACGGACACCAAACGTACACAAATGCGCGGATGTGAACGAACCCCGTCGCAAAACCATGCGACCTCTACTCGTTTTGCCTAAAGGCGAATAACCCTCTGTGCGGGACTCTAAAGACTCGACACTACGCTGGCAGTGGGTTTAACCACAGACCGCAAGCGGCACTAGCTGTATGTAACGGTCCCCAGGTAGATGCCGATAAGAAGACTGACGAGGTGAACCCTTCTGAACTCCTACTGAGCCTGAATGTGACAATCTCCGTACAGTCCTGTCTATTCGTCTAAGAGTATCGTATGGCGGGCCTAGGGGGCGGTAAACGTCAGTCCCCTAATAGCGGTACAAGTCGTGTCGGAGTGTAGCCAAGAACACCCTGAGATAACACTGGAAACCTACCAGTATATCTCGCTTGCCCTGGCCAGGGACTTTGTGTAATGGCTCTCCAAGACACAGTGCGATATCAACCCCCAATACCGGGAGAGACGAATCCTGTCTAACCGTCACAGCCTCCAAGTGCTTCAGGACTGCACCCAACTGCTACCTGTTTGCATGACTCCTTTGAGCCGTGGTAGGGTAGCAATCTAAGAATAGTGGGAACACACTCGAGGCAAAGTAACAGTGTCAAGTCAACGGACTAAGCTGTACTCATGTCACCTGGGAACTGATAACTGACGATAGGTATAATACCAACCAACAGTTCCCGACGAGTCCTGTCCAGTATACTCGCAACCTAACGAGCACCCGCATACTATCTCATGTACGACGTACTGACGGCTGTGGGACAGACCGTCTCCCAAGCTGGGATGAGAAGCGCATACGCTCGTCTACTCCGGAGTATCGATTCCCTGTCTCGATAGTCCTACGACTAGGGACCTGCATAAGGATGTGCTTGTGGATTACCCAGCCCCTATGAGTGTGACTGCCATCACAACGCTGGTAATCAAGCAAAGATCTTAAGGGCCCCACTAATGTGTAAAGGCGATATGCTATAATAAACACATGCACACATTAAAGTAGAAACAAACCAAGTAGCATACTACTATTTTGAGCAAGATTGTCTATACAAGGTGAATATCCCAAGCTTCCATTAAGTAATATACAAACTAGTATGATACAGTAATGGTCTTTAGGGCATATACACTAACAATCTCCCACTTGCACTAAGGCCATGTACTGGCTATCGAAGACCTATCATCTCGATCAGCCGCTCGAACTGAGTCTGGGGTAAGGCCTTTGTGAATGGATCAGCAGTGTTAACTTCCGTAGCAACTCTCCGAACCTCGATCTCCTGGCGACCCACGATCTCCCTGATTGGGTGATACCGCCTCAAGATGTGTCTGGACTTCTGATGGGACCTGGGTTCCTTCGCTAAAGCTATAGCCCCGTTGTTGTCGCAATACAGAGGTATTGGATCAACAATGGACGGAACCACCTGAAGTTCTGTCAAGAACTTACTTATCCAGACGGCTTCTTTTACGGCATCTGCAACAGCGATATATTCCGCTTCCATCGTTGAGTCAGCAACGGTTTCCTGTTTGGAACTCTTCCAACACACCGCCCCTCCATTGAGGGTAAAGAAATAACCCGACATGGACTTGGAATCATCCTTCTCACTCTGGAAGCTGGAGTCAGCAAAGGCCTCGATCTGGAGGTCTTTCCAACCATACACCAAGAACATCTCCTTAGTCCTTCTCAGGTACTTGAGAATGTTCTTTACCGCTATCCAGCGTTTATCCCCAGGGTTTGACTGATACCGGCTTACCACACTCAGTGCATAAGCTACATCCGGTCTGGTACATAACATCGCATACATTATAGAGCCTACCGCAGAAGCGTAGGGTATAATAGACATGCGATCCCTTTCCAAATCAGTCTTGGGAGACATCTCTTTGGAGAGGGAGATCCCGTGACAAGCCGGTAGATTACCGCGCTTGGAATCTTCCGTAGTGAATCTTTTCAGTATGGTGTCGATGTACCTAGACTGTGAAAGTCCTAATATCCTCTTGGATCTGTCACGATAGATCCGGATCCCCAGAATGTAAGAGGCAACACCCAGGTCTTTCATGGAGAACCTGTGTGACAAGAACCCTTTGACAGATTGTAGCATAGGAATGTCATTTTCTATTAAGAGAATGTCATCCACGTATAAAACGAGGAATACTACAGTTCTTGCTACAAATCTACTATAAATGCATGGTTCATCTGGATTTTTGATAAAGCCAAATTCTTTGACCGTCTCATCAAAACAGATGTTCCAACTCCGCGATACCTGCTTTAGTCCATAGATGGACTTAAGCAACTTGCACACCTTTCCGCTGCTCCCACTCTGATTGAAACCCTCTGGCTGGTCCATATAGACACACTCCTCTAAATTTCCATTTAGAAAAGCGGTCTTTACGTCCATTTGCCAAATCTCATAATCGTGGAAGGCAGCAATGGCTAGAAGGATCCGAATGGATTTCAGCATAGCCACTAGAGAAAAGGTTTCGTCAAAATCCAAACCAGGTCTTTGACGAAAACCCTTTGCAACAATTCTAGCCTTATAGGTCTCAACCTGTCCATCTACACCAATCTTCCTTTTGAAGATCCACTTGCATCCTACGGGTTTTACCCCATCTGTAGCAACTTCCAACGTCCATACTTTGTTGGTGTACATGGACTCCATTTCGGTTCGCATTGCATCCAGCCATTTTACCGAGTCAACGCTCTGAATGGCCTGCTGGAAACTAGTCGGCTCATCACTATCAATGATGCAATCCTCTCTATCCCCGTCTATGAGAAAACCGTAGTATCTCTCGGGCGGATGAGACTGCCTACTACTCCTGCGGAGCGGCGCAGGAATGTCCTGATCTTTCGAACCCTCTGGTTCTACTAAGCTTTCAGTAATAGTTCGTGGTTCTGGAATTTCTTCCAGTTCTATTGCGCTCCCACTTATCTGATTTTCCAAAAACTCAGTTTCCAAGAAGTGGGCATGACGAGAAACAAAAACCTTTTGTTCCTCTTCGCAATAGAAGAAATATCCTTTGGAGTTCTTTGGATATCCCATAAACTTGAACTGTACTGAGCGTGCCTCGAGTTTGTCCGCATGCTGCTTTTTGACAAAAGCTGGACATCCCCATGTCTTAATGTGCTTAAGATAGGGTTTCTTCCCACACCGCATCTGATATGGTGTGGTAGGCACAGCCTTAGTTGGAACTCGGTTCAAAAGGTATGCAGCTGATTCTATTGCATATCCCCAGAATGATCGCGGTAACTCAGCATTACTCATCATGGAACGTACCATATCCAATAGGGTCCAGTTCCGTCTCTCCGATACACCATTATGTTGCGGAGTGTATGGAGGAGTAAGCTGAGAGAGAATTTCATTCTCTTTTAAGTAATCCAGGAACTCGGCACTCAAGTATTCACCACCTCGATCAGATCTCAGTGTCTTGATACTTTTGCCTGTTTGTTTTTCTACTTCATTCTTATATTCCTGGAATTTTCCAAAGGCATCAGATTTATGTTTCATTAAGAAGACATATCCGTACCTTGAGAAGTCATCCGTAAAAGTAATGAAGTAAGAATAACCGCTTCGCGCTTGCGTAGACATTGGACCGCACACGTCGCTGTATACGAGTCCCAAGAGCTCGCTCGCTCTTACTCCGTGTCCAGTGAACGGAGTCTTTGTCATCTTTCCTTTGAGACAGGATTGACAAGTTGCATATGATTGATATTCGAACGGATCCAAATATCCTTCTGTATGTAACTTCGTCAACCTTCTCTCATTGATGTGACCCAGTCTACAATGCCATAAGAAAGCCTGATTTGTTTCCGAAGACTTTCTTTTGTGTGTATTTTGGACATTGAAAATCTATGGTTGGTTTAATACGTATATACCATTGCTTAATGTACCTGACCCAATCAGAACTTGATTAAGGTGAATGTTTACAACATTGCTTACAAATACAAATTCATAACCTTCTTTAAATATTAAAGATACAGAAATGATATTACAAGTTGCATTGGGTTCAAAATAACAATTACGTAAAACCAAAACATGTCCATCTGACATTCCCAGGTAATAGTCCCCCACGGCCTCAGCATCCATGTTAGCTCCGTTTGCAACTCTGAGGGTCATATCACCTGCCTTCAAAACCCTACGCTTTCTCAGTGCCTGCAAAGAATTAAAAATATGAGATCCTGATCCGGTATCCAATACTCAGGAAGTAGAGTTTATTGATAGACAGTTTTCAATAACATACACACCTGAAGCCGAAGCCGCAACTTGCTTTGGGTCCTAGTTTCTAGCCTTCCAAGCCCTGCAATCCTTTTTCCAGTGTCCACTCTTGTGACAGTAAAAGCACTCTTCCTTCCCCACAAGCTTTCCCGCTACCTTTGTTGCCTTTGCCTTTCCCTTCGTATCCACTTTACTAACACCGCCCCTTGGTTTGGTGGGGGTTTTCTTTTTCTTTCCCTTGGCTTTCGCCTTGGACCTAGAAGAGGAAGATCCTCCTACAAACAAAGTGGATGTTTCCCTACCTTTCTGTAGGGTGCCCTCTGCACTCCTCAGCATGTTGAGGAGTTCTGAAAGTTCAACTTCTTTTTCTTGCAAGTTGAAGTTCAGGATAAACTGGGCGTAAGTGGAAGGAAGGGACTGGAGAATCAAGTCCGTGTAGAGCTCATTCTCTAATGTGGTCCTAAGGTCCGCGAGCTCTTCAATATAGCCAATCATCTTAAGCACGTGTTCCGCTACCGATGATCCGAGGGCCAATCTCGCCGAAAACAACTTTTTCGAAACTTCGTATCTGGCGATACGGGATTGCTCTCCATACAGTTCTTTTGTATGGAGAAATATGGATTCGAGGTCCATATTCCCGTGCCTCCTCTGATGTGCATTGTCCATAAAGGCAAGCACGAGGCACTTGGCCTTCGCGTAGTCGATTTCCCAGGTCTTACGGATTTCCTTATCCGCGACGCTGGTTTTGGGACCTGGGACAGGGGGAGCTTTGGTGGTAAGGAGATACCCCAACTTGTAATAAGTGATTGCCATTTTGACATTTCTGAGCCAATCTTTGTAGTTTGGCTCTGTCAGTATGTTTTTATCTAGTAGTAACTTAAGTCCAGTCATGATGTTTGGTCGCTGCAATTAGGAGAGAGAGAAGAAACACTTTAGCATGATGCTCTTGCAAGTTTAGAGTAGTTTTTAATTTGTCTAAACAGGATGGCTCCCACTGTCTCTCGAATCCCTCCTCAAACCAAAAGGAAGAATTAGTCGGGATCAATCTCACCGTACAATACTTGCTTAACCGTTCAGCCAGGCCAGTGTTGGTACTTCGAGGGAGGCTTTCCAACGCTTTCACGAAGTTCCTTAATTAAATAACCTCTTTTCCCTGTGGGCGTAGCCCCGCTAACACCTTTCTAGACACCTGCTTGGTTTATAGCATTGATCGTTAAGTGAGAAAGTTCCGGAGGAGTAGCATATACTCACAGTAGGATCGGGATCCAAATATCATCGTGTGACAAAACTGAAGGAATCCTACTAGAATCATCACACTCCAAATGGTATGCAGCGCTAGCAAGTTTCAGTTTCTTTAGAAACTCCCGATGTGGATTTTTGCCCCATGCTCTTATGACCTTGACTTTGGCCAACAAATCATAAGTAGCATGTCAAGTTCTACCCATCATTCTCCAGGTTAATTTGAACCCACCCATACCTACCCTTGACTTTGGCCAACAAAGCAGTACGACTGTCCTAAACCAACACATCTATCTACGCTGCACATGAATACCCAATAGCTACCAATCACTATGCCTTGACTTTGGCCAACAAACATAGCTTGAATACTATTGACCATCCATGTGAAACGACGGAGGGCTACGAATGGTTTTGGCGAAACCGTGAACGTAGTCAACTTGATATAATCGATGGAACGAGATAGCTTTTAAAAGGAGTGGCTTAAGCTCCACGTTTAAAAGTTGTTTTTGAAAAGAACCGAGTGGTTTTGAAAGTGTTCCAACAACTTTTCCTTGGTTTATTTTCTTGCATTAATTTTAATGCGTCTCGTCATTTAATCCTACCATTGTAGAAAACAACGAAAATATGACGTATGCTTATGCCATCCGCATTCGCCACGGGGTTCCATCATCACCCGTTAGGTTACTTAACTAACGACAGAGTGGGGGCTGGACTAGTGTGGATGCAAAACATAAGCAACGCCTAAATAGATATATACATTCGTCACATGCAATGATAGCCATTCCATATCACAGATGAACACATTGGATATACTAGGAATCCGCATTCCGTACGAGCCTGTAACGAAGAGCGGATTACACGGTCGCGATGAATAGCCAAGACCCCACCCTAGACCCCTACGGGTGCGGCAAACTACCCGCCAAGTACCCGAAGTGAAGCAACCTCCCTCAACAACGTGAGTAGGCAACTCGGCACTTCGAGGTACCCGGTAGTTTGTGCACCCCACCTTGGGTCTATCCTAGGAGCAAAAAACAGTAAAAGAAATTATACAATGACGGCTACAACCCCATCACGGTTGTGCGGCCATATAAATAATATTACATCAATTTACATATTACATGAATTGAAAGAATAAGAAAACTCTGATCTCACAACTCCCTGGCTATTCATCCGCGATAATCCAACGAATTCATATACACAAACCATCAACATTACAGATCACAGATATGTATAACCCCTACTAATCGGAGTAAAGCGATTAGCAGACGTTCAATACATATATCACATCACAGATATAACCCATTAGCCAAAGTCTAGAGAAGTTCGATCAAAATACGGATTTGTAACCACCCCAAAAACAAATTTGTTCTCTGGAAAATCTGGGCAGAAACAAACCATCCTAAAAATCCCAAAACATCAATATAAGAACACTGCAGGAGAAACGACCCACGGCCGAATCAACTCGGCCGCGGATCTGCGGCAAGAGCATGCTCTTGCCGCGGTTTCGCGGTGAGTTGGTCGACTCGCTGTATCGTTTTTCTTGAGTGTTCTGTAAAAACCCTGAGCCGATTTTTAGTGTATGATTTATTATTTTTAAAGCAGGTTTAAAAATCGGAAGAAAGTTAGGTTTTTGAAACGTGTTTTGCGATTTTTTTTCGATCGAAATTCTAGATACTTTGCTAACTTGCTAGTTTGTGTTTAGCTAGTCTCTGATACCACTGTAAGTCCACATTGCCCACCCCGGTGCTTACGGGGAGACGGAAACGGTATAAAAAATCGATTTTTAGAACTCAAGGCAACATGGACTAAAAGGAGGATCTTTGCTAAACAAAAACTAACAACCATGCTAAAAGATTTAGCTACTCGGTTAAAGGGTTATACCTAAGTCTTGAACTCCTTCTCTTCTTGCTCCTTGGAGTGGGATGAACGGGTCGTCCTCGTCGCCTTCTCTTGCCGAAGAAAGATCCACCCGAGGGCCTCTACCTTTGGCTCCTACCTCAAACTAGAGGTAACTAAAGTGCTTGGTGTGCTAAACCTAGAACCTTAGGATGAGTAGAGAGTAATTTTGGTGTTTTATCTCAAAAGCAAAATGGTTCTCAACTCATGAGAGGGAGAGCTTTGAGAGAGAGGAAGAGGATGGGAGAGAAAGAGCATGAGAGAATGAGTATAATATCAACCATTCTCACATATATGTGAATTATGATAATTAAATAATTAATCAAAGATAATAGTGATGGTTAACTTGAAATGACCATTATCATTTCACATTAATGAATTTTGCAAGAATCAAAGAGCATCTTTCATGTGAAATGATGATGGTCAATATGTCAGCATAGGTCAACAAGTCAACCATAGTCAAGTGGTCAACAACCCTAACCATAAAACAATTATAATTAATTAATATTAATAATCATATTTCACATATACATTAGGGTTAAGAAAAAAGACAACGGTAATTAACCCTAATGAAAGTCCTCTGCCTCTGCCTCAGTCAATTGTGCATACAGACCCGTATCCATGTTCCGAGGAACACGAATACAATGAGATAAAACCAATCCCAAAACATATACTAGGATCTGGTTTAAACCAAAGCCCGCTAGTATTAACTCTCCGGACACCAAACGTGCACAAGTGCGCGGATGTGAACGAACCCCGTCGCAAAACCATGCGACCTCTACTCGTTTTGCCTAAAGGCGAATAACCCTCTGTGTGGGACTCTAAAGACTCGACACTATGCTGGCAGTGGGTTTAACCACAGACCGCAAGCGGCACTAGCTGTACGTAACGGTCCCCAAGTAGATGCCGATAAGAAGACTGACGAGGTGAACCCATCTGAACTCCTACTGAGCCTGAATGTGACAATCTCCGTACAGTCCGGTCTGTTCGTCTAAGAGTATCGCATAGCGGGCCTAGGGGGTGGTAAACGTCAGTCCCTTAATAGCGGTACAAGTCGTGTCGGAGTGTAGCCCAGAACACCTTGAGATAACACTGGAAACCTACCAGTATATCTCGCTTGCCCTGGCCAGGGACTTTGTGTAATGGCTCTCCTAGACACAGCGCGATATCAACCCCCAATACCGGGAGAGACGAATCCTGTCTAACCGTCACTGCCTCCAAGTGCTTAGGGACTGCACCCAACTGCTACATGTTTGCACGACTTCTTTGAGCCGTGGTAGGGTAGCAATCTAAGAACAGTGGGAACACACTCGAGGCGAAGTGACAGTGTCAAGTCAACGGACTAAGCTGTACTCATGTCACCTGGGAACTGATAACTGATGATAGGTATAATACCAACCAACAGTTCCCGACGAGTCCAGTCCAGTGTACTCGTAACCTAACGAGCACCCGCATACTATCTCAAGTACGACGTACTGACGGCTGTGGGACAGACCGTCTCCCAAGCTGGGATGAGAAGCGCATATGCTAGTCTACTCCGGAGTATCGATGCCCTGTCTCGATAGTCCTATGACTAGGGACCTGCATAAGGATGTGATTACCCAGCCCCCACGAGTGTGACTGCCATCACAACGCTGGTAATCAAGCAAAGATCCTAAGGGCTCCACTAATGTGTAAAGGTGATATGCTATAATAAACATATGCACACATTAAAGTAGAAACAAACCAAGTAGCATACTACTATTTTGAGCAAGATTGTCTATACAAGGTGAATATCCCAAGCTTCCATTAAGTAATATACAAACTAGTATGATACAGTAATGGCCCCTAGGGCATATACACTAACAACCCGAGCCCCCATCTCCCTGACATGGCCGCAGATTTATTGGTTATAGCCGCAATTTGCGGCCACATTTTAGAGTTAGGGTTTGGTTCTTGGTCCATGGTTCAATATCCTGATAAATAGGCTAATCCAATGTGCAAAATATCCTAATTCCACCTAAGGTAATATCTGAGAGTGTTTTTCTAAGTCGTTGATTTCGTTTTGCGCCTTTTTAACTTTAGTTTTGGTATTTGAGTTTTGACTCGGTTGTTTGACGTTTGTACGTCAACGTCGGAAATTTGTTTGGTTATTCTTGCAAGCGTGGACCATAGGTTCTAATCTATGTACGTCTCTCTTGCCATATCGGTTTTCGGATTTGATTTTTGATGTCGATAAGATATGCGTAGAATTGTAGGTTATTTCGTGTGGACTTTCGAGACGACGAAGGAGAGTAAGGCGTTCATCGACTTCGGCTTGAGCGAGATAGTAGGTGAGTAGATGTCTATTTATGGGGGAAGTCGGGTGGATAGCGTATAGCACCCCCGCAACCGTAGTGATAGTGTACTTATATATAGTAATATATTTATTTCATTGTTATATATGTATACTTAGCTAATAGCGTTATAGGAGACTATAGGTTATAGTAAGCGTACTCATAGGAAGGTATACCCTTAGCTCTTATCTTTCTTAGTTTTGAGCCATTGGTATATATGTTGTCACACACACACACACTTGGTATGATATGTGTGTGTGTGTGTGTGTGTGTACACACACACACACACATGTATACACATGTAAATTTGAGGAAAATTTCGATATGACATCACGAGATGAGGATTTAACATGTTAAAATGATTTGAGTCGATATGATTGGACATGATGTCATGAGGCTATGTTATGTGATATGAGATTGAAACGTAATGATATAATATGATATATTATATGGATATTGGGCATTATATGTATTCATAACATGCGACGACATGTGATTAGATGAGATGAATCAATGTAAGTATTCATAGAACTGTACACTTGATTTATGACATCGTACGACGGATTATACCGCAAGAGATATGATATATATAGAATGATTGACCCGCACTCTTGATTCAAGGATGCCATACGATGGATTATACGGTACGTGATATGACATACCTGATGATTGATCTGCACTCATGACTCGAGGATGCCGTATGATGGACTATACCGTACGTGATACTATGAAGCTGGATCGCCGACTGATCGATGTATCGACTCAGGAAATTATTGTTTTATATTCGCTTAAGTAGATATTAGGATATAATTAGAGCCATACCTATTTTCAAAACTAACGGATTGTTATGCATTCTTAAAAAGACAACCCCAAGGGATGCTACGGATTTTCAAATGGTATCTTTTTCTCAAAACACCGTAGCCCCTATTTTTTCTAAAAACAACGATTCATACTATTTTAAAACTATGACTGTATGCCTCATATGTAGCTATGTATTTATTAATATTGCGTTTACTTTTTTACTTTTTCTGCTATGATCGTATTATTCTTTTTTTGCGTTTTACATACATGTTCGTTTCTATATCATGTATGACCTCGTCTGCAGGACAGTTGCACCATTACCTATGATGTGTATGTTGCATGTATACATACTCGTGGGCTCACACACTCATCATCGGTAATTGCCATGCCACATACACATTAGAAATCGCTACTTCATCCTATAACCTAATAACTTGTAGCTTTTTAGTATTGCATAATACTCTTTTCCGCACATGCTAGTTTAGATATTTCAATTCATACCTAGTTAGATGTCACGTTTATATATACATACCGGTTATGCATTGTAGATTTTTTCTGTGCCGGTACTCACTGTTTTATTATTGGCTCATGTTTATGAGATTTCGGTTTTCATGAGATTTCCGGATTTGAGAAACCGCATATGCATTTTTTGAAAACTTATGATTGTTTTAAAAACGCGGTTTCTCTTTTTATGATGTGTGGCGTCCACCATCAGTTTTCTCGGTTCTGAGCTATGTATATACCCGATTCGAGGAGAGAAGAGGCACCGTTTCTGGGTACATGGTAGACCCGGTATGGTATCCTGGGGAAAGAAGATCGTATAGAGAGACGTTGAGCACAGCATGGGAGCACTACCGACCGGTGATAGTTTTGGCACGGCGGATATCCGGGGGATACCGACCGGAGTCGTGTGATCAGATGGATTTGAGGGCCTATCCGATAAGACGGCTCCCGAGATATGAGGATTCATGTGTTGCTGCTGGACACGATTTTTATGATATTTTCGAGTGTCGATGTCTGGCACTCAAGTGATTATGATGATTTGGTGTGTCGTTGATGGACACACGTTGGATGATACACATATACTTATATATATATATGATACAGATGACATGGTACCACTTCATGACACGAGCACGATTGTATTAGTATTATTATGCTTATGTTTACATTATCACCCTTGTTACCACTCTACATTCGATTTCCTCCTAGTGAAGTCTTCTACTCATGAGTTAGCAACTCACCCCCGTTGTGCCGCGGTTTTCTTGCAGGTTTGACCGCACGGATTCAGTAACGGCTTGCTGGCACATAGTTTCCTTCTGGGTGATTTGCTTTGGTAGGTGAGTACTGTCACGATCCAAAATTTGGCACGTGACCGGCACTTAAACCACGTGACGTCAACTGGCGTAACACAATTTAAGTAAGCGGAAACCCTCAAATTTAAACCATCAAAAGGAAGTAAGTGATAAAAACATTTGGAAATCTCAAGTAAAATCTTAAAGTTTAGGTTTATTTTCTTAAAAATTTCGGCAGCACCTCCTTTGTAAAAACTATCCACGAAGCGGGTACAAACATAAGATATAAATAAAGCAACATAAGATATAAATAAAGCATCCCAAACGGGAGAAAATCACGCCCAAAGGCGGAAACAACCACCACAAGAATATTTATATGACGACGTAGCGAAGAAATAGAAAATATAATGAAAACAACATAAAAAGAGATAAAGCAACATAAGAAAAGGGCGGCTCCCACGATCACAACACCCAGAGTCACAAAATATACAATATCGGTCCTCAAAACTCGTCTCTAAGTTAATACATGAAAGTGGTAGATGGAGAGTACTAGATACAATAAGATATACAATGGATAAAATCGGATAACCGCAAACCCACCTACAGTAAAAAGGCCTCACAACCAACCGTAGTGGTATCCGCTGATAAAGATACAAAAAGAAGCCCTGCCGCGACTACTCTGAGGGTCAAGCCTGCAAAACACTGTGGCACAACGGGGGTGAGTTGCCAACTCGTGAATAGTAAGTAACATCATACAGATAATAACAGGTATGCATGAACAGCGATAATCTATAACATGCAATCTGATATCTTAAGTATAACAGTATAGATATGCAACAATCATGATCAAGGTACTCCATCAGGTAATACAAATACGTGAAGTAATGCATATCAAATAACTACAGAGTATGGGATAAATCATATCGTCATCAATGAATCATCATTGTGGAAAAACCGGTGTCCATTAACGACACCCCAAATCCCAATACCTCAGGTGCCGTCACTCTGATCGGCCCTCATATCCTGTAAATCTCATGGAACCTGAGTGCCCAACATTGGCACTTGAAAACATCATGAAAACTAGTGTCCAACATCGACACGTAAATCCACATAACACGGGCTCCGTCAGTCCACATAACACGTAAATCCACATAACACGGGCTCCGATCCACATAACACGGATCGGCCCATGGGTTCCGTCAGTCCGGATCGGCCCATGGACTCCGTCAGTCCGGATCGGCCCATATCCATCTCACGACTCCGGTCGGTATGCTCCGGATAACTGCCAGGTCTAACCAATCACCGGTAGGTAGTACTGCCTCTGCCAGGCTTATTTTATACACCACAAAATCATTTCTTGCCCCGGGGTACTAGACTGGGTCCACCATGTACCCGCAGACGGTGCCTACCGCTACGCGAATAGGGTTTCTAACATAAGTCTCAGAACCGAGAAAACTCATGGTGGACGCACCGAAATATCATATTAAGAGAAACCGGGTTTTCAAAACAATGCATATTTTCTTGAAATATCCCCACAGTTCTCAAATCCATAAATCACATGAAATCTGTATCTCAATGCGTAAATCCATGAAATATGATGTATGCATCATAGAACAGTAATATGCACATATCAAGGGAAAACCACTCTTTTAAATGAATCTAGTTTTTAAATATATCATGCGGTTCCCATTTTTTCCAAAGTCAAATGCAACATCAAATAAAGGTGTATATGTAGCTATAGCAAGGTATGTGTATATACATGTATGTATGTATGCATGATGCATTTTATATGCGCAATATAACAAGAATCAACGTCTCAATGTCAATAACAATATAATACCGCATATGTGTATAGGTTATGCGTGTCATGGCAATTACCAACGGTGTGTGTGTAGCTTACAATTTAGTGCTCGTGCAACATGAACCGTCAGTAATGGTGCAGTGTCCAACATATACTGAGTCAAGGTACAACAATTAATGTTATGCAATGAAGCTCATGCACAATCACTCATATGCATATAAACATGAGACTATAATATCATATATAGCCCTGAATCTTAACGCCATACGAAAGATTTCCCCGTAGATGTTAAATCTACTCACTGGGACGACTCGGCTAATCTGAACCGATCTCAGCCTTTCCTTTTTCCGCACCACATTCGACGCCTCTGCATCCGATCCTAGAAACGCACACAAGTAAATAAGAGAATAGATATATAATTAGCCGCGGATACAAATGATACAAATCAACCACGCGCACTAACTAGACGCGCACACACTTGGTGCATAAAACGCGCTCGCAACAATGCCAAAACCACCACTAGGGTCGCTAATACGTGACCACTACCAAGTATAGAACCCAATCGCGCGTTCACAACACACTAGACATTATGGTAAATAGGTTATAGCTCAATTTAAGCTCAACTCACTTAAAACCTATTTACTCCAAAAACCTAGTAAGCGACCATTAACCATTTTAGTGCGAATCTAGATGTTCTATTAAATCTAGTGGCCACAATGATCATCTAATATCATAATCAGGCTTCACAACTCTTAACTAAATTTTTAATCTCATTTATCAAAATTTACCATGAAATTAGATTGCAAAATTATGTAATTAGGACAGTTTAAAATTAACAATTAACAATTTAGCAACTAGGTTAGGTTCCAAAGACAACTAGATAGAAAACTAAACTTGACTAACATAATAATGATGGTTGAAACCCTAGCTCTAACTAAAACCCTCTTCTTAAAAATCTCAACTTGAAAATAGAACCAAATTAACACTTAAATAATTTAGCTCAAAGCAATATACCAACAATTAACTATAGGATTAAGATTTTATACCTCACAATTTGTAGATCTCACATGCAAACTTAGCCTCCAAAAATAGCTCCCATGCTCCTAGATCCATACTAGTTTGGCTAAGGAATAATTGGTAAAGTTTTAATTATTGAATCGTGAGGTTTTTGCTTGGATTTTTTATGGACTTTTGATGAATTTGGAGTCAAAATGAGATGAAGAAAAGAGAGGCGAGGCTGCAGAATTTTCTGGACGAAATGGAGAGAGAAGGGTGTGTGAGTGAGTGGGCCCAAGTGACAGGCAACCCATACCACTTTAATGCACTAAGCTCTTAGTTTAATTATTATTTTCTTTTTAATTATCTTTTCTAATTTGTAAGGAAATGAAGTGGGGAAATTTAGGGGAGGGGGCAGCATAGGCTCGGCCAGGAAAGAAGTGAGGGGAGAGAGAGAGAGACTGAGGTGAGAGTGTGTGTAGAAACATCTTTAATTAATACATCTATTAAGTCTTTTCATAATTATTTTGTTTTATTTTATTTCCTAATGTGTTTTATCCTAGAATTCTCTAGAATTTTGGAGACACATTCTAAAAAAAAGAGCATGTTACAACTTGTTCCTAAGTTGTCATGGTTCACTAATGAATGATTAACCTATTCCAATTTGTAATTACCACTAATTAAATGTATTAGTGAAAGCTTAAAATAATATTAAAAAATAATTAATTTAGGAAAATATTAAAGTTAACTAACAATTTATAAGTGACTAATTAAATATCAATACTAGCCATTATATAGCTAGAATAGGTATATTTAAGTCTACGTTGAAAAATAATTATAAGTTGGTTTTTACTGAAAACGCCTGTTATTTTACCGATTATCGGAAATTTCACCTAAACGATTTTTCAGAACGTTACAATCTTCCCCCTTAAACAAATTCGGTCCCCGAATTTAAAATCTAACTACGCATACCCTCGAAGAGATGGGAATATTCTTCCTCATCTTTTCCTCGGCTTTCCACGTGGCCTTTTTCACCGTTCGGTCAAGCCAAAGAACCTATCAGGACGGTATGACCTCGGACCTCAGTTCCTTCACTTGCCGATCTAGAATAACTATCGGCAGCCTGGTGAAAGAAAGATTGCGCTCCAGCTGGATCGTCTGATGCTGTTCGAGCGAGAGTGGTCAAGAAGGTAGTTGCGGAGCATTGATACATGAAACATGGGGTGAATATCTGGAAATCTGGGTGGAAGAGCCAAACGATAAGCAACTGCGCCGACATGCACGAGAATCTTAAAGAACCCACATATTTGGAACCAAGCCTTCATTTCCTTTCCGAATCTTGTCATGCTCTTCATCGGAGAAACCTTCAAGAAAACAAGATCTAGAACGACGAACTCAAGTCTACGCCAACGTCGGTATGCATAACATTTCCGTTTGCTCTGGGCTGCTCTCTTCCTATCCCGAATCAGCTGAATCTTTTCGGTCGTCTCCAGCAGAATCTGTGGTCCCAAAATACTGCTCTCACTGAGCTCTGTCCAACAAACCGATGATCGACACTTCCTCTTATATAATATCTAGAAGTGTGACATCTGAGTCTTCTCCTGCAAGCTGTTATTATAGGAAAATTCTATCAAAGGCAAGTGGCGATCCCAATTACCACAAAAATCTAGAATGCAAGCTCAGAGCACATCCTCAAGAATCTAAATGGTCCACTCTGACTGACCGTTGTTCTGTGGATAGAAAGCTATACTAAACTCAATCGGGTGTCCAAAGTCTGTTAAAGCTTCTACAATAGTCGGCTGGTGAATTGGGTGCCTCTGTCGGACACAATACAAGTCGGAACTCCTTATAGTCGCACAATCTCATCAACATATATCTTACCATACTGAACGAATCCGAAAATAGTCTTGACTGGCAGAAAATGAGCTGCTTCCGTCAATTGGTCTACAATCACTCAAATTGAGCCATACTCTCGACTAGTCCTAGGTAGACCCATGATACAATCCATAGAAATTGTTCTTATTCCTACTCCGGAATGGGCAAAGGTTGAAATTCACCTGCTGGACTCTGATGCACAGCCTTGACTGGCTGACAAGTCAGCATCTCGAAACAAAATCTGTGACATCTCTCTTCATCCCTTCACACCAGTAGACTTCTCTCAAATCATAATACATCTTGGTGGAAACCGGATGAACACTGTAAGCTGACTGATGTGCCTCCTTTAAGATCTCGTGTCTCAGTCCCTCGGAATCTGGCACACACAGTCAAATACCAAATCGTATTACTCCCTGTGTAAGTCTGTGTTTAGCACCCCACGTGTTCGCGGGGAGGCGAAATATGCAAAAAATGATTTTTATGAGCTTCGCAACACCGACTAGAACCAATGATCGTTCATAAACCTTAGCAAGCAAACAACTTGAGGTTTAACTACTCGGATATGAAGTTATACCTCATGATACATGTCCTTCGGGTCTTCATTGCTGTCCTCCTCGTCTACATAGGCTCCAAGGATCGATCCAGATCATAGCAACCTCAACGGCCTCCTCGAGTCGAAGAAGATCCACCCGATAGTTTATAGCCCGAGCTCCACCTCAAAACCGAGGTAACTAGGTCAACAAGCTTGCTAAACTTGATGTCCTAGGTGATGTAGAGTATGAAGATGGATTTATTTGTCTCTTGAAACCCTAATTTACTCAACACATGAGACCTTGAGGGTTTTCTAGTGAGGAAGAAGAAGAAGAGCTAGCTTGAGAGCTCACGTGAGGAAAGAGAAAGTATTTTTCCAAATGATAAAACTAAATGAAAATATGATGGCTACCTTGACTTGACTACTCTCATGTCAAGAAAATATCTCACCAAAAAAATATTTAGTGCCACAAAATATCTAGTCAAAGAGTCAAACAAAGTCAAGTGGTCAAACTAAGTCAAATGGTCAAACCAAGTCAAGTAGACAATCCAAGTTGCCAAGCCACATTTATCATTTACAAAAATAACAAATACTTTCCTCTACCTCATAATTGTTTTAATCAAGTAAATGGTCAAAACCTTAATGAGGTGTCTCATCCCGTGCTCCTCACATCTGTACATACATACCTGTATTCGTGTTCCGATAAACACGAATACAAAGAGACGAAACTGATCCATCAATATAATACTAGGATCCGGCTTAAACCAAAGCCCACTAGTATTATCCGCCCGAACATCATACGCGCACAAGTGTACGTAAGTGATCCAAGCCTTGCCGTAAAACCATACGGCCTCTACACCTTTTGACCATTGCAGGGAAACTCTCTGTGTGGGACTCTAAAGACTCGACACTACGCTGTCAGTGGGTTTAACGACAGGCCACAAGCAGTACATGTAAGTCCATGTCACGCACCCCACTAACTCGCGGGGAGGCGGAATATATGAAAAACAATTATCAAAGCTTCGTAACACGGACTTGAGCGCATGAATCGTAATCTAAACCATTGCTAACGTTATACTAGAGGTTTAACTACTCGGTACCGGAGTTATACCTCACGTTACATGTCCTTCGGGTCTTCATCGCTGTCCTCCACTCCTCGTAGGCTCCTTGGAACATCGGCAACTTCACGGCCTCCTCGAATCAAAGACGATCCACCCGAAAGCTTCTACGCCAAGCTTAATCTCAAACTTGAGATAACTAGGTTGCTTAAAGTGCTAATCTAAGCTACCTAGAGGATATAGAGTGAGGTTATGGATGTTTTAGTCTAACTAACCCTTGATCTCAACACATGAGAGGTTAGGGTTAGGGTTTCAAGAGAGAGTGAGCTTGAGGAGAGAGAAGGAGAAGATGAGAATGAGAACAAAAATCCTTCTCACTTGAATATATGATACATAATGAATTATCAAATAATATCAATTAATTGATTATTCACCATGTTTCATTTAATCAAGGAGAGTGATTCATTATGTGAGTCATTAGATCATTAATGAAGCATTAATGATATGATGAATCATATAAATGAGTCACACAAAGTAATCATGAAAAAGCCACCTCAACCCCTCATGTCACCACTCTTCTAGAACCTTCTCGACAAATTACGAGAACGCCCCTCCAATCCGTGAAAACACGGAAAAACTTTCGACTGTATAAATCCAATAACCTGATACTAGAATCTGGCTTAAACCAAAGCCGGCTAGTATAAACTGTCCGAAAAGTCGTACGTGCGAAAACACACGTATACATCCGAACGCCTGTCGTAAAACCATACGACCTCTATATCGTTTCGCCTGGAGCAGGGAAACTCTCTGTGTGGGACTCTAAAGACTCGACACTACGCTGGCAGTGGGTTTAACCACAGACCGCAAGCTGTACTAGCTGTACGTAACGGTCCCCAGGTAGATGTCGATAAGAAGGCCGATGAGGAAAATCATCCGAACTCCCACTGAGCCTGATGTGACAATCTTCGTACAGTCCGGTCTGTTCGTCTAAGACTATCGCATATCAAGCCTAGGGGGCGGCAAGCGTCAGTCCCCTAATAGCTGTATAAGTCGTGTCGGAGCGAAGCCCATTACACCCTGAGAAGCTACTGGAACCTACCAGTATATCTCGTTTGCCCTGGCCAGGGACTTTGTGTAATGGCTCTCTGACACATCGCGATATCATCTCCCAATACCGGGAGAGACGAATCCTATCTAACCGCCACTGCCTCCAAGTGCTCGGGACTGCACCCAACTGCTACCTGTTTGCACGACTCCTTTGAGCCGTGGTAGGGTAGCAATCTAAGAACAGTGGGACACACTCGAGGCGAAGCAGCAGTGTCAAGTCTGTGGACTATGCTGTACTCATGTCACCTAGGAACTGACAACTGACGATGGGTATAATACCAACCAATCAGTTCCTCGGCGAGTCCTGTCCGGTGTACCCGTAACCTAACGAGCACCTGTATACTATCTTCAGTACGGCGTACTGATGGCTGTGGGACAGACCATTTCCCCAACTGGGATGAGAAGCGTATACACTTAGTCTACTCCGGAATATCGATGCCCTATCTCGACAATCCAACGACCAGGGACCTGTATAGGATGTTGCTTACAGACTACCCAGCCCCCACTAGTGTGACTGCCATCACGACGCTGGTAATCAAGCAAAAATCCTATGGGCTCTACTAATATGTATAAGTGATACGTTACAAGAGACATATGCACATATTAAAGTAGACACAAACCAAGTAGCATACTACCATTTTTAGCAAGACTGTATATATAACTGTGAATATCCCAAGCTTCCATTAAGTAATATACAATCTAGTATGATACAATAATGGCCTCTAGGGCATATACACTAACAATCTCCCACTTGCACTAGGGCCATGAGCTGGCATATCATAGACCTATCATCTCGAATAGCCTCTCGAACTGCGTCTGAGGAATGGCCTTTGTGAATGGATCAGCAATGTTATCCTCCGTCTTTACTCTCTTCACCTCGATCTCCCGGCGATCTATGATCTCCCTGATCAGGTGATACCGCCTTAAGATGTGTCTGGACTTCTGATGGGACCTGGGTTCCTTCGCTAAAGCTATAGCGCCGTTGTTGTCACAATACAGAGGTATTGGATCAACACTGGTAGGATCCACCTGAAGTTCTGTGAGGAACTTCTTCATCCAGACTGCTTCTTTTGCGGCATCGCAAGCAGCTATGTACTCTGCTTCCATCGTTGAGTCAGCAACGGTCTCCTGTTTGGAACTCTTCCAACAGACCGCCCCTCCATTGAGGGTAAAGACATAACCCGACATGGATTTGGAGTCATCTTTGTCACTCTGGAAGCCGGAGTCGGCAAAGGCCTGCATCTGAAGGTCTTTTCCGCCATATACCAAGAACATCTCCTTAGTCCTCCTCAGGTACTTGAGAATGTTCTTTACTGCTATCCAGTGATTCTCCCCTGGGTTTGCTTGATACCGGCTTACTACGCTCAATGCGTATGCTACATCTGGTCTGGTACATAACATCGCATACATTATAGAGCCTACCGCAGAAGCGTAGGGTATAATCGACATGCGATCCCTTTCCAAATCAGTCTTGGGAGACATATCTTTTGAGAGGGTGATTCCGTGACAAGCCGGTAGGTTACCGCGCTTAGAATCTTCCATACTGAATCTCTTCACTATGGTGTCTATGTACCTGGACTGTGAAAGTCCTAATATCCTTTTTGATCTATCACGACAGATCCGGATCCCCAGAATGTAGGTGGCATCACCCAAGTCTTTCATGGAGAATTTATGTGACAAGAATCTTTTGACTGACTGTAACATAGGAATATCATTTCCTATTAGGAGAATGTCATCCACGTACAAGACGAGTAATACTACAGCTCTCCCTACAATCTTACTGTATATGCATGGTTCATCTGGATTTTTGATAAAGTCAAATTCTTTGACAGCATCATCAAAACAGATGTTCCAACTCCGCGATGCCTGCTTTAGTCCATAAATGGACTTAAGCAGTTTGCATACTTTACCGCTGCTCCCACTCTGAATGAATCCTTCTGGCTGATCCATATAGACGATTTCTTCCAAATTACCATTTAGAAAGGCCGTCTTTACGTCCATCTGCCAGATTTCATAATCGTGGAAGGCAGCAATAGCAAGAAGGACCCGAATAGATTTAAGCATAGCCACTGGAGAAAAGGTTTCGTCGTAGTCCAAACCAGGTCTTTGACGGAAACCCTTTGCAACAAGTCTAGCTTTATAGGTTTCAACCTGTCTATCTACACCAATCTTCTTTTTGAAGATCCATTTGCATCCTACGGGTTTTACCCCATCTGGAGCAATGTCCAAAGTCCATACTTTGTTGGTGTACATGGACTCCATTTCGGTCCGCATTGCATCTAGCCATTTTACCGAGTCACCGCTCTGAATGGCTTGCTGGAAGCTAGTAGGCTCATCGTAATCAATAGTGCAATCCTCTCTATCCCCGTCTATGAGAAAACCGTAGTATCTCTCGGGCGGATGAGATTGCCTACTACTCCTGCGGAGTGGCGTTGGGATGTCCTGTTCTTCTTGAACTTCTGGTTCTACCAAACTTTCAGTAACAGTTTGTGGTTCTGGAATTTCTTCCAGTTCTACTGTGCTCCCACTCTTCTGATTTTCTAAAAATTCAGTTTCCAAGAAGTGGGGATGCTGAGAAACAAAAACCTTTTGTTCCTCTGCGGAATAGAAAAGATAACCCCTGGAGTTCTTTGGGTATCCCACAAACTTACACAGTACTGAGCGTGCCTCGAGTTTGTCCGTATGCTGCTTTTTTACAAAAGCTGGACATCCCCAAGTCTTAAGATACTTAAGACAGGGTTTCTTCCCACTCCACATCTGATATGGGGTGGTAGGCACAGTTTTGGTTGGAGCTTTGTTTAAGAGATATGCAGCTGTTTCTAGTGCATAACCCCAGAAAGATCGTGGCAACTCAGCCTTACTCATCATGGAACGAACCATATCTAATAGGGTTCGATTCCTCCTTTCCGATACACCGTTGTGTTGTGGTGTGTATGGAGGAGTAAGTTGAGAGAGAATTCCATTCTCTTTTAAGTAACCCAGGAACTCGGCACTTAAGTATTCACCACCTCGATCAGATCTTAGTGTCTTGATACTTTTGCCGGTTTGTTTTTCCACTTCATTCTTGTATTCTCGAAATTTCTCAAAGGCCTCGGATTTATGCTTCATTAAGAAGATATATCCATACCTAGAGAAATCATCTGTAAAAGTAATGAAGTATGAATAACCACCTCGCGCATGTATAGACATTGGACCGCACACATCACTGTGTATGAGCCCTAAGAGCTCGCTTGCTCTTACTCCGTGTCCAGTAAACGGAGTCTTTGTCATCTTTCCTATGAGACAAGATTCACAAGTAGCATAAGATTGATATTCGAACGGATTTAAATATCCTTCTCTATGTAACTTAGTCAACCTTCTCTCATTGATGTGACCTAGTCTACAATGCCATAAGAAAGCCTGATTTGTTTCTGGAGACTTTCTTTTAAGTGTGTTCTGGACACTGAAAATCTGAGCTTGATTTAATACGTATATTCCGTTTTCTAATGTACCTGACCCAATCAAATCTTGATTTAGGTGGATGTGAACCACATCTCTTGTAAAAGAAAAATCATATCCTTCCTTAGAAAGTAAGGGTACAGATATGATATTACAAGTCGTACCTGGTACATAAAAACAGTTACGCAGAATCAATATCTGCCCAGTTGTCATGCCAAGATGATATTCCCCTACGGATTCAGCGTCCATGCTCATTCCGTTAGCAACTATGAGGGTCATATCACCTATCCCGATAACCCTACGGTTTCTCAGAGCCTGTAAAGAATTACAGATGTGAGTTCCTGACCCGGTATCCAATACCCAGAAAGTAGGGTTAACTGACATACAGCTTTCTATCATAAACACACCCGAAGATGAAGCCACAACATGCTTCGAATCCTGGCTACTGGCTTCTAAAGCCCTGCAATCTTTCTGCCAATGCCCAATCCCATAGCAATAGGAATGTCCCTCAATAGGGTGGTCCATCTTGTCATAGGTAATGGACATCTGGACAGACTTTTGCCAGTCATATAAGTCAGATTCAGTCAAATCATTATCTAGATGTAACCTATGTGTGGTCACAGGGTCGCTGCAATTTTAAGAGAGAGAAGAAGATACTATTAGCATGATGCTCTTGCAAGTTTAGAGTGGTTTAATTTATCTAAACAGGATGGCTCCCACTGTTTCTCAAATCCCTCCTCAAACCATAAAAGAAGAATTAGCCAGGACAATTCTCACCGTACAATACTTGCTTAACCGTTCAGCCAGGCCAGTGTCGATACTTCGAGGGAGGTTTTCCAACGCTTTCGCGAAGTTCCTTAATTAAATAACCTCTTTTCTCTGGGGGCGTAACCCCGCTAACACCTTTCTAGGCACCTACTTGGTTTATAGCATTGATCGTTAAGTGACGAATCTCCTGATAAGTAGCGTATACTCACAGTAGGATCGGGATCCAAAATATCATCGTATGATAATGTTGAAGGAATCCTACCAACATTCATCAAACTCCAAAATGGTATGCACCTCTCTGCAAATTTCAGTTTCTTTAGAAATTCCCGATGTGGATTTTTGCCCCATGCTCTTATGACCTTGACGAAGGTCAACAAATCATAAGTCACATGTCAAGTTCTACCCGTCATTGTCCAGGTTAATTTGAACCCATCCATACATACCCTTGACGAAGGTCAACAAGGTAATACGACTGTGCCAAACCAACACATCTATCTATGCTGCATATGAACACCCAACAGCTACCAATCACTATGCCTTGACGAAGGTCAACAAACATAGCTTGAATACTATTGAATATCCGTATGAAATGACGGAGGGCTACGAATGGTTTTGGCAAAACCGTGAACGTAGTGAACTTGATATAATCGAAGGAACCTGATACTTTTTAAAAGGAGTGGTTAAAGCTCCGCAATTAAAAAATTCTGCTCTTTTAAAATAACCGAGTGGTTTCTTTTAAATTTGTTCCAACGATTAAACTTTGGTTTATTTTTCTTTGCATTAAAATAATGCGTCCCATCATTTATCCTATCATTGCAGAAAACAACGAAAATACAACGTCCTCTTATGCCATCCGCATTCGCCATGGGGTCCCGTCATCACTCGTTAGGTTACTTAACTAACGACAGAGCGGGGGCTGGGCTAGCGCGGGTGTAAAACATAAGTGACGTCTAATAGCTATTTATATATAGATATTGTACATTCGTCAGACGCAATAATAAGCATTCCAGATCACAGATAAACTTTATTGGATATGCAAGTAATCCGCGTTTCTTTTGAGCCTGCAAGGAAAGACGGATTACACAGTTGTGATGAATAGCCATTACCCCACCCCAGACCCCTACGGGTACGGCAAACTACCCGCCAAATACCAGAAGTGAAGCGGTCCGCCTCAACACTTCAAAATACCCGGTAGTTTGTGCACCCCACCTTGGGTCTATCCTAGGAGCAAAAACAGTAAAAAGAAATAATACAACGGTGGCTACAACCGCAACCTGGATGTGCCCCGCAAAATAATATTACAACTTATTACAATTACATCGAATGAATTAATACAATAACCCATCACAAAACCCGGCTATTCACCACAAGAGTCCAATACAGTTTATATACACAAACAGATAAAATCCATTACAGAAATGTGCAACCCTCTGCCAACCGACATACTAGCAGTTAGGGGAGGTTTACGAACACATAAAACATTACAGATAAAGATCCAATTAGCAAATTGATTAGAACATCGATCGAATACCAAATTCCGTGTCTACCCCAAAAGCAAACCTGTACTGAAGTAACCTGGGTAGAAACAGAACATACAGGAAAACAAAAAACCCAAAAATATGAATTACTGTGAAACTCCGAGTCAACTCGGCGTTGACTCGGCGGCGGATCCGCGGCAGAAGCTCTCTATTGCCGCGGATCCGCGGCCGTTTAGTCGAGTTGCCTCCTCGAATTTTCCCAGATTTCTTATAATCCCCTGCTGTGAATTTTAAGGTATGTCAAAAAATTTTTGCGACACTTTTAAAATTTACAGAAACTGTCAAGAAATAGGGTTTTGTTTTTCCGTGTTTTCCGTCGATCGAACTTCTAATCAGTTGCTAACAAGCTAGTAATGGTTTAGTTGGCTCTGATACCACTGTAAGTCCATGTCACGCACCCCACTAACTCGCGGGGAGGCGGAATATATGAAAAACGATTATCAAAGCTTCGTAACACGGACTTGAGCGCATGAATCGTAATCTAAACCATTGCTAACGTTATACTAGAGGTTTAACTACTCGGTACCGGAGTTATACCTCACGTTACATGTCCTTCGGGTCTTCATCGCTGTCCTCCACTCCTCGTAGGCTCCTTGGAACATCGGCAACTTCACGGCCTCCTCGAATCAAAGACGATCCACCCGAAAGCTTCTACGCCAAGCTTAATCTCAAACTTGAGATAACTAGGTTGCTTAAAGTGCTAATCTAAGCTACCTAGAGGATATAGAGTGAGGTTATGGATGTTTTAGTCTAACTAACCCTTGATCTCAACACATGAGAGGTTAGGGTTAGGGTTTCAAGAGAGAGTGAGCTTGAGGAGAGAGAAGGAGAAGATGAGAATGAGAACAAAAATCCTTCTCACTTGAATATATGATACATAATGAATTATCAAATAATATCAATTAATTGATTATTCACCATGTTTCATTTTATCAAGGAGAGTGATTCATCATGTGAGTCATTAGATCATTAATGAAGCATTAATGATATGATGAATCATATAAATGAGTCACACAAAGTAATCATGAAAAAGCCACCTCAACCCCTCATGTCACCACTCTTCTAGAACCTTCTCGACAAATTACGAGAACGCTCCTCCAATCCGTGAAAACACGGAAAAACTTTAGACTGTATAAATCCAATAACCTGATACTAGAATCTGGCTTAAACCAAAGCCGGCTAGTATAAACTGTCCGAAAAGTCGTACGTGCGAAAACACACGTATACATCCGAACGCCTGTCGTAAAACCATACGACCTCTATATCGTTTCGCCTGGAGCAGGGAAACTCTCTGTGTGGGACTCTAAAGACTCGACACTACGCTGGCAGTGGGTTTAACCACAGACCGCAAGCGGTACTAGCTGTACGTAACGGTCCCCAGGTAGATGTCGATAAGAAGGCCGATGAGGAAAATCATCCGAACTCCCACTGAGCCTGATGTGACAATCTTCGTACAGTCCGGTCTGTTCGTCTAAGACTATCGCATATCAAGCCTACGGGGCGGCAAGCGTCAGTCCCCTAATAGCTGTATAAGTCGTGTTGGAGCGAAGCCTATTACACCCTGAGAAGCTACTGGAACCTACCAGTATATCTCGTTTGCCCTGGCCAGGGACTTTGTGTAATGGCTCTCTGACACATCGCGATATCATCTCCCAATACCGGGAGAGACGAATCCTATCTAACCGCCACTGCTTCCAAGTGCTCGGGACTGCACCCAACTGCTACCTGTTTGCACGACTCCTTTGAGCCGTGGTAGGGTAGCAATCTAAGAACAGTGGGACACACTCGAGGCGAAGCAGCAGTGTCAAGTCTGCGGACTATGCTGTACTCATGTCACCTAGGAACTGACAACTGACGATGGGTATAATACCAACCAATCAGTTCCTCGGCGAGTCCTGTCCGGTGTACCCGTAACCTAACGAGCACCTGTATACTATCTCCAGTACGGCGTACTGATGGCTGTGGGACAGACCATTTCCCCAACTGGGATGAGAAGCGTATACACTTAGTCTACTCCGGAATATCGATGCCCTATCTCGACAATCCAACGACCAGGGACCTGTATAGGATGTTGCTTACAGACTACCCAGCCCCCACTAGTGTGACTGCCATCACGACGCTGGTAATCAAGCAAAGATCCTATGGGCTCTACTAATATGTATAAGTGATACGTTACAAGAGACATATGCACATATTAAAGTAGACACAAACCAAGTAGCATACTACCATTTTTAGCAAGACTGTATATATAACTGTGAATATCCCAAGCTTCCATTAAGTAATATACAATCTAGTATGATACAATAATGGCCTCTAGGGCATATACACTAACAGTACAAGCTGCACGTAACGGTCCTCAGGTAGTGTCGATGAGAAGGCTGATGAGGAAAACCCATCCGAAGTCCTACTGAGCCTGAATGTGACAATCTCCGTACGGTCCGGTCTGTTCGTCTAAGAGTATCAAATATCGGGCCTAGGGGGTAGTAAACGTCAGACCCCTAATAGCGGTATAAGTCGTGTCGAAGTGTAGCCCATAACACCATGAGAAACTACTGGAACACCTACCAGTAAATCTCACTTGCCCTGGCTAGGCACTTTGTGTAATGGCTCACCAAACACAGTGCGATATCAACCCCCAATACCGGGAGAGACGGATCCTATCTAACCGCCACTGCCTCCAAGTGCTTCGGGACTGCACCCAACTACTACATGTTTGCACGACTCCTTTGAGTCGCGGTAGGGTAGTAATCAAAGTTCAGTGGGAACACACTCGAGGCGAAGCAGCAGTGTTAAGTCGACGGACAAAGTTGTACTCATGTCACCTGGGAACTGCTACCCGACGATAGGTATAATACCAACCAACAGTTCCCGACGAGTCTTGTCCAGTGTACTCGTAACCTAACAAGCACCTGCATACTATTTCCAAACGTACTAATGACGGTGAGACAGACCATCTCCCCTACTGGGATGAGAAGATTATAACTAGTCTACTCCGGAGTATCGATGCCCCGTCTCGATAATCCTATGATTAGGGACCTGTATATGGATGTGCTTGTAGATTAACCAGGCCCCACTAGTGTGACTGTTATCATAACACTGGTAATCAAACAAAGATCCTAAGGGCTCCATTAATATGTATAAGCGATATGCTAAAAGAAACACATGCTCATTTTAAAGTAGAAACAAACCAAGTAGCATACTACTATTTTGAGCAAGACTGTCAATACAACTGTGAATATCCCAAGCTTCTATTAAGTAATATACAAACCAGTATGATACAATAATGTCCTCTGGGGCATATACACTAACAATCTCCCACTTGCACTAGGGCCATGTACTGGCGTATCGCAGACCTATCATCTCGATCAGCCGCTCGAACTGTGTCTGAGAGATGGCCTTCGTGAGTGGATCTGCAGTGTTATTCTCCATATCTACTCTCCTCACCTCGATTTCCCGGCGATCTACGATCTCCCTGATCAGGTGGTACCGCCTCAAAATGTGTCTGGACTTCTGATGGGACCTGGGTTCCTTCGCTAAAGCTATAGCGCCATTGTTGTCACAATCCAGAGGTATTGGATCAATAATGGTAGGAACCACCTGACGTTATGTGAGGAACTTATTCATCCAGACAGCTTCTTTTGCGGTATCGCAAGCAGCTATGTACTCCGCATCCATCGTTTAGTCTGCAACGGTGTCCTGCGTGGAGCTCTTCCAATAGATCGCCCCTCCATTGAGGGTAAAGACATAAACTAACATGGACTTGGAGTCATCCTTATCACTTTGGAAGCTGGAGTCAGAAAAGGCCTCGATCTGGAGGTCTTTCCGCCATACACCAAGAATATCTCCTTAGTCCTTCTCAGGTACTTGAGAATGTTCTTTACTGCTATCCAGTGCTTCTTCCCTGGGTTTGACTAATACCAGCTTACAACGCTCAATGCGTATGCTACATCTTGTCTGGTATATAACATCGCATACATTATAGAGCCTACCGCAGATGTGTAGGGTATAGTTGACAAGCGAGCCCTCCCCAAATTAGTCATTGGAGACATCTCTTTGGAGAGGGTGATTCCATGACAAGCTGGTAGATTACCGCGCTTTGAATCTTCCATACTAAATCTTTTCAGTATGGTGTCGATGTACCTGGACTGCGAATGTCCCAACATCCGTTTAGATCTATTACGATAGATCTGGATCCTAAGAATGTAGGAGGCATCACCCAGGTCCTTCATGGAGAACCTCTGTGATAAGAATCCTTTGACTTATTGTGGCATAGGAATATCATTTCATATCAAGAGAATATCAACCACGTATAGGACGAGGAATACCACATTTCTCCCTACAATCTTACTATATATGCATGGTTCATCTGGATTTTTGATAAAATCGAATTCTTTGACTGTAACATCAAAACAGATGTTCCAACTCCGCGATGCCTGCTTCAGTCCATAAATGGACTTAAGCAACTTGCATACTTTCCTGGTGCTCCCTCTCTGAATGAAACCCTCTGGCTGATCCATATAGACGCACTCTTCCAAATTTCCATTTAGAAAAGCCGTCTTTACGTCCATCTGCCAGATCTCATAATCGTGGAAGGCAGCAATGGCAAGAAGGATCCGAATGGATTTGAGCATAGCCACTGGAGAAAAGGTTTCGTCATAGTCCAGACCAGGTCTTTGATGAAAACCTTTTGCAACAAGTCTAGCCTTGTTGATTTCAACCTGTCCATCTACACCAATCTTCTTTCTGAAGATCCACTTGCAGCCTACGGGTTTTACCCCTTCTGGAGCAATGTCCAAAGTCCATACTTTGTTGGTGTACATGGTCTCCATCTCGGTCCACATTGCATCTAGACATTTTACCGAGTCGCTGCTCTGAATGTCTTGCTGGAAGGTAGTATGCTCATTATTGTCAATGATGCAATCCTCTCGATCCCCGTCTATTAGAAAACCGTAGTATCTCTCGGGCGGATGAGACTACCTACTACTTCTGCGGAGTGGCGCTGGAATGTCCGGTTCTTCTGAAACCTCTGGTTCTACCAAGCTTTAGTAATATCTTGTGGTTCTGGAATTTCATCCAGTTCTATTGCGCTCCCACTTATCTGATTTTCTAAAAATTCAGTTTCCAAGAAGCAGGCATTATGAGAAACAAAGACCTTTTGCTCCTCTGCGTAATAGAAAAAATACCCCTTGGAGTTCTTTGGGTATCCCACAAACTTACACTGTACTGAGCGTGCCTCGAGTTTGTCCGCATGCTGCTTTTTGACAAAAAACCGGACATCCCCATGTCTTAAGGTACTTAAGATAGGGTTTCTTCCCACTCCACATCTGATATGGTGTGGTAGGCACAGTCTTGGTTGGAACCTTGTTCAATAGATATGCAGCTGATTCTAGTGTATAACCCCAGAAGGATCGCGGTAACTCAGCCTTACTCATCATGGAACGAAGCATATCCAATAGGGTTCGATTCCTCCTTTCCGATACACCATTGTGTTGTGACGTGTATGAAGGAGTAAGATGAGAGAGAATTCCATTCTCTTTTAGATAATACAGGAACTCGGCACTTAAGTATTCACCACCTTGATCAAATCTTAGTGTCTTGATACTTTTTCTTGTTTGTTTTTCCACTTCATTCTTACATTCCCAGAATTTTTCAAAGGCCTCGGATTTATGTTTCATCAAGAAGGCATGTCCATACCTAGAGAAATCATCCATAAAATTAATGAAATAGGAATAACCACTTCACGCATGTGTAGACATTGGACCACATACATCGCTGTGTATGAGTCCTAAGAGCGAGCTCGCTCTTACTCCGTGTCCAGTGAACGGAGCCTTTGTCATCTTTCCCATGAGACAAGATTGACAAGTTGCATAAGACTGATATTCGAACGGATCCAAATATCTCTCTCTGTGTAGCTTCGTCAACCATGTTTCATTGATGTGACCCAGTCTACAATGCCATAAGAAATCCTGATTTAGTTCTGGAGACTTTCTTTTAAGTGTGTTCTGGATACTAAAAACTGATCTTGATTTAATACGTATATTCCGTTATCTAATGTACCTGACCCAATCAAAGCTTGATTTAGGTGGATGTGGACCACATCTCTTACAAATGTAAAATCACATCCTTCCTTAGAAAGTAAGGATACATATATGATATTACAAGCTAGACTAGGTACATATAAACAGTTACGTAGAATCAATATCTGCCCACCTGTCAATCCTAAATGATATTCCCCTACGGATTCAGCGTCCACGCTCATTCCGTTCGCAACTCTGAGAGTCATTTCACCTAACCTGATAACTCTACGGTTTCTCAAAGCCTGTAATGAATTACAGATATGAGATATTCATCCGGTATATAGTACCCAGGAATTAGAGTTAATTGACATACAGTTTTCTATTACAAACACACCCGAAGTTGAAGCCACAACATGATTCGGATCCTAGATTCTGGCTTTTAAAGCCCTATAATCCCTCTGCCAATGCCCTTTCCCGTGACAATAGGAATATCCCTCCTTCCCTACTGTTAGCCCAGAAATTTTTTCCCTTCCCTGTTTTCTGGAGGTCTTCTTCTTCTCACCCTTTGCTTTCGCCTTGGATGCAGAAGTGGAAGATTCCCCAATAATCTGAGTGGGTGTCACCCTGGTTTCCTTCAAGGTTCCCTCAACTGGAAGTATAACTTTCTTCCCCTGGGCAAAAGTAGATGGTAGGGACAGTAGAAACAAGTCAACATATGACTTGTTTCCCAACGTGGTCTCTAAGTCCGTGAGCTCATCAATATAGCTAGTCATCGTAAGGACGTTTTCCTTTATAGATGACCCGACAACCAACCCCGCTTGAACCAA
Organism: Agapanthus africanus; assembly: GCA_030015575.1. Classification (NCBI taxonomy): domain Eukaryota; kingdom Viridiplantae; phylum Streptophyta; class Magnoliopsida; order Asparagales; family Amaryllidaceae; genus Agapanthus; species Agapanthus africanus. The sequence continues at coordinate 382,589,191 of JASDDO010000026.1, forward strand.
ATCCTTCGAAGTCTCATATCTTGCGATACGAGATTGCTCTCCATATAAATCATTGTTATGGAAGATGATGTTAGTGTTTATGCCCTAGAAGGCCATTACTGTATCATACTAGTTTGTATATTACTTAATGGAAGCTTGGGATATTCACATGTATATAACAGTCTTGCTAAACATGGTAGTATGCTACTTGGTTTTTCTATCTTAATATGTGAGTGTACGTATTGATAGAGCTCTTAGGATCTTGCTTGTCTACCAGCGTTGTGATGGCAGTCACACTAGTGGGGGCTGGGTAGTCTACAAGCACATCCTTATTCAGGTCCCTGGTCGTTGGATTATCGAGACAGAGCATCGATACTCCGGAGTAGACTAGTGTGTACGCTTCTCATCCCAGTTAGGGAGATGGTATGTCCCACAGCCGTCAGTACGTCGTACTGGAGATAGTATGCAGGTGCTCGTTAGGTTACGGGTACACCGGACAGGACTCACAGGGAACTGTTGGTTGGTTTGATACCAGTCGTCAGTGAGCAGTTCCCAGGTGACATGAGTACAGCATAGTCCGCAGACTTGACACTGCTACTTCGCCTCGAGTGTGTCCCACTGTTCTTAGATTGCTACCCTACCACGGCTCAAAGGAGTCGTGCAAACAGGTAGCAGTTGGGTGCAGTCCCGAGCACTTGGAGGCAGTGGCGGTTAGACAGGATTCGTCCCTCTCGGTATTGGGAGTAGATATCGCGCTGTGTCAGAGAGCCATTACGCAAAGTCCCTGGCCAGGGCAAGCGAGATTTGCTGGTAGGTTCCAGTAGTTTCTCAGGGTGTAATGGGCTTCGCTCCGACACGACTTATACCGCTATTAAGGGACTGACGCTTGCCGCCCCCTAGGCCCGATATGCGATAGTCTTGGACGAACGGACCGGACTGTATGGAGATTGTCACAGCAGGCTCAGTAGGAGTTCGGATGGGTTTCCTCATCGGCCTTCTTATCGACAACTACCTGGGGACCGTTACGTACAGCTAGTGCCGCTTGCGGTCTGTGGTTAAACCCACTGCCAGCGTAGTAGTCGAGTCTCTAGAGTCCCACACAGAGAGTTTCCTACTCCAGGCGAAACGATATAGAGGTCGTATTGTTTTACGACAAAGGGTTCGGACGCATATGTGTGTTTACACACTTACGTCGTCTGGACAGTTTTTACCAGTCGGCTTTGGTTTAAGCCAGTTACTGGTATCCGGTTATTGGATTTATACAGTCTAAAGTTTTTCCGTATTTTTACGGATCGGAGGGGCGTTCTCGTAATTGTGCGAGAAGCTTCTAGAAGATGGTGACTAAGGAGGTTTAGGTGTCATATGCATTGAATGAGATTAGTGAGTCATGAGAGTGATTCATCATAGTCATTAATGCATCATAAATGCTTAATGACTCATGATAATGAATCACCACTTGATATTTATGAAGCATGATTATTCATCACTTATTTTCTTTTCACTTTTAAAAGATAATGCTTCATATATATTATGATAACTTACTATTCTCACTCATAATATTATTCACATTCTCTCTCCTCAAGCTCACTCTCTTCAAACCCTAATCCTCACCCCTCATGTGTTGAGAACAAGGATTAGTTAGACTAAACAATCCATAACCCTCACTCTATCTCATCTATCTTCTTTGATTAGCAATCCAAGAAGGTTAGTTGCCTCAAGTTTAGAGGCTAAGCTTGGAGTTTTGCTCTCGGGTGGATCGTCTACTACAAAGAGAAGGCCGAGGAGGACGAGGAGATCGTAAAGACGAAGGACTTGGTTCGATAGGTATAATCCCTAAGCATAGTAGTTTAGAACAATTATATGTTTGGTTAGTTATCGTTTAGCTTCGATTCAAGCGGTTAGTCGATGTTTGTTCACTAAACAAGTTCGTTTTTGAAAATTCCGCCTCCCCACAAGTATTGGGGTGTAGAACATCGACTTACAGTGGTATCAGAGCCTCGCTAAACAATAAATAACTTTATTGCAAATTTGTACGAATTTCGAACGGAAAAACGAAGCCGGAAAACCCTAAAAATATCAGTTTTCTGTCGATTTTAAAATGAAGTCTAAAAATTTTTCAGGGTTGCTCAGAAAGCTTGAAAAGGGTCCAGGAGAACACCCATGAAATTTGAGCCCATGAATCGGCTAAAGAGCCGCGGAAGCGCGGCGGATCCCACCGATCCGCCGCTGTTCCGCGGCCGAGTTGCCGAGTCATGGACTCATTTTTCATGTGTGGGTCCTCTCTGGTATTTGGGGTTTTCTGGAATATTTTAATTTTGCTCAGGTTTCCAGTTTACAGAGCAGTATTGGAGCAATATTAAATACGTTTAATCGATCGAAATTGTACAGTATTTGCATGTTGGATTATATCTGTGATTGATAAATGTGTTCGTAAACCTCCCCTAACTGCTAGTATGTCGGTTGGCAGGGGGTTGCATATTTCTGTAATGGTTATATCTGTTTGTGCATATGAACTGTATTGGACTGTTGTGGTGTATAGCCGGGGTTTAGCAATGGGTTATTATTTAATTCATTTGTTGTAAATGTAATTTGTTGTAATATTATTTTTGCGGGGCACATCCAGGTTGCGGTTGTAGCCACCGTTGTATTATTTCATTTTACTGTTTTTGCTCCTAGGACTGACCCAAGGTGGGGTACACAAACTGCCGGGCGAGTAGTTTGCCGTACCCGTAGGGGTCGAGGGTGGGGTAACGGCTATTCATCACAACTGTGTAATCTGTCTTTTCTTGCAGGCTCAAAAGAAATACAGATTGCTTGCAAATACAATATTGTTTATCTGTGTTCTGGAATGTATATCATTGCGTCAGACGAATGTAAAATATCTATATATATGATAGCTATTTAGACGTCACTTATGTTTTACACCCGCGCTAGCCCAGCCCCCGCTCTGTCGTTAGTTAAGTAACCTAACGGGTGATGACGGGACCCCGTGGCGAATGCGGATGGCATAAGAGGACGTTGTATTTTCGTTGTTTTCTGCAATGATAGGTTAATGATGGGACGCATTATCTATAATGCAAAGAAAAACAAACCAAAGTTTATATCGTTGGAACAGTTTAAAAGAAACCACTCGGTTAATTTTAAAAACAGATATTTTTAAATGCGGAGCTTTAACCACTCCTTTTAAAAGCTATCAGGTTCCTTCGGTTATATCAAGTTCACTACGTTCACGGTTTCGCCAAAACCAGTCGTAGCCCTCCGTCATTTCTTATGGATGGTCAGTAGTATTCAAGCTATGCTTGTTGGCATACGTCAAGGCATAGTGTTTGGTAGCTGCTGGGGTATTCATTTGTTGCATAGATAGATGTGTTGGTTTGGGACAGTCGCATTACCTTGTTGGCATACGTCAAGGGTATATACGGGTGGGTTCAAATTAACAAGATAATGATGGGCAGAACTTGACATGTGACTTATGATTTGTTGGCATACGTCAAGGTCATAAGAGCATGGGGCAAAAACTTATATCGGGAATTTCTAAAGAAACTGAAATTTGCAAAGAGATGCATACCATTTGGAGTTTGATGAATGTTGTTAGGATTCCTTCAACATTATCATACGATGATATTTGAATCCCGATCCTACTGTGAGTATATGCTACTTATCAGGAGATTCGTCACTTAACGATCAATGCTATAAACCAAGTAGGTGTCCAGAAAGGTGTCAGCGGGGTTACGCCCCCAGAGAAAAGAGGTTATTTAATTAAGGAACTTCGTGAAAGCGTTGGAAAACCTCCCTCGAAGTATCGACACTGGCCTGGCTGAACGGTTAAGCAAGTATTGTACGGTGAGAATAGTCCTGGCTAATTCTTCTTTTATGGTTTGAGGAAGGATTCGAGAAACAGTAGGAGCCATCCAGTTTAGATAAACTAAAAACCACTCTAAACTTGCAAGAGCATCATGCTAAAGAGTTTTCTTCTCTCTCTCCTAATTGCAGCGACCCTGAAAATGACTGGACTTAAGTTACTTTTAGAGAAAAATATACTGACAGGGCCAAACTATAAAGATTGGCTGCGGAATGTCAAAATGGCTTTGACCTATGACAAATTGGGGTACATCCTCACCGCTACGGCACCTACTGTCCCTGGTCCCAAATCCAGCAATGCGGATAAGGAAATCCGCAAAACCTGGGATTTAGATTGCGCGAGAGCCAAGTGCATCGTGCTTGCCTCAATGAACAATGAACATCAGAGGAGGCACGAGGATATGTCCCTAGATGGCATATTTCTCCATACAAAGGAACTTTATGGAGAGCAATCTCGTATAGAAAGATACGAGACCTCTAAGAACTTGTTTCGAGCGAGGTTGGCTGTCGGGTCATCGGTAGGTGAACATGTCCTAAAGATGATCGGCTATATTGAAGAGCTCGCAGACCTTGGGACGACTTTGGATAATGAGCTGTATACAGACCTTATTCTCCAGTCCCTTCCTCCCACCTACGCCCAGTTTATCCTCAACTTCAACCTTCAAGGAAAAGAAGTTGAACTTGCGGAACTCCTGAACATGTTAAGGAGTGCAGAGGGCACCTTGCAGAAGGCAAGGGAAACACCCGCTATGTTTGTTGGCGGTGCATCTTCTTCCGGGTCCAAGGCTAGGGCCAAAGGAAGGAAGAAGAAGGCCTCACCCAAACCTAGAGGAGGTGTTAGTAAGGTGGGAAAGAAGGGAAAGAAAAAGTTTGCAGCACCGGTAGTTGGCCAGGATGAGTGCTTCCATTGTCACAGGAAAGGGCACTGGAAGAAGGATTGCAAGGCGTGGAACGCCAAGAACCAGGAACCGAAGCAAGCTGTGGCTTCGACTTCAGGTGTGTTTGTAATTGAGAATTGTCTGTCGATCAACTCTACTTCCTGGGTATTGGATACCGGATCAGGATCTCATATTTGCAATTCTTTGCAGGCACTGAGAAACCGTAGAGTGCTGAAGGAAGGTGATATGACCCTAAAGGTTGCTAACGGAGCTAGCGTGGGAGCTGAGTCCGTCGGGGATTATCACCTAGGATTGACGAGTGGACACATTTTGGTTTTACATAACTGTTATTTTGTACCAAGCTTAACGTGTAATATCATATCAGTTTCCTTGTTATCAAATAAAGGTTATGATTTCACGTTTGTAAGAGATGTTAACATCCACCTTAATCATGGTTTGATTGGGTCCGGCACTCTAAATAACGGCATATATGTTTTAAACCAACTCCAAATTTTCAATGTCCAGAACACACTAAAAAGAAAGTCTCCAGATTTAAATAAAGCTTTCTTATGGCATTGTAGACTGGGTCACATCAATGAGAGAAGGTTGACTAAGTTGCATAGAGAAGGATATTTGGACTCGTTCGAATATCAAACTTATGACACTTGTCAATCCTGTCTCAAAGGAAAGATGACAAAGACTCCATTTACTGGACAAGGAGTAAGAGCGAGCGAGCTCTTAGGACTCATACACAGTGATGTATGCGGTCCAATGTCTACACATGCGAGAGGTGGTTATTCCTACTTCATTACTTTTACAGATGATTTCTCTAGGTTTGGACATGTCTTCTTGATGAAGCATAAATCCGAGGCCTTTGAGAAATTCAAGGAATACAAGAGTGAAGCGGAAAACCAAACAGGCAAAAGTATTAAGACACTAAGATCTGATCGAGGTGGAGAATACTTAAGTGCCGAGTTCCTAGGTTACCTAAAAGAGAAAGGAATTCTCTCTCAGCTTACTCCTCCGTACACTCCACAGCACAATGGTGTATCGGAGAGATGGAATCGAACCCTATTGGATATGGTACGATCCATGATGAGTAATGCTGAGTTACCGCGATCTTTCTGGGGTTATGCGCTAGAATCAGCGACATATCTTTTGAACAGAGTTCCAACCAAAACTGTGCCTACCACACCATATCAGATGTGGAGTGGGAAGAAACCCTATCTTCAGTACCTGAAGACATGGGGATGTGCAGCTTTTGTAAAAAAGCAGCATGTGGACAAGCTCGAGGCACGCTCAGTACTGTGTAAGCTTGTGGGATATCCAAAGAACTCTACAGGATATTGTTTCTATTACGCAGAGGAACAAAAGGTTTTTGTTTCTCGTCATGCCCGCTTCTTAGAAACTGAATTTTTAGAAAATCAGAAGAGTGGGAGCGTAGTAGAACTGGAAGAAATTCCAGAACCACAAACTGCTACTGAAAGTTTGGTAGAACCAGGAGTTCAAGAAGAACAGGACATTCCCGCACCCCTCCGCAGGAGTAGTAGGCCGTCTCATCCGCCTGAGAGATACTACGGTTTTCTCATAGATGGGGATAGAGAGGATTGCATCATAGATGATGATGAACCTACTGACTTCCAGCAGGCCATCCAGAGCGGCGACTCGGTACGATGGCTAGATGCAATGCGGACCGAAATGGAGTCCATGTACACCAACAAAGTATGGACTTTGGACTTTGCTTCAGATGGGGTAAAACCTATAGGATGCAAATGGATCTTCAAGAAAAAGATTGGTGTAGATGGACAGGTGGAAACCTATAAGGCTAGACTTGTTGCAAAGGGTTTTCGTCAAAGACCTGGTTTGGACTATGACGAAACCTTTTCTCCAGTGGCTATGCTCAAATCCATTCGGGTCCTTCTTGCTATTGCTGCCTTCCATGATTATGAAATCTGGCAGATGGACGTAAAGACGGCTTTTCTGAATGGAAATTTAGAAGAGAGCGTCTATATGGATCAGCCAGAGGGTTTCAATCAGAGTGGGAGCAGCGGGAAAGTATGCAAGCTGCTTAAGTCCATTTATGGACTAAAGCAGGCATCGCGGAGTTGGAACATCTGTTTTGATGAGACAGTCAAAGAATATGACTTTATCAAAAATCCAGATGAACCGTGCATATATAGTAAAGTTGTAGCCAGAAGTGTAGTATTCCTCGTCTTGTACGTGGATGACATTCTATTGATAGGAAATGACATTCCTATGCTACAATCTGTCAAAGGATTCTTGTCACACAGGTTCTCCATGAAAGACCTGGGTGATGCCTCGTACATTCTGGGGATCCGGATCTATCGTGATAGATCCAAGAGGATGTTGGGACTTTCGCAGTCCAGGTATATCGACACTGTACTGAAAAGATTCAGTATGGAAGATTCTAAGCGCGGTAACCTACCGGCTTGTCACGGAATCACCCTCTCCAAAGAGATGTCTCCCAAGACTGATTTGGAAAGGGAACGCATGTCTATTATACCCTACGCTTCTGCGGTAGGCTCTATAATGTATGCGATGTTGTGTACCAGACCAGATGTTGCTTACGCACTGAGCGTGGTAAGCCGGTATCAGTCAGACCCAGGGGAGAAACACTGGATAGCAGTAAAGAACATTCTCAAGTACCTGAGGAGGACTAAGGAGATGTTCTTGGTTTACGGCGCAAAAGACCTCAGGTTGGAGGCCTTTGCTGATTTCGGCTTCCAGAGTGATAAGGACGATTCCAAGTCCATGTCGGGATATGTCTTTACCCTCAATGGAGGGGCGGTGTGCTGGAAGAGCTCCAAGCAGGACACCGTTGCTGACTCGACGATGGAAGCGGAGTATATAGCTGCTTGCGATGCCGCAAAAGAAGCAGTCTGGATGAAGAAGTTCCTAACAGAACTTCAGGTGGTTCCTACCATAGTTGATCCAATACCTCTGTATTGCGACAACAACGGAGCTATAGCTTTAGCGAAGGAACCAAGGTCCCATCAGAAGTCCAGACACATCTTAAGGCGGTATCACCTGATCAGGGAGATCATTGATCGTCAGGAGATCGAGGTTCGGAGAGTTGCTTCTGAAGAGAACATTGCTGATCCATTCACGAAGGCCCTACCTCAGATTCAGTTCGAGAGGCTACTCGAGATCATCGGTCTACGATATGCCAGTACATGGCCCTAGTGCAAGTGGGAGATTGTTAGTGTTTATGCCCTAGAAGGCCATTACTGTATCATACTAGTTTATATATTACTTAATGGAAGCTTGGGATATTCACATGTATATAACAGTCTTGCTAAACATGGTAGTATGCTACTTGGTTTTTCTATCTTAATATGTGAGTGTACGTATTGATAGAGCTCTTAGGATCTTGCTTGTCTACCAGCGTTGTGATGGCAGTCACACTAGTGGGGGCTGGGTAGTCTACAAGCACATCCTTATTCAGGTCCCTGGTCGTTGGATTATCGAGACAGAGCATCGATACTCCGGAGTAGACTAGTGTGTACACTTCTCATCCCAGTTGGGGAGATGGTCTGTCCCACAGCCGTCAGTACGTCGTACTGGAGATAGTATGCAGGTGCTCGTTAGGTTACGGGTACACCGGACAGGACTCACAGGGAACTGTTGGTTGGTTTGATACCAGTCGTCAGTGAGCAGTTCCCAGGTGACATGAGTACAGCATAGTCCGCAGACTTGACACTGCTACTTCGCCTCGAGTGTGTCCCACTGTTCTTAGATTGCTACCCTACCACGGCTCAAAGGAGTCGTGCAAACAGGTAGCAGTTGGGTGCAGTCCCGAGCACTTGGAGGCAGTGGCGGTTAGACAGGATTCGTCCCTCCCGGTATTGTGAGTAGATATCGCGCTGTGTCAGAGAGCCATTACGCAAAGTCCCTGGCCAGGGCAAGCGAGATTTGCTGGTAGGTTCCAGTAGTTTCTCAGGGTGTAATGGGCTTCGCTCCGACACGACTTATACCGCTATTAGGGGACTGACGCTTGCCGCCCCCCTAGGCCCGATATGCGATAGTCTTGGACGAACGGACCGGACTGTATGGAGATTGTCACAGCAGGCTCAGTAGGAGTTCGGATGGGTTTCCTCATCGGCCTTCTTATCGACAACTACCTGGGGACCGTTACGTACAGCTAGTGCCGCTTGCGGTCTGTGGTTAAACCCACTGCCAGCGTAGTAGTCGAGTCTCTAGAGTCCCACACAGAGAGTTTCCTACTCCAGGCGAAACGATATAGAGGTCGTATGGTTTTACGACAAAGGGTTCGGACGCATATGTGTGTTTACACACTTACGTCGTCTGGAAAATTTTTACCAGTCGGCTTTGGTTTAAGCCAGTTACTGGTATCCGGTTATTGGATTTATACAGTCTAAAGTTTTTCCGTATTTTTACGGATCGGAGGGGCGTTCTCGTAATTGTGCGAGAAGCTTCTAGAAGATGGTGACTAAGGAGGTTTATGTGTCATATGCATTGAATGAGATTAGTGAGTCATGAGAGTGATTCATCATAGTCATTAATGCATCATAAATGCTTAATGACTCATGATAATGAATCACCACTTGATATTTATGAAACATGATTATTCATCACTTATTTTCTTTTCTCTTTTAAAAGATAATGCTTCATATATATTATGATAACTTACTATTCTCACTCATAATATTATTCACATTCTCTCTCCTCAAGCTCACTCTCTTCAAACCCTAATCCTCACCCCTCATGTGTTGAGAACAAGGATTAGTTAGACTAAACAATCCATAACCCTCACTCTATCTCATCTATCTTCTTTGATTAGCAATCCAAGAAGGTTAGTTGCCTCAAGTTTAGAGGCTAAGCTTGGAGTTTTGCTCTCGGGTGGATCGTCTACTACAAAGAGAAGGCGGAGGAGGACGAGGAGATCGTAAAGACGAAGGACTTGGTTCGATAGGTATAATCCCTAAGCATAGTAGTTTAGAACAACTATTTGTTTGGTTAGTTATCGTTTAGCTTCGATTCAAGCGGTTAGTCGATGTTTGTTCACTAAACAAGTTCGTTTTTGAAAATTCCGCCTCCCCACAAGTATTGGGGTGTAGAACATCGACTTACAGATGATGGAAGCTAAGCCCATCTTCTTGTGTTACCTCTGGTTTACACCATCTACTGAGGCCAACATGAGGCGCTTGGCATTCGCACTGTCTTTTTCCCTTGTCTTACGGATATCCTTATCCGCGACGGTGGAAACTGGACCTGGGATGGCGGGGGCTTGAGTTGTAATGAGGTGGTCCAGCTTGTCATAGGTAATGGGCATCTGGACAGACCTTTGCCAGTCATTATAGTCAGATTCAGTCATTTTATTATCTAGATGTAACCTATGTCTGGTCACTGGGTTGCTGCAATTAAGAGAGAGAGAAGAAAACACTTAGCATGATACTCTTGCAAGTTTAGATTGGTTTTTAATTTATCTAAACAGGATGTCTCTCACTATTTCTCGAATCCTTCCTCAAACCATAAAAGAAGAATTAGTCAGGATTAATCTCACCGTACAGTACATGCTTAACCGTTCAGCCAGGCTAGTGTCGGTACTACGAGGGAGGTTTTACGACGCTTTCGCGAAGTTCCTTAATTAAATAACCTCTTTTCCCTAAAGGCCTAGCTCCGCTAACACTGTTCTAGACACCTACTTGGTTTATAGCATTGCCCGAGGAGTAGCAGATACTCACAGTAGGATCGGGATCCAAATATCATTGTATGATAATGCTGAAGGAATTCTACCAACATTATCAAACTCCAAATGGTATGCAGCACTAGCAAGTTTCAATTTCTTTAGAAACTCCCGATGTGGATTTTTGCCCCATGCTCTTATAACCTTGATGAAGACCAACAAATCTTATGTCACATGACAAGTTCTACCCATCATTGTCCAGGTTAATTTGAACCCACCCATATATACCTTTGACGAAGGCCAACAAAGTAAAACGACTGTCCCAAACCAACGCATCTATCTATGCTACATATGAACACCCGGCAGCTACCAATTACTATGCCTTGATGAAGGCCAACAAACATAGCTTGAATACTACTAAGTATTCATATGAAATGACGGGGGGCTACGAATGGTTTTGGCGAAACCGTGAACGTAGTGAACTTGATATAATCGAAGGAACCTGATAGCTTTTAAAAGGAGTGGTTTAAGCTCCGCATTTAAAAGTCCGCTGTTTTAAAATAACTGAGTGGTTTTTAAAATTTGTTCCAACGATTCAGTTTTGGCTTGTTTGCTTTGCATTAATGTAATGCAGTCCTATCAATTAACCTACCATTGCAGAAAACAACAAAAATACAACGTACGCTTATGCCATCCGCATTCGCTACGGGGCCCCGTCATCACACGTTAGGTTAGTTAACTAACGAAAGAGCGGAGGCTGGACTAGCGCGGATGCAAAACAAAAGCAATGTCTATTATATAATACATATATAATAATATCCATTCTTCAGACGCAATGATAGGCATTCCAGATCACAGATGAACACATTGGATATACTAGGAATTCCGCGTTTTGTTTGAGCATGTAACGAAAGACAGATTCCATGGTCGTGACGAATAGCCAAACCCCACCCTAGACCCCTACGGGTGCGGCAAACTACCCGCCAAATACCCAAAGTGAAGCAACCTCCCTCAACAAAGTGAGTAGGCCACTTGGTACTTCAAAGTACCCGGTAGTTTGTGCACCCCACCTTGGGTCTATCCTAGGAGCAAAAACAGTAAAAGAAATAATACAACGGTGGCTACAACCTCAACCCGGATGATCCCCGCAAAAATAATATTACATCACTTTACAAATTTATACATCGAATGAAAGAATGAAAACCCTCATCTCACATCCTCGGCAATTCATCCACGACGATCCAACAAGTTCATATACACAAACAGTCATAACATCACAGATATGTGCAACCCCGACTAATCGACGTATAGCAATTAGTCGACGTTTCCAAACACATAAATACATCACAAAGCTTGTAAAGTAACTACGACAATAGAATTCCACACGCAATTAGCAAACTTAAACAATTTTCCAAGACCCGAAAATCCAGTGAGCTAAAGTTTTAAATCTGAAAGTTTTGAGCCAAACCAGGAGTCGAAACGAATTCGAAACCCGCCCGAATCATCGCGGAGGAGAAGATACATGATAATACGTCAAATGGAGGGCCTCAGGGGGTGCCTACCCCTGGGGGGCATCATGAGGTGGCCCCCAAAGGAGGACAGACTCGAGAGCACCTGTTCCTGGTGCTCTCGGGTCAGCAGCCCCCAAGGCCACCAATTGGTGGTCTTGGGGGGTGTTCCCGGCTATTGGTCCCCCCTGGGGTGTCCCAGGGGTACGCACGCTTCACCCCGCGGCTTCTCGTTTCAAACCATGAACCCGCAGGGTGTGCAAACAAATCAAAACCTCACTTTTGAAAACTGTTTTTGTCGACAGTTTTCCGGCGACAAAAATGGCGGAATTCTAACATCGTTACAAGCTATCTAAGGTTTATGAGAGGCTCTGATACTACTGTAAGTCTGTGTTGCGCATTCTACGTGTTCGCGGGGAGGCAGAATATGCCAAAAAATGTTTTTTACGAGCTTCACAACACCGACTAGAACCAATGATCGTTCATAAACCCTAGCAAGCAAACTACTTGAGGTTAAACTACTCGGATACGAAGTTATACCTCACGATACTTGTCCTTCGGGTCTTCATCGTTGTCCTTCTCGTCTATGTAGGCTCCAAGGATCGATCCGGATCGTAGCAACCTCCACGGCCTCCTCGAGTCGAAGACGATCCACCTGAAAGTCTATAGTCCGAGCTCCACCTCAAAACTGAGGTTACTAGGGCAACAAGCTTGCTAAACTTGATGTCCTAGGTGATGTAGAGTATGAAGATGGATTTATTTGTCTCTTGAATGTAAGTCTACGGTAGCGCCCCGGCTGTCTGTCCGAGGCCAAAATGCGGAAACGAAAACTTTTTCAAAAACTTGAAACCGGCGCTATCGTACGCTATAAACCCAGATCGAACCATTAACCTATAACAAGCAATTAGAGAAAGGGTTGGAAAGTTATACCGATCGATCCGTGTCCTTCGGTCTTTGGCCACCATCCCAAGCTCCTCACGGCATCTTCGAGCTCCGGTCTCCTCATCGGAAAGGGCACCACATCATCGAGTCTTTTTACGGGCTCCCGCTTCATCCGAAGCAACTCGGTCACGAAGTTCGCTAGCCGATGTGTCCAAGGCGATGTAAAGAATGTGTGTGATAACTTTGTCTCAAGCATCCATTGATTCTCATCACATGAGAGTGTATGGATGGAGGTTAGAGATGATGCCATTAATGGAGGTTGTGGGCTAGAGCAAGAAGAAGAAGAGGAGCTATTTTCTTTCTTTTGTTATCCATTATCAAAATAAGAGAGTGAGAATGAAAAATACAAGACCAAAATCTTTACAATGGCTGCCCTTCTCTCTCTTCCTCTCATTTCAAACCACAAATCAATCACATAATGTGACATTAGAACAGGAAAAGAGACCATGAGTCACTAATGAAGTCCATGTCACATTTAATGTACAAAATGATGAATTAAGCTCACAATTTCCATTTGTAAACATTAATCCAAATGTTTACAACAATAAAAAAGATACGGCAACATCTAAAGTAAACTCGTGACGGATCACAAGGATACCCCTCACCTGTATATACATACCTGCATCCGCATTCCGACTGAATGCGAATGCGATGAGACTAAAGTAATCCAACAAATCTAATACTAGGATCCAGCTTAAACCAAAGCCCACTAGTATGATCCATCCGATCATGATACGTGCACTACTGCACGTATATGATCGAACCCTGCCATATATCATACGGCCTCTACAACATTTCGCCCGAAACTTGAGAAACTTTCTGTGGGGGACTCTAAAGACTCGTCAATACTTTGGCTGTGGATTTAACCACTAGCACGTCAGTGGTACTAGCTGTACGTAATGGACTATCAGATATTGACCAAAAGGGAGGTCGATGAGCGAACTCATCCTGACACCCTACTGAGCTTGTCAGTGAAAATATCCATACAGTCCGGTCCGTTTATATAATGTTCTTCATCAGGCCATTATAAAGACTAACCTGTACTAGTGTCACCAGAGAACTGCCATCTGACGTGGTGTATAATACCATCTGGGTGTTCTCAGCGAGTCCGTCCAGTGTACCCAGTCTCCACTGAGCACCCGTATACCTTCTCTGATGTCAAACACCAATGGATATGGGATGATCCATCGCCCATCATATGGGTCAAGAAGCGCATACGCTACACTACTCTGGAGTATCGATGCCCTGTCTCGGTACTCCCACGATTAGGAACATTTGAAGGATGTACTTGGCGACTACATTGTCCCCACCAGTATGATCTGCATCATAGTCCTGGTAGTCAAGTACTCATCCTAAGGGCTTTATCAACATGTAACATAGAGACAATCAGAGTACATGTTAAGATAATGTCTAACCAGATAGCGTACTATCATGTCGAGCAAGAAAGTCCTCCCTATATATATCCAAGCATCCACTACAATATACATCGTATGTACAGTAATGGCCTTTAGGGCATACATATAACTAACAATCTTCCACTTGCACTAGGGCCATCTGTTGTGGTATCGTATACCCAACAATTAGCTGTGGTTGAAGTATCTCATACTCAACCATCCCATAAAAGTCTCTACTGGGAAAAAGGCCTTTGTTAGTGGATTCGCGCTGTTGTCCTCTGTGTCTACTCTCCTAATCTCGATCTTCCTGGAGATCAACCATCTCCATGATCAGGTGATACTGCCTAAGAATTATATCTGGATTTCAGATGGGACGGGGGTTCCTAGGCCAAAGCCATAACTCCATTGTCATACAATGGTTCGAACGAAGTTCATCTCATGAACTAATATATATCCGGACTGCCTCTTTGGTAGCATCCTTGGTAACGATGTATCTTGCCTTTAATCGTCTAGTAAGTCACGGTATCTAGCTTGGAACTCTTCCAACATACCGTCCCTCCACTGAGGGTAAAGACAATACCTGCGACTGACATTCAGCCGTCCTTATCATCCTTGGAACCTTTCCAGTGATTCTCCCCTGGATCGATTGATACCATCTCACTACAACTAGGTAGAATCCTAACATCCAATTAGATCTATCTCATAGATCCATAATCCAGGATTTAGGAGGTATCACCTTGATCCTATAGAGAATCTTTGTGATAAGAAGAGATTGACCGAGCGTAGCATAGGAAACTCCTTCCCTATAAAGAGTATGTCATCCACGTACAATACGAGGATCACCACCATACTCCCTACTACCTTTTTGTATATACAAGGTTCATCTACCATTTTGATGAAGTCAAACTCTTTGACTACCACATTAAAACAGACGTTCCAACTCCGCGATGCCTGATTTATCACATAAAACATCTTGCACACGTTTCCGCTGCTCCCACTGTCTACGAAGCCCTCTGGCTGTGTACTTATAGACGCTCTCTTCCAAATCATCATTTAGAAAAGCAGTCATGACACCCAACCGCCAGATATCGTAGTCATCGTATGTAGCCGTGGCAAGTAGGATCTGGATGGACTTAAGCATAGCTTTGAAAGTCTCAACTTTTCCATGTACACCAAGTAATCTTCTCAAGATATACTTGCTCCTGATAGGGATTTAACCCTTCAGATAAAGCAACCAAAGTCCATACTTTGTTGGTGTATAAGGATTCCATCTCAGATCGCTAAGCATCCAACAATTCTTACAGAGTCCCACTCCTGATGGCCCGCTCGAAATAAGTTGGGTCATCATCTCATGATGTAATCCTCGCTCCTACTGTCATAGAGAAAACCGAAGTATCTCTCAGGTGGGTGAAGAACCCTACTAGATCGGCGGAGAGGATGAGGTTCATTGGAAACTATTGAATCCTTTGGTTCTACCAAATCATCAACTGCAGTTTGTATAGCTGGAACTCTTTCCAGTTCTACCTCATGACCACTAATTTTTTCACAAGAAATTTCCTTCCACAAAGGTGGCATGTTGAGAAACAAAACATCTTTTATTCCTCGGTTAGGTAGAAGATATTCCCTTGCAAATGCTTGGGATATCCAACAAACTTCTACAGAACTGACTTTGCCTCGAACTTGTACGGATTATGCTTTTAGACATAGGCTGGACAACCCCAAATCTTAACATCCTTAAGAGATGGGCTCTTTCCATACCATATCACATATGGAGTGGTAGGCATCTAATTTGATTGGAACCCTATTCAATAGGTATTCTACTTCTCAAGTGCATAACTCCCAAAAGGAAATAGGAAACTCAGTAGTACTCATCATAGAGCGCACCATATCAAATAGGGTGTGATTGCTCCGCCCCGATACACCGACGTACTGCGGTGTATACGGAGGAGTAATGCTGAGAGAGAATCTCATTCTCCTTTAGAATAGTCCAGGAATTCCGTGCTCAAGTATTCTCCTCCTTGATCACATCAAAGGACATAATACTTATACCCGTTTTTGGTTCTCTACTTCTAAGTTATATTCTGTGATTATCTCAAAAGTTTCGGACTTGTGTTTCAACAGGAACATTTGTCTAAATCTTGAGAGATCATCAGTGAATGTAATGAAGTACGAAGAACCGGTCTTGGCATGTGTAGACAGGGGACCTTCATACATCAGCATGTATCAATCGCAAGAGTTCACTAACTCTTTCTCTGTTTCCAATAAACGGAGCTGTGGTCATCTTATCTCTGTGACATGACCGGCAAATTTCACAAGATGTAAATTCAAACTAATTTAAATATGCATCTAAATGTAACTTCAGCTAGTCGGGTCGCATTGATATGACCTAGTCTACCATGCCTCAAGCAGAATTCGTTCATTTCTGAACTCTTCCTCTTGTGTGTGTTCTGTATACTAAGAACTGTGTTTTGATTTAGAACGTTTCTGCTTTTAGATAACGTGCCTGAATCGATCAACTCTTGATATAGGAAATGTTCAAAACATTATCCAACAATACAAAATTATATCCTTCTTTACTAATAAAGAGACTGATATGATGTTGTATATCAGGTTCGGTATCTAATAACATTCGTTCAGAATCAATGTATTTGTTAATACAGGGTGATAACTGTAAGTCGATGTACAACACCCCACGACTTGCGGGGAGGCGGAAATATGAAAAACGATCTTGTTCTTTGCTTAAACATCGACTAACCGCACGAATCGAAGCTAAACGATAACTAACAAGAAACATAGAAGTTCTATACTACTATGTTTAGGGATTATACCTAACGAATCGTGTCCTTCGTCTTTGCGAACTCCTCCTCCTCCTCGGCCTTCTCGAAGTAGTAGACGATCCACCCGAGAGCTTTACTCCAAGCTTAGCCTCTAAACTTGAGGCAACTAACCTTCTTTAAGTGCTAATCAAAGAAGCTAGGTGATATAGAGTGAGGGTTATAGTTTAATTAGTCTAACTAATCCTTGTACTCAACACATGAGAGGGGAGGATTAGGGTTTGAAGAGGGAGAGCTTGAGGAGAGAGAAGGTGAAGATAATAATGAAGTGAGAAGAATGAGTTATCATAATATATATCAAGCATTTCTTTTTTCTCAAGAAAAGAAAAGAAATGAATTTAACAACCATGCTTGATAATATCTAGTGATGATTCACATCCATGAGTCATTAAGCATTTATGATGCATTAATGACATGGATGAATCATCCATATGACTCACTAATCACATTCATTGTATATGCCACCTAAACCTCCTTAGTCACCATCTTCTAGAAGCTTCTCGCGCAATTACGAGAATGCCCCTCCTTTCCGCAAAAATACGGAAAAACTTTAGACTGTATAAATCCAATAACCGGATACCAGTAACTGGCTTAAACCAAAGCCGACTGGTAAAAACTGTCCGAAAGTCGTACGTGTGTAAACACATGTATGCGTCCGAACCCTTGTCGTAAAACCATACGACCTCTATATCCTTTCGCCTGGAGTAGGGAAACTCTCTGTGTGGGACTCTAGAGACTCGACTACTACGCTGGCAGTGGGTTTAACCACAGACCGCAAACGGCACTAGCTGTACGTAACGGTCCCCAGGTAGATGTCGATAAGAAGGCCGATGAGGAAACCCATCCGAACTCCTACTGAGTCTGATGTGACAATCTCCATACAGTCCGGTCCGTTCGTCTAAGACTATCGCATATCGGGCCTAGGGGGCGGCAAGCATCAGTCCCCTAATAGCGGTATAAGTCGTGTCGGAGCGAAGCCCATTACACCATGAGAAACTACTGGAACCTACCAGCAAATCTCGCTTGCCCTGGCCAGGGACTTTGCGTAATGGCTCTCTGACACAGCGCGATATCAACCCCCAATACCGGGAGAGACGAATCCTGTCTAACCGCCACTGCCTCCAAGTGCTCGGGACTGCACCCAACTGCTACCTGTTTGCACGACTCCTTTGAGCCGTGGTAGGGTAGCAATCTAAGAACAGTGGGACACACTCGAGGCGAAGTAGCAGTGTCAAGTCTGCGGACTATGCTGTACTCATGTCACCTGGGAACTGTTCACTGACGACTGGTATAAAACCAACCAACAGTTCCCTGTGAGTCCTGTCCGGTGTACCCGTAACCTAACGAG
Organism: Agapanthus africanus; assembly: GCA_030015575.1. Taxonomy (NCBI): domain Eukaryota; kingdom Viridiplantae; phylum Streptophyta; class Magnoliopsida; order Asparagales; family Amaryllidaceae; genus Agapanthus; species Agapanthus africanus. The sequence goes on from JASDDO010000026.1 coordinate 382,607,603, forward strand.
CACATGCATACTATCTCCAGTACGACGTACTGACGGCTGTGGGACAGACCATCTCCCCAACTGGGATGAGAAGCGTACACACTAGTCTACTCCGGAGTATCGATGCTCTGTCTCGATAATCCAACGACCAGGGACCTGAATAAGGATGTGCTTGTAGACTACCCAGCCCCCACTAGTGTGACTGCCATCAATACGTATACTCACATATTAAGATAGAAAAACCAAGTAGCATACTACCATGTTTAGCAAGACTGTTATATACATGTGAATATCCCAAGCTTCCATTAAGTAATATACAAACTAGTATGATACAGTAATGGCCTTCTAGGGCATAAACACCAACAATCTCCCACTTGCACTAGGGCCATGTACTGGCGTATCGAAGACCGATGATCTCGAGTAGCCTCTCGAACTGAATCTGAGGTAGGGCCTTTGTGAATGGATCAGCAATGTTCTCTTCAGAAGCAACTCTCCGAACCTCGATCTCCCGACGATCAATGATCTCCCTGATCAGGTGATACTGCCTTAAGATGTGTCTGGACTTCTGATGGGACCTTGGTTCCTTTGCTAAAGCTATAGCTCCGTTGTTGTCACAATACAGAGGTATTGGATCAACTATGGTAGGAACCACCTGAAGTTCTGTTAGGAACTTCTTCATCCAGACTGCGGCATCGCAAGCAGCTATATACTCCGCTTCTATCGTCGAGTCAGCAACGGTGTCCTGCTTGGAGCTCTTCCAGCACACCGCCCCTCCATTGAGGGTAAAGACATAACCCGACATGGACTTGGAATCGTCCTTATCATCTGAAAGCCGGAATCAGCAAAAGCCTCTAACCTGAGGTCTTTTCCGCCGTAAACCAAGAACATCTCCTTAGTCCTTCTCAGGTACTTGAGAATGTTCTTTACTGCTATCCAGTGCTTCTCCCCTGGGTCTGACTGATACCGGCATACCACGCTCAGTGCGTAAGCTACATCTGGTCTGGTGCACAACATCGCATACATTATAGAGCCTACCGCAGAAGCGTAGGGTATAATAGACATGCGTTCCCTTTCCAAATCAGCCTTGGGAGACATCTCTTTGGAGAGGATGATTCCGTGACAAGCCGGTTGATTACCACGCTTAGAATCTTCCATACTGAATCTTTTCAGTACAGTGTCGATATACCTGGACTGCGAAAGTCCCAACATCCTCTTGGATCTATCACGATAGATCCGGATCCCCAGAATGTAAGAGGCATCACCCAGGTCTTTCATGGAGAACCTGTGTGACAAGAATCCTTTGACAGATTGTAGCATAGGAATGTCATTTCCTATCAATAGAATGTCATCCACGTACAAGACGAGGAATACGACACTTCTGGCTACAACTTTACTATATATGCACGGTTCATCTGGATTTTTGATAAAGTCATATTCTTTGACTGTCTCATCAAAACAGATGTTCCAACTCCGCGATGCCTGCTTTAGTCCATAAATGGATTTAAGCAGCTTGCATACTTTCCCGCTGCTCCCACTCTGATTGAAACCCTTTGGCTGATCCATATAGACGCACTCTTCTAAATTTCCATTCAGAAAAGCCGTCTTTACGTCCATCTGCTAGATTTCATAATCATGGAAGGCAGCAATAGCAAGAAGGACCCGAATGGATTTGAGCATAGCCACTGGAGAAAAAGTTTCGTCATAGTCCAAACCAGGTCTTTGACGAAATCCCTTTGCAACAAGTCTAGCCTTATAGGTTTCCACCTGTCCATCTACACCAATCTTTTTCTTGAAGATCCATTTGCATCCTATGGGTTTTACCCCATCTGGAGCAAAGTCCAAAGTCCATACTTTGTTGGTGTACATGGACTCCATTTCGGTCCGCATTGCATCTAGCCATCGTACCAAATCGCCGCTCTGGATGGCCTGCTGGAAGTCAGTAGGTTCATTATCATCTATGATGCAATCCTCTCTATCCCCATCTATGAGAAAACCGTAGTATCTCTCAGGCGGATGAGACGGCCTACTACTACTGCGGAGGGGTGCGGGAATGTCCTGTTCTTCTTGAACTACCAGTTCTACCAAACTTTCAGTATTAGTTTGTGGTTCTGGAATTTCTTCCAGTTCTATTTCGCTCCCATTTGATTCCTTTTCTAAAAACTGATGTTCTAGAAAATGGGCATTACGAGAAACAAATACCTTTTGTTCCTCTGCGTATTAGAATAGATATCCCCTGGAGTTCTTTGGATATCCCACAAACTTACACTTTACTGATCATACCTCGAGCTTGTCCACATGCTGCTTTTTAACAAAAGCTGGACATCCCCAAATCTTTATATACTGTAGATGGGGTTTCTTCCCGCTCCACATCTGATATGGAGTGGTAGGCACAGTCTTGGTAGGAACCATGTTCAAAAGATATGCTGCTGATTCTAGCGCATAACCCCAAAAAGATCGCGGTAACTCAGCATTACTCATCATGGATCGCACCATATCCAATAGGGTTCGATTCCGTCTCTCCGATACACCGTTGTGCTGTGGAGTGTATGGAGGAGTAAGCTGAGAGAGAATTCCTTTCTCTTTTAGGTAACCTAGGAACTCGGCATTCAAGTATTCACCACCTCGATCAGATCTAAGTGTCTTGATACTTTTGCCGGTTTGGTTTTCTACTTCATTCTTATATTCTTGGAATTTCTCAAAAGCCTCGGATTTATGTTTCATCAGATAAATGAATCCGTATCTTGAGTAATCATCCGTGGAAGTAATGAAATAGGAAAAACCACCTCTTGCATGTGTAGACATTGGACCGCATACATCGCTGTGTATGAGTCATAAGAGCTCTCTCGCTATTACTCCTTGTCCAGTGAATGGAGTCTTTGTCATCTTTCCTTTGAGACAAGATTGACACGTGTCATAAGTTTGATATTCGAACGAGTCTAAATATCCTTCTCTATGCAACTTAGTCAATCTTCTCTCATTGATGTGACCCAGTCTACAATGCCATAAGAAAGCTTTATTTAAATCTGGAGACTTTCTTTTTAGTGTGTTCTGGACATTGAAAATTTGGAGTTGGTTTAAAACATATATACCGTTATTTAGTGTACCGGACCCAATCAAACCATGATTAAGGTGGATGTTAACAACATCTCTTACAAACGTGAAATCATAACCTTTATTTGATAACAAGGAAACTGATATGATATTACACGTTAAGCTTGGTACAAAAAAACAGTTATGTAAAACCAAAATGTGTCCATTTGTCAATCCTAGGTGATAATCCCCGACGGACGCAGCTCCCACGCTAGCTCCGTTAGCAACCTTTAGGGTCATATCACCTTCCTTCAGCACTCTACGGTTTCTCAGTGCCTGCAATGAATTGCAAATATGAGATCCTGATCCGGTATCCAATACCCAGGAAGTAGAGTTGATCGACAGACAATTCTCAATTACGAACACACCTGAAGTCGAAGCCACAGCTTGCTTCGGTTCCTGATTCTTGGCGTTCCACGCCTTGCAATCCTTCTTCCAGTGCCCTTTCCTGTGACAATGGAAGCACTCATCCTGGCCAACTACCGGTACTGCAAACTTTTTCTTTCCCTTCCCTCCCACCTTACTAACACCTCCTCTAGGTTTGGTGGCGGCCTTCTTCTTCCTTCCTTTGGCCTTAGCCTTGGACCCGGAAGAAGATGCACCGCTAACAAACATAGCGGGTGTTTCCCTTGCTTTCTGCAAGGTGCCCTCTGCACTCCTTAACATGTTCAGGAGTTCCGGAAGTTCAACTTCTTTTCTTTGAAGGTTGAAGTTCAGGATAAACTGGGCGTAGGTGTGAGGAAGGGACTGGAGAAAAAGGTCTGTATAGAGCTCATTATCCAAAGTCGTCCCAAGGTCTGTGAGCTCTTCAATATAGCCGATCATCTTTAGGACATGTTCTCCTACCGATGACCCGACAGCCAACCTCGCTCGAAACAAGTTCTTAGAGGTCTCGTATCTTGCTATACGAGATTGCTCTCCATAAAGTTCCTTTGTATGGAGAAATATGCCATATAGGTTCATATCCTCGTGCCTCCTCTGATGTTCATTGTTCATTGAGGCAAGCACGATGCACTTGGCTTTCGCGCAATCTAAATCCCAGGTTTTGCGGATTTCCTTATCCGCATTGCTGGATTTGGGACCAGGGACAGCAGGTGCCGTAGCGGTGAGGACGTACCCCAGTTTGTCATAGGTCAAAGCCATTTTGACATTCCGCAGCCAATCTTTATAGTTTGGCCCTGTCAGTATATTTTTCTCTAAAAGTAACTTAAGTCCAGTCATTTTCAGGGTCGCTGCAATTAGGAGAGAGAGAAGAAAACTCTTTAGCATGATACTCTTGCAAGTTTAGAGTGGTTTTTAGTTTATCTAAACTGGATGGCTCCCACTGTTTCTCGAATCCTTCCTCAAACCATAAAAGAAGAATTAGCCAGGACTATTCTCACTGTACAATACTTGCTTAACCGTTCAGCCAGGCTAGTGCCGATACTTCGAGGGAGGTTTTCCAGTGCTTTCGCGAAGTTCCTTAATTAAATAATCTCTTTTCTCTGGGGGCGTAACCCCGCTGACACCTTTCTTGACACCTACTTGGTTTATAGCATTGATCGTTAAGTGACGAATCTCCTGATAAGTAGCATATACTCACAGTAGGATCGGGATCCAAATATCATTGTATGATAATGTTGAAGGAATCCTACCAACATTCATCAAACTCCAAATGGTATGCAACTCTTTGCAAATTTCAGTTTCTTTAGAAATTCCCGATATATATTTTTGCCCCATGCTCTTATGACCTTGGCGTTAGGTCAAAATGTCATAAGTCACATGTCAAGTTCTACCCATCATTATCTTGTCAATTTGAACCCATCCGTATATATCCTTGACGTTTGGCCAAAATGATAATACGACTGTCCCAAACTAACTCATCTATCTATGCTACAAATGAATACCCAGTAGCTACCAAACACTATGCCTTGGCGTTAGGTCAAAATACATAGCTTGAATACTACTGAATACCCAGATGAAATGACGGAGGGCTACAAATGGTTTTGGCGAAACCGTAAACGTAGTGAACTTGATATAACCGAAGGAACCTGATAGCTTTTTAAAAGGAGTGGTTAAAGCTCCGCATTTAAAAATATCTGTTTTTAAAATTAACCGAGTGGTTTCTTTTAAATTGTTCCAACGATTAAACTTTTTGGTTTATTTTCTTTGCATTATAAATAATGCGTCCCATCATTAACCTATCATTGCAGAAAACAACGAAAATACAACGTCCTCTTATGCCATCCGCATTCGCCACGGGGTCCCGTCATCACCCGTTAGGTTACTTAACTAACGACAGAGCGGGGGCTGGGCTAGCGCGGGTGTAAAACATAAGTGACGTCTAAATAGCTATCATATATATAGATATTGTACATTCGTCAGACGCAATAATAGGCATTCCAGATCACAGATGAACTTTATTGGATTTGCAAGCAATCCGTGTTTGTTTTGAGCCTGCAACAAAAGACGGATTACACAGTTGTGATGAATAGCCATTACCCCACCCAAGACCCCAACGGGTACGGCAAACTACCCGCCCGGCAGTTTGTGCACCCCGCCTTGGGTTTGTCCTAGGAGCAAAAACAGTAAAATGAAATAATACAACGGTGGCTACAACCGCAACCTGGATGTGCCCCGCAAAATAATATTACAACAAATTACATTTACATCAAATGAATTAAATAATAACCCATCACATAACCCCGGCTATACATCACAACAGTCCAACACAGTTCATATCCACAAACAGTAAAAACCATTACAGAAATGTGCAACCCCCTGCCAACCGACATACTAGCAGTTAGGGGAGGTTTACGAACACATTATACAAACACAGATATAATCCAACAAGCAAATACTGTATAATTTCGATCGATTAAACACTTTTAATTTTGCTCCAATACTTCTCTGTAAATCTGAAACCTGAGCAAAAATAAAATATTCCAGAAAATACCAAATATCACAGAGAAGCAACACAGGAAATTTGGGTTCCTGAATCGCCAACTCGGCGGCGGAAGTGCGGCGGATCGGTGCGATCCGCCGCGGTTCCGCGGCGCTTTAGGCGATTCAGGTGCCCAAATTTCTTGGGTGTTCTTCTACTGTCTTTTTAAGCTTTCTGAACCTCCCTGAAAAATTTTAGGACTTCATTTAAAATTCGACAGAAACTTGTGATTTCGGGGTTTTCTGGTTTCGTTTTTTCCGTTCGAAATTCATACAAATTTGCAAGTAAGTTATTTATTGTTTAGTGAGGCTCTGATACCACTGTAAGTCGATGTACAACACCCCACGACTTGCGGGGAGGCGGAAATATGAAAAACGATCTTGTTCTTTGCTTAAACATCGACTAACCGCACGAATCGAAGCTAAACGATAACAAACAAGAAACATAGAAGTTCTATACTACTATGTTTAGGGATTATACCTAACAAATCGTGTCCTTCGTCTTTGCGAACTTCTCGTCCTCCTCGGCCATCTCGAAGTAGTAGACGATCCACCCGAGAGCTTTACTCCAAGCTTAGCCTCTAAACTTGAGGCAACTAACCTTCTTTAAGTGCTAATCAAAGAAGCTAGGTGATATAGAGTGAGGGTTATGGTTTAATTAGTCTAACTAATCCTTGTACTCAACACATGAGAGGGGAGGATTAGGGTTTGAAGAGGGAGAGCTTGAGGAGAGAGAAGGTGAAGATAATAATGAAGTGAGAAGAATGAGTTATCATAATATATATCAAGCATTTCTTTTTTTTTCAAGAAAAGAAAAGAAATGAATTTAACAACCATGCTTGATAATATCTAGTGATGATTCACATCCATGAGTCATTAAGCATTTATGATGCATTAATGACATGGATGAATCATCCATATGACTCACTAATCACATTCATTGTATATGCCACCTAAACCTCCTTAGTCACCATCTTCTAGAAGCTTCTCGCGCAATTACGAGAATGCCCCTCCTTTCCGCAAAAATACGGAAAAACTTTAGACTGTATAAATCCAATAACCGGATACCAGTAACTGGCTTAAACCAAAGCCGACTGGTAAAAACTGTCCGAAAGTCGTACGTGTGTAAACACACGTATGCGTCCGAACCCTTGTCGTAAAACCATACGACCTCTATATCCTTTCGCCTGGAGTAGGGAAACTCTCTGTGTGGGACTCTAGAGACTCGACTACTACGCTGGCAGTGGGTTTAACCACAGACCGCAAGCGGCACTAGCTGTACGTAACGGTCCCCAGGTAGATGTCGATAAGAAGGCCGATGAGGAAACCCATCCGAACTCCTACTGAGTCTGATGTGACAATCTCCATACAGTCCGGTCCGTTCGTCTAAGACTATCGCATATCGGGCCTAGGGGGCGGCAAGCGTCAGTCCCCTAATAGCGGTATAAGTCGTGTCGAAGCGAAGCTCATTATACCCTGAGAAACTACTGAAACCTACCAGCAAATCTCGCTTGCCCTGGCCAGGGACTTTGCGTAATGGCTCTCTGACACAGCGCGATATCAACCCCTAATACCGGGAGAGACGAATCCTGTCTAACCGCCACTGCCTCCAAGTGCTCGGGACTGCACCCAACTGCTACCTGTTTGCACGACTCCTTTGAGCCGTGGTAGGGTAGCAATCTAAGAACAGTGGGACACATTCGAGGCGAAGTAGCAGTGTCAAGTCTGCGGACTATGCTGTACTCATGTCACCTGGGAACTGTTCACTGACGACTGGTATAAAACCAACCAACAGTTCCCTGTGAGTCCTGTCTGGTGTACCCATAACCTAACGAGCACCTGCATACTATCTCAAGTACGACGTACTGACGGCTGTGGGACAGACCATCTCCCCAACTGGGATGAGAAGCGTACACACTAGTCTACTCCGGAGTATCGATACTCTGTCTCGATAATCCAACGACCAGGGACCTGAATAAGGATGTGTTTGTAGACTACCCAGCCCCCACTAGTGTGACTGCCATCACAACGCTGGTAGTCAAGTAAGATCCTAAGAGCTCTATCAATACGTATACTCACATATTAAGATAGAAAAACCAAGTAGCATACTACCATATTTAGCAAGACTGTTATATACATGTGAATATCCCAAGCTTCCATTAAGTAATATACAAACTAGTATGATACAGTAATGGCCTTCTAGGGCATAAACACTAACAATAACTACCAACGGACTTGGCTGCAACACTTGCACCGTTTCTATCTCATGAAATTTATCACCCGTTCTCAGTTCTCTACCTTTCTGTAGCCCATGTAACAGATTACATATGCGGGATCCTGATCCAGTATCTCATACCCAGGACGTAAAGGATACTGAGAAACAGTTCTTTGTAATGAACACACCCGAAGAAGATGCATCAGCATGCACTTTCTTCGTTTGGGCGGCACGGGAATTCTGGCAATCCCCAATTTCCTGCTCTGTCTTATAACAATTATAAGTTGGAGCGGGACCAATGTTCCCTAGCGTGTATAACAAGCGGGTTCGGTTAATACATCTGTATTATTATCTTGATTAAGGAGTGACATAGTCGCAACCAGGAGAGAGAGAGAAGAAAACACTCAGCGTGCGCTTTTACAAGATTAGATTGGTTATCAATTTATCTAATCAGGATGTCTTCCACTGTTTCAGTCAAATCTTCTTTCAAACCCTGAAAGGTAAGACTGGCCGGGATTAATTACACCCTACAAGTTCACCAATCTTTCAGCCAGGCCAGTGCCGGTACTTTGAGGGAGGTTCCCCGTGCTTTCGCACGGACCTAATTAAAATAAACCTCGTTTTCCCAAGGGCGTAACTCCGTTAACACCTTTCTAGACACCTACTTGATCGGCTAATTGTAATGTGTAAAACTCTCACAGGAGTAACTCTTACTCGCAGCGGGTATCGGGATCCAACTATATCATAGAAGGTATGCAATCTCATTGCAAATTTCAACACTTGAAATTCCAAATAATATTTTACCCCTAGCGTGCTATGACCTTGATGCATGCCAAACAACCCATAGTCCGCTAGTCAAGTTCAACCCGTACATTTCTTGATTGAATTAAACCCACCCGCACGACCCTTGACGCATGCCAAACAACGCCGCACGAATACCCTAATCCAATCGCATCGTATGCTAGCAGATAAGCACTAGTTAGCTACCGTACACTACGCCTTGACGCATGCCAAACTACCGCAGCACGAATACTAAGTAGTACTTATCTGAAATGACGGAGGGCTACGACAGGTTTTTAAGAAAACCCTTTGCGTAATGAACTTGATATCGTTGTAGAATCGAGTGATTTTGAATGGAATGTTTTTGAGGCTTTTCTAGTTTTGCTAAAGAGGTCACTCCCGGTGAAGGGATCGTCGGCTTTTTCCTCATCGAATAAGGTGCAGGATATTTCACAAATGCCACTATGCAAAGCAAAAACTATAGAAGCAATCAAAAGACAAACCGAGTATGCAGCATCTGCTAGTTTCGCTAAAGAGGCCACTCCCGGTGAAGGGATCTCGGCTCTTTCCTTATCGAATAAGGTTTAGGATGTTCTACAGGGAACACCGCTATGCAAAACAAGAACTAGAGCTACCAGTTTTTAAACAAGTTTCTACAACATCTTTAGGTTTCTTGTAGTTCATTAATCTCATTAATGAAGTCCCATTTTATTATGATTCACAAGCATCACATTTGAAACGAAATCTGCAATATAACATATATCTCATATATATAATATAAACATTCGTCTCAGCCAGTAATATGATCTCATCACAGAACATTGCAGCAGAAGAACATATATGAAATATTGGATATACTAGGAGGTCCGTGTTTTTAATACGAGCCTGTAAAACACGGATTCCACGGTCGCGATGAATAGCCAAACCCACATCCCTAGACCCCTACGAGAGCAGCAAACAACACTGCCAATTCTAGGGTTAGGAGACCCGGTCTTGACTCCTCGAGATGGTCTCCCACTGGACCCTAGAACCCGGTTACTTGTGCTCCCCGCCTTGGGTCTATCCTAATGCGGAAAAGTAAATACTATACAATGGTGATATCATCCTCAGCCCGGAAGTGCCCCAATAAAAGAATATTACATACAATGAATTTTACATGAATGAAAAAGAAAAACTCTCATCTCACATAAAACCCCCGGCTATTCAGAACGCGACGATCCAATATAACATATCATAGCAACACATAATATCTCATATCATCAACGTAAGTAAATATGCATACCCCAATTGTCGTTGATGTATAGCAACGAAACCGGCGATACACCACATATTACACTTACGGTCACAAAAAAAAAGTGTAAAACTACAACAGTTGGAATCCGCAACCTCCTTAGACATCACATGCCTAACCAAATGAATTCCTTAGACATCGCATGCCTAACAATTATAAACCCCGCATTTTAGTCTCGATCTCGAAAACATTTTTCAATATCAAGTCGGGCAATTCAACAAGATTCCTGACATCCTGATCGAATGCTCGTCGCAAACTTTAGTAGACGGCCGCACCCCAGGATGCCTTCAACGAAGTGCACTAAGGCGGAACACCGCTGTCGCGAGCACCCGAACGGATGCTTTTGGCGACGGGGTTCTCCTACAGTCACTTGGTCGGGGTTATGAGGCATGGCTATCTATTAAGTTTAACCGGCGAGTATCCGCGTGCGCTACGTTAGTGCGATGGACATTTGATCGCATCAAAATCCCGTGGCAACCGATCATCTGAGACTAAACAGCTAGATTTATAACATTCAAATTAGTTATCTCATAACTACTTGTGGATTCCAAATATTGTATCACATTCCAGATAAATAGACAATGTTAAACTTTCCGATCGAATAAACAAATACCCCAGATTTTCCAAATAGCTCAACAATTGAGCGAAGTTTAAAAAAATATCCATCACATGCCACAGTACCGATGGTCCAGCCATAGAAGGGTCAAACCAACGCCTCTCATGTGGCAACGCCGTACTGCCCCAAACCCTAAGGTTTAGAGGCAGTTCAGACGGTCGCATAATCGAGTTAAGGTTTGTGTTCTTCTAGAGGGTCCACCGCGTTACTTGCATGATTTTCCGGAAGTTTCAAACTCGAGAAAAAAATCCAACTTTTGAAAATTTTCCGACAGTGGAAAAAGTGAGTTATTGATATCCGTTCGAACTTTTTAACACGTTCTAAATTATCCGGAAAAAACTTAAACGAAGTTAAACTTTCCGATCGAATCAACGAATACAGAAGATCTCCAGAAAACTCAACACATGAGTAGAATTAAAAATTCCCAGAACTATGAAAAAGGACCAAAGGATTAATACCTGAAGTATCAGGGACCAACTCCAAATTATGGCCACGGAACCGCCGCCAAACGCATGGTTTGGTCGCGGTTCCGTGCTCACGTGATCGAGTTAGTGGTCCGTACTTCACAGTAATTCTTAGATTTTCCTGCTTTATTTTCTGAGTATTTTTAATACAGAAAAAATCACATTTTTAGAAAATATCCATAGAGGGGTCTAAAACGGGGTTTCGGGGTTCGATAGGACTGTAAACTTCGTCTATACTTCTCCTAAAGCTCTAGCTTGGCTCTGATACCACTGTAGGGTTACTAGGCACTCTCACAAGGGTCTACAAGGTATCAACCATGGCCGATTTAAAATTTAGACGTGCCGAACAACCCTAACCAAGATCTTTACTGGAGATTAGGCGAAAACAATAAGTAAGTAAACAACTTTACTTCTAAGAGTTTGGGATTACAACCTTTGTAGTCCGGTCCTTTGCTTCATAAGCTCCGAGTAGAAGTCCCTTCGCTGCGATCATCAACTTCCCGGACTCTTGAGATGCTCCACGAAGAGAAAGATGAAAGCTTGCTTCCGATCTTCGATAACAAAAATGATCTACCTTGAAGTTTCTTTAACATAAGCTCTCTCATACTAATGAAGTGAACACCCTAATCTAATTGGCAAGAATAGATTAGGATGATGAAGTAGGAATTTAGCTCTCATTTATTTTCTTAATCTCACTCATTTTCATCACTTCATAAAAAGCTAGAAAGCTTTTCATGCAAAGAAGAAGAAGGAAGAAGATGATCAAGTCATTTGTGATGAATAATGAAAGTGTGTTATAATTACAAATGCAACCATGGTTAAGTCATGAAAGACTTAACCATTGTAGATATATAACTAGGGTTAAAGGGTGTGGGTTGGGTTAGGAAATATCTTGCAAAATATCTAAACAAAATATCTTTGCAAGAAACAAAATAAAAGCTTCTAGAAGCTTCTAGAAAAGATTAACCCAAATCAAATCCTAACCATGTTTAATCTCTACTAATCATGTTGCATTAGTAATCATAACTTGTTACAATATTATATATCACATATACAATATTTATTGTAACAAAATAAAATAATACAATTAACATAGATCGCATATATATCAATGTATTACCCGAGTGAGAAAAAGAATCTTTTAGTGAGCTTATATTAGTTAATGTAATTTAATATATCAAATATATAATTATACATTAAATTATCGAATCAACACTTGATCCGATAATCCGGCTATTTCACAAATAACCGACTAATATAATTTGTATCAGTTCATCGAATCAACACTTGATCCGATGACCCGACTATATCACATATACCCGGCCGATATCTCATATCGCGAGATTCTAATACGGTATCACATACACGTATTGTTCTCGGACCCGCACATATCATATATGTGCTCCTACTCCGTTTTTCCTGAGCCAGGAAACCTCTGTGTTAGACTCTAAAGAATCGTCAATACGCCGGCAGTAGGTGATGATCATATCATACACCCACAAACTGCAAGCGGACAGCTAAACGTAACAGCCACCCAGGTATTGAGCGATCAGAAGATCAACAAGCAAGCCTGTACGTTCTCCTGCGAATCCAATCAGTAACACTCCCGTATAGTCCGGTCTCTTCGTCTGATATGTCGCATATCTCGCCTAGGGTGGTAAACGTCAGACCCCAGTAGCTTGATAAGTCGTGTCGATATGAGGTCCATAACAGTTCGAGAAACTACTTATAACACTTACCAATAAATCTCAGCAACCCTGGCCAGGGATTTCCAGTTATAGCCAATCGAACACAGCGCAACATCAACTCTCTATACTGGGAGAGACGAAACCCCTCCTATCGCTCATTGCCTCCATGTGATTCGGGACTATACCTAAAAGACACCTTTTTGCACGCACTCTTGGACGTGGTATGATGGAAATCAAAGCATAGTGGGAATCACACAAGCCTCTATGACGATCTCGGGTCTACAGACTAACCTGTACCAGTGTCACCAGAGAACTGCCATCTGACGTGGTGTATAATACCAGCTGGGAGTTCTCGGCGAGTCCGTCCAGTGTACCCAGTCTCCACTGAGCACCCGTATACCTTCTCTGATGTCAAACACCAATGGATATGGGATGATCCATCGCCCATCATATGGGTCAAGAAGCGCATACGATAGTCTACTCTGGAGTATCGATGCCCTGTCTCGGTACTCCCACGACTAGGATCATTTGATGGATGTACTTGGCGACTACACTGTCCCCACTAGTATGATCTGTATCATAGTCCTGGTAGTCAAGTACTCATCCAAAGGGCTTTATCAACATGTAACATAGAGACAATCAGAGTACATGTTAAGATAAAGTGTAACAAGATAGCGTACTATCATGTCGAGCAAGAAAGTCCTCCCTATATATGTCCAAGCATCCACTACAATATACATCGTATGTACAGTAATGGCCTCTAGGGCATACATATAACTAACATTAATTTACCCGCCTGTTCAGGAATCACTCTCTCCAAAGAGATGTCTCCCAAGACTGATTTGGAGAGGGCTCGCATGTAAGGGATACCCGATGTTTTGGCAGTCGGGTCTATCATGTATGCGATGTTATGTACTAGACTAGATGTAGCTTAGACACTAGGTGTAGTGAGTATGTATTATTCAGATCCAGAGGAGAAACACTGGACAGCTGTGAAGAACATTCCTAAGTACTTGAGAAGGACCGAAGAAATATTCTTGGTGTATGGTAACGGAGAACTTCAGGTGGAGTCCTTTACCGATTCGAGCTTACATAGTGATAAGGACGAAAGTAAGTCGGTCTCGGGTTTTGTCTTCACCCTCGATGGAGTGGCAATATGTAGGATGAGTTCCCAGCAAGATACCGTAGAAGATTCGACGATAGAGGTTGAATACATCGTTGCCAACGATACTGCCAAAGAGGCTGACTGGATAAAGAAGTTCATAAGATGAACATGGTGTGGTTCCATCCATTGAGCATCCAATACCTGTGTATTGTGATAACAATGGAGCTGTGGCTTTGGCCTAGGAACCCCGGTCCCGTCAGTGATCCAGACATATTCTTAGGCGGTATCACCTGATCAGGAAGATAGTAGATCCCCGGGAGATTGTGGTCAGGAGAGTTGACACGAAAGATAACACAGCGGATCCACTCATGAAGGCCCTCTCCCAGATTCAATTTGAGAGACTTTTTGGGATGTTGGGTATGAGATTCTACAACAACTGTCCTTAGTGCAAGTGGGAGATTGTTTGGAATATGTATACCTCACAGGACATTCTTGCATGATATAGTGGATGCTCGGACATATATATAGAGGACTTTCTTTCTCGACATGATAGTATGCTATCTGGTTGTCCTTGTCTTAACATGTTCACTGGTATTATTATACTGTGTCTCATATAAATGTTGATAAACCCTTTAGGATGTTGGCTTGACTACCAGGACTATGATGCGGATCATACTACTGGGACCTAGGTAGTCTACAAGCACATCCTTCAATAGTTCCAAGTTGAGGAGTATCGAGACAGGGCATCGATATTCCAAAGTAGACTAGTGTGTAAGTTTCTTGACCCTGTAGGGGGCGATGGTTGATCCCATATCCATTGGTGTTTGACATTAAAGATTGTACACAGGTGCTCATTAGAGAATGGGTACATTGAACAGGACTTGCTGAGAACTCCTAGATGATACTATACCTATCGTCAGATAGTAGTTCTCTAGTGACACTGGTATAGGTTAGTCTATAGAACCGAGATCATCATTGAGCCTTGTGTGGTTCCCACTGTGCGTTGATTTTCTCCTTACCACGGCTCAAAGGAGTCATGCAAACAGGTGGATTTTGGGTACAGTCCCGAGTCACAAGGAGGCAATGAGCGATAGGAGGGGTTTCGTCTCTCCCGGTATTGGGAGTTGATGTTGCGCTATACTCGATTGGCTATAACAGAAAGTCCCTGGCCATGGCTGTTGATGAGATTTACTGGTATGAGTTATCAGTAGTTTCTCATACCGTTTAAGGCCACACATCGGCATGACTTATCATGTTACTGGGGTCTGACGATTCAACCCCCAGACTCGATATGCGACATATCAGACGAAGAGACAGGACTATATGGTAAGTGTTACTTATAGGCTTCATGGGAGTTTGGACAAGCTTGCTTGTTGATCTTCTATTCGCTAAATTCCTGGGTAGCCATTACGTCCAGCTAGTACCGCTAATGGCTTGTGGGTAAAATGTGATCATTACCTACTGCTGGCGTATTGACGAGTCTTTAGAGTCCCACACAAAAGTTTCCTAGTTCAGGCGAAAGGAAGTAGGGCAGATATGCTGATATGTGCGGGGGTTAGATTAAATACGAGTATGCGATACCGTATTCTAATCGGGCGATTATTTGTTATCGGTTAGGTTATATGTGATATAACCGGATTATTGAATCAAGTGTTAATTTGATAATGTGATATACAGATAAATGATATTAGTCAGTTATATGTTATATAACCGGATTATTAAATCAAGTGTTGGTTTAATAATACGATATATATTTATATTTGAAATAAATATATATTAACTAATATTTTTGCTCACAAATTATTTGCCTATCTTTATATATATATATATTTATATATATATATTATGAAGCATGGTTGATTTTCTATTTTTTTAAAATAGAAATGAGGTGGAAAATGAGAGCATGGGTGAAGCATGGCCTTGGTCATTATTTTATTACTCTTGCTACAATATTGAAGCATGGTAGGAATTATTAATTTGTTAATAATTCCATGCTTCAATAAGTGAGAGGGGTCAAGCCATTTCTTTAGTTCACTTGTTCATTTTTCTTGACATGAGGCTTGAGCTCATGTGATGAGTTCTCCTCTCTAGCTCTCTCTATCTTCTTCCTCACCTCCTCCAAGCTCAATCCCTCACATGAGTTGTCAAACCTTGAGCTTTTGAGAACCCTAGTGAGCAAACAAAACCCTAGTCACCATCCTACACTTGATTAGCAATTAAGTGTAGTGTGTTTCCTTCACTAAAGAGTTTAGTGAAGAGGTAGCTTTGATTAGTGGAGCTATGGGTGGAACATCTTCGGCACGAAGGTCATCGAAGGAAGCTTGTTCATTCCTCAAGTAGAGCCTAGTAGATTCGTAGGGACTATAACCCGGAGCTTTGAGGAGAAGGGCATGGTTTACATAGGTTGTTGCCTCCTTCTCTTAGCTAGTTTAGGTTATATCATAATAGTAACCCTAATTATCTAGTTTGATCCTAGGTTTGTCTAGTTTAGCACCCCAAATTTTTAAAGTTGCATGCTTGGTGCCTGTTTTGACCTCATGGTGATGCTAGGGTAGACTTTCATTTGTGGACTACTCAAGCCCCACTAGTATGATCTGCATCATAGTCATGTTAGTCAAGCTGATATCCTAAGGGCTTTATCAACATGTATCAAATAAATAGTAACTTAATTAAGTGAACATGTTATGATAAAGAGCAACTAGATAGCATACTATCATGTCGAGCAAGAAAGTCCTCTGTATATATACATGTTCAAGCATTCTATAATATACAATATTGGCATCTAGGGCATACATATATCCAACATAAAGCTCTAAGTAGTAGTCCTAGAACTCTTCTTTGACTCCATTTGAAGAAAGGATCGAGCTTGATTGAAGTCTTCGATGCCGAAGATGATCCACCTTGAAGTCTCATTCACTCAAGCAAACTCTTCACTAATCAAGATATTAGTGAAGCAAACAACCTAAACTAATGGGCTGGAAGTGTAGGTTGATGAAGTAGGAGATTTGCTCACTAGAGATAATTTTCTCTTTTCTTTTTCCAAATCAAGAAAAACCATAGAGTAGAAAATGAAGAAGAAGATGAACTTGGATCTTGTGTGAGAATGAACCATGAACTAAAGATAAGATTGGGATGAATAAATATCTCAGAGTAAAACAAAAATGGGGAGATGAGTCATGGCTTCTCAATGCTTCCCTAAGAATCCCAAGCCATGACTCATTTTCCACATTTCTATTTTTCTTAAACCATAAATCATCCCATTTATCTTTAGTCTCTAGTGTGATTCTCATACACCCATGTTCAATATATCATCAACCATGATTCAATATCAATTTATATATAAATATATATATATCACCCATATATAATTATATATATAAAGAGAAGAAAATTTAAAGTGAGCTAATATTAGTTAATATATATATATATATCAAATATATAAATAAATATATCAAATTATTAAATCAACACTTGATTCAATAATCAAGTTATATCACATATAACCGATTAATATCATATATATATGTATATCAAAACATTAAATCAACACTTAATTCAATTATCCAGTTATATCACATATAACCAACTAATATTCAATATTAGATATTAAATCAACACTTGATTCAATAATCCGGTCATATCATATATAACCGGCCAATATCAAATATACATACATAAATAAAATCATTGAATAAACACTTGATTCAATAATTGTAACAACCCTAAATTCCCTGTACAACTTTCTGTGCAAATTTTTCTAAACTTAAAGAAAGGGGTACTTTTGTCTGAGCACAAGTTAAATATTTGTTTTGCTAATTAATAGAAAGAAGGAGCTTGTGGCTCATTGGTAATACCTTGCTCTACTGAACCAAGCCACTAGAGTTCAAATCCCATACCACATATTCTACTTTAATATTGTTTTATTTTGGATTTTTAGAATACCAAGAATTTACACATGCATATCTAACAAAAACCCCACTACACCCTGAAAAGTAAATGTTCCAGGGAGCTAATGAACCGTCAGGGGACTCTCCGACCGCCGGACTCGGGCCGGCGCCGTCGGCCAGACCGCCGAGTCCCCAACATAAAAATATTGGCTCTTGGCCTTCCCACCACTCCTGAACACTTCAATTTTTTGGATCGGTTCCAGAGACACATTAAAACACCATTTACTCTATTTTTATTACATTTTAATACAATTTATCATATTTTTTCATTTTAACATTTCATCTACCTTAACCCTAGCCTAACCCTATAAATACAACCCCTAAACACTACCCCTCACCCCAAAATTCTGAGCAAACACTCAAGAAATCTCTAGAAACCCTAGTGTGCATTTGAAGTGAACAAAGAGGCGAAGCTCCGGCGAATTTTCCGGCGACCACCATAGGAGATCCCGGCGACGAAACGATGCACCGGAAGCGACGTCCACTCCCTCTCCCTCTCCTCTTTAAGCTAAACCCGTAAGTCCCACCTTCCCCCTTCTCTACTCTTTCTGAAAATACGGAATTACAAAACCCGACGGAATCGGAGCAAATCCGATTTCCGATTCGGTTTCTTTCTAAAACTCTCACTTTTCTTTAATACAATCTTGTTAAACCATTATATGTTGACTGTTAAACACTAACAAATCATATTGAACAAGTTCCATATCAAAAGAAATTGCTATTTCCATTTTACCGTATTTTTTCATTAAAATACCATATAGTTTCATTTCGACATTTAAACCATCATAAACTTGCTATACCTTTAATTAGATCATGAGGTAATGACCAACCTCCTCACAAAACTCATTTACAACATAGCACAATACCTTTCGGGAACATAGAATACGGGAAAACGAAACATTTCAAATAAATACCGTTACTATTAAAACCGTTTTCTAAAAGATTAGTATTTTACACAAATCTTTGCAAAGCGCCGCTACAACCCACTTTGGGGAACCCGACTGGGATGGTGCGGATTATCGCACGTCCCTGGGCTTAGTAGTGCGAGATTCAGACCTCCGCAAGGAGCATTCGGTCTCGAGAGATTTAAAATATGACATCTTAAGAAAAATGAGATTTTTAGAAACATAAAATATATATTAAAATTATTTTATATATTTATGTATATATGTAACATTAAAATATCTATTCTGAAATAATATAAATATTCCGACTCTTTTAAAAAATCACAAGAATCACTTTACTATACCATGAATTCCATACAAGTCAATATTACAAATAAATACCCTTTATTATGAATTTACGATATTTTTCACTAGAAATATCACAATTATAAAACTACATTCATGATAACTCTAAAGACAATAACTAAATAGTTGGGGAGTATTTTGAAAAGTATATAAAAGTATTTTTACATAAAACCCTCTCAAGTTCTATAAATGACCCTAAGGACACTAGTAAACATAGGTTTAAGCGGGACCAATCTCTTAAGCCTAAGGGAGCTGGAGAAGTGGGTTCTTGCCTATCTAAGGTAGACAACTTAACAACGGTGTTATCAATACGGTAATCGTCTTTTAAAAAGACACAAATCCTGCCGCCCATGTGCAGCGGTTACCGATAACATCGAAACAATCAGGACTTCAATTTACTTTTCTAAGTGTCTGACTTAGATTGAGTCTAAAATAAACTGACTTGAATATGATTCAAGTACAATCTACAATCTGCAATATTACAATCCAACATGAATCCATGAATCCATTTATTCCATATATTCATTACATTTCAATATATTCAATCTATACAACTTGACCGAACCGAACCATGGGTATACTTCCATTTACATGATTCTCCAGTTACATCCATTTACATGATTCTCTAGTTACATCCGTTTACTGATATCATGGTTTCGATAAGTCACCCAATTATACAATCTATATAGTTTACAATACAAGACAATACAATACAACTATACAACAAGATATTTCGGGGGTTAAGGGGTAGATTGGTATGGAAGGTGTTAGAAGTGGCACGAGACTGCAAGATTAAGACACCTAACCTATATTCAGTGTGCCGTTGTTCCGGGCTTTCTAACGGAGCCTCGTACTTTCAGTTTGCCCTAGTCTCTAGCATATAGAGACTCCTCTCGTATTCACTAGCATCCTTCTGTACCAAGCTACAAACAACAGCGTTAACACTACATTATAACAATATAATACAACTTTAAAAGCTACCTTCTTATTCTGTCTATTCTATTTCTCCCATATCTTTGGGACT
The DNA here is from genome assembly GCA_030015575.1 of Agapanthus africanus. Lineage (NCBI taxonomy): Eukaryota > Viridiplantae > Streptophyta > Magnoliopsida > Asparagales > Amaryllidaceae > Agapanthus > Agapanthus africanus. Next base: position 382,627,974 of record JASDDO010000026.1, read on the forward strand.
TACCGAGCGATCTGTTCGCTGGCAACATTCTCTTCTTTCTTCTTTGAATGTCGTCAGGTTATCTGGACACGTCAGAGATCGAGCCCAGCGCTGAAGACTTGGACCATTTCGTTGAAGACCCAGAGCTTTAGTTCATTGTACACTTTTATTTCAGTACCTTTCCTTTTCTGTTATGCCATTGTTTAGGCATTGCTTTCTTCCAGATGTATTTACTTTTCCATGCATTGTACAAAAAGAATGTGAATAAATAAAGTGGTTTTTTTTTATATCTTGGCACTTGTGTATTTACTTTTATATTGCTTAGATACGCTTAGCGTATTTACTTCACAGTAAATACGTAGCGGCTTCGTCGTGTCCTCTTCACCGTACACTGGGTAGCGGGGCGTGACAGGTTTTGTTGGTGGCCCATGCAGGTCTGAGTTGTATGGAACACTGCCATGCAATTCTGTTCTGCGTGAATAATCTAAGCAATATAACACAAGAACCAGCAACTAAAACAATCTTTACAAACATGTTCCTTGAATATTATCAATTTCATATTCTTTGAATCATATACTTTGAATCTGTCCTAAATCAAAATTTTCTTCAAGGTTATGGATTTCCTAAACAACACCAGCACCAATGTCAACAACACACCTCCACCACTACCGTTCCTGCTCCACCCAACGAGCAAACGGTTCTGCTTGAGGCAATCCGCAGCCTCCTAGAGGGACAACAACAGCTCTTGAATCGTCCCGAGGCTGAAGCACCTTGGGTGAAGCAATTCAGAGCTTTACATCCCAAACAGTTCTCAGGAAAGGGGAGCCGAATGGAAGCTGAGGAATGGGCTCATAGTATAGAAGATGATCTGGCAGCGGCACAAGTGCCAGAAATAGCTTGGGTTCGTGTTGCGAAATTACAGCTCACGGACAATGCACGGGTCTGGTGGAAGGCGGAAGAAAGCCGTCTTGAACCACCCATCGAATGGAAGACTTTCCGTGACATGTTCGACGCTAAGTACTTCCCTGAGACTGCCTGGTTCGACATGGAACAGCAGTTCATACATCTGCAACAAGGTTCGATGTGGACCAAGTCGGTAGATGAGTATGACGCTGAGTTCACCATGCTCAGCAGGTAAGACATGTCTCAATGTTCGATTTTAATATCATATACTACACAGCTAATACAAGACCGTAACAGGTTTGCGGCCCATCTCATACCGACTGCTGAGATCAGGGCTAGAAGATTTCAGCAAGGGTTGGACTCGAAAATCCAAGCTGCTCTATCTACAGGGTATTTCCCAACCCATGATTTAGCTTTGAAGGCTACCCGAAGATATGAGGCAGTAGTAAAGAGGAAGGACAGACCTCAGTCTGCTGGATTTAAACGCCCTGCCACTCAAATGGCAGGAGGAGCCTCTTCCTGGCCATCGTTCGAACCCAGGAGAACTGAAGAAATTAATAACCAGTCGAGTCCAGACTTCTGCTACTATTGCAGGTGAAAGGGACACTTGTGGAAGGACTGTAGGCTCGCAAAGGGCCCATGTATAGTTTGTGGCACGTCCAATCACAGAATTGGAAACTATCCTTATAGACGCAACTCAGCTCACACACCCATCAACTACCCGCAGCAGCCAGCTACCCCGGCTCCTGCAACTCGTCCTGCACTCCCAGCACCACCTCCATATGGATTTCCTGCACAGCCAAATCGCCAATTCCATCAGGCACTGAGGCACATGCCTCGAAGACAGAGGAATGTGCCTCCAGCTAGGAGGAGCGTGCTACGGCGACAGGCTTACACCTTAGCAGCCATAGAAGCCAAGACAATTGACTAAGGTAACACTAGTAAATCTCTTTCACATTTTAAAACCCTTTTATCACTTTATTATTTTTTTCATACACTATCAGCACTTCAGTCACCATACATTCCTTGAATCTGTTACACTTTCCTTTTACAAATTTCGAGGAGGAATTTTTTTTAAAGAGGGTAGAATGTGACAACCCTAAATTCCCTGTACAACTTTCTGTGCAAATTTTTCAAAACATAAAGAAAGGGGTATTTTTGCCTGAGCACAAGTTAAATATTTGTTTTGCTAATTAATAGCATGAATGAGCTTGTGGCTCATTGGTAATACCTTGCTCTGCTGAACCAAGCCACCTGAGATCAAATCCCATACCCCACATTATTTTTTAATATTATTTTATTTTGGATTTTTAGAATACCAAGAGTTTACACATGCATATCTCACAAAAACCCCACTACACCCTGAAATGTAAATGTTCCGGTGAGCTAATGAACCGTCAGGGGACTCTCCGACCACCGGACTCGGCCGAGTCGACCGGCGGACCGGCCGACTAAGGCCGGTGTCGCCGGCCGAACTCGGCCGGACAGCCGAGCCCCCAACACAAAAATGATGGCTCTTGGCCTTCCCACCACTCCTGCACACTTCAATTCTTTGGATCGGTTCCAGAGACACATTAAAACACCATTTACTCTATTTTTATTACATTTTAATACAATTTATCACATTTTTTCATCTAGCCTAACCCTAGCCTAACCCTATAAATACTACCCCCTCACCCCAAAATTCTGAGCAAACTCTCAAGAAATCCCTAGAAACCCTAGTGTGCATTTAAAGTGAACAATGAGGCGAAGCTCCGGCAAATTTTCCGGCGACAACCCTAGGAGATCCCGGCGACGAAACGACGCACCGGAAGCGACGTCCACTCCCTCTCCCTCTCTTCTTTAATCTAAACCCGTAAGTCCCACCTTCCCCCTTCTCTACTCTTTCTGAAAATACGGAATTACAAAACCCGACGGAATCGGAGAAAATCCGATTTCCGATTTGGTTTCTTTCTAAAACTTTTACTTTTCTTTAATACAATCTTGTTAAACCATTACATGTTGACTGTTATACACTAACTAATCATATTGAACAAGTTCCATATCAAAAGAAATTGCTATTTCCATTTTACCGTACTTTTTCATTAAAATACCATATAGTTTCATTCACTACTACAAATAAGGGTTGCCCCTACGGATATATCCGTAGGAGCAAACCACTGCCCTTACGGGTATATCCGTAGGGGCATGAAAATACCATGTAGGTACAAACGCCGTAGGTGCAAGTCGCAGCCTTGAACATGCCCCTACGGTCAAAAACTTGTCCCTACGGAGGAATGTGTAGGTCCCTTTGTCCCTACGGATTACGCCGTAGGGACAAAAAATTTATTTAATTTATGATTTTATAAAATAAATTAGGTGTCCCTATGGACTAATCCGTAGGGCCAAGTATTTTCCCCTACGGTTACGTGCGTAGGTATTCATCCGTAGGGACATTTGTTTGCCCCTACGGATATATCCGTAGGGGCAAGCGTAACCCCTAATACTGACATTATAGGGGCAAAATATCAGATATCCTGATATTTTGCCCCTACGGATAAATTTGTAGGTACATTGTTGGGCCCTACGGTTAACTCCGTAGGGGCAATGGTGGGCCCTACGGTTAAATCCGTAGGTACATATTATCAGGGTTTTTTTTAAAAAGGGCTGCCTATTTTTTTCTCGCCCCGTGCACAATAATATATAAATCATATATAAAATTAATCATCACGCAGAACATATATCGCAGTATTCATAATCACATCTCATGCATAATATAGAAAAGAAATCAACAAGCAAAATATGATATCAATATAAACACGTAAACACCACCAATATCAATATCGTCCAAAATGTAGTACAATATGTATCATATAAATAAATACATGTTTAAAATATAAGAATCAAAAAGCTACCCTAGCTCGGTCCGGCTCCACCTCTGATAAACGCCAGAATCTGGCGCGTCTGCTCCTCGGATATATCCTGAGTCAATAAATCATGCAATACGGAGCGCGCAGGAGTCTGAGCGGGTTGTGGAGCTGTAGGAGTGGTCTGCGCAGCCGCCGTCGAGGTAGTGGCTTGCGTATCAACGACTGCGGGAGTCTGAGCGGGCAGTGGAGCTATAGGAGCTGTCTGCGGAACCGCAGCCGATGTAGTGGCTTGCGGAGCCGCAGGTGAAGGAGATGCATGTGGAGGCTCGGCCGATGTACCCTGTCGCGTCTGGACCTACATGTGTAATAAGCGAGTAAGAACTGTGTATTATTCAAATTCGTATCATTATCATGTTATTTCGAAACCCCAATCTATGTATACTTAGGGACTTAGGCCTCGTTTGGATATCTAGTTTGGAAAACCGTAGTTTATTTTAATTAGATATGTATGTATGATTAATCGAAGCTAAGTCTACAACCAAATAAGCTCAGGCTACGTACTAATATTGGATATGTTGCTATCTATAATATGACATAATATTTTACTATTAAGTAGTATACATACCAGCATCTCCTTCAACTCCTGAACGGTGGCCTTCAAGCTCTCCAGTTCCTGCTGGAAACGTCGCTCACTGGAGACGGAGGAAGTAACTGCTGGGGTGGAGTCCAACGTCATATGGGCCCTGCTAGGGCCCAGTCCCCGGCCTCTCTCCCAACCTCCGTGGTGCCCTCCATGTGCTGCGTCCAGGACTGGGGTTAGCAGCATCGAATCGTTCTGTCCGGTAAAATCGATCCCCGATGCCTCGGCCTGCTCAACCACCCACTCCTACACCCAAATTAACCAGTAAAATATAAGTATATCATTTAAATTTGAACCTTTCAAAACTAAAATTTCAAATAGGGGTTGAATAAATATTAACACTTACGCAATACTCCTGGGTAGCGACGTCGGGGTATCGAAGCTCGCCCGTGGCGGGATCTGTCGAGGTGCCGTGGACGACAAGATATGCGGACAGCACGCTCGTTGTACTACCTTGCGCCAGGGTCTGAGCTCTCTGCGATATTAGAAAATAACTCTTAATATTAGATATATTAGAAAATAACTCTTAATATTGCATTATATCACAAAGGCCGGTCTATTGTAATTTACCGATAACTCCATGGCACGAGTAATATTCCTCGAGCCACCTGTATAAGTGGGACGACCCCTCTTCGCCGACTTTCTATTCTCTATATTTTGAGCGGCCTGTTTCTGCACAACACATTCACATTTAGTTTTCTAATTAAGGGACACAAAAAAATAAATTATATACTAAACAATGAATTACATTTAAAATACATACATGTTTGCGTTGAGAGTCGAAATATTCGCACAATAGAGGCCATGTCTCTATGTCGACTCTCGCAAAGGCCGGAGTAGATAGGAGGGCCGCTCTCTCTGCCTCGGGGGTCGCCATCCACAGAGAGTTGCAGTCGGCCTTCAGCTCATTCCTGTTGTATTGGACCTTGGTCTGCATGTTCTTCATCAGGCCATTGTACAGAGCATGAAGATCGAGCACCCTCCCAGGATGATCAGGGTCGGGTACAGGCTGAAAATCGTAATCCAACTGAAAATAAAAAAAAACATTGTTATTAGAATGCAAGTGTTAATAATAAATATATTGGATAAATCAAATGAAAATATATATTAATACCCGAGCCTGATCAAAGAAGATGGCGAATGAGCGCCGGTGCCGGTCGCCCTACTCAACGTGAAGTGGATAGTTCTTCACGAGCCGGCTCTCATCCCCCATATACCGGCCGAACCTCTCGGCATGATTGCCGGTATAGCGATAATCAGGGGTAAAAAAGAGGGGGAATGCTGCCTCCCCTCTAGCTCTGTCAGGCCTCAGCCTGTGGGACTGATTTGGGCCTCGAGTCCCCCTCTGGGGATGGGGAGGCCCTGCGTCTGCAAAAATATCAAGACAATCAATATTAAGACAAAGTTGTATTAAGAAATCAAGGTTAAACAAAAATTGAAGTGTGATATATACCTCCGGTGACTAAAGCACAAGCCTGGGCCCGGGCAGCAGCACGAGCGGGATGATAGTTCCTCCGGTGAGGAACAGCCGGTGTCCCGGATGCGGACGCATCCCCTCCAACTAGAAAATAAACATTGACGCTAAATTTCCATGAAGTTCATATTTATTCTTTAGAGGATATGTAAAATAAATAAATATTTTATATTTATTCATACTAACCTACAGACTGACCGGAGGGTACGGAAGTGGCAGGAGTGGCCCCTGCGTCAGATGTGGACGCACCACCAATAATTAGACAATTAAAAATAGATTATATAAGTAATTGCAAAAAGAATGTGTAGATCAATAATATAACATTCTAAATCAATATGCATGCACTATAGGATATATAAAAATACCCGCAGGTGCGGTGGTGTCACCACCTACAGCTAGACAATAAAAAAAATGATTATCTAAGTAAGAGCAAAAGGAAAGTGTGTATATTTATGATATAGCATTATAAATCAATATACATACACTATATGATATATAAACAAACCTGGAGGTGCGGGAGTGGCCTCTGTCCCTGATGTGGACGCATCACCAACAACTAGACAATCAAACATTGACAATATAAGTAATTTTGACATGAACAGGCATGAATATCTATAATATTATGTTCAAAATGGATATGCGTGCAATATACCTGGAGGTGTGGTAAAGTCCACACGGAAGGAGGCATCCGAAGGGGTCTCCGATCTGGGTGCAAGACCGGCCCTCTGAAGCTCCCTACGCAGCTCTCCGGGCGGCAGAACCGCTCTACCTCTACATCTGCCTCTGCCGGTGCCGCGGCTGGAGCTCCTGTCGCCCCTCGCTGCTCCCGTCATCGTCATCAAATCTAGATAAACGGCTCGTGGACGCATTAGACAATCATTACAAGTATTGACTATATATGTATAGATCGTAAAATGTGAAATAATAATATAACATTACCGATAACCTTTTTCGTTTCGTGGGCGCATTAAACATATCTACTTGGATTTCATCATCGATATCATTTCTAACCCACGTAACTTCATGATCGGCCAAAGACAACCCGTCTTTCGAAACAGACGGTCGGAGCACTCTAAGCCTTCTCTCTTCTTCATCCTCATCGTTGTCCTTGAATTCTGAGACATTGTAGATATCCCTGGGTTTCCAACAGCATACGACACTCCATCCCGGATGCTTCAAACACTGTGAGTAGTATACTTGGAACGCTTGGTTCGGAAAGATAAACGGATCTTCCTGACCATAAAATTGAAGTGTGTTCACACTGGCCAATCCATATTCATCTTTCCAAGTCCCAAGATTGCTTCTCCACTTATCCGTATCGGTTCGCGTATCGTACCAAGTACACTGGAATATATAATAGGGTTCTGATCGTCCGGGATAGTAGATGCCGAGTATACAATTTAAGTACCCATAATAAATCACACCGTCCGATCCTACCGTCGCAATCCCACTATTCTGAGTGGTTCTAGATGTTTCTATGTCCTTAACTTCGAATTTTTATCCAAGGACACTGAATCCTTTATAATATGCAACCTCCATACTAGGAAATTAAGATAAACATCTTGAATCACTCTCAAATGATGTATACAAGTTCGAATCGTGGATCTAACAAAACAAATTTTACGACAAATACATAACGATATAAGTTTAGATTAAAACTGATAACAATAACATGTTATTCGAATAACTTACATGATCTGTGACCCAATCGCAAAAATTATCCTGATGATATTTTTCCAATCGTTCATCGTTCCAATCAGGATGCCCCTCACGTACCTCGTTAAAATGAATTCTGTTTTCGACAAATAAGGGTGACATTAATATTATATCATTTTATACACACACAAACACAAATATAACAATTAATCCAAAAAAACTTACTCTCTAATTTGTTCAAGACATGCATAATTAAGCAAGATAAACCGGTATATCTTATTGATAAACATAGTGTCTACCCTCTTATAGTCGGCTTTACCATATGGCCCGTCTTGAATTCTTCGAGGCCGGTTAAGTCTCGTCTCAATGTTCTCGTCCAGATAGCGGGAACAAAATGTGGTTGCTTCATCAAGAAGATAACCTTGCATGATAGAACCGTCTGGTCGATTTTTATTGCGTATATACTTTTCAAGAGTGTAGAAGTACCTAAAGAAAATATGTTGAATAAATAAATACGGGCATACAGGACAACAATAATTTTAAAAATTGCGTGAAACGAAAAATTCCACGTACCACTCGACGGGATACATCCATCGATATTGTACCGGTCCGGCTAACTTAGCCTCAGTTGCAAGATGAACCGTCAAGTGTATTATGATATCGAAGAATGACGGTGGGAAAATACGCTCAAACTTGCAATGTATCAACGCAATAGAATTTTCTAGTTTATCCAGCGTCACAACCTCCAGTGTTTTAGCACACAACTCTCTGAAAAAACAACATAGGTCGTTGATTACTAGACCAACCGATGCGGGGAGAGAAGTGCTGAGGGCTAATGGAAGAAGGTGCTCCACGATAACATGGTGATCATGACTTTTCAGCCCATCGATCTTGCCTTTCACAATTTTTATTTTCTTGCTGAATGATCCTGAGAAACCTGTGGGAACTTTCAAATCATGCAACACCTGCATGAATCTTTTCTTCTCCGGTTGTGACATATGATAAGCGGCATTGGGAAGTACAAACTTGCCTGGTTTACCCGCTACCGGTCTAGGGTGCAATTCACTTCTTATTCCCCACTCCTGTAGATCCATCCGAGCATTCAAGTTGTCTTTCGATTTCCCATCTTTACAAAGAAGCAAGTTGAGTATGTTCTCTGATACTCCCTTCTCTATATGCATGACGTCCAAACAATGACGCACTAAATTTGTTGACCAATACGGAAGCTCGAAGAAAATGCTTAACTTGTTCCAAAATGGTGGTTTGATATGTTTTGTCGAATCTATCCCGAAGGTCACATTATTGTAACCATCCCACTGAGTAGTCATGTCCTTTCCGGACAATGGAGCTGGAGGTCCAAGAAGCTCCTGATGACCATCAAAATGAGCAGTGTCTAATCTGTAGGGGTGGTCTAGAGGCAGGAAACGTCGATGGCCGCAATAACAAACCTTCCTGCTAAAATTCAAGAATTTTGATGTTGTGTGTTGATGGTAATGAGGACATGCTTTGTGACCATGTACGGACCAACCTGATAGCATTCCATACGCAGGAAAGTCATTAATTGTCCACATTAATGCCGCACGCAGTATGAAGGTTGTATTTGTATTTGTATCGTAAGTCTCTACACCATCAATGAACACAGATTTTAACTCCTCGATCAGAGGTCGGAGATAGACGTCGATATTGTTTCCCGGTGAGTTTGGTCCATCGATAAGAAGAGGCGTCATAAAGTATGATTGGTCCATAGCCAACCAAGGCGACAGATTATAAATTATCATTACAACGGGCCATGTGCTGTGACTTCCAGTCATATAGTTGAATGGGCAGAAGCCATCACTAGCCAGTCCGAGCTGGACATTGCGAGGATCGCTACTGAATATTGCGTGCCTCCTATCGAAATCCTTCCATGCCGGTGAATCTCTTGGATGGCTCATTTTTTCATCTTCACTTGGAGGAGCACGGTGATGCCAAATCATTGCCTCGGCTGTTTTCTTGCACCTGAATAGCCTCTGTAGCCTCTGTGTTATGGGAAAGTATCGTGGTATCTTGACAGGTATATCAGGCTTCTTATCAGAATCTTTCGGCCTATACCTGGCCTCTCCGCATGTTGGACACTCTTTCAAATCTGAATTCTCTTTCCGGTACAACACACAATTTTTAGGACATGCTTGAATCTTCTCGCACTTTAGACCCAAATAAGACATCATCTTCTGGGCTCCGTACCAGCTGTTGCGCACGTTATTTTCCGGGGGGCATAGAATCTTTCAAGAACGAAAGAAGTATTGTGAATGACTTGTTGCTCCATCCATTTAGGCACTTAATCTAAAAAAGTTGGACGAACCATGAGAGGGTGGAATACTTTGCATTCTCATAAATTGATTTTCTAGCATCATTCATGAAATTTTTATATTTATCCGCACGCGGTCCTTGACCGGAAGGAATGTCATCTTCGGTACTAATAGATTCACCTAGGGCAGCCTCTACCATATCCTCCATTTCTTCTAATGGAAATAAATTACCGTCTTCTTCTTCTGCTGCCTTACCGTCTTCTCCTTCTTCTCCTGTCGCATTATCGTGTTCTCCTTCTTCTTCTGCCGCATTACTGCGTTCTTCTCCTTCCCCGTGATATTTCCAAGTTGTATAAAGTCTAGTAAAACCATATTTTGCGATATGAAGCTCTGCCAATTCTACCTTCTACCCGTACTTATTGCCATATCTATCGCATGGGGAGAGAATCTTCTCTATCACGATCTTATTAAGTGCGCGTGCAAATTCAATAAAAGCAGCAACTCCTGGGACAAACTTAGGTTGCATACGTTGTTGCCAATCTACATACATCCAGTCCTTAACTTTGACGTACTCATGGGCCATGTTAGACTGTATAACAAATAAATTGTAGGTTATAGTGACTATATTGAGAAATCTAAGAACGAGATAGTTACTGACAAAGGAGAAAATCCGTGTATATGCTTTATGTGTGCGTTTCTCGTTGAAAAGAATAAATTATCGAACGTATGTTAACTGATAGACGGGGACTAAGTGGCGCTTTTAGTTTCATATATGAGTATCGATGAGAATATGATAGTTTCATATTATCATCGAGTATCATATATTGGTTTTAACTTGAACATCTTGAATCACTCTCTAATGATGTGTTTGTTGTGTATTCTTGTTGTATGTGTGTGTTTCAGCTGTCGGGGGTAAGGCTTTTATCCCATTAAGAATGTATAGAGCGAACACCCATTCGCTTGTGCTTTCAACCGTTTCGAGTAAATTTCGGCAACACCTCCCCGCTGTTCTCCGAGTACACTCTAATAGAATAGATAATCATTTCAAAGCTGTGAAACAACGTTGAAATGAACATCTAATCTATCTTTGTACACGGAGAACCAGCGGAAAGGTACCGACGAAATATCTCGAAACAGATGAAAACACATGTGAATGAAGGTGTTTGCTTTATATATTCCTAACTTGTCCACACGGCACAAATCTATCGGTTATCATACGATTGAATCTTCTCGTCACATAAACTATACAACGGTTGTTAGTATCGAGCTATACCGTCCGATATTTAACAACCTTCGTATAGTTCTATGTCACGACGAACTTCGAACGTATGTTAACCGATAGATGGGGACTAAGTGGCGCTTTTAGTTTCATATATGAGTATCGATGAGAATATGAAAGTTTCATATTATCACCGAGTATCATATATTGGTTTTAACTTGAACATTTTGAATCACTCTCTAATGATGCATTTGTTGTGTATTCTTGTTGTATGTGTGTGTTTCGGCTGTCGGGGGTAAGGCTTCTATCCCATTAAGAATGTATAGAGCGAACACCCATTCTCTTGTGCTTTCAACCGTTTTGAGTAAATTTCGGCAGCACCTCCCCGCTGTTCACCGAGTACACTGTAATAGAATAGATAATCATTTCAAAGATGTGAAACAACGTTGAAATGAACATCTAATCTATCTTTGTACCCAGCGGAAATGTACCAACGAAATATCTCGAAACAGATGAAAACACAAGTGAATGAAGGTGTTTGCTTTATACATTCCTAACTTGTCCACACGGGACAAATCTATCGGTTATAATACGATTGAATCTTCTCGTCACATAGACTATATGACGGTTGTTAGTATCGATCTATACCATCCGATATTTAACAACCTTCGTATAGTTCTATGTCACGACGAACATCGAACGTATGTTAACCGATAGACGAGGACTAAGTGGCGCTTTTAGTTTCATATATGAGTATCGATGAGAATATGAAAGTTTTATATTATCATCAAGTATCATATATTGGTTTTAACTTGAACATCTTGAATCACTCTCTAATGATGTGTTTGTTGTGTATTCTTGTTGTATATGTAACTTGATTTTAAACTTATGAAATAATACTTGCTTAGTTACTTGCAAGTTGCAACTTGAGAATAAGATATATGAAGAATTGAGCATTAAAGAACTAAGATGCATTAGACTTGAGATTGAGATACATACTTTCAACATAGAAAAGAAATCAATAAACAAGATGAATATAATATAAATTCAAGTTGAAAGAATATATATCTTCCTTTCAAATGCAATTAAGTCTCGATGATGCTGAAGATGTTACCAGAAAAACAAAGATTATAATTCACTACTTATGGGTCCACATATGGATGCATATAAGATTTTAATATAGTGGGACTCCATCCAAAAGACTCAAGCCTTATGGAGGTTTATCCCATTTTATATCTTATACTCATATGAATCCTATAGTTTTACTAATGTGGGACTAAATGTTAACCACATTATCAACACTCCACCTTACAAAGAGGACTTTACGTGCGATGGCTCAAAGCTCATGTGCAACGTGGAACAAACAACAAACACCAGAGATCCGATACCATATAAAACTCGGTTTGGGCTCACAACATATGGGCCCACATATGGTTGCACATGGGCTTTTAATATAGTGGGACTCCATTCAAAATACTCTAGCCTTATGGAGGTTTATCCAATGTGGGACTAAATGTTAAACACATTCTCGATACAAGTTACAGCTAGTAATAAATTTGGTGCAAATGGATCCTAACAAATCATGCCTTCTCTGATGCTCATCCTTAAGCTAGTACTAATAAGATAGGATCATATTTTAACTAAGTTATTCTATCTCATGTAAGATCAAGAATGAAATTAGATAAGATAAAGTTGTTGTAACTTCTTTATACATGGCGGTGCCTTTGTAATTGTATCAAAAGGTCTAATCTATGTCATTTGAAGAATTAAGAAATAGAGAAATAATATTGCCTCCTTTTATGGTATGAGAGTAGTGAATTATATACTCACTGATTCTATAGATTTCTCTGGTCACCCATCCACTCCATTTCCCTCTACCAATATCTCATTGGCCCTAACCCCAGCCCCAGCCGAACCCCAACCCTAACCCTAACCCTAACCCCAACCCCAACCGCAACCCTAGCCGAACCCCAGCCCCTGCCCCAGCCGAACCCCAACCCTAACCCTAACCCCAACCCCTACCCCAATTGCAACCCTAGCCGAACACAACCCCAACCGCAACCCCAACCCCTAACCCCAACCGATGCCTAACCCTAACCCTCATCGGTACCCAAACCCTGAACCTAGCCCTAGAATAATCAAAAATTTCTTTAATTGAAGATTTAATTACTTACCTGTTCGGTGGAGGAGCCAATCGACAATCGGCGACGAGGAAGAACGGCGACGAGATCGGGAACGAGATCGGGCACGAGATCGGCGACGGATGAGAGAGAACGGCGTCGAGATCGGCGACGCGGCGACGAGGTTTGGGGATTTGGGAGTTTCGCGCGCTCGAGCGAGAGAGGAGATAATCAGCGTAGGAAAATTATGTGCCTTTTTTTATTAAATCCATATTTAGATGCCCCTACGGATTAGTCCGTAGGTCCTTGGTTTGCGGCTCCGTAGGGGCAAACAACAAATTACGATTTAATATTTTTAAATTAAATGTCTGGGGCCGTAGGGGACACCGTCAGGCCCTACGTACTAATCCGTAGGGCCAAAATAAATCTGCCCCTACGGATTTCATTATCCGTAGGGGCTACCCCCTATTTTAGTAGTGATTCCGACATTTAAATCATCATAAACTTGCTATACCTTTAATTAGATCACGAGGTAATGACCTACCTCCTCACAACACTCATTTGCAACATAGCACAATACCTTTCGGGAACATAGAATACGGGAAAACGAAACATTTCAAATAAATACAATTACTATTAAAACCGTTTTCTAAAAGATTAGTATTTTACACAAATCTTTGCAAAGTGCCGCTACAACCCACTTTGGGGAACCCGACTGGGATGGTGTGGATTATCGCACGTCCCTGGGCTTAGTAATGCGAGATTGAGACCTCCGCAAGGAGCATTCGGTCTCGAGAGATTTAAAATACGACATCTTAAGAAAAATAAGATTTTTAGAAATATAAAATATATATTAAAATTATTTTATATGTTTATGTATATATGTAACATTAAAATATCTATTCTGAAATAATATAAATATTCTAACTCTTTTCAAAAATCACAAGTATCACTTTACATTAATATACCATGAATTCCATACAAGTCAATATTACAAATAAATACCCTTTACTATGAATTTAGGATATTTTCACTAGATATATCACAATTATAAAATCTACATTCATGATAACTCTAAAGACGATAAATAAATACTTGGGGAGTATTTTGAAAAGCATATAAAAGTAATTTTACATAAACCCCTCTCAAGTTCTATAAATTACCCTAAGGACCCTAGTAAACATAGGTTTAAGCGGGACCAATCTCTTGAGCCTCAGGAAGCCGGAGAAGTGGGTGCTTGCCTATCTAAGGTAAACAACTTAACAACGATGTTATCAATGTAGGGTTAGCTTAGCACCTTAGTAAGGTTTTGGCAAGCATCAAACATGCTATATTAAAATTTTTGGGGTGCTAAACAAACCCTAACCATGATCTTAACTAGAGACTTAGGGTTAACAAAGCAAGTAAACAACTTTACTTCTAAGAGTTCGGGATTACAACCTTTGTAGTCCATTCCTTCACTTCATAAGCTCCATGTTGAGGTCTCTTCGCCGCGATCATCATGTAACACCTTAGAATGTGATTAGTGGTAATTATGTTTTAATGTGGGGGTTTTGGTAAAAAGTTTACCAAAACGGTTTTCAAATAATTTATCTGGTTTTATGAATATTTTATTAGAATTTTAACTGTACTGCACACACTTGTGCATGTTAACTAGGGTTAAGTCTAGGGTTAACCATGTTTGGATAAGCATGGTGGACTAACCCAATTGTTAATTTAATTTGTTTTTAATTAAAGGGTTTTAGTTTTTAAAATGAGTTAGGGTTAGGGGTTGACTAGTGTAGGTGAGAGAGAGGCTATGATGGCTTGTGCCATGCTTGGCATTTAATGAGGAGAGAGGGTGAGGGGTTGACTCTCATTGTTTTGTTGTCAAATCAATTGTATTTTTCTCTCACACTCATTCTCACTCATATCTCTCCTTCTCACTCTCTCTCACACACACAACACCCAACAACAGCAACATCAGCATCAGCAGCAGCTACAACAGAAGCAACAGCAGCAACAGAAGTGGCAGCAGCAACAACAACAACACCATAGCAACAGCAGCACAACAACACCAACAACAACACAGCAGTAGCAACAACACAGCAGCATCAGCACCAGCACACCACCACCACCACCAACAGCAACAACAATAGCAGCAGCATCAGCATCAGCAGCAGCTGCAACAGAGGCAACAACAGCAGCTTAGCAATAGCAGCAGCACTTCAGCAGCAGCAACACCTTCTTCTTCTTTTTTTTCTTCTTCTCTTATCCTACATCCTAGGATCCCTAGAGGTATAATCTCTTAACTTGACTTCTTTCTTTGCTAGGATATGGTTTCTAAGCTTAAGTATAGTGTTTACTATATGAATTAGTGCTAGTTTTGGGTGATTTGAGTGAGATTTGGCCAAGTGATGGTTTTAATTGATAATATAGCTTGACTAAGTGCTGTTAAGGCCAGTTGACCCAAGATTTATCCCAGATTTCAGTAAAATACCAGATTGTTTCGAATTGGTGTAACTTGGCGTTTTATTTCGACTTTTTAGCCTTTCTGGAATCTGCTCTTGACCCAGGCCCTTCAGGAAAAAGTTGTGGATACTGTAGCATAGTGACCATGTCAGAGACACACACACAAAGCACGGGAAACCCTATCCCCAGTTTAGCCGCGGTTTTATTGTTTCTGGCCGCAAATTGCGGCCAGAAGGTAGGCTTGGGTGCTGGGGTTTGTTCTGTAGGTGTCTGCTGTGTATCTAGGGTTTTTGGTATGTGCAACTTTTTCTGTTTTGACTCGAGTAGAAATCTGGAGTATTAAACCCTATATCGATGCTTTTTAAACTTGTGTGACACGTGTGTGATCTGAGTTGGTTCTGTGGTGCGCTGCGCGACACAGCGTGTCAGGTTGGTTTCTGGTGAGGTTACGCACGTCGCGGCGTATCGAGTGCACGCGCGTTTAGATTCACACACGAGTTATTCTTTTGATCGATATATCACGTTTTGCGGGATTTGCCTTATGTGTGTTACTTTATGTAAATTCTAGGTTCGCAGTCGGGATCTTCGAGCGCCGCGGAGAAAGGAAAGCAGGTGGTCGGACACACCTAGCGCGAGATCACGGGTGAGTAGATGTAACATCTACGGGGGACCATCGTTTGGATAGCGCAAGTCGCCCAATAGTTTAAGTAATGTAAAAGATTCCTAGTGATATTAGTAATTATGAGTTAATGCTTGCATAACATTTTGCTACATTCATGCTCTATGTTGACATACATATGCGAACTCATTCTATAGGACATCTGCACCATTGCCAGGGTTTTTATATGCAGCACGAGCAATATTCATGCGTACACACACGCCTTGGTAATTGCCATGCCACAACACTAGATAACTTATCATCTGAAACATTTCACCATATTTGATGCTTAAAACCTGTGCCATTGCATTTAAATCCTTAAGATGAAATTGTAAGATTGCTATTCATGTGCATGTACCTCATTACATCATTTGTTCATACCTAGTCTATTAACCATACATTGCAACTTGATTATTGATACCATATGCATTCATTATCATTGACATATGCACTTATGATGAATTCTTGAGATTTATGATATTTCTGGATTTCGGGGGAAAGCCGCAAGAATTTCTAAACTTATTACCTCTTTTAAAATATGCAAAGTTGCGGTTTTCTAGTGATGTAGGTGTCGTCCACCATGAGTTTGATGTGGTTTTTGAGACCCATTTCGAGGAGTTGGATGAACCGTCTCGGGTATATGGTGGGCCCGGTAAGGTATCCCGGGGCGAGAAGGTCGCAGATGATGGCGTTGAGCCTGACAGGGGAGCACTGCCTACCGGTGACTTTTTGGCATGGCGGATATCCAGAGGATACTGACCGTGGCCACGAGATGTTGAGATATGGATATTTGAGATGGGTCAGCCGTACGGCTGAGGCCAGAGATACTGTGATATGGATACTTGAGATTTGAGACAGTTTTGAGGTGTCGATGCTGGACACGGATTCTTGATGATTCTAGTGATGTTTTGCTGATATTTCAAAAGAGATTCTAAAAAAGAAAATAATGATTCTTATACCTACCTATTCAGATCACGAGTTGATTCATGTTGCATACCTACCTGCTGACACATTCATGTTGCATACATACCTGCTAGTATATCCTGCCTTATCCGAATTGTAGATGCTAGGATGCTTGTGTGCATGCTTGCGATAACCTCTATAGATGTTATTTATTACTCACGAGTTGGCAACTCACCGCCGTTGTGCCACAGCCTTTTTGCAGGTCCGCTCCATCAGCATAGTAGCGGCGGGCGCACTAGCTTCTTTTGCCTCTTTTGCCTAGACTCGAGGGTTTTGCTCATAGGTGGGTTGTGTTATTATTTTGTACCACCTTGTATATTCATTGTATCTAGAGTACTCCATCTACTGTCTCAGCTGCACCTGTTATTTGTATTGTTGTATATTGACCTAGAGACGAGGCTGTAGATTTGTGGACTTTTATGCTGTATTTGGGGTCGAGCTCACTTGAGTCGACATGATATTTTACTTGTGCTTCTTATGCTTATTTATGCACATTGCTGTTTTACATTGCGTGGGATTTGTGACCGCCTTGGGGGGAAGAGCTAGCTCCCACTTGGGGATGCCATATTTCCTGTTATTCATTCATACTCCTGTTTTGTACCAGTTTAGGGGCCTGTTTTTACAAAGGAGACTCTGCCGGAATTTTTGGGAAAAGGGATGTTGCTTTTAAAAAGCTTGATGTGACTTAATGGGTTAAATCGCTTTCACTAAATTAGTTTTCCTTCACTTTATGTCTTAATCGGGTTTTGATTTCTGAGCTTTGGCATTCTTATTTTAAGTACGCCTTGAGACGATTCGTAACATAAGTGCCAGTCACGTTCCGTACCGTGCGGGTCATGACAAAGTTGGTATCAAAGCCAGGTTTTACCTTTCTGAGTGTAGGATGACTCTAGGTAGATGGAGTAAGTGACTTAAGTAGGGTAACGTAGCGTGCGTATGTCCGCGGCATACTTGCGATACGGTACTCCGCCTAGGTGACTTTAGGATATACTTGCTTGAAATTCCTTCTTCAATTCCGTGTATCCTATGATTCTATCGCGCTATTCTTACTATCATGTTTCCTGTACCAGCCACTATGCCGCCGAAGGCTACGAGAGCGCAGAGGGCTGCCGCCCGAGATGAGATCCGAGCAGGCTCGTCCGAGACGAGGACCGAGCAGGGTGGTATACCTACGCCTCAGGGACAGACTGATCCGCCTTCCCCAGGCCGCATGTATAGGCTAGAGTCTAGTATGGAGGAGCTACGACAGATGATTGGAGGTATGTAGGAGTTACGACAGATGGTGGGATCTTTAGTAGAGGCTAGTCGTGCACCGAGATCGGAGGACATACCTACCACATCACAGACTACCATGGTACCTGCTACCCAGAAAGTTGCTCCTACTACTACTACCGTGGCTATCCCAGTATCACTACAGGATTTCATGAGGCTGAGACCTCCGGTCTTCACCGGCACAGATGCAGCGGAGGATCCACAGACATTCCTTGGCAAATTAGCCAGGATTTGTCGTTCGTTCAGATGTTCTGACGATCGATGGGTGGAGCTTGCGAGTTTCCGTATAGAGGTCCTTGTGCAGACGTGGTGTGAGTCCGTCGAGAGAGGTCGAGTTGCAGGTCTACCTCCTATGACTTGGGCCGAGTTCACAGCGGTATTTCTAGCTCGTTTCCTTCCAGAGAGCGTTCGTGACGCTAGAGCTCGTAGTTTTGAAGCTTTGATCAAGACTCCCGGGATGACGGTGTCTGAGTATGATGCCCAGTTCACACAATTGTCCAGATATGCTCCGTATTTGATTGATACTGAGGAAAAGAGAGTGAAGAGGTTCGTGCAGGGACTTGACACCCAGCTATTTCTGGCCATCGGCGCCCAGCACTTCGACACTTATTCAGCTGCTATGGACACGGCATTATGGATGGAGGCACACATTTCAGCGACTTCGGTCGTTTCTAGGCCGAAGAGGATTCGTACCGATGTGCCAGCTCAGAGGTATCGTGCCAGGTTCTTTATGAGAGATGGTGCCGGCAGAGGAGTTGGGCGGGGTCAGCTATATGGTTTATATCCGTAGGGATAGTAAGCGTCGCCAGGATGCTATGGGTGCGGGAGTCTACACCATCGTATCAGAGACTGCCCGGTGAGACGGCAGGGAGCGGCGATAGTTCCACATGTGACTTTACCACCATCACCACCTCCTCCTCAGAGAGCTCTACTTCCTACCCTAGGCGATGCTCCACGTCAGTTTGATGCACCCAGAGGCCGTGGACGTGGTGGTCCGATCCAGAGAGGACGAGGAGGCCAAGGCCAAGGCCGAGGACAGCCAGCTATTGGTGGGGGACAGGCCCGAGTATTTGCTTTGACACCGCAGGATGCACAGGCATCCAACGCCGTTGTGACAGGTACCTTTCCAGTTTGTTCTTTCGACGCACGAGTATTATTCGACCCAGGTTCCACACATTCGTATGTCTCTATTCACTTTGCACCGATGTTGGGCCGTGAGCCATCGTCGTTAGATCAGACGCTTGTTGTTATTACTCCGGTAGGCGAGTCGTTTGTCGCTCGTTTTGTGTTTCGTTTGTGTTCCGTTCGTATCGGGGAGAGGGATTCATCGGTTTATTTGATTCTCCTCGATATGTTGGACTTTGATGTGCTTCTGGGCATGGACTGGCTAGCCACTTATTATGCTTCTGTGGACTGTCGTGAGAAGGCAGTCAGATTTAGCTTTCCGGGGGAGCCAGTCCTTGTTTTTCAGGGAGACCGCAGTGTCACCCTTCCCAACTTGATTTCATCTTTTCGCGCCGGTCAGCTACTACGGAAGGGATGTCAGGGATTCTTAGCTTATGTTTGTGATACTCGAGCTGCAGAGGTTCATTTGGACCGGGTCCCGATAGTTAGTGAGTTTCCTGATGAGCTGCCTGGGCTACCACCTGAGCGCGATGTTGAGTTCTGCATTGACTTGATTCCCGGCTCGAGGCCTATTTCTATACCGCCTTATCGGATGGCCCCGGCGGAGCTTAGAGAGCTGAAGGATCAGTTGCAGGATTTGTTAGATAAAGGGCTTATTCGACCTAGCGTTTCCCCGTGGGGTGCTCCTGTCCTGTTCATCAAGAAGAAAGACGACAGTTTACGTTTGTGTATCGACTACCGCCAGCTGAACAAAGTTACCGTACGGAACAGGTATCCCTTACCACATATCGACGATTTGTTTGACCAGCTTCACAGGGCAGGATATTTTTTGAGGATCGACTTGCGATCAGGATGTAAGTCCACGTTGCCGAACCCGGTTCTTGCGGGGAGGCGGAAACGGTATAAAAATCAAATTTTTACCGCACTAGGCAACATGGACTAACAAAAGTCGGGATCATTTCTAAACAAAACTAGCTACCAAGCTAAAGAGAGTTAGCTACTCGGAAAAGGTGTTATACCTCACTTGAACTCCTTCTTCTTGAAACCTTTGTAGAGGTTGGATGGTGCTTTCTTCGTCGCCTTCTTTCGTCAAAGATGGATCCACCTGAGGGTTCAACCTTGGGCTCCTTTCTCGAACTTTGAGAGAACTAAGGTCTTTGGCTTTCTAGACCTTCAACCCTAGAGTGAGTAGAGAGTGGTTTAGGGTATTTTTAACTCAAGGAGAGGTTTCTCAACACATGAGAATGAATCTCCTTGAACTAGAGTAGGAGGAAGAAGAAGAGAGGAGAGAGAGTGAATATGATAGAATGAAATGGTTTTTCAACCATAACAAAATATAAGTGATTTATCAAAAATAATATTAATCAAAAATGAAAAGGTGATGGTTAGTTTGAATAGACCATTATCATATCACCATAAATGATTTTGCAAAGATCAAAGAGCATCTAAAAAGCTAATGATGATGGTCAAAGTTTCAAACCTAGTCAACTAGTCAACCTTGGTCAACAAGTCAACAAGCCCAACCATGACACAATTTCATTTAATTAATATTATTAATTGATAAATCACAAGATCATTAGGGTTTGGAAAAAGACGACTGTCAACTGTGCATACACACCCGTTCCAAAACCCCAATGAAAAATCTCTTCCTCCGCCTCAATCAATTGTGCATACACACCCGCGTTCATGTTCCGAGGAACACGAACACAAAGAGATAAAACCAATCCCAAATCATATACTATGATCCGGCTTAAACCAAAGCCCGCTAGTATAAGCTGTCCGGACAACAAACGTGCACAAGTGCACGGATGTGAACGAACCCTGTCGCAAAACCATGCGACCTCTACTCATTTTGCCCAAAGGCGAATAGCCCTCTGTGTGGGACTCTAAAGACTCGACACTACGCTGGCAGTGGGTTTAACCACAGACCGCAAGCGGCACTAGCTGTACGTAACGGTCCCCAGGTAGATACCGATAAGAAGACTGACGAGGTGAACCCCATCTGAACCTGAATGTGACAGTCTTCGTACAGTCCGGTCTGTTCGTCTGATACATCGCATGGCGGGCCTAGGGGGCGGTAAACGTCAGTCCCCTAATAGCGGTACAAGTCGTGTCGGAGTGAAGCCCAGAACACCCTGTGATAACACTGGAAACCTACCAGTATATCTCGCTTGCCCTGGCCAGGGACTACTCGTGTAATGGCTCTCCTAGACACAGCGCGATGTCAACCCCCAATACCGGGAGAGACGAATCCTGTCTAACCGTCACTGCCTCTAAGTGCTTCGGGACTGCACCCAACTACTACCTGTTTGCACGACTCTTTTGAGCCGTGGTAGGGTAGTAGTCAAAGTACAGTGGAAACACACTTGAGGCGAAGTGACAGTGTCAAGTCAGCGGACTAAGCTGTACTCATGTCACCTGGGAACTGATAACTGACGATAGGTATAATACCAACCAACAGTTCCCGACAAGTCCTGTCTAGTGTACTCATAGCCTAAAGAGCACCCGTATACTATCTCAAGTACGACGTACTGACGGCTGTGGGACAGACCGCCTCCCGCACTGGGATGAGAAGCGCATACGCTAGTCTACTCCGGAGTATCGATGCCCTGTCTCGATAATCCCACGACTAGGGACGTGTATAAGGATGTGCTTGTAGATTACCCAGCCCCCATGAGTGTGACTGCCATCACAACGCTGGTAATCAAGCAAAGATCCTAAGGGCTCCACTAATGTGTATAGATAATATGCTAAAAGAAACACATGTACACATTAAAGTAGAAACAAACCAAGTAGCATACTACCATTTTGAGCAAGATTGTATATACAACTGTGAATATCCCAAGCTTCCATTAAGTAATATACAAACTAGTATGATACAGTAATGGCCTCTAGGGCATATACACTAACAATCTCCCACTTGCACTAAGGCCATGTACTGGCGTATCGAAGACCTATCATCTCGATCAGCCGCTCGAACTGAGTCTGGGGCAAGGCCTTGGTAAATGGATCTGCAGTGTTATCTTCTGAAGCAACCCTCCGACCCCGATCTCCTTGCGATCCACGATCTCCCTGATCAGGTGATACCGCCTCAAGATGTGTCTGGATTTCTGATGGGACCTGGGTTCCTTCGCTAATGCTATAGCCCCGTTGTTGTCGTAATACAGAGGTATTGGATCAACAATGGACGGAACCACCTGAAGTTCTTTCAAGAACTTCCTCATCCAGACGGCTTCTTTTGCGGCATCTGCAGCAGCGATATATTCCGCTTCCATAGTCGAGTCAGCAACGGTTTCCTGTTTGGAACTCTTCCAACACACCGCCCCTCCATTGAGGGTAAAGACAAAGCCCGACATGGACTTGGAATCATCCTTGTCACTCTGGAAGCTGGAGTCAGTAAAGGCCTCGATCTGGAGGTCTTTTCCGCCATACACCAAGAACATCTCCTTAGTCCTTCTCAGGTACTTGAGAATATTCTTTACCGCTATCTATTGTTTCTCCCCAGGGTTTGACTGATACCTGCTTACTACACTCAGTGCATAAGCCACATCTGGTCTGGTACACAACATCGCATACATTATAGAGCCTACCGCAGAAGCGTAGGGTATAATAGACATGCGATCCCTTTCCAAATCAGTCTTGGGAGACATCTCTTTGGAGAGGGTGATCCCGTGACAAGCCGGTAGATTACCGCGCTTGGAATCTTCCATACTGAATCTTTTCAGTATGGTGTCGATGTACCTGGACTGCGAAAGTCCTAATATCCTCTTGGATCTATCACGATAGATCCGGATCCCCAGAATGTAGGAGGCATCACGCAGGTCTTTCATGGAGAACCTGTGTGACAAGAACCCCTTGACAGATTGTAGCATAGGAATGTCATTTCCTATCAACAGAATGTCATCCACGTATAAAACGAGGAATACGACAGTTCTTGCTACAAATCTACTATAGATGCATGGTTCATCTGGATTTTTGATAAAGCCAAATTCATTGACCGTCTCATCGTTCCAACTCCGCGATGCCTGCTTTAGTCCATAGATGGACTTAAGCAACTTGCACACCTTTCCGCTGCTCCCACTCTGAATGAAACCCTCTGGCTGGTCCATATAGACGCACTCTTCTAAATTTCCATTTAGAAAAGCAGTCTTTACGTCCATCTGCCAAATCTCATAATCGTGGAAAGCAGCAATGGCAAGAAGGATCCGAATGGATTTCAGCATAGCTACTGGAGAAAAGGTTTCATCATAGTCCAAACCAGGTCTTTGACGAAAACCCTTTGCAACAAGTTTAGCCTCATAGGTCTCAACCTGTCCATCTACACCAATCTTCCTTTTGAAGATCCACTTGCATCCTACGGGTTTTACCCCATCTGGAGCAATGTCCAACGTCCATACCTTGTTGGTGTACATGGACTCCATTTCGATCCGCATTGCATCCAGCCATTTTACCGAGTCAACGCTCTGAATGGCTTGCTGGAAGCTAGTAGGCTCATCACTATCAATGATGCAGTCCTCTCTATCCCCGTCTATGAGAAAACCGTAGTATCTCTCGGGCGGATGAGACTGCCTACTACTCCTGCGGAGCGGCGTAGGAATGTCCTGATCTTTCGAACCCTCTGGTTCTACTAAGCTTTCAGTAATAGCTTGTGGTTCTGGAATTTCTTCCAGTTCTACTGCGCTCCCACTAATCTCCTTTTCCAAGAACTGGTGTTCTAGGAAGTGGGCATTACGAGAAACAAATACCTTTTGTTCCTCTGCGTGGTAGAAAAGATACCCCCTGGTGTTCTTTGGGTATCCCACAAACTTGCACAGTACTGAGCGTGCCTTGAGTTTGTCCGCATGCTGCTTTTTGACAAAAGCTGGACATCCCCAGATCTTCAGGTATTGAAGATAGGGTTTCTTCCCACTCCATAATTCATATGGTGTGGTAGGCACAGTCTTAGTTGGAACTCGGTTCAAAAGGTATGCAGCTGATTCTAGTGCATATCCCTAGAATGATCGCGGTAACTCAGCGTTACTCATCATGGACCTTACCATATCCAATAGGGTTTGGTTCCGTCTCTCCGATACACCGTTACGTTGCGGAGTGTATGGAGGAGTAAGCTGAGAGAGAATTCCATTCTCTTTTAAGTAATTCAGGAACTTGGCACTCAAGTATTCACCACCTCGATCAGATCTTAGTGTTTTGATACTTTTGCCTGTTTGTTTTTCTACTTCATTCTTGTATTCCTGGAATTTTTCAAAGGCTTCAGATTTATGTTTCATTAAGAAGACATGTCCGAACCTTGAAAAATCATCCGTAAAAGTAATGAAGTAAGAATAACCGCTTCGTGCATGCGTAGACATTAGACCGCACACGTCGCTGTGTACGAGTCCTAAGAGCTCGCTCGCTCTTACTCCGTGTCCAGTGAACGGGGTCTTTGTCATCTTTCCTTTGAGACAGGATTGACAAGTTGCATAAGATCGATACTCGAACGGATCCAAATATCCTTCTTTATGTAACTTAGTCAACCTTCTCTCATTGATGTGACCTGGTCTACAATGCCATAAGAAAGTTTTATTGATTTCTGGAGACTTTCTTTTGTGTGTATTCTGGACATTGAAAATCTGTGGTTGGTTCAATACGTATATACCGTTGTTTAATGTACCTGACCCAATCAGAACTTGATTAAGGTGAATGTTCACAACATTACTTACAAATGCAAATTCATAACCTTCTTTAGATAATAAAGATACAGAAATGATATTACAAGTTGCATTTGGTACAAAATAACAACCACGCAAAACCAAAAAATGTCCATCTGACAAACCCAGGTGATAGTCCCCCACGGCCTCAGCATCCATGCTAGCTCCGTTTTCAACTCTGAGGGTCATGTCACCTGCTTTCAAAAACCTACGCTTTCTCAACGCCTGCAAAGAATTACAGATATGAGATCCTGATCCGGTATCCAATACCCAGGAAGTAGAGTTTATTGATAGACAGTTTTCAATAACATACACATCTGAAGCTGAAGCCGCAACCTGCTTCAGATCCTGTGTCCTGGCTTTCCAAGCCCTGCAATCCTTTTTCCAGTGTCCACTCTTGTGACAGTAAAAGCATTCTTCGTTCCCCACAAGCTTCCCCGCTACCTTTGTTGCTTTTGTCTTTCCCTTCGTATCCACTTTACTGATACCGCCCCTTGGTTTGGCGGGGGCTTTCTTCTTCTTTCCCTTGGCTTTCGCCTTGGACTTGGAAGAGGAAGATCCTCCTACAAACAAAGTGGATGTCTCCCTACCTTTCTGTAGGGTGCCCCCTGCACTCCTCAGCATGTTGAGGAGCTCTGAAAGTTCAACTTCCTTTTCTTGCAAGTTGAAATTCAGGATGAACTGGGCGTAAGTGGAAGGAAGGGACTGAAGAATCATGTCCGTATAGAGCTCATTCTCCAACGTGGTCCCAAGGTCCGCGAGCTCCTCTATGTAGCCAATCATCTTAAGCACGTGTTCCGCTACCGATGATCCGACGGCCAATCTTGCCGAAAACAACTTCTTCGACACTTCGTATCTTGCGATACGAGATTGCTCTCCATACAGTTCTTTTGTATGGAGAAATATGGATTCCAGGTCCATATTCTCATGCCTCCTCTGATGTTCGTTGTCCATAGAGGCAAGCACGAGGCACTTGGCCTTCGCGCAGTCGATTTCCCAGGTCTTACGGATTTCCCTATCCGCGACGCTGGTTTTGGGACCTGGGACAGGGGGAGCTTTGGTGGTAAGAAGATACCCCAACTTATCATAAGTGATTGCCATCTTGACATTCCTGAACCAATCTTTGTAGTTTAGCCCTGTCAGTATGTTTTTATCTAGTAGTAACTTAAGTCCAGTCATGATGTTTGGTCGCTGCAATTAGGAGAGAGAGAAGAAATACTTTAGCATGATGCTCTTGCAAGTTTAGAGTGGTTTTTAATTTGTCTAAACAGGATGGCTCCCACTGTCTCTCGAATCCCTCCTCAAACCATAAAGGAAGAATTAGTCGGGATCAATCTCACCGCACAATACTTGCTTAACCGTTCAGCCAGGCTAGTGTTGGTACTTCGAGGGAGGTTTCCAACGCTTTCGCGAAGTTCCTTAATTAAATAACCTGTTTTACCTGGGGGCGTAGCCCCGCTAACACCTTTCTAGACACCTACTAGGTTTATAGCATTGATCGTTAAGTGAGAAATTTCCCGAGGAGTAGCATATACTCACAGTAGGAGTAGCATATACTCACAGTAAGATACCCCAACTTATCATAAGTGATTGCCATCTTGACATTCCTGAACCAATCTTTGTAGTTTGGCCCTGTCAGTATGTTTTTATCTAGTAGTAACTTAAGTCCAGTCATGATGTTTGGTCCCTGCAATTAGAAGAGAGAGAAGAAACACTTTAGTATGATGCTCTTGCAAGTTTAGAGTGGTTTTTAATTTGTCTAAACAGGATGGCTCCCACTGTCTCTCGAATCCCTCCTCAAACCATAAAGGAAGAATTAGTCGGGATCAATCTCACCGCACAATACTTGCTTAACCGTTCAGCCAGGCTAGTGTTGGTACTTCGAGGGAGGTTTTCTAACGCTTTCGCGAAGTTCCTTAATTAAATAACCTCTTTTCCCTGAGGGCGTAGCCCCGCTAACACCTTTCTAGACACCTACTAGGTTTATAGCATTAATCGTTAAGTGAGAAATTTCCTGAACCAATCTTTGTAGTTTGGCCCTGTCAGTATGTTTTTATCTAGTAGTAACTTAAGTCCAGTCATGATGTTTGGTCGCTGCAATTAGGAGAGAGAGAAGAAACACTTTAGCAAGATGCTCTTGCAAGTTTAGAGTGGTTTTTAATTTGTCTAAACAGGATGGCTCCCACTGTCTCTCGAATCCCTCCTCAAACCATAAAGGAAGAATTAGTTGGGATCAATCTCACCGCACAATACTTGCTTAACCGTTCAGCCAGGCTAGTGTTGGTACTTCGAGGGAAGTTTTCCAATGCTTTCGCGAAGTTCCTTAATTAAATAACCTCTTTTCCCTGGGGCGTAGCCCCGCTAACACCTTTCTAGACACCTACAAGGTTTATAGCATTGATCTTTAAGTGAGAAATTTTCCGAGGAGTAGCATATACTCACAGTAGGATCGGGATCCAAATATCATTGCGTGATAAAACTGAAGGAATCTTACCAGAATCATCACACTCCAAATGGTATGCAACGCCAGCAAGTTTCAGTACTTATGAAACTCCCGATGTGATTTTTGCCCCATGCTCTTATGACCTTGGCATGAGGTCAAAATGTCATAAGTCAAATGTCAAGTTCTACCCATCATTATCCAGGTTAATTTGAACCCACCCGTACCTACCCTTGACATAGGCCAAAATGGCAGTACGACTGTCTCAAATCAACGCATTCTATCTATGCAACAGATAAATATCCGGCAGCTACCAATCACTATGCCTTGGCGTGAGGTCAAAATACATAGCTTGAATACTACCGAATATTTAATTGAAATGATGGTGGGCTACGAATGGTTTTGGCGAAACCGTGAACGTAGTGAACTTGATATAATCGATGGAACGAGATAGCTTTTAAAAGGAGTGGCTCAATCTCCGCATTTAAAAGTTTAGTTTTGAAAAGAACCGAGTGGTTTTCAAAGTGTTCCAATCGACTTTTGCTTGGTTTATTTTCTTGCATTAGTTCTTTTAATGCGTCCCATCAATTAATCCTACCATTACAGAAAACAACCAAAATATGACGTACGCTTATGCCATTCGCATTCGCCACGGGGCCCCGTCATCACCCGTTAGGTTACTTAACTAACGACAGAGCGGGGGCTGGGCTAGCGCGGCTGAAAAACATAAGCAACGCCTAAATAGTTATTATATATAAATATATAGCAATGATAGACATTACAGATCACAGATGAATACATTGGATATACTAGGAATCCGCAATCCGTTCGAGCCTGCAACGATAAGCGGATTACACGGTCGCGGTGAATAGCCAATACCCCACCCAAGACCCCTACGGGTGCGGCAAACTACCCGCCAAGTACCCGAAGCGAAGCAACCTCCCTCAGCTCCGTGAGTAGGCCACTCGGCACTTCGAGATACCCGGTAGTTTGTGCACCCCCTCCATGGATCTATCCTAGGAGAAAAAACAGTAAAAAGAATTATACAATGACGGCTACAACCCCGACCCGGTTGTGCGGCCATAAAAATATTATTACATCAATTTACATATTACATGAATGAAAGAAAAAGAAAAACTCATCTCACATCCACCCCGGCTATTCACCCGTGACAATCCAACGCATTCATATACACATACCATCATCAAACACAGATCACAGATATGTATAACCCCCACTAATCGACATATAGCGATTAGCCGACGTTCAATACATAAAAACATTACAGATATAACCGATTAGTCAAAGTATAGTGAAGTTCGATCAAAAATACGGATTTATAGGCCCCCAAATACAAATTTCTTTTCTGGAAAATCTGGGCTGAAATAAACCATCTTAAAAATCCCAACACCACAACCTAAAAACACTGCACCAAACTCGGTCATGAGCCGAGTCAAAACGGCGGCGGTTCCGCGGCAAATGTATACCCATTGCCGTGGAACCACGGCGCTTTGAAGGGATCACTCGACTGTTTTTGGTGGGCTTCTTCACAAAACCCTGAGATGATTTTTGGAGTATGACTTTTTATTTTTAGAACAGAAAAAATTTTAACAGAAACTTAGGGTTTTACATGTCGTAGTTTTGTGATTTTTCCGATCGAACTTCTATACACTTTACTACCTAGCTAGTTTATGTTTAGTTAGGCTCTGATACCACTGTAAGTCCACGTTGCCGACCCCGGTTCTTGCGAGGAGGCGGAAACGGTATAAAAATCAAATTTTTAGCGCACTAGGCAACATGGACTAACAAAAGTCGGGATCATTTCTAAACAAAACTAGCTACCAAGCTAAAGAGAGTTAGCTACTCGGAAAAGGTGTTATACCTCACTTGAACTCCTTCTTCTTGAAACCTTTGTAGAGGTTGGATGGTGCTTTCTTCGTCGCCTTCTTTCGTCAAAGATGGATCCACCTGAGGGTTCAACCTTGGGCTCCTTTCTCGAACTTTGAGAGAACTAAGGTCTTTGGCTTGCTAGACCTTCAACCCTAGAGTGAGTAGAGAGTGGTTTAGGGTATTTTTATCTCAAGGAGAGGTTTCTCAACACATGAGAATGAATCTCCTTGAACTAGAGGAGGAGGAAGAAGAAGAGAGGAGAGAGAGTGAATATGATAGAATGAAATGGTTTTTCAACCATAACAAAATATAAGTGATTTATCAAAAATAATATTAATCAAAAATGAAAAGGTGATGGTTAGTTTGAATAGACCATTATCATATCACCATAAATGATTTTGCAAAGATCAAAGAGCATCTAAAAAGCTAATGATGATGGTCAAAGTTTCAAACCTAGTCAACTAGTCCACCTTGGTCAACAAGTCAACAAGCCCAACCATGACAAAATTTCATTTAATTAATATTATTAATTGATAAATCACAAGATCATTAGGGTTTGGAAAAAGACGACTGTCAACTGTGCATACACACCCGTTCCAAAACCCCAATGAAAAATCTCTTCCTCCGCCTCAATCAACTGTGCATAGACACCCGCGTTCATATTCCGAGGAACACGAATACAAAGAGATAAAACCAATCCCAAATCATATACTAGGATCCGGCTTAAACCAAAGTCCGCTAGTATAAGCTGTCCGGACAACAAACGTGCACAAGTGCGCGGATGTGAACGAACCCTGTCGCAAAACCATGCGACCTCTACTCATTTTGCCCAAAGGCGAATAGCCCTCTGTGTGGGACTCTAAAGACTCGACACTACGCTGGCAGTGGGTTTAACCACAAACCGCAAGCGGCACTAGCTGTACGTAACGGTCCCCAGGTAGATGCCGATAAGAAGACTGACGAGGTGAACCCCATCTGAACTCCTACTGAGCCTGAATGTGACAGTTTCCGTACAGTCCGGTCTGTTCGTCTGATACATCGCATGGCGGGCCTAGGGGGGCGGTAAATGTCAGTCCCCTAATAGCGGTACAAGTCGTGTCGGAGTGAAGCCCAGAACACCCTGAGATAACACTGGAAACCTACCAGTATATCCCGCTTGCCCTGGCCAGGGACTACTCATGTAATGGCTCTCCTAGACACAGCGCGATGTCAACCCCCAATACCGGGAGAGACGAATCCTGTCTAACCGTCACTGCCTCCAAGTGCTTCGGGACTGCACCCAACTACTACCTGTTTGCACGACTCTTTTGAGCCGTGGTAGGGTAGTAGTCAAAGTACAGTGGGAACACACTTGAGGCGAAGTGACAGTGTCAAGTCAGCGGACTAAGCTGTACTCATGTCACCTGGGAACTGATAATTGACGATAGGTATAATACCAACCAACACTTCCCGACAAGTCCTGTCCAGTGTACTCGTAGCCTAACGAGCACCCGTATACTATCTCAAGTACGACGTACTGACGGCTGTGGGACAGACCGCCTCCCGCACTGGGATGAGAAGCACATACGCTAGCCTACTCCGGAGTATCGATGCCCTGTCTCGATAATCCCACGACTAGGGACGTGTATAAGGATGTGCTTGTAGATTACCCAGCCGCCACGAGTGTGACTGCCATCACAACGCTGGTAATCAAGCAAAGATCCTAAGGGCTCCACAAATGTGTATAGATAATATGCTAAAAGAAACACATGTACACATTAAAGTAGAAACAAACCAAGTAGCATACTACCATTTTGAGCAAGATTGTGTATACAACTGTGAATATCCCAAGCTTCCATTAAGTAATATACAAACTAGTATGATACAGTAATGGCCTCTAGGGCATATACACTAACAATCTCCCACTTGCACTAAGGCCATGTACTGGCGTATCGAAGACCTATCATCTCGATCAGCCGCTCGAACTGAGTCTGGGGCAAGGCCTTGGTGAATGGATCTGCAGTGTTATCTTCTGAAGCAACCCTCCGAACCCCGATCTCCTTGCGATCCACGATCTCCCTGATCAGGTGATACCGCCTCAAGATGTGTCTGGATTTCTGATGGGACCTGGGTTCCTTCGCTAATGCTATAGCCCCGTTGTTGTCACAATACAGAGGTATTGGATCAACAATGGACGGAACCACCTGAAGTTCTTTCAAGAACTTCCTCATCCAGACCGCTTCTTTTGCGGCATCTGCAGCAGCGATATATTCCGCTTCCATAGTCGAGTCAGCAACGGTTTTCTGTTTGGAACTCTTCCAACACACCGCCCCTCCATTGAGGGTAAAGACAAAGCCCGACATGGACTTGGAATCATCCTTGTCACTCTGGAAGCTGGAGTCAGCAAAGGCCTCGATCTGGAGGTCTTTTCCGCCATACACCAAGAACATCTCTTTAGTCCTTCTCAGGTACTTGAGAATGTTCTTTACCGCTATCCAGTGTTTCTCCCCAGGGTTTGACTGATACCTGCTTACTACACTCAGTGCATAAGCCACATCTGGTCTGGTACACAATATCGCATACATTATAGAGCCTACCACAGAAGCGTAGGGTATAATAGACATGCGATCCCTTTCCAAATCAGTCTTGGGAGACATCTCTTTGGAGAGGGTGATCCCGTGATAAGCCGGTAGATTACCGCGCTTGGAATCTTCCATACTGAATCTTTTCAGTATGGTGTCGATGTACCTGGACTGCGAAAGTCCTAATATCCTCTTGGATCTATCACGATAGATCCGGATCCCCAGAATGTAGGAGGCATCACCCAGGTCTTTCATGGAGAACCTGTGTGACAAGAACCCTTTGACAGATTGTAGCATAGGAATGTCATTTCCTATCAACAGAATGTCATCCACGTATAAAACGAGGAATACGACAGTTCTTGCTACAAATCTACTATAGATGCATGGTTCATCTGGATTTTTGATAAAGCCAAATTCTTTGACTGTCTATTGAATAGGGTTCAAATCAAATCAGTTGCCTACCACTTCATATGTGATATGGAAAGGGAAGAGCCTATATCTTAAGTTTGTTAAGATTTGGGGTTGTCCGGCCTATGTCTAAAAAGCAAAATCCGGACAAGCTCGAGGCAAGGTCTGTTATGTAGAACTGGAAATGTTCCAGCTATACAAACTGCAGCTGATGATTTGGTAGAACCAAAGGATTCAGTAGATACCAACGAACCTCAGTCTCTCCGCCGATCTAGTAGGGTTCTTCACCCACCTGAGAGATACTTCTGTTTCTCTATGACAGTGGGAGCGAGGAATGCATCATGAGATGATGACCCAACTAGTTTCGAGCTGGCCATCAAGAGTGGGACTCTGTAAGAATGGCTGGATGCTTAGCGATCTGAGATGGAATCCTTATACACCAACAAAGTATGGACTTTAGTTGCTTTATCTGAAGGGTTAAATCCCTATCAGGAGCAAGTATATCTTGAGAAGATTACTTGGTGTACATGGAAAAGTTGAGACTTTCAAAGCTAGACTTGTTAAAAGTTTGCATCATTGACCAAGTATGGATTATGATGAAACCTTTTCTAAATAGCTATGCTTAAGTCCATCCAGATCCTACTTGCCACGGCTACATACCATGACTACGATATCTGGCGGTTGGGTGCTATGACTGCTTTTCTAAGTGATGTTTTAAAAGAGTGCGTCTATAAGTACACAGCCAGAGGGCCTCGTAGACAGTGGGAGCAGCGGAAACGGGTGCAAGATGTTTTATGTGATAAAGCAGGCATCGCGGAGTTGGAACGTCTGTTTTGATGTATTAGTCAAAGAGTTTGAAATCATCAAAATGGTAGATGAACCTTGTATAAACAAAAGGGTAGTAGGGAGTATGGTGGTGATCCTCGTAGAGTACGTGGATGGCATACTCTTGATAAGAAAGGAGTTTCCTATGCTACGCTCGGTCAATCTCCGCTTATCACAATGATTCTCCATATAGGATCAAATTGATACCTCCTAAATCCTGGGTTTTGGATCTATGAGATAGATCTATTTGGATGTTAGGATACTCACTAGTTGTTGTGAGATGGTATCAGTTGATCCTGGGGAGAATCACTGGAAAGGTTCCAGGGTGATAAGGACGACTGAAAGTCAGTCACAGGCATTGTCTTTACCCTCAGTAAAGGGACGGTATGTTGGAAGAGTTCCAAGCTAGATACCGTGGCAAACTAGACGATAAAGGCTGGATACATCGCTACTTAAGATGCTACCAAAAGAGGCAGTCTGGATGTATATTTGTTCATGAGATGAACTTAGTTCCTCCCATTGTGTGACAATGGAGTTATGGCTTATGCCAAGAAACGTCCGTCCCATCAGTGATCCAGACATATTCTAAGGCAGTATCACCTAATCATGGAGATGGTTGATCTCCAAGGAGATCGAGGTTAGGAGAGAAGACTCAGAGGACAACACGGCGGATCCACTCACAAAGGCCTTTTCCCAGAGAGAGACTTTTATGGGATGGTTGAGTATGAGATACTACAACCACTGCTACAGATGGCCCTAGTGCAAGTGGGAGATTGTTAGTTATATATATGCCCTAGAGGCCATTACTGTACATAGGATGTATATTGTAGTGGATTGATTGAAAGAATTTAAGTTAACCGCAATCAAGACGGTGTCGCTATGCAGCTAGCCGGTTGAGCACGGGTCGATCCACAGGGAGATGGTTCTATTTCCGTTCTTGTCTTAGACGAGTCAATAAAGAATCTGTATATGTTTGTTTGGTCTAACCTATGTGTATTATTTGCAAGTATAAAGTTGTTAAGAAAAAGATACGAAATTGTAAGCTAAAGAAATCCGTACTCAAAACCTTTGAGCCGAGTCTTGACCAATTGAAGCTAGAGCAATCGGCAACAACGTGGATTAGGGGATTTAAGCGCGGTATTCATGGAATCCGGCTTATTTACCCTTGTCCTTCCGTTCTTGTCTCTTGCTTTCGCCTCCGGCCAAACCGAACGCAACCGGTCGCGGTTAGGAATCACCGTTACCTTGTTAGGGTAGGGTGCCTAACGGAGCGCTTGCGTATGGTTTGGGCGGAGTTCAATGGAAAATAACGGGAAAAGAAAATAAGAAAAGAAATGTTAACTTACAATATCATATGGATTCTTAACAACAACAATAATTACAACATTCACAAAATGAACAAAAGAGAGCAAAAGAAAAGAACAAAGAAAAGAAAAGATTACAAGTAATTAAGTGCATGAATTAAATTGCAAGAAAGTAAAGCAAGATAATAATAAGCAAGTAATAAAAAGCGATAAAAGAACAAGAAACTAGAACTCAAGACAAGCATGTGATCAATAGCCAACCTTTAAACTTGCAAGCTCAATCAAGAGGTTGCAGGATCAAGGGAAGGGTAGAGAACGCATGTGAAATGAAGCGCTAATTTCATAAGAAAATACGACCCTTGAGATCAATAACTAACCCTTAACCGTTCAAGCTCAATGAAGAGGTTGAATGATCAAGAGAAAGCAAGAATCTCAAGGGGAAGAAGAAACACAAGAGAATGATACAAAAAGCCCTCATCTTCATTAATCTCCCACTCAAAAAGCTCTCACTACAATTTTCATGGAAAAAGAATGAAGAAGAAGAAGAAAAAGACTAAATCCTAAAAAGAAAGAAGAACAA
Organism: Agapanthus africanus; assembly: GCA_030015575.1. Lineage (NCBI taxonomy): Eukaryota > Viridiplantae > Streptophyta > Magnoliopsida > Asparagales > Amaryllidaceae > Agapanthus > Agapanthus africanus. The sequence continues at coordinate 382,663,266 of JASDDO010000026.1, forward strand.
AAGAATCCCCCTTGGTTGGGCTCAGATCTGCTGTATTTATAGGCAGGGAAATGAAACCCTAGGGGCAAATTCTGACATAAAATGAAGTACCCAAAGTGCCCATGAAAAACGACAGAATGAAGACACCACATAGCCACGGATCCGCGGCCAATACCCCCTATTGGCCGCGGATCCGCGGCCCTTTAGTGGTGTTGGGCTGTGGGCTTTGGTCGGGGTCCCTGGTTTGTTGTCCTCTTCAGTGTGGTATATGACTTTTCTCAGAATCTCTTCACAATATTTCCAGAATTCTAGCACAACAAAAAGGTGATGTGATGTGGATCTTTTGCCATGATTGTCTCGAGCTCCGCGTAGATTTCTTGGATCTTGTGTTGCCATTGAGCCTTGTGCATGAAAATGACATTGATTTGCCATTTTTGTCTTCTTAAACCGGTATGTGGCAACACACGGATAGAGAGCGGAGACCGTGCTTATCAGTTGTTGGCAGTAATCCGGAATTTGTCGTACTTTTCATGGATATTCACTGTTCAGAGCCGAGAACCTGTATTCTGCAATTATGTAGCAAACACTGATCAAAAGCACCTACCTATAAACACACGAGCGTAAGAATGGGCGGTATAAAATACAGTATTCTGGTATGAACAAATACCCCCAAACTTAACTTTTGCTCGTCCCGAGCAAAACCAATTATTCACAAAAATAAAATCCTAACCGCACTTTCGCAGGGAACACGATTGCACTGAGCACGTGCAACAAGCCGTTAAACCTCTACGTGTCCCTAGTAGGAGGAGTGTTGTCTCCTGAGGGTTTTCAGCGGATTACACCCACAAAATCCCGTCAAGCTAGTGTCATAAGTTAACATCGATTCTACTCCTACAGTTTAGTATTTACGTTAGAAATTCTATCATCCTAAGTTAGAAATATCCAACCCTTATTTTTCACACCTCCTATCTATTTAGCCTTAGATCATATACGTTCCAAAAAAGTTTAGAAAGATGTTGGTTCTCCTGAGTTTTCCTTCTAAAGTGAGGCCTCAAATTAGGGATTTTTATCAACTTTACAGAAAACACAAGTCTTATTCTTTATTTCTATCTTTTATTCAAACATCGATTGTATACCCCTACGTGTGTGTATATTTGCACCCCTACACTCAAGAATTCAATTCAAGCTATAATACCCTTGCCCTAATACCTAATACTACTTCTTTTCATTAAGGATGGACGGATTTGCTCACACACCTTTCATGCGACTATTAATGCTTCTTGAGGCACTAACGACCGATTACTGAATGTGTGAACTTTAAAGCGTAAATAGCAGTCTCCAGGTCTTGATTTTATTCTATTTTTTTCTTTTTCTTTTTCTTTTTTTCTTTTTTCAAGACCGGATATCTTTTTCAATATGCTCTTTTGGTGTTTAGCTTTAAATACCGTTTTTTCTTTCATACTAGGCTTTCAGGCAAGAGTATTTCTAGGTATCCTCTACTATCCCAAGTTTCAAGGTGCGTGTATGTGCAGTTTGTAGGGTATATACTTTCTAAATTTGAACTCAAGAAAAGAAACTATTTTTCAGACTTATCCTCCAGTAAAGCCTCAATACTTTCCCTTCATCTTGACTTAACTCAAGAACTGAACTCAAGATTATCTATTTCTCAAGAAAACTGCAAGGACGTATACTTACCAAAATTAGACAGAATGAGGGTTATTTTTAGGGTTTTCAATTCCTAAGCATAGAATTTAGTTATTTCTATCATATCAACTAAACTTTCGGAATAAATATCTAAGTTACCCTATTAGCCAACTTGACGACAAAGTTTTTATATTTTTGGAAAATTTTCGATTTTTATGGGTTTTTAAATAAGGTATGCAAATGCAAAATATACAAATGAATGCGAAGGAAGAAAGCTTACCGAGCACACCCCCAAACTTAAACTTGACAGTGCCCTCACTGTCAGGCTATACCAAGAGGGTCAAAATTGCCGGCGCTCCCCCTAAAAACAAATTATATACAAAAAGGAAAACAAAAAATATATACAAAAAAGGTGTCCCCCCCAAACTTAAGTAAAACAGTGTTTTCACTGTTAAGCGTTGAAGTTCAGGATTAGGGGGGAAAGAACAGTATCAAGCTATACAAGGCCTTACACAGGCCAAAGGTGAGCACCAACCATTCAAAGATCTTATCGTGATAAAGCAGTGGTTGGTCAAAGAAGGCGTAGAGAAAAGAGAGAGAGAATACGCGAGACCGTATGGAGAGAGAAGCAGGATACGGTCTCGGTATATGAGAGGAAGAAGAATGGCGGAAGGGAAAAAGAAGTGGAGTACGAACTTGAGGGTGCAAATGGAGTGAATAGATTAGCACAATTTGTGATGAGCGATGTGTAAAAATCGATTGTGCTAATCTATTAACCCGTCGAGAGATTGGGTCAAATCCCTCAAGATTCGTAAGAAGCCATGGGTACGCCGAACTTGGTAAACCAGACATAGGGAGTGAAAATGATACGGGTTCTTGCAAGGTCGGAACGATGTAAAGGATGGAGGAAAGTGGTTGAGGAAGGGTATCGGTTAAGGGTTCTGGAGGGTGTACACAGTCAGTGAAAGGAACAGGATGAATTGGAAAATCCGACTCATCATCTAGAACTGTTTCATCCTCAAAAATATCCTCAAAATTTTCCTCAAAGTTAAGCTCATCCATGCATGTTTCATCAAAGTCCAGATGCATATGGGGTTCGGGGAAAACAGTTAATGACTCGGGATGATGAATTGGAGAGAAAAATTCAGCCAAATGTACGGGTTCATCATCCAAAATATTCCCAGCGTCAATATCCTCAATCAAGTGAAAATCAAAATTCTCTGACACCTCATCAAAAGCATGGATTTCAATCGATTCTGGTTCTAAGATGGAGGTGTAGAGGTCAAAAGGATTGGGTGTGGTTTCACTCAAAAGGGTCCCTTCACAATCTGGCAAATTAAACACTACAAAGTCGCACAACTCATTAAACATTGTATCTTCAACCGATACTTCATTTGGGATACTAGATAGACCTTCAACACAGGAGTTGTGGGATTCAATTTGGGACGGGTAGATTTGATTTGGAAGGGGGTACATCTCACTCTCTCCACTCAAATTCACAGCCTGTCCTACCGCCTCTTCATACATTGGAAAATTTAGAGCTAGCAGGAAACTAGCTACCGGGTCAGTAGGTTGTATGAGAGCGGCCAGGAACGCATTCAAATCCATCAATTGTTGGCTTGACGCTACCCTAAAGTCTTCCAATGACTGTTCCAGACTAGACATGGGTTGTGAAGGGGTTTCAGTAAAGGATTCAAAATTGTTTGGATACTGAAAACTCCCAAATGGCGGTTCTGAAGCAATGTCTAGGGAAGGTTCAAAAGTCGGGTAGGACTGGTAGTAATTGAATGGCTGGACAGGAGTGGGATCAACATTGGGATAAGAAGGTGAATGGAATTGTTGATCCCAAGAATTTGTAGTGGTGAAAGGAGTGAAAGATCGGCTACGAGATTGTTCAATACGTTCAGCAATAGACATAGGTCTCGGGGTTACAACTGGATTTTCAAAAGGGGTATCAACGCAAGAAGGTGCGAATGTTTGAAACGGTTGATACGAAGTGGATTGCGGGGTCCAGTTGTTCGTCCTAGACGCGTCTATCCGATCTTTCAAAGAAATTTTTGGCATGGATGGATCGTTCGAAGTTCGACCAAAACAAGAACCGTAGGAAGTAATGTCTGGTTGTGGGTACCAAAGTTCGGCAAGAGTTTTGCGAGGTGGAGTACCCATGATATGAAGAGAGAAGGAAAGAAAGGCAGAGAAAAGGAGGGGAAAAGGAATGTGATATTATTTTTTTTTAGTTTATATATTAACAAAAGAATGAAATATACACACAAAAAGAATATTGAAAAAAACAATCACGACACAAAAATACCACACACCTAATCGTTCTAGGGTTCACCTAGGTCAACTAGACCTGCTCCAGAACTTGATTGTCGAAGTAAAACTGCGTCGAGAAACGGGCTCAAGATACACTGATCACGAGGCCAGGTAAGTGCAGAGATAAGGGGAGGTTTTCCAACGCTTTCGCGAAGTTCCTTAATTAAATAACCCTTTCTCTTTTGGCGGTTGCGCCGTTAACACTTTCCTAGACACCCCGTAAACAATATACCGTTAAGCGATGTTCTAAACACAGTTAACTTCTCCTAGTGAGCGCGAAGTCCTTAAGGCTTAAAGACTAATTTCTTTTAAAATTTGTCCGGGTAAACGTTATGCTCAAGTTCGTGATTTGTGGGCCACGGAAAAGGTGATGAAATCCTTTACCGTATGTTGTGGGGTTCGCTTGCCCTTAAGTCCGTATTAATGTATGCAATGCGCAATTCAATAAAAATTCTATAAAGAATCAAACAATCGTTTTTTAGTTTAAGCGCGGCACTGCAACAAATACGGGTTAGTCAATTTTTAGCGTTTGCTAGCGAACTTGCAAAGAATCTTGCAAAGAATAGAATATTGGATGCGTCGGATTTAAGAAGAAGGTGTTTAAGAAATACGTACCGTTACGTTTTTGGGTTAGGAAACCCCCGTTGAATCAAATCCGGTAAGCTTGGAAAGTTCGCTTGCGCGGGTCAAACTACCCGGATCTTTGGCACTGTACTTCGTAATCACCTTAACTTTGAACGTACACTTTGCTCCCCACAATCGCAGTTTGCAAATCCGCAAAAATCTGCACTCTTGCCCACAAAAATGATCAAAATAACAAAAAGATTTTTATTATTATTATTATTATTATTTTTTTATATATACAAAAAGAATATTAACCCGAATAACAAGAAAGAAAATACGCTACCGTCTTCCCGGCAACGGCGCCATTTGATTGAAAGAATTTAAGTTAACAGCAATCAAGATGGTGTCGCTATGCAGCTAGCCGGTTGAGCACGGGTCGATCCACAGGGAGATGGTTCTATTTCCGTTCTTGTCTTAGACGAGTCAATAAAGAATCTGTATATGTTTGTTTGGTCTAACCTATGTGTATTATTTGCAAGTATAAAGTTGTTAAGAAAAAGATACGAAATTGTAAGCTAAAGAAATCCGTACTCAAAACCTTTGAGCCGAGTCTTGACCAATTGAAGCTAGAGCAATCGACAACAACGTGGATTAGGGGATTTAAGCGCGGTATTCGTGGAATCCGGCTTATTTACCCTTGTCCTTCCGTTCTTGTCTCTTGCTTTCGCCTCCAGCCAAACCGAATGAAAGGTTCCTAGGCAACCTATAGTGGTCTCACAAGGCATCGAACATGCCAAATTTAAAAATTATGGTGCCGAGAAACCCTAGTTAACGGATCGTCGCTAGAATTCTAGGCGAAACTATAAACTAGTTAACTATTTAACTAAAGTTGAGATGCTACAACCTTTGTAGATCCGGATTTCCGCCTCCTTAGCTCCACGTGGTCATGTCCTCGCTGTCCATCATGAATCCTCGACTCGATCATCGGCTTCATCGGGAAAACAAGCGGAATAGGTCGTCGGCTTTGTGTCAAAGACGATCTACGTCGAGGTTGCACAAACTCAAGCTCCGACTTCACAAACTTGTGAAACTTGTGAAGTAAACACCCAAAACAACTTGGCAAGAGGTAGAGGGTGAAGAAATAGGAGGTGGGTTCACTTTAGAATTGGATTTATCTCACTAGATCTCAAGTTGCCATTGTTGTAGCAAGCTTGAAGAAGAAGAAGAAGATGAGCTCAAGAAAAGAATATGATAAGTCTTGTGATAAAAATAAATTTAAATCAAATACTTATCATAACTTGAACTAGGGTTAAGTGTAGAGAATTAACCATGGTCACTTGGATGGGTTAGGGTTAAGCATGAAGATAAGGATGGTTAGCAAAGTCAAAGCTTCATGAAGCTTCAATATAAAACAAACTTAGCCACCATTCTTATCATAACTCATGTCAAATAAATAAATAAACAAATAAATAAATAAATGAATATGCAAAACCCTAATTATCAAATTAACCATGGATTAATTCTATAAACTTAACTATATGATCAAGCATCATCAAACATGATACAAAGTAGTGCACTAAAGCATATCACATATACAATGTGCATCAAGTGAGAAAAATCCGTTTAAAGTGAACCAACACTAGTTAATACAATGCAATATATCAAATATATAATTATGCATTAAATCATTAAATCAACATTTGATTCAATGATCCGGTCATGTCGCACATGACCGACTAGAATGTAATGTATCGATTTATCGAATCAATGATTCGATAACTAGGTCATATCGAATATAACCAATCGAAACATATATCGCGAGAATGAAATGCGGTATCACATACACGCATTATTCTCGGTCCTGCACATATCTCATATGCGCTCCTATTTCGTTTCGCTTGAGCCAGGAAACCTCTGTGTAGGACTCTAAAGACTCGTCAATACGCCGGTAGCAGATGATGATCATATCAAGCACCCACAAGCCGCAAGCGGTCTGCTAAACGTAACGGCCACCCGGGTATTGAGCGATCAGAAGATCGACGAGCTAGCCCGCTCACACTCCGGCGAATCCGACCAGTAACACTTACCATACAGTCCAGTCTCTTCGTCTGATATGTCGCATATCAAGTCTAGGGGTGGTATACGTCAGACCCCAATAACCCGATAAGTCGTGCTGATGTGAGGCTCGTAACGGGTCGAGAAACTACTGGTAACACTTACCAGCAAATCTCTGATCAGCCCTGGCCAGTGACTTCCCTGTTACGGCCAATCGAGCACTGCGCAACATCAACCCCCAATACCGGGAGAGACGAAACCCCTCCTATCGCTCATTGCCTCCATGTGACTCGGGACTGTACCCAAAGACCACCATTTTGCACGCCCTCATAGACGTGGTAAGGTGGAGATCAAAGCACAGTGGGAATCACACAAGACTCTATAACGATCTCGGGTCTACAGACTAATCTGTACAAGTGTCACCTGAGAACTGCCATCTGACGTGAGGTATAATACCATCTGGGAGTTCTCGGCGAGTCCGTCCAGTGTACCCAGTCTCCACTGAGCACCCGTATACCATCTCTGATGTCAAACACCAATGGATATGGGATCATCCATCGCCCATCACATGGGTCGAGAAGCGTATACGCTAGTCTACTCTGGTATATCGATGCCCCGTCTCGATACACCCACGACTAGGGACCTTGAAGGATGTACTTATGGACTACCATGTCCCCACTAGTATGATCTGCATCATAGTCCAGGTAGTCAAGTACAAATCCTAAGGGCTTTACCAACATGTAACTATAAGACAGTATAAAGAGACTAGTGTACATGTTAAGATAAAGAGCAACCAGATAGCATACTATCATGTCGAGCAAGAAAGTCATCTCTATATATGTCCAAGCATCCAATATAATATACATAATCTGTACAATACTGGCCTCTAGGGCATACATACAACTAATAATCTCCCACTTGCACTAGGGCCAGCTGCTGTAGTATCTCATACCGAGCATCCCGAAGAGTCTCTCAAACTGTATCTGGGGAATGGCCTTCGTGAGTGGATCCGCCGTGTTGTTCTTCGTGTCTACCCTCCTGACCTCGATCTCCCGGCGATTAACTATCTCCCGGATCAGGTGATACCGCCTCAGAATATGCCTGGATCGCTGATGGGACCTGGGTTCCTTGGCCAAAGCCACCGCTCCATTGTTATCGCAATACAAAGGTATTGGACGCTCAATGGATGGAACCACTCCAAGTTCTGTAATGAACTTCTTGATCCAGACAGCCTCTTTGGCAGCATCGTTGGCAGCGATGTATTCAGCCTCCATCGTCGAGTCTGCCACGGTTTCCTGCTTGGAACTCTTCCAGCTAACCGCCCCTCCGTAAAGGGTAAAGACAAAGCCCGACTGTGACTTAGAGTCGTCCTTATCACTCTGGAAGCTCGAATCGGTAAAGGACTCCACTTGGAGTTCTCCGTTACCATACACCAAGAACATATCTCTAGTCCTTCGCAAGTACTTGAGAATGCTCTTCACAGCTGTCCAGTGACTCTCTCCAGGATCAGCTTGATACCTGCTCACTACACTTAGTGAGTATGCTACATCGGGTCTGGTACATAGCATCGCATACATGATAGAGCCTACTGCCGAAGCATAGGGTATCCCTTGCATGCGAGCTCTCTCCAAATCAGTCTTAGGAGACATCTCTTTGGAGAGAGTGACTCCAGAGATCGTGGGCAAGTTCCCACGCTTGGACTCTTCCATACTAAACCTCTTTAGTATGGTGTCAATGTACCTGGATTGGGACAATCCCAAAATCCGTTTGGATCTATCTCTATAGATCCTAATTCCCAATATGCAGGAGGCATCACCAAGATCTTTCATTGAGAATCTTTGTGATAAGAAGAGCTTGACCGCTTGCAGCATAAGAATATCATTTCCTATCAAGAGTATGTCGTCCACGTACAATACGAGGAAGACAACCTTACTCTCTGCCACCTTCTTGTAGATACAAGGTTCATCTGGATTTTTGACGAAATCAAACTCTTTGATAACGACGTCAAAGCAGATGTTCCAACTCCGCGATGCTTGCTTTAATCCATAAATGGATTTAAGCAGCTTGCACACCTTCCCGCTGCTCCCGCTGTCTACGAAGCCCTCTGGCTGAGTCATGTACACGCACTCTTCTAAATCACCATTTAGAAAGGCGGTCTTAACATCCATTTGCCAGATTTCGTAGTCATGAAAGGCAGCAATGGCAAGCATGATTCGGATGGATTTAAGCATAGCCACTGGAGAAAAGGTCTCGTCATAGTCCACACCTGGTCTTTGACGAAAACCCTTTGCTACAAGTCTAGCTTTGAAAGTCTCCACTTTCCCATCTACACCAAGTTTTTTCTTGAAGATCCACTTGCTCCCAATGGGTTTTACCCCTTCAGGAGCAACTTCCAAAGTCCATACTTTGTTGGTGTACATGGATTCCATCTCGGACCGCATAGCATCCAGCCATTTCACTGAGTCCCCACTCGTGATGGCCTGCTCGAAGCTAGTTGGGTCATCATCTCCATGATGCAATCCTCGCTTCCACCATCAATGAGAAAACCGTAGTATCTCTCAGGTGGACGAGAAACCCTACTAGATCGGCGGAGAGGCTGGGGTACGTCGGGCACCACTGAATCCTCTGGTTCTACTAAATTGTCAGTTGCAGTTTGTGGTGCTGGAACCTCTTCCAGCTCTACCTCTTTGCCATTAATTTCTTTTGCAAGAAATTCCCTTTCCAAAAAGGTGGCATGTTGAACAACAAACACTCTTTGTTCCTCAGCTTGGTAGAAAAAATATCCTTGAGAATTCTTAGGATATCCCACAAACTTGCAAAGGACTGATCGTGCCTCGAGTTTGTCCGGATTTTGCTTTTTGACATAGGCCGGACAACCCCATATCTTAATTCGCTTAAAATATGGTCTCTTCCCACTCCATATCTCATATGGTGTGGTAGGTACAGATTTAGACGGAACCAGATTCAATAGGTATATGGCTGTCTCAAGCGCATACCCCCAAAAGGAAATAGGTAACTCAGCATTACTCATCATTGAACGCACCATATCTAATAGGGTGCGATTCCTTCGTTCCGATACACCGTTGTGCTGTGGTGTATAAGGAGGAGTAAGCTGAGAGAGAATCCCATTCTCTTTTAGATAATCCAGGAATTCACTGCTTAAGTATTCACCTCCTCGATCAGATCGAAGAACCTTAATACTTTTGCCCGTTTGGTTCTCTACCTCGTGCTTATATTCTTTGAATTTCTCAAAAGCTTCAGACTTGTGTTTCAACAGGAACACATGCCCGTATCTAGAGAGATCGTCAGTGAATGTAATGAAGTAGGAAGAACCATTTCTGGCGTGTGTAGACATTGGACCGCATACATCACTATGCACCAGTCCCAAGAGTTCAGTAACTCTTTCTCCGTGTCCTTTAAACGGAGTTTTGGTCATTTTTCCTTTGAGACATGAATGGCAAGTGTCATAAGATGATAATTCGAATGAATTCAAATATCCATTCTTATGCAACTTAGCTAGTCGTGTCTCATTGATATGGCCAAGTCTACAGTGCCACAAGAAGGATTCGTTCATTTCTGAGCTTTTCCTTTTGTGTGTGTTTTGTATATTGAAGACTGTATTTTGATTGAGAATGAATATGCCATTATGTAGCGAGCCTGATGCAATCAACCTTTGATCTAGGAATATGTTCATAACATTATCCTTTACTACAAAATTATAACCTTCTTTACTTAATAAAGAAACTGATATAATGTTGCACATCATGTTCGGTATATAATAGCACTCATTCAGGACTAGTGTATCACCATTTGGTAATACTAGGTGATATATGCCAACTGCTTTGGCTGCAACATTTGCCCCATTCCCTACATGAACGGAATGTTCACCTTTTCTCAGTTCTCTACCTTTTCGCAGCCCATGTAACAACTTACATATGTGGGATCCTGACCCGGTATCTAATACCCAGGACGTAGGGTGAACTGAGAAACAGTTCTCAATGACAAACACACCCGAAGATGATGCATCAACATGCATGTTCTCCGTTTGGGCGGTGTGAGAATCCAGATATTCTCCTGTTTCCTGTTCATTCTTATAACACTTATAAGATAGAACGGGTTCAACGTTCCCCTGCACAGTATAACATGCGGGTTCGGTCAATACATCCATATTATTATCTTTATTAAGGCATGAAATGGTCGCTACCTGGAGAGAGAGAGAAGAAAACACTTTAGCGTATGCTCGTGCAAGATCAGATTGGTTATTATCTTATCTAATCAGGATGGCTCCCACTGCTTTTTATCAAATCTTCCTCCAAACCCTAAAAGGAAAGACTAGCCGGGATTAATTACACACTACAAGTTCGCCAATCTTTCAGCCAGGCCAGTGTCGGTACTTTGAGGGAGGTCCCCCGTGCTTTCGCACGAACCTAATTAATGTAAACCTCGTTTTCCCAGAGGCGTAACCTCGTTAACACCTTTTTAGACACCTACTTGATCAGCTAATTGCAATGTGTAAAACTCTCCCAGGAGTAACTCTTACTCACAGTGGGTATCGGGATCCAACTATCTCATAGAAGGTATGCAATCTCATTGCAAATTTCAACACTTGAAATTCCCGATAATATTTTGCCCCAGGCGATCTATGACCTTGACTGAGTCAACAAGCCATAGACCGCAAGTAAAGTTCAACCCGTCATTTCCTGATTGAATTAAACCCAGCCGCACGACCCTTGACTAAGTCAACAAGGCCGTACGACTACCCTAATCCAATCTGCATCATATGCATAAACAGATAAATAGTAATCAGCTACCGCACACTACGCCTTGACTGAGTCAACAAACGCAGCACGAATACTAACTATCACTTATCTGAAATGACGGAGGGCTACGTCAGGTTTTTAAGAAAACCCTTTGCGTAATGAACTTTATATCGTTGTAGAATCAAATGAAGTTTTGAAATGGAATGATTTTGAGGCTTTTCTAGTTTTGCTAAAGGGGTCACTCCCGGTGAAGGGATCGTCGGCCCTTTCCTCGTCGAATGAGGTGCGGGATATATCATATATATCGCTGTGCAAAGCAAGAACTCTTAAAAGCAATCAAAGCCAAACCGAGTGTGTAGCATATGTCAGTTATTGCTAAAGGAGTCACTCCCGGTGAAGGGATCTCGGTCCTTTCCTCATCGAATAAGGTGCAGGGTATATCATATATACCGCTATGCAAAGCAAGAACTATAGCTACCTGTTATATTTTAAAATCTGATTCTACAACATCTTAGGTTTCTTATCTTTCATTAATCACATTAATGAAGTCCCATCATTTAAATACCTAAACATCACAGATAGATATGACGTACACTTATGCCATCTGCATTCGCCTCGATGTCCCCTCGTGCACCGTTAGGTTAGGTAACTAACGACAGAGCAGGGCAGGGCTAGCGCGGGTGTAAAACATAAGTAACGTCTATATAATATATCATATATACTATATACTATATCCATCACAGAGTCACAACACAGATATCGCAGCAGAATAAACATATGAAATATTGGATATATTAGCACGTCCGTGTTTTCAATACGAGCCAATATAAAACACGGATTCCACGGTCGTGATGAATAGCCATTCCCACACCCCTAGACCCCTACGAGAGCGGCAAGCAACCCTGCCAATTCTAGGGTTAGGAGACCCGGACTCGACTCCTCGAGTTGGTCTCCCACTGGACCCCAGAACCCGGTTACTTGTGCTCCCCTCCTTGGGTCTATCCTAATGCGGAAAAGTAAATAATATACAAAGGGTGACAGCTTCCGCTACCTGGAAGCGCCCCAAATGAAAGAATATTACATACAAGTTTTTATACATGAATGAAAATGAAAAACACTCATCTCACATAAAAACCCCCGGCTATTCAAACACGACGATCCAATATAACATATCCAGCAACACATAACATCACATGTCATCAACGTAAGTAAGTATGCATACCCCAATTGTCGTTGACGTATAGCAACGAAACCGGCGATATGAACATACTACACTTACGGTCACAGAAAAGAAAGTGTAAAACTACAACAATTGGAATCCGCAACGGCTTTAGACATCATATGCCTAATCAGGTATAAATCCCGCATTTTAGTCTCATTATCGAAAACTCTTTTCAATATCATATGGGACTAAATTGCTAGATTTATAACATTCATTCAGTTATCTCATAACTACTTGTGAATTCCAATTATTGTATCACATTCCAGATAAACAGAAAATGTTAAACTTTCCGATCGAACAATCGAACACCCAAGTTTTCCCAATACAGATCAACACATGAAATAAGTCTAACAACATTCAGTTCGTACCTCAGTACCAACGGTCCAGCCGTAGAAGGGTCAAGCCAACGCCTCACATGTGGCACGCCGTACTGCCCCAAACCCGAAGGTTCAAAGGGCAGTTCAAGACGGTCACATAATCGAGTTAAGGTTTGTTGTCTTCTAGAGGGACCATCGAGTTACTTGCACTACTTAGAACGTCGTTAAACAACGGAAAAATCCAACATTTGGAAATTTCCCGACAGGGGAAAAATTGGGTATTTATATCCGGTCGAACTTTTTAACATATTCTAAAATTTATCCGGAAAGCCAAATAGACAAAATTTGATACCCCGATCGAAACACCGAATCCCCAAAACAATTGCAGAAAATTCAACTCTTGAATCAATATTAAAAATTCCCAGAAAACTCAGCAGAATTTATCAGGAGTTACTGTGCAAACAAAGTGGGCTGACGTCACCAATTGGCCGCTGATCAGCCGCAGAAGCCATGCTTCTGCCGCTGATCCGCCGCGAAAAACACTGTTCACCAGAAACTTTTTGCACCGTAATTCTTATTTTTTCCTGCTGAATTTTTTAGCAATTTTTAATTTGGAAAAATCCACTGTTTTCAAAAAAGTACAGAGAGCATATTTTGGGTTTCGGTTTTGGGTCGTTCGGACTTCAAATTCCGTCTACGCTTCGCCTAAGGCTCTAGCTAGGCTCTGATACCAGTGAAAGGTTCCTAGGCACCCTAGAGTGGTCTCACAAGGCATCGAACATACCAAATTTAAAAATTATGGTGCCGAGAAACCCTAGTTAACGGATCGTCGCTAGAATTCTAGGCGAAACGGAAAACTAGTTAACTATTTAACTAAAGTTGAGATGCTACAACCTTTGTAGATCCGGATTTCCGCCTCCTTAGCTCCACGTGGTCATGTCCTCGCTGTCCATCATGAATCCTCGACTCGATCATCGGCTTTATCGGGAAAATAAGCGGAATAGGTCGTCGGCTTTGTGTCAAAGACGATCTACGTCGAGGTTGCACAAACTCAAGCTCCGACTTCACAAACTTGTGAAACTTGTGAAGTAAACACCCAAAACAACTTGGCAAGAGGTAAAGGGTGAAGAAATAGGAGGTGGGTTCACTTTAGAATTGGATTTATCTCACTAGATCTCAAGTTGCCATTGTTGTAGCAAGCTTGAAGAAGAAGAAGAAGATGAGCTCAAGAAAAGAATATGATAAGTCTTGTGATAAAAATAAATTTAAATCAAATACTTATCATAACTTGAACTAGGGTTAAGTGTAGAGAATTAACCATGGTCACTTGGATGGGTTAGGGTTAAGCATGAAGATAAGGATGGTTAGCAAAGTCAAAGCTTCATGAAGCTTCAATATAAAACAAACTTAGCCACCATTCTTATCATAACTCATGTCAAATAAATAAATAAACAAATAAATAAATAAATGAATATGCAAAACCCTAATTATCAAATTAACCATGGATTAATTCTATAAACTTAACTATATGATCAAGCATCATCAAACATGATACAAAGTAGTGCACTAAAGCATATCACATATACAATGTGCATCAAGTGAGAAAAATCCGTTTAAAGTGAACCAACACTAGTTAATGCAATGCAATATATCAAATATATAATTATGCATTAAATCATTAAATCAACATTTGATTCAATGATCCGGTCATGTCGCACATGACCGACTAGAATGTAATGTATCGATTTATCGAATCAATGATTCGATAACTAGGTCATATCGAATATAACCAATCGAAACATATATCGCGAGAATGAAATGCGGTATCACATACACGCATTATTCTCGGTCCTGCACATATCTCATATGCGCTCCTATTTCGTTTCGCTTGAGCCAGGAAACCTCTGTGTAGGACTCTAAAGACTCGTCAATACGCCGGTAGCAGATGATGATCATATCAAGCACCCACAAGCCGCAAGCGGTCTGCTAAACATAACGGCCACCCGGGTATTGAGCGATCAGAAGATCGACGAGCTAGCCCGCTCACACTCCTGCGAATCCGACCAGTAACACTTACCATACAGTCCAGTCTCTTCGTCTGATATGTCGCATATCAAGTCTAGGGGTGGTATACGTCAGACCCCAATAACCCGATAAGTCGTGCTGATGTGAGGCTCGTAACGGATCGAGAAACTACTGGTAACACTTACCAGCAAATCTCTGATCAGCCCTGGCCAGGGACTTCCCTGTTACGGCCAATCGAGCACTGCGCAACATCAACCCCCAATACCGGGAGAGACGAAACCCCTCCTATCGCTCATTGCCTCCATGTGACTCGGGACTGTACCCAAAGACCACCGTTTTGCACGCCCTCATAGACGTGGTAAGGTGGAGATCAAAGCACAGTGGGAATCACACAAGACTCTATGACGATCTCGGGTCTACAGACTAACCTGTACAAGTGTCACCTGAGAACTGCCATCTGACGTGAGGTATAATACCATCTGGGAGTTCTCGGCGAGTCCGTCCAGTGTACCCAGTCTCCACTGAGCACCCGTATACTATCTCTGATGTCAAACACCAATGGATATGGGATCATCCATTGCCCATCACATGGGTCGAGAAGCGTATACGCTAGTCTACTCTGGTATATCGATGCCCCGTCTCGATACACCCACGACTAGGGACCTTGAAGGATGTACTTATGGACTACCATGTCCCCACTAGTATGATCTGCATCATAGTCCAGGTAGTCAAGTACAAATCCAAAGGGCTTTACCAACATGTAACTATAAGACAGTATAAAGAGACTAGTGTACATGTTAAGATAAAGAGCAACCAGATAGCATACTATCATGTCGAGCAAGAAAGTCATCTCTATATATGTCCAAGCATCCAATATAATATACATAATCTGTACAATACTGGCCTCTAGGGCATACATACAACTAACACCGAACGCAACCGGTCGCGGTTAGGAATCACCGTTACCTTGTTAGGGTAGGGTGCCTAACGGAGCGCTTGCGTATGGTTTGGGCGGAGTTCAATCGAAAATAACGGGAAAAGGAAATGAGAAAAGAAATGTTAACTTACAATATCATATGGATTCTTAACAACAACAATAATTACAACATTCACAAAATGAACAAAAGAGAGCAAAAGAAAAGAACAAAGAAAAGAAAAGATTACAAGTAATTAAGTGCATGAATTAAATTGCAAGAAAGTAAAGCAAGATAATAATAAGCAAGTAATAAAAAGCGATAAAAGAACAAGAAACTAGAACTCAAGACAAGCATGTGATCAATAGCCAACCCTTAAACTTGCAAGCTCAATCAAGAGGTTGCAGGATCAAGGGAAGGGTAGAGAACGCATGTGAAATGAAGCGCTAATTTCATAAGAAAATACGACCCTTGAGATCAATAACTAATCCTTAACCGTTCAAGCTCAATGAAGAGGTTGAATGATCAAGAGAAAGCAAGAATCTCAAGGGGAAGAAGAAACACAAGAGAATGATACAAAAAGCCCTCATCTTCATTGATCTCCCACTCAAAAAGCTCTCACTACAATTTTCATGGAAAAAGAATGAAGAAGAAGAAGAAAAAGACTAAATCCTAAAAAGAAAGAAGAACAAAAGAATCCCCCTTGGTTGGGCTCAGATCTGCTGTATTTATAGGCAGGGAAATGAAACCCTAGGGGCAAATTCTGACATAAAATGAAGTACCCAAAGTGCCCATGAAAAACGACAGAATGAAGACCCCACATAGCCGCGGATCCGCGGCCAATACCCCCTATTGGCCGCGGATCCGCGGCCCTTTAGTGGTGTTGGGCTGTGGGCTTTGGTCGGGGTCCCTGGTTTGTTGTCCTCTTCAGTGTGGTATATGACTTTTCTCAGAATCTCTTCACAATATTTCCAGAATTCTAGCACAACAAAAAGGTGATGTGATGTGGATCTTTTGCCATGATTGTCTCGAGCTCCGCGTAGATTTCTTGGATCTTGTGTTGCCATTGAGCCTTGTGCATGAAAATGACATTGATTTTCCATTTTTGTCTTCTTAAACCGGTATGTGGCAACACACGGATAGAGAGCGGAGACCGTGCTTATCAGTTGTTGGCAGTAATCCGGAATTTGTCGTACTTTTCATGGATATTCACTGTTCAGAGCCGAGAACCTGTATTCTGCAATTATGTAGCAAACACTGATCAAAAGCACCTACCTATAAACACACGAGCGTAAGAATGGGCGGTATAAAATGCAGTATTCTGGTATGAACATGGATGCTTGGACATATATAGGGATGACTTTCTTGCTCGACATGATAGTATGCTATCTGGTTACTCTTTACCTTAACGTGTACACTGATTGTCTCTCTGTTATATGTTGGTAAAGCCCTTAGGATGTGTACTTGACTACCTGGACTATGATGCGGATCATACTAGTAGGGACATGGTAGTCCATAAGTACATCCTTCAAGGTCCCTAGTCGTGGGTGTATCGAGACGGGGCATCGATATACCAGAGTAGACTAGCGTATACCTTCTCGACCCATACAGATGGGCGATGGATGATCACATATCCATTGGTGTTTTACATCAGAGATGATATACGGGTGCTCAGTGGAGACTGGGTACACTGGGCGGACTCGCCGAGAACTCCCAGATGGTATTATACCTTACGTCAGATGGCAGTTCTCTGGTGACACTGGTACAGGTTAATCTGTAGACCCGAGATCGTCATAAAGTCTTGTGTGATTCCCACTGTGCTTTGATTTCCACCTTACCATGTCCAAGAGGGCATGCAAGATGGTGGTTTTTGGGTACAGTCCCGAATCACATGGAGGCAATGAGCGATAGGAGGGGATTCGTCTCTCTCGGTATAGGGAGTTGATGTTGCGCTGTGTTCGATTGGCTATAACCGGAAATCCCTGGCCAGGGTTGCTGGGATTTACTGGTAAGTGTTACCAGTAATTTCTCGAACTGTTATAGACCTCATATCGACACGAATTATCGATCTACTGGGGTCTGACGTTTACCACCCCTAGGCGAGATATGCGACATATCAGACGATCAGACTGGACTGTACGGTAAGTGTTACTGGTTGGATTCACAGGAGTGTGAGTGGGCTTGCTCGTTGATCTTCTGATCGCTCAATACCCGGGTGGCCGTTACGTTTAGCAGACCGCTTGCGGCTTGTGGGTGTTTGATATGATCATCACCTGCTGCCGGCGTATTGACGAGTCTTTAGAGTCCTACACAGAGGTTTCCTGGCTCAAGCGAAACGAAATAGGAGCGCATATGAGATATGTGCGGGACCGAGAATAATGCGTGTATGTGATACCGTATTCTATTCTCGCGATGAATGTATCGATTGGTTGTATGCGATATAACCTAGTTATCGACTCGAGGATTGATTCGATAAGTCGATACATTGGATATTAGTCGGTCATATGCGATGTGACCGGATCGTTAAGTCAAGTGTTGATTTAATGATTTAATGTATAATTATATATTTGATATATTACTTTGCATTAACTAGTATTGGTTCACTTAAAATGGATTTTCTCACCTGATGCGCACATTGTATATGTGATATATTTTTGTGCACTTGATTGTATCATGTTTGATGATACATGCAAGTTTGGGTGTATGTTTACTTTAAACCATGTTTAAGTGAATGGTTAGGGTTTTGTTATCTTTTCTTAACTATTTATTTTATTTATTTATTTTTGGGCAAGAAAAGAAATGGTTGCTTCTTTTGTTTGTTTCCTTGAAGCTTCAAGAAGCTTTGACCATTCTTGTTTCTTTTCTAAACCTAACCATTCACCTAACCCTAGTTTATTCTCTACACTTGTTAAACTAACCCAAGGTTGCATTATGATAAGAATGACTTGGATTTTCTTTTTTAAGATAATCCTTTTTATTCTTCCTTCATCTTCATCTTCATCAAGCTTCATGAAAGCTTGCTACCTTCAATGGTGCCTTGTGAAAAAGAGTGAGAAATCCAAATCCAAAGTGAACCCACTTCCTATTTCTTCATCCTCTACCGCTTGCCATATAGTATAGGGTATTTTCTTTACAAGTTTCATGACTTGTTGATGTTGGAGCTTGATCTTGAGTTGCCTCAACGTAGATCATCTTCGGCATCGAAGTCGACGACCTAGCCCGATCGTTTCTTCGATGAAACCATCGCTAGAGTCCGGGATCCGATAATCGCAGCGGAGGGACATCATCATGGAGCTAAGGAAGTGGAGGACCCGATCTACAAAAGTTGTAGTCTCTTTCACTTAGCAGTAAAGTTGTTTACTAGCTTGTAGTTTCGCCTTTGCCTCTAGTTATCGATCTAGCATTAGGGTTTCTTGGCACCTAGAAAATTTTGAATTTGGCATGGTTGATGCCTTGTGGAGCCTCTTGAGTGTGCCTAGGAACCCTACAGTGGTATCAGAGCCTAGCTACAGCCTTAGGCGATGAGTAGACGAAGTTAGAAACCCGATCAAACCCGAAACCCTAATTCTAAATCCTTCTCTGTACAATTTTTAAAAACTGGGATTTTTGTGAATTAAAAATATGCAGAAAAATAAGCAGGGTTTTCTAAGAGTTACTGTGAAGCACGTGCGCATAAGTCGATTAAAGCGTGGCGGAACCGCGGCATAAGCATGGCTCAAGCGGCGGAACCGCGGCATGAGCATGGCTCAAGCGGCGGTTCCGCGACCACTTAGTCGCTTCAGTCAGTTCTGTTTGCACAGTAATATTCTTTTGTCATTCCTAATTCTTCTAGATATTTTTATTTATATTCCACTGTTGTGTTTTCTGGGGTGTATTGGGGATTCGATGATTCGATCGGAAACTTTAACCGCGTCTATGTGTTTTTCCGGATAATTTAGAATATGTTAAAAAGTTCGACCGGATATAAATACCCACTTTTTCCCCTGTCAGGAAATTTCCAAGTGTTGGATCTTTCCGTGGTTTAATAACGTTCTAAGTAGTGCAAGTAACGCGATGGACCCTCTAGAAGACAACAAACCTTAACTCGATTATGTGACCGTCTTGAACTGCCCTTTGAACCTTCGGGTTTGGGGAAGTACGGCGTGTCACATGTGAGGCGTTGGCTTGACCCTTCTACGGCTGGACCGTTGGTACTGAGGCATGAACTGGATGTTTTTAAACTTGTTTCATGTGTTGAGCTGTTTTGGGAAAACTTGGGTGTTTGAATGTTCGATCGGAAAGTTTAACATTTTTTATTTATCTGGAATGGGATACAATACTTGGAATCCACAAGTAGTTATGAGATAACTGATATGAATGTTATAAATATAGCACTTTAGTCTCACTTGATCGGTTGCCACGGAATTTTGATGCGATCAAAAGTCCGTCGCAATCACGTAGCGTACGCGGATACTCGCCGGATAAACTTAATAGACAGCTACACCCCATAGCCCCGACAAAGTGACTGTAGGAGAACCCCGTCGCCGAAAGCATCCGTTCGGGTGCTCGCGGTAGCGGTGCTCCGCCTTAGTGCACTTCTTCAACGGTATCGGGGGTGCGGCTGCTTACTAAAGTTTGTGACGAGCATTCGATCAGAATATCGGGAATCTTGTTGAATTACCCGACTTGATATTGAAAAGTGTTTTCGATAATGAGACTCAAATGCGGTGTTTATAATTGTTAGGCATGTGATGTCTAAGGAATTCATTTGGTTAGGCATGCGATGTCTAAGTAGGCTGCGGATTCCAACTGTTGTAGTTTTACACTTTCTTTTCTGTGACCGTAAGTGTAATATGTGATATCGCCGGTTTCGTTGCTATATGTCAACGACAATTGGGATACTCATGTTTACTTACGTTGATGACTTATGATGTTATGTGTTGCTGGATATGTTATATTGGATCGTCGTGTTTGAATAGCCGGCTTTTTTTTATGTAAGATGGGTGTTTTTCATTTTCATTCATGTAAAAAACATGTATGTAATATTCTTTTATTGGGGCACTTCCAGGTTGCGGAAGATGTCACCATTTGTATATTATTTACTTTTCCGCACTAGGATAGACCCAAGGAGGAGGGCACAAGTAACCGGGTTCTGGAGTCCAGTGGGAGACCGACTCGAGGAGTCGAGTCCGGGTCTCCTAACTCTAGAATTGGTAGGTTTGCTTGCCGCTCTCGTAGGGGTCTAGGGGTGTGGGTTTGGCTATTCATCACGACTGTGGAATCCGTGTTTTATACTGGCTCGTATTGAAAACACGGACGTCCTAGTATATCCAATGTTTCATATGATTCTTCTGCTGCGATATCTGTGATGTGATCATTTGATATGCTGTGATGGATACTGTATATAGTATATATGATATATTATATAGACGTTACTTATGTTTTACACCCGCGCTAGCCCTGCCCCGCTCTGCCGTTAGTTACCTAACCAAACGGTGCACGAGGGGACATCGAGGCGAATGCGGATGACATAAGTGTACGTCGTATTTATCTGTGATGTTTAGGTGACTTAAATGACGGGACTTCATTAATATGATTAATGAAAGAAAAAGAAACCTAAAGATGTTGTGGAATCGAATTTTCAAAAAACAGGTAGCTACAGTTCATACTTTGCATCGCGGTGTTCCTTGTAGAACATCCTGCACCTTATTCGATAAGGAAATGACCGAGATCCCTTCACCGGGAGTGACTCCTTTAGCAATAACCGGCAGATGCTACAACCCTCGGTTTGTCTTTTGATTGCTTCTATAGTCATTGCTTTGCACAGCGGTATATATGATATATCCTGCACCTCATTCGATGAGGAAAGGGCCGACGATCCCTTCACCGGGAGTGACCCCTTTAGCAAAACTAGAAAAGCCTAAAAACACTCCATTTTTAAAATCATTTGATTCTACAACGATATCAAGTTCATTACGCAATAGGTTTTCAGAAATCCTGTCGTAGCCCTCCGTCATTTCAGATAAGTAGTAGTTAGTATTCGTGCTGCATTTGTCGGCCTTTGTCAAGGCGTAGTGTGCGGTAGCTAGCTGGTGCTTATCTGCTTATGCATATGATGCAGATTGGGTTAGGGTAGTCGTGCGACCTTGTTGGCTTTTGTCAAGGGTCGTGCGGGTGGGTTTAATTCAATCAGGAAATGACGGGTTGAACTTGACTAGCATCCTATGGTTTGTTGGCCTTTGTCAAGGTCATAGGAGGTTAGGGGCAAAATTATCGGGAATTTCAAGTGTTGAAATTTGCAATGAGATTGCATACCTTCTATGAGATAGTTGGATCCCGATACCCACTGCGAGTAATTGTTACTCCTGGGAGAGTTTTACACATTACAATTAGCCGATCTAGTAGGTGTCTAGAAAGGTGTCAACGGGGTTACGGCTCTGGGAAAACGAGGTTTACTTTAATTAGGTCCGTGCGAAAGCACAGGGAACCTCCCTCAAAGTACCGACACTGGCCTGGCCGAAAAATTGGCGAACTTGTAGCGTGTAATTAATCCCGGCTAGTCTTTCCTTTTAGGGTTTGAAGGAAGATTTGATGAAAACAGTGGGAGCCATCCTGATTAGATAAAGTAATAACCAATTTGATCTTGCAAGAGCATACGCTGAGTGTTTTCTTCTCTCTCTCTCTCCAGGTAGCGACCATGTCACGCCTTAATCAAGATAATAATACGGATGTATTGACCGAACCCGCTTGTTATACTGAGCTAGGGAACGTTGGTCCCGCTCCAACTTATAATTGTTATAAGACAGAGCAGGAAATTGGGGAATACCAGTTTTGCCATGCCGCCCAAACGAAGAAAGTGCATATGATGCATCATCTTCGGGTGTGTTCGTTACATAGAACTGTTTCTCAGTATCCTTTACGTCCTGGGTATGTGATACCGGATCTGGATCCCGCATATGTAATCTGTTACATGGGCTACAGATAGGTAAAGAACTGAGAACGGGTGATAAGTTTCATGAGACAGAAAACGGTGCAAGTGTTGCACCCAAGTCTGTTGGTCACTGTCACCCTGTATGACGAGTACATTGATTCTAAATGAATGTTATTAGATACCGAACCTGATATACAAAATCATATCAGTCTCTTTGTTAGTAAAGAAATGATAAAATTTTGTATTGTTGGATAATGTTTTGAACATTTCCTATATCAAAAGTTGATCGGTTCAGGCACGTTGTCTAAAAGCATTGATGTTCTAAATCAAACTACAGTTCTTAGTATACGGAACACACACAAGAGGAAGAGTTCAGAAATGAACGAATCCTTCTTGATGCATTGTAGACTAGGTCATATCAATACGACCCGACTGGCTGAAGTTACATTTAGATGCATATTTAAATCAGTTTGAATTTACATCTTGTGAAACTTGCCGGTCATGTCACAAAGATACGATGACCATAGCTCCGTTTACTGGAAACAGAGAAAGAGTTAGTGAACTCTTGGGATTGATACATAATGATGTATGTAGGTCCCCAGTCTACACATGCCAAGACCGGTTCTTTGTACTTCATTACATTCTCTGATGATCTCTTTAGATTCAGACATATGTTCCTGTTGAAACACAAGTCCGAACCTTTTGAGATATTCACAGAATATAAGTTAGAAGTAGAGAACCAAAACGGGTATAAGTATTATATCCTTTGATGTGATCAAGGAGGAGAATACTTAAGCACAGAATTCCTGGACTATTCTAAAGGAGAATGAGATTCTCTCTCAGCATTACTCCTCCATATACACCACAGTACGTCGGTGTATCGGGGCTGAGCACTCACACCCTATATGATAAGGTGTGCTCTATGATGAGTACTACTGAGTTTCCTGTTTCCTTTTGGGAGTTATGCACTTAAGAAGCTGCATAACTATTGAATAGGGTTCAAATCAAATCAGTTGCCTACCACTTCATATGTGATATGGAAAGGGAAGAGCCCATATCTTAAGTTTGTTAAGATTTGGGGATGTCCGGCCTATGTCTAAAAAGCAAAATCCGGACAAGCTCGAGGCAAGGTCTGTTATGTAGAACTGGAAATGTTCCAGCTATACAAACTGCAGCTGATGATTTGGTAGAACCAAAAGATTCAGTAGATACCAACGAACCTCAGTCTCTCCGCCGATCTAGTAGGGTTCCTCACCCACCTTAGAGATACTTCTGTTTCTCTATGACAGTGGGAGCGAGGAATGCATCATGAGATGATGACCCAACTAGTTTCGAGCTGGCCATCAAGAGTGGGACTCTGTAAGAATGGCTGGATGCTTAGCGATCTGAGATGGAATCCTTATACACCAACAAAGTATGGACTTTAGTTGCTTTATCTGAAGGGTTAAATCCCCATCAGGAGCAAGTATATCTTGAGAAGATTACTTGGTGTACATGGAAAAGTTGAGACTTTCAAAGCTAGACTTGTTAAAAGTTTACATCATTGACCAAGTATGGATTATGATGAAACCTTTTCTAAGTAGCTATGCTTAAGTCCATCCAGATCCTACTTGCCACGGCTACATACCATGACTACGATATCTGGCGGTTGGGTGCTATGACTGCTTTTCTAAGTGATGTTTTAGAAGAGTGCGTCTATAAGTACACAGCCAGAGGGCCTCGTAGACAGTGGGAGCAGCGGAAACGCATGCAAGATGTTTTATGTGATAAAGCAGGCATCGCGGAGTTGGAACGTCTGTTTTGATGTATTAGTCAAAGAGTTTGACATTATCAAAATGGTAGATGAACCTTGTATAAACAAAAGGGTAGTAGGGAGTATGGTGGTGATCCTCGTAGAGTACGTGGATGACATACTCTTGATAAGAAAGGAGTTTCCTATGCTACGCTCGGTCAATCTCCGCTTATCACAATGATTCTCCATATAGGATCAAATTGATACCTCCTAAATCCTGGGTTTTGGATCTATGAGATAGATCTATTTGGATGTTAGGATACTCACTAGTTGTAGTGAGATGGTATCAGTTGATCCTGGGGAGAATCACTGGAAAGGTTCCAGGGTGATAAGGACGACTGAAAGTCAGTCACAGGCATTGTCTTTACCCTCAGTAAAGGGACGGTATATTGGAAGAGTTCCAAGCTAGATACCGTGGCAAACTAGACGATAAAGGCTGGATACATCGCTACTTAAGATGCTACCAAAAGAGGCAGTCTGGATGTATATTTGTTCATGAGATGAACTTAGTTCCTCCCATTGTGTGACAATGGAGTTATGGCTTATGCCAAGGAACGTCCGTCCTATCAGTGATCCAGACATATTCTAAGGCAGTATCACCTGATCATGGAGATGGTTGATCTCCAAGGAGATCGAGGTTAGGAGCGAAGACTCAGAGGACAACACGGCGGATCCACTCACAAAGCCCTTTTCCCAGAGAGAGACTTTTATGGGATGGTTGAGTATGAGATACTACAACCACTGCTACAGATGGCCCTAGTGCAAGTGGGAGATTGTTAGTTATATATATGCCCTAGAGGCCATTACTGTACATAGGATGTATATTGTAGTGGATGCTTGGACATATATAGGGATGACTTTCTTGCACGACATGATAATATGCTATCTGGTTACTCTTTACCTTAACGTGTACACTGATTGTCTCTCTGTTACATGTTGGTAAAGCCCTTAGGATGTGTACTAGACTACCTAGACTATGATGCGGATCATACTAGTGGGGACATGGTAGTCCATAAGTACATCCTTCAAGGTCCCTAGTCGTGGGTGTATCGAGACGGGGCATCGATATACCAGAGTAGACTAGCGTATATCTTCTCGACCCATACAGATGGGCGATGGATGATCCCATATCCATTGGTGTTTGACATCAGAGATGATATACGGGTGCTCAGTGGAGACTGGGTACAATGGACGGACTCGCCGAGAACTCCCAGATGGTATTATACCTTACGTCAGATGGCAGTTCTCTGGTGACACTGGTACAGGTTAGTCTGTAGACCCGAGATCGTCATAGAGTCTTGTGTGATTCCCACTGTGCTTTGATTTCCACCTTACCACGTCCAAGAGGGCATGCAAAACGGTGGTTTTTGGGTACAGTCCCGAATCACATGGAGGCAATGAGCGATAGGAGGGGATTCGTCTCTCCCGGTATAGGGAGTTGATGTTGCTCTGTGTTCGATTGGCTATAACCGGAAATCCCTGGCCAGGGTTGCTGAGATTTACTGGTAAGTGTTACCAGTAGTTTCTCGAACTGTTATAGACCTCATATCGACACGACTTATCGAGCTACAGGGGTCTAACGTTTACCACCCCTAGGCGAGATATGCGACATATCAGACGATCAGACCGGTCTGTACGGTAAGTGTTACTGGTTGGATTCACAGGAGTCTGAGCGGGCTTGCTCGTTGATCTTCTGATCGCTCAATACCCGAGTGGCCGTTACATTTAGCAGACCGCTTGCAGCTTGTGGGTGTTTGATATGATCATCACCTGCTGCCGGCGTATTGACGAGTCTTTAGAGTCCTACACAGAGGTTTCCTGGCTCAAGCGAAACGAAATAGGAGCGCATATGAGATATGTGCGGGACCGAGAATAATGCGTGTATGTGATACCGTATTCTATTCTCGCGATGAATGTATCGATTGGTTGTATGCGATATAACCTAGTTATCGAATCGAGGATTGATTCGATAAGTCGATACATTGGATATTAGTCGGCCATATGCGATGTGACCGGATCGTTAAATCAAGTGTTGATTTAATGATTTAATGTATAATAATATATTTGATATATTACTTTGCATTAAGTAGTATTGGTTCACTTAAAATGGATTTTCTCACTTGATGTGCACATTGTATATGTGATATATTTTTGTGCACTTAATTGTATCATGTTTGATGATACATGCAAGTTTGGGTGTATGTTTACTTTAAACCATGTTTATGTGAATGGTTAGGGTTTTGTTATCTTTTCTTAACTATTTATTTTATTTATTTATTTTTGGGCAAGAAAAGAAATGGATGCTTCTTTTGTTTGTTTCCTTGAAGCTTCAAGAAGCTTTGACCATTCTTGTTTCTTTCCTAAACCTAACCATTCACCTAACCCTAGTTTATTCTCTACACTTGTTAAACTAACCCAAGGTTGCATTATGATAAGAATGACTTGGATTTTCTTTTTTAAGATAATCCTTTTTATTCTTCCTTCATCTTCATCTTCATCAAGCTTTATGAAAGCTTGCTACCTTCGATGGTGCCTTGTGAAAAAGAGTGAGAAATCCAAATCCAAAGTGAACCCACTTCCTATTTCTTCATCCTCTACCACTTGCCATGTAGTATAGGGTGTTTTCTTCACAAGTTTCATTACTTGGTGAAGTTGGAGCTTGATCTTGAGTTGCCTCGACGTAGATCATCTTCGGCATCGAAGTCGACGACCTAGCCCGATAATTTCTTCGACGAAACCATCGCTAGAGTCCGGGATCCGATGATCGCAGCGGAGGAACATCATCATGGAGCTAAGGAAGTGGTAGACCGGATCTACAAAGGTTGTAGTCTCTTTCACTTAGCAGTAAAGTTGTTTACTAGCTTGTAGTTTCGCCTTTGCCTCTAGTTATCGATCTAGCATTTGGGTTTCTCGACACCTAGAAAATTTTGAATTTGGCATGGTTGATGCCTTGTGGAGCCTCTTGAGTGTGCCTAGGAACCCTACATATTCTACAAGGAATACCACTATGCAAAGCAAGAACTAGAGCTACCAATTTTTAAACAAGTTTCTACAACAACTTTAGGTTACTGTTATTTCATTAATCTCATTAATGAAGTCCCATTTTATTATGCTACACAAGCATCACATTTGAAACGAAATCAGCAATATAACATATATATAATATATATAATATAAACATTCGTCTCAGGCAGTAATATGATCTCATCACAGAACATTGCAGCAGAAGAACATATATGAAATATTGGATATACTAGGAGATCCGTGTTTTAATACGAGCCTGTATAAAACACGGATTCCACGGTCGCAATGAACAGCCAATCCCACACCCCTAGACTCCTACGAGAGCGGCAAGCAACCCAACCAATTCTAGAGTTAGGAGACCCGGTCTCGACTCTTCGAGATGGTCTCCCACTGTACCCTAGAACCTGGTTACTTGTGCTCCCCGCCTTGGGTCTATCCTAATGCGGAAAAGTAAAATAATATACAATGGTGACATCATCCTCAACCCGGAAGTGCCTCAATAAAAGAATATTACATACAATGAATTTTACATGAATGAAAAATGAAAAACTCTCATCTCACATAAAAAAAACCCGGGCTATTCAAAACACGACGATCCTGTTAGTTGTATGTATGCCCTAGAGGCCAATATTGTACAGATGATGTATATTATATTGGATGCTTGGACATATATAGAGAGGACTTTCCTGCTCGAAATGATAGTATGCTATCTGGTTGCTCTTTATCTTAACATGTATACTTGTCTTTATACTGTCTTATAGTTACATGTTGGTAAAGCCCTTAGGATGTATACTTGACTACCTGGACTATGATGCGGATCATACTAGTGGGGACATAGTAATCCATAAGTACATCCTTCAAGGTCCCTAGTCGTGGGTAAATCGAGACGGGGCATCGATATACCAGTGTAGACTAGCGTATATGCTTCTCGACCCATGAGATGGGCGATGGATGATCCTATATCCATTGGTGTTTGACATCAGAGATGGTCTACGGGTGCTCAGTGGAGACTGGGTACGCTGGACGGACTCGCCGAGAACTCCCAGATGGTATTATACCTTACGTCAGATGGCAGTTCTCTGGTGACACTTGTCCAGGTTAGTCTGTAAACCCAAGATCGTCATAGAGTCTTGTATGATTCCCACTATGCTTTGATTTCCACCTTACCACGTCCATGAGGGCGTGCAAAACGGTGGTTTTTGGGTACAGTCCCGTGTCACATGGCGGCATTGAGCGATAGGAGGGGTTTCGTCTCTCCCGGTATTGGGGGTTGATGTTGCGCTGTGCTCGATTGGCCATAACAGGGAAGTCCCTGGTCAGGGCTGATTTAGAGATTTACTTGTAAGTGTTACCAGTAGTTTCTCGACCCGTTATGAGCCTCATATCGGCATGACTTATCGGTTATTGGGGTCTAACGTTTACCACCCCTAAACTTGATATGCGACATATCAGACGAGGAGACCGGACTGTACGGGAAGTGTTACTTGCAGGCTTTTACAGGAGTTGGAGCGGGCTTGCTTGCTGATCTTCTGATCGCTCAATACCCGGGTGGCCGTTACGTCCAGCTAGTACCGCTGACGGCTTGTGGGTGCTTGATGTGATCATCACCTACTGCCGGCGTATTGATGAGTCTATAGAGTCCTACACAGAGATTTTACTGGCTCAGGCAAAACGAAATAGGAGCACGTATGTGATATGTGCGGGACCGAGATTAATGCGTGTATGTGATACTGTATTCTATTCTCGAGACTTTTTTTATCAGTCGGTTATATATATGATATAGCCGGGTTATCGAATCAAGTGTTGATTCGATAAGTCGATACATTGGATGTTAGTTGGTTATATGTGATATGACCGGATTATTAGTAAAGTGTTGATTTAATAATTTATTGTATAGTTGTATATTTGATATACTAGTTTACATTAACCAACACTTGTTCACTTTAGGTTTTTTCTCACATGTTCACAAATTTAATATATATGTGATATATATTAAAATGTATTTTCTTTTTGTATCATTGTTGATGATACATCATACATGGGTGTGCAAGACATACACCATTCTATATTTAAATGGTGGTTTATATTTATTTAGGGTAATTACAAATTAGTGGAGCTTAGGTCAAAAGCATGAAGCTTGTAGAAGCTTGTGGATGCTTTGACAATGTCCACTAACTTTGTTTTACTTTAGATTTTTATTTAACCTAACCATTTTGATTAGCTATGGTTATGTCTCTACATGAGTTAGTATATGATACTCACTCACCATGGTTAGCTCACTCACTTGATCATTATCCTCATCTCTTTCTTTTGTTCATCTTCTTCTTCATTTGTTAAAAAAAAAAGCTTGCTAGGGTTTGATTCAAAGTGAGAAAGATTGTGAGAAATAAAATTCTAAAGAGAACCCACTTCCTATTTCTCCATCCTCTACTAGACTAGCACTTTAGTTTAGGGTGTTTGCTTCACTAATTCTCAAGTTAGTGAAGTAGAAGCTTGAGTTGGCATCCCCTCGACGTAGATCATCTTCGGCCTTGAAGACTTCAAGCAAGGACGCGTCTTTTGCCTCGTGAAGCCACGCAAGGGTCCGGGAGAACCACGATCGCAGCGAAGGGACTTCAACAAGGAGCTATAGAAGTGAAGGACCGATCTACAAAGGTTGTATTTCGTATTCACTTAGTCGTAAACGTAGTTTACTAGCATATGAAACCCTAATTTTCTAGCAACGATCTTGTTTAGGGTTATTCGGCACGGCTAAAATTTGAAACGGGCATGGTTGTTGCGTTGTAGAACCTTGTTAGTGTGCCTAGTAACCTTACAGTGGTATCAGAGCCTAGCTAGAACATTAGGCGATGTGTTAACGAAGTTAAAACCCTGATCGAACCCGAAAACGTCAAGATAATCCCCTCTCTGTACATTTTTTAAAAACTGGGTTTTTTCTGAATTAAAAATACCTAAAAAATCAGCAGGGAATTCTAAGAATTACCACGAAATTTGAGACCCTAATTCCGTACATGTGCCGCGGAACCGCGGTCCCACCCCACCTTAGTCGGCGGTTCCGTGGCAGTAAAAGTGAATTAAGGACGGAATTTTGTGCAGTAATAACCGTAGCTATTCCTTATAGTTTCTGGGTATTTTTTATTCTGACTCTAGTGTTGAGTATTTTAGGGTTTATTTTGTAATCGTTGTTTCGATCGGAAAGTTTAAATTCGTTATTGTTTTTCTGGATAATTTAGAAAGTATTAAAATATTGTCTTGACCGTCTTGAACTGCCTTGAACTGCCTTTTGAACCTTAGGGTTTGGAGCAGTACGGCGTGCCACATGTGAGGCGTTGGCTTGACCCTTCTACGGCTGGACCGTTGCTACTGTGATGTATTCTGGAATTTTTGAACTCCGCTCAAGTGTTGAGCTATTAAGGAAATATTGGGTATTTGATTATTCGATCGGAAAGTTTAATACTGTCTATTTATCTGGAATGTGATACAATATGTGTAATTCATACAGTTAGGCATGAAATGCGAAGTATGTGATATTTCAGATTTACGATGTTTAAAGAGATTGTGGATTCCAAATGTTGTAGTTTTACACTTTCTTTTCTGCGACCGTAAGTGTAATATGTGATATCGCCGGTTTCGTTGCTATATGTCAACGACAATTGGGATACGTATATTTACTTACGTTGATGACATGTGATGTTATGTGTTGCTGGATATGTTATATTGGATCGTCACGTTCTGAATAGCCGGAGGGTTTTATGTGAGATGAGAGTTTTTTTTTTATTTTCATTCATGTAAAATTAAATGTATGTAATATTCTTTTATTGGGGCACTTCCAGGATGAGGTCGATGTCACAATTTGTATATTATTTACTTTTCCGCACTAGGATAGACCCAAGGAGGAGAACACAAGTAACCGGGTTCTGGAGTCCAGTGGGAGACCAACTCGAGGAGTCGAATCCGGGTCTCCTAACTCTAGAATTGGAAGGGTTGCTTGACGCTCTCGTAGGGGTCTAGAGGTGTGGGTTTGGCTATTCATCGCGACCGTGGAATCCGGGTTTTATAGAGGCTCAAAATAAAACACGGACGTCCTAGTATATCCAATGTTTTATATGTTTCTTCTGCTGCGATATCTGTGATGTGATCATGTGATGTGATGTGATAAATACTGTATATAGTATATATGATATATTATATAGACGTTACTTATGTTTTACAGCCGCGCTAGCCCTGCCCCGCTCTGCCGTTAGATACCTAACCTAACGGTGCACGAGAAGACATCGAGGCGAATGTGGACGGCATAAGTGTACGTCGTATTTATCTGTGATGTTTAGGTGACTTAAATGATGGGACTTCATTAATGTGATTAATGAAAGAAAAGAAACCTAAAAGATGTTGTAGAATCAAATTTTTCAAAAAGGGGTACCTACAGTTTTACTTTGCATAGCGATATATATGATATATCCTGCACCTTATTCGATGAGGAAAGAGCCGAGATCCCTTCACTGGGAGTGACCTCTTTAGCAGAACTGGCAGATTCTACAACACTCAGTTTGTTTTTGATTGCTTTTGGAGTTTTGCTTTGCATAGTGATATATATGATATGTCCTGCACCTTATTCGATGAGGAAAGAGCCGAGATCCCTTCACCGGGAGTGACCTCTTTAGCAAAACTAATGAAAGCCTCAAAATCACTCCATTTCAAAATTCACTAGATTCTACGACAATATCAAGTTCATTACGCAATAGGTTTTCAGAAAAACCTGTCGTAGCCCTCCGTCATTTTAGATAAGAACTATTTAGTATTCGTGTTGCGTTTGTTGGCCTTTGTCAAGGTGTAGTGTGCGGTAGCTGAATAGTGCTTATCTGCTTATGCATATAATGCAGATTGTTTTGGGGTAGTCGTACGACCTTGTTGGCCTTTTTCAAGGGTCGTGCGGGTGTGTTTGATTCAATCAAGAAATGACGGGTTGAACTTGACTAGCATCCTATGATTTGTTAGCCTTTGTCAAGGTCATAGGGGTTGGGGGCAAAATAGTATCGGGAATTTCAAGTGTTGAAATTTGCAATGAGATTGCATACCTTCTATGAGATAGTTGGATCCCGATACCCACTGCGAGTAATAGTTACTCCTGGGAGAGTTTTACACAGAACAATTAGCCGATCAAGTAGGTGTCTAGAAAGGTGTCAACGGGGTTACGCCTCTGGGAAAATGAGGTTTACTTTAATTAGGTCCGTGCGAAAGCACGGGGAACTTCCCTCAAAGTAACGACACTGGCCTGGCTGAAAGATTGGCGAAGTTGTAGGGTGTAATTAATCCCGGCTAGTCTTTCCTTTTAGGGTTTGAAGGAAGATTTGATAAAAACAGTGGGAGCCATCCTGATTAGATAAAATAATAACCAATCTGATCTTGCAAGAGCATACGCTAAAGTGTTGTCTTCTCTCTCTCTCCAGGTAGCGACCATATCATGCCTTAATAAAGATAATAATATGGATGTATTGACCGAACCCGCATGTTATACTGTGCTGGGGAACGTTGGTTTCGTTCTTTCTTATAAGAGTTATAGGACTGAACAGGATATAGGGGAATACCAGGATTCCCATGCCACCCGAATGGAGAAAGTACATGTTGATGCATTTTCTTCTGGTGTGTTCGTTACAGAGAACTGTTTCTCCATTTCCTCTACGTCCTGGATATTAGATACCGGGTTAGGATCCCATATATGTAATCAGTTACATGGGCTTAGGAAAGGTAGAGAACTTGGAGAAGGTGATAAAGACATAAGGGTTGGAAATGGTGCAATTGTTGCAGCTAAAACCGTCGGGGAATATTACCTTGTATTTCCAACTGGTAATACATTGATTCTGAACGAATGCTATTACATGCCGAACCTGATATGCAACATTATATCGGTTTCTTTGTCGAGTAAAGAAGGATATAATTTTGTATTACTGGATAATGTTATGAACATTTTTCTAAACCAAAAGTTGGTTGGATCTGGCACGATGTGCAATGGTATTTATGTTCTAAATCAATCAACAGTTCTGAGCATAACAAACACACACAAGAGGAAGAGTTCAGAAATGAACGAATCCTTCTTGTGGCATTGTAGACTGGGTCACATCAATGCGACACGACTAGCTAAGTTGCATAAGGATGGATATTTGAATCCGTTTGAATTTTCATCTTATGACACTTGTCATGTCTCAAAGGCAAGATAACAAAAACTCCGTTTACGGGACACGGAGAGAGAGTTACGGAACTCTTAGGACTGGTACATAGTGATGTATGCGGCCCCATGTCCTATACATGCCAGGAATGGTTCTGCGTACTTCATTACATTCACTGACGATCTCTCTAGATTCGGATATGTGTTCCTGATGAAACACAAATCAGAAGCTTTTGAGAAATTTAGAGAATATAAACAAGAAGTCGAGAACCAAACCGGGAAAAGTATTAAAATCCTTCGATCTGATTGAGGACGTGAATACTTGAGCAATGAATTCCTGGACTTCCTAAAAGAGAATGGGATTCTCTCTCAGCTGACTCCTCCATATACACCACAGCACAACGGTGTATCTGAACGGATGAACCGCACCCTATTAGATATGGTGCGCTCTATGATGAGCACAGCTGAGTTACCTATTTCCTTCTGGGGGTATGCACAGGAGACAGCAGCATACCTATTGAATCAAGTTCCATCTAAATCTGTACCTACCACACCATATGAGATATGGAGTGTGAAGAGACCATGTCTTAAACGAGTTAAGATATGGGGTTGTCCAGCCTATGTCAAAACGCAAAATCCGGACAAACTCGAGGCACGGTCAGTTCTATGCAAGTTTGTGGGATATCCCAAACATTCACATGGATATCTTTTCTACCATACTGAGAAACAAAAAGTATTTGTTTCTCGACATGCCACCTTTTTAGAAAAGGAATTTCTTACAAAAGAAATTAGTGGCGACGAGGTAGAACTGGAAGAAATTCCGGCTACACAAACTCAAACTGAAGATTTAGTGGAACTGGAGGATTCGGTAGTTCCCAACGAACCTCAGCCTCTCCGCCGATCTAGTAGGGTTCCTCACCCACCTGAGAGATACTACGGTTTTCTAATGGACGGTGGGAGCGAGGATTGCATCATGGTTGATGATGACCCAACTAGTTTCGAGCAGGCCATCACGAGTGGGGACTCAGTGAAATGGCTGGATGCAATGCGGTCCGAGATGGAATCCATGTACACCAACAAAGTGTCGACTTTGGAAGATGCTCCTGAAGGGGTAAAACCCATTGGGAGCAAGCGGATCTTCAAGAAAAAACTTGGTGTAGATGGGAAAGTGGAGACTTTCAAAGCTAGACTTATTGCAAAGGGTTTTCGTCAAAGACCAGGTATGGACTATGACGAAACCTTTTCTCCAGTGGCTATGCTTAAATCCATCCGGATCATGCTTGCCATCGCTGCATATCATGACTACGAAATCTGGCAAATGGATGTTAAGACCGCCTTTCTAAACGGTGATTTAGAAGAGTGCGTGTAAATGACTCAGCCAGAGGGCTTCGTAGATAGTGGAAGCAGTGGGAAGGTGTGCAAGCTGATTAAATCCATTTATGGATTAAAGCAAGCATCGCGGAGTTGGAACATCTGCTTTGACGTCGTTATCAAAGAGTTTGATTTCGTCAAAAACGTAGATGAACCTTGTATCTATAAGAAGGTGGCAGAGAGTAAGGTTGTCTTCCTCGTATTGTACGTGGACGACATACTCTTGATAGGAAATGACATTCCTATGCTGCAATCGGTCAAGCTCTTCTTATCACAAAGATTCTCAATGAAAGATCTAGGTGATGCCTCCTGCATATTGGGAATTATGATCTATAGAGATATATCTAAAAGGATATTGGGATTGTCCCAATCCAGGTACATTGACACCATACTAAAGAGCTTTGGTATGGAAGAATCCAAGCGTGGGAACTTACCCACGATCTCTGGAGTCACTCTCTCCAAAGAGATGTCTCCCAAGACTGATTTGGAGAGAGCTCGCATGCAAGGGATACCCTATGCTTCGGCTGTAGGCTCTATCATGTACGCGATGCTATGTACCAGACCCGAGTAGCATACTCACTAAGTGTAGTGAGTAGGTATCAAGCTGATCCTGGAGAGAGTCACTGGACAGCTGTGAAGAGAATTCTCAAGTACTTGCGAAGGACTAAGGAGATGCTCTTGGTGTATGATAACGGAGAACTCCAAGTGGAGTCCTTTACCGATTCGAGCTTCCAGAGTGATAAGGACGACTCTAAGTCGCACTCGGGTTTTGTCTTTACCCTCTACGGAGGGGCGGTTAGCTGGAAGAGTTCCAAGCAGGAAACCGTGGCAGACTCGACGATGGAGGCTGAATACATCGCTGCCAACGATGCTGCCAAAGAGGCTGTCTGGATCAAGAAGTTCATTACTGAACTTGCAGTGGTTCCATCCATTGAGCATCCAATACCTTTGTATTGCGATAACAATGGGGCAGTGGCTTTGGCCAAGGAACCCAGGTCCCATCAGCGATCCAGGCATATTCTGAGGCGGTATCACCTGATCCGGGAGATAGTTGATCGCCGGGAGATCGAGGTCAAGAGGGTTGACACGAAGAACAACACTGCGGATCCACTCACGAAGGCCATTTCCCAGATACAATTTGAGAGACTCTTCGGGATGCTAGGTATGCGATACTACAGCAGCTGGCCTTAGTGCAAGTGGGAGATTGTTAGTTGTATGTATGCTCTAGAGGCCAGTATTGTACAGATGATGTATATTATATTGGATGCTTGGACATATATAGAAAGGACTTTCTTGCTCGACATGATAGTATGCTATCTGGTTGCTCTTTATCTTAACATGTATACTTGTCTCTTTATACTGTCTTATAGTTACATGTTGGTAAAGCCCTTAGGATGTGTACTTGACTACCTGGACTATGATGCGGATCATACTAGTGGGGACATGGCAGTCCATAAGTACATCCTTCATAGTCCCTAGTCGTGAGTATATCGAGACGGGGGATCGATATACCAGTGTAGACTAGCGTATACGCTTCTCGACCCATGAGATGGGCGATGGATAATCCCATATCCATTGGTGTTTGACATCAAAGATGGTATACGGGTGCTCAGTAGAGACTGGGTACACTGGACAGACTCGCCGAGAACTCCCAGATGGTATTATACCTTACGTCAGATGGCAGTTCTCTGGTGACACTTGTGCAGGTTAGTCTGTAGACCCGAGATCGTCATAGAGTCTTGTGTGATTCCCACTATGCTTTGATTTCCACCTTACCACGTCCATGAGGGCATGCAAAACCGTGGTTTTTGGGTACAGTCCCGAGTCACATGGAGGCAATGAGCGATAGGAGGGGTTTCGTCTCTTCCGGTATTGGGGGTTGATGTTGCGCTGTGCTCGATTGGCCGTAATAAGGAAGTCCCTGGCCAGGGCAGATTTAGAAATTTACAGGTAAGTGTTACCAGTAGTTTCTCGACCCGTTATGAGCCTCATATCGGCACGACTTATCGGTTATTGGGGTCTGACGTTTACGACCCCTAAACTTGATATGCGACATATCAGACGAGGAGACCGGACTGTACGGGAAGTGTTACCTGCAGGCTTTTACATGAGTTGGAGCGGGCTTGCTTGCTGATCTTCTGATCGCTCAATACCCGGGTGGCCATTACGTCCAGCTAGTACCGCTGACGGCTTGTAGGTGCTTGATGTGATCATCACCTACTGCCGGCGTATTGACGAGTCGTTAGAGTCCTACACAGAGGTTTTACTGGCTCAGGAAAAACGAAATAGGAGCACGTATGTGATATGTGCGGGACCGAGATTAATGCGTGTATGTGATACCGTATTCTATTCTCGCGACTTTTTGTATCAGTCAGTTATATATATGATATAGCCGGATTATCGAATCAAGTGTTGATTCGATAAGTCGATACATTGGATGTTAGTCGGTTATATGTGATATGACCGGATTATTAAGTCAAGTGTTGATTTAATAATTTATTGTATAATTGTATATTTGATATACTAGTTTACATTAACTAACACTTGTTCACTTTAGGTTTTTTCTCACATGTACACAAATTTAATATATATGTGATATATATTAAAATGTATTTTCTTTTTGTATCATGGTTGATGATACATCATACATGGGTGTGCAAGACATACACCATTTTATATTTAAATGGTGGTTTATATTTATTTAGGATAACTACAAATTAGTGGAGCTTAGGTCAAAAGCATGAAGCTTGTAGAAGCTTGTGGATGCTTTGACAAAGTCCACTAACTTTGTTTTACTTTAGATTTTTATTTAACCTAACCATTTTGATTAGCTATGGTTATGTCTCTACATGAGTTAGTATATGATACTCACTCACCATGGTTAGCTCACTCACTTGATCATTATCCTCATCTCTTTCTTTTGATCATCTTCTTCTTCATTTGTTAAAAAAAAAAAAAAAACTTGCTGGAGTTTGACCCAAAGTGAGAAAGATTGTGAGAAATAAAATTCTAAACAGAACCCACTTCCTATTTCTCCATCCTCTACTAGACTAGCACTTTAGTTTAGGGTGTTTGCTTCACTAATTCTCAAGTTAGTGAAGTAGAAGCTTGAGTTGGCATCCCCTCGACGTAGATCATCTTCGGCCTCGAAGACTTCAAGTAAGGACGCGTCTTTTGCCTCGTGAAGCCATGCAAGGGTCTGGGAGAACCACGATCGCAGCGAAGGGACTTCAATAAGGAGCTATAAAAGTGAAGGACCAATCTACAAAGGTTGTATTTCGTATTCACTTAGTCGTAAACGTAGTTTACTAGCATATGAAACCCTAATTTTCTAGCAACGATCTTGTTTAGGGTTATTCGGCACGGCTAAAATTTGAAACGGGCATGGTTGATGCGTTGTTGAACCTTGTTAGTGTGCCTAGTAACCTTACAGATCCAATATAACATATCACAGCAACACATAACATCACATGTCATCAACGTAAGTAAATATGCGTACACCAGTTGTCGTTGATGTATAGCAACGAAACCGGCGATACTCCACATATTACACTTACAGTCGCAGAAAAGAAAATGAAAAACTACAACAGTTGGAATCCGCAACTACCATAGACATCATAAACCCAACGTATCTCATACTTTGGATTTCATGCCTAACCATATGAATTCCTTAGACATCGCATGCCTAACAATTTTAAACCTCGCATTTTAGTCTCAATCTTGAAAACACTTTTCAACATCTAGTCGGGCAATTCAACAAGATTCCCGATATTCTGAATGAATGCACGTCGGAAACTTAAGTAGACGACCGAACCCCCGGTACCGTCGACGAAGTGCACTAAGGCGGAACACCGCTGCCGCGAGCACCCGAACGGATACTTTTGGCAACGGGGTTCTCCTACAGTCACTTGGTTGGGGCTATGGGGCATGGCTATCTATTAAGTTTACCCGGCGAGTATCCGCATACGCTACGTGATTGCGACGGACTTTTGATCGCATCAAAATCCCGTGGCAACCGATTAAATGAGACTAAACTGCTAGATTTATACCATTCAAATTAGTTATCTCATAACTACTTGTGGATTCCAAATATTGTATCACATTACAGATAAATAGACAAAGTTAAACTTTCCGATTGAATAAACAAACACCCATGATTTCCCAAACAGCTCAACACTTGAGCGGAGTTCTAGAAGTCCCAAAACATGTCACAACCGCTATGAACCAGCCGTAGAAGGGTCAAACCAACGCCTCACATGTGGCAACGCTAAACTACCACAAACCATATGGTTCAGTGGCGGATTTGACGGTCACATAATCGAGTTAAGGTTATGCTCTTCTAGAGGGTTCCACATATTACTTGCATGATTTTCTGAAAGTTTTAAACTCAGGAAAAATCCAACACTTGAAAGTTTTCCGATAGGGGAAAAAGTGAGTTATTGATATCCGTTCGAACCTTTTAACAATTTCTAAATTACCCGGAAAAACATAAACGAAGTTAATCCGATCGAATCAACGAATTCCCAATATTTCCCAGAAATCTCAACACTTGAGTAGAATTAAAAATTCCCAGAAGCATGAAAAAGTACCCAAGAATAAACCCTTGAATTATTAGCCCCTAACTCCAAAAGTTGGCCGCGGAACCGCCGCCAAACTCATGGTTTGATCGCGGTTCCGCGGTCACTTGAGTGAGTTATGGCTTCGTACTTCACCGTAATCCTTCGAATTCTGTGCATGATTTTCTGAGTATTTTTAATATGAAAAATTTCAACTTTTGAAAATTTTTCCAGAAAGTGGGATTTATCGGGGTTACGGAGTTCGATCGGACTTCAAACTTCGTCTAGACAACGCCTAATGTTCTAGCTTGGATCTGATACTACTATAAGGTTAGCTTAGCACCATAGAAAGGTTTTGGCAAGCATCAAACATGCTATATTAAAAATTTTGGGGTGCTAAAAAAACCCTAACCAAGATCTTAACTAGAGACTTAGGGTTAACAAAGCAAGTAAACAACATTACT
This sequence comes from Agapanthus africanus, assembly GCA_030015575.1. Taxonomy (NCBI): domain Eukaryota; kingdom Viridiplantae; phylum Streptophyta; class Magnoliopsida; order Asparagales; family Amaryllidaceae; genus Agapanthus; species Agapanthus africanus. The sequence continues at coordinate 382,703,342 of JASDDO010000026.1, forward strand.
TCTAAGAGTTCAGGATTACAACCTTTGTAGTCCGTTCCTTCACTTCATAAGCTCCGTGTTGAGGTCCCTTCGCCGTGATCATCATGTACCCGGACTCTAGAGAGGCTCCATGAAGAGAAAGATGCATGCTTGCTTCCGATCTTCAATAACTAAGATGATCTACTTTGAAGAAACTCAAACCTAAGCTCTTGCTTTGCTAATCAAGTATTAGCAAAGCAAACACCCTAATCTAAGTGGCTAGAATAGATGAGGATGATGAAGTAGGAATTTAGCTCTCTTTTGTTTTCAATTTCTCACCCATTATCATCACTTTACAAAAAGCTAGAAAGCTTTTCAACAAGAGGAGGAAGAAGAAGAAGAAGCAAATCCATTTGTGATGAATAACGAAATCAAGTGTGTGGTTAGAAATGCAACCATGGGTTATGAATGAAGACTTAACCCATGTATAGAATTAACTATGGTAAAGGTTTGGGTTGGGTTAAGAAATATCTACACAAAATATCACAAGTCAAAGTCAAAGCTTCAAGAAGCTTCTTGAAAGCTTCATGCAAGCTTAACCCTAATCCAAACCCTAACCACATTTAAACTCCACAAAACATGTTGCATTTGTAACCATAACATGTTACAATATTATATATCACATATACAATATTTATTGTAACAAACTAAAATAGTACAATTAACATATATCTCATATATATCAACGTATTACCCAAGTGAGAAAAAAAATCTTTAAGTGAGCTAATATTAGTTAATGTAATATAATATATCAAATATATAATTATACATTAAATTATTGAATCAACACTTGATCCGATAATCCGGCTATTTCACAAATAACCGACTAATATAATCTGTATCAGTTCATCGAATCAACACTTGATCCGATGACCCGGCTATATAACATATACCCGGCCGATATCACATATCGCGAGAATCTAATACGGTATCACATACACGTATTGTTCTCTGTCCCGCACATATCACATATGTGCTCCTACCCCATTTTGCCTGAGCCAGGAAACCTCTGTATAGGACTCTAAAGAATCGTCAATACGTCGGCAGTAGGTGATGATCATATCAAATACCCACAATATGCAAGCGGTCAGTTAAACGTAACAGCCACCCAGGTATTGAGTGATCAGAAGATCAACAAGCAAGCCTATACATTCTCCTGCGAATCCAATCAGTAACACTCCCGTACAGTCCGGTCTCTTCGTCTGATATGTCGCATATCTCGCCTAGGGGTGGTAAACGTCAGACCCCAATAGCTTGATAAGTCATGTCGATATGAGGTCCATAACAGTTCGAGAAACTACTGATAACACTTACCAGAAAATCTCAACAACCCTGGCCTGGGATTTCCAGTTATGGCCAATCGAGCAAAGCGCAACATCAACTCCCTATACCGGGAGAGACAAAACCCCTCCTATCGCTAATTGCCTCCATGTGATTCGGGACTGTACCCAAAAGCTACCGTTTTGCACGACCTCTTGGACGTGGTATGATGGAAATCAAAGCACAGTGGGAATCACACAAGACTCTATGACGATCTCGGGTCTACAGACTAACCTGTACCAGTGTCACCAGAGAACTGCCATCTAACGTGAGGTATAATACCATCTGGGAGTTCTCGGCGAGTCCGTTCAGTGTACCCAGTCTCCACTGAGCACCCATACACCTTCTCTGATGTCAAACACCAATGGATATGGGATCATCTATCGCCCATCATATGGGTCAAGAAGCGCATACGCTAGTCTACACTGGTATATCGATGACCTGTCTCGATACACCTACGACTAGGAACATTTGAAGGATGTACTTAGCGACTACACTGTCCCCACTAGTATGATCTGCATCATAGTCCTGGTAGTCAAGTACTCATCCTAAGTGCTTTATCAACATGTAACATAGAGACTATCAGAGTACATGTTAAGATAAAGGGCAACCTGATAGCATACTATCATGTCGAGCAAGAAAGTCCTCACTATATATTTCCAAGCATCCACTACAATATACATCGTATGTACAGTAATGGCCTCTAAGGCATACATATCACTAACAATCAATACGGTAATCGTTTTTAAAAAAAACACAAATCCTGCCGCCCATGTGCAGCGGTTACCGATAACATCGAAACAATCAGGACTTCAATTTACTTTTCTAATTGTCTTACTCAGATTGAGTCTCTTTAATAAACTGATTTGAATATGATTCAAGTACAATCTGCAATCTACAATATTACAATTCAACATGAATCCAAGAATCCATTTATTCCATATATTCAATACATTTCAATATATTCAATCTATACAACTTGACTGAACCGAACCATGGATATACTTTCATTTACATGATTCTCCAGTTACATCCATTTACGTGATTCTCCAGTTACATCGGTTTACTGATATCATGGTTTCGTTAAGTCACTCAATTATACAATCTATACAGTTTACAATACAAGACAATACAATACAACTATACAACAAGACATCTCGGGGTTTAAGGGGTAGATTGGTACGGAAGGTGTTAGAAGTGGTACGAGACTGCAAGATTAAGACACCTAACCTATATTCAGCGTGCCGTTGTTCCGGGCTTTCTAACGGAGCCTCCTACTTTCAATTTGCCCTAGTCTCTAGCATATAGAGACTCCTCTCGTATAAATTGGCATCCTTCTGTACCAAGCTACAAACAACAGCGTTAACACAACATTATAAAAATATAATACAACTTTAAAAGCTACCTTCTTATTCTGTCTATTCTATTCCTCCCATATCTTTAGGACTTACCGAGCGATCTGTTCGCTGACGACATTCTCTTCTTTCTTCTTTGAATGTCGGCAGGTGATCTGGACACGTCAGAGATCGAGCCCAGCGCTAAAGACTTGGACCATTTCGTTGAAGACCCGGAGCTTTAGTTCATTGCACACTTTTATTTCAGTACCTTTCCTTTTCTATTATGCCATTGTTTAGGCATTGCTTTTTTCCAGATGTATTTACTTTTCCATGCATTGTACAAAAAGAATGTGAATAAATAAAGATGTTGTTTTATTTTATCTTATCTCTTGTGTATTTACTTTTATATTGCTTAGATACGCTTAGCGTATTTACTTCACAGTAAATACGTAGCGGCCTAGTCGCGTCCTCTTCACCGTACACTGGGAAGCGGGGCGTGAAAAAAATCCAGTTATATCACATATAACCTGACTGATAACAAATATCGCAAGATTAGAATACGGCATCACATACTCGTATTTAATCAAGCTCCCGCACATATCTCCATATGATCCCTACTTCGTTTCGCTTGATATAGGAAACCTCTGTTTGGAACTCTAAAGACTCGTCAATATGCAAGCAGTAGGTAATGATCAGAAACCCACAAGCCGTTAGCGGTAATAGCTGGACGTAATGGCTACCTAGGTATTGTACGAATAGAAGATCAACAAGCAAACTTGTCCAAACTCCCGTAAATCCTATAAGCAACACTTACCGTACAGTCCGGTCTCTTCGTCTGATATGTCGCATATCGAGTCTGAGGGTGGAATTGTCAGACCCCAATAACTTGATAAGTCATGCCGATGAATGGCCTATAATCTTTCAAGAAACTACTGATAACACTTACCAGTAAATCTCATCAGCCATGACCAGGGAATTGCTGTTATAGCCAATTGAGCATAGCGTAACATCAACTCCCAATATCGGGAGAGACGAAACCTCTCGCTCACTGCCTCCATGTCACTCAGGACTGTACCCACAATCCACATGTTTGCATGACTTCTTTGAGCCGTGGTAGGGAGTAAATCAAAGCACAGTGAGAACCACACAAGACACTATGACGATCTCGGGTCTATAGATTAACATGTACAGGTGTCACAAGAGAACTGCAATCTGACGATAGGTATGGTACGATCTAAGAGTTCTCGGGTGAGTCCTGTTCAGTGTACCCATTCTCTAATGAGCACCTGTGTACAATCTTTGATGTCAAACACCAATGGTTATGGGATCAACCATCGCCCCATACAGGGTCAAGAAACGTACACACTAGTCTACTCTGGAATATCGACGCCCTGTCTCGATATTCCCTAGACTAGGAACTGTTAAAGGATGTGCTTACGGACTACATAAGCCCCACTAGTATGATCTGCATCATAGTCCTGGCAGTCAAGCCTACATCCTAAGGGCTTTATCAACATGGATCAGAGAGACAGTATTCTAAAACAAGTGTATATGTTAAGATAAAGAGCAACCAGATAGCATATTATAATGTTGAGCAAGAAAGTCCTCTCTATATATGTCCAAGCATCCACTATATCATACAATAATGGCCTCTAGGGCATACATATTCCTAACAATCTCCCACTTACACTAATGCCAGTTGTTGTAGTATCGTATACCCAAAATCCCAAAAAGTCTCTCAAACAGTGTCTGGGGGAGGCCCTTCGTGAGGGGATCCGTTGTGTTGCCTTTCGTGTCTACTCTCTTGACCTCGATCTCTCGGCGATCAACTATCTCCCGGATCAGGTGATACCGCCTCAGAATATGTCTGGATCGCTGATAGGACCGGGGTTCCTTGGCCAAAGCCACAGCTCCATTGTTATCAAAATACAAAGGTATTGGATCCTCAATGGATGGAACCACACCATGTTCAGCAATGGACTTCTTCATCCAAACAGCCTTTTTGACAGCATCGTTAGTAGCGATGTATTCAGCCTCCATCGTCGACTCTGGAAGCTTGGAACTCTTCCAATATACCGCCCCTCTATTGAAGGTGAAGACAAAACCCGAGACAGACTTGCCCTCGTCCTTATCACTCTAGAAGCTCGAATCGGTAAAGGAATCCACCTGGAGTTCTCCTTTACCATACACTAAGAACATTTCTTTAGTCCTTCTCAAGTACTTAAGAATGTTATTCACAGCTATCCAGTGTTTCTTCCCTGGGTCTGATTGATATCTACTTACCACACTAAGTGCGTAAGCTACATCCGGTCTATTTCATAACATCGCGTACATGATAGACCCAACTACAGAAGCATAGGGTATCACGTGCATGCGAACCCTCTCCAAATCAGTCTTTGGAGACATCTCTTTGGAGAGAGTGATTCCTGAGCAAGCGGGTGAATCACCACGCTTAGAATCTTCCATACTAAACCTCTTTAGTATGGTGTTTACGTACCTTGATTGGGACAATCCCAACATCCTTTTAGATCTATACCTATAGATCTTTATCTCCAGGATGTAGGAGGCATCACCCAGATCTTTCATGGTGAACTTTTGTGATTGGAAGAGTTTGACCAAGTGCAGCATAGGAACATCATTTCCTGTCGAGAGTATGTCATCCACGTACAATAAGAGGAAGAAAACCTTACTCTCTACAACATTTTTATATATACAAGGTTCATCTACGTTTTTGATGAAGTCAAACTCTTTGACTACTATATCAAAACCGATGTTCCAGCTTCTCGACGCCTGCTTTAATCCGTTGATTGATTTAAGCAGCTTGCACACATTTTCGCTGCTCTCACTGTCTACGAAGCCCTTTGGTTATGTCATATACACGCTCTCTTTTAAATCACCATTTAGAAAAGCGGTCTTGGCGTCCATTTGCCAGATTCATAGTCATGGTATGCATCAATGGCAAGTAGGATCCTGATGGACTTAAGCATAGCCACTGGAGAAATGGTTTCATCATAATCGACACCTGGTCATTGACGAAAACCTTTTTCTACAAGTCTAGCTTTGAAGGTCTCAACCTTTCCATCTACACCATATTTCTTCTTAAAGATCCATTTTCTCCTAATGGGTTTTACCCCTTCAAGAGCAATCAAAGTCCATACTTTGTTGGTATACATGGATTCCATCTCAGATTGCATAACATCCTGCCATTTCACAGAGTCCCCACTTGTGACGGAGTGCTCAAAACTAGTTGGGTTATCATCTTCCATGATGCAATCCTCGCTCCCACCGTCTATGAGAAAACCGTAATATCTCTCAGGTGGATATGGAACCCTACTAGATCTGCGGAGTGGCTGAGGTTCGTCTGGGACTATCGAATCCTCCGTTTCTACCAAATCATCAGTTGTAGTTTGTGTAGCTAGAACTTTTTCCAGTTCTATCTCATTACCACTAATTTCTTTCATAAGAAATTCCTTTTCTAAAAAGGTGTCATTTTGAGCAACAAACACTTTTTGTTCCTCAGTATGGTAGAAGATATATCCATATGAATACTTTGGATATCCCACAAACTTGCAAAGAATTGATCGTGCTTCAAGTTTTTCCGGATTCTGTTTTAAACATAGGGCGGATAACCCCATATCTTAACTCGTTTAAGAGATGGTCTCTTCCCATAACATATCTCATATGGAGTGGTAGGCACGGATTTGGTCGGAACCCTATTCAATACGTATGCAGCTGTCTTAAGTGCATAAATCCAAAAGGAAATAGGTAACTCAGCAACACTCATCATAGAGTGAACCATATCAAATAGGGTGTGAATCCTCCGCTCCGATACTCCATTGTGCTATGGTGTATACGGAGGAGTAAGCTGAGAGAGAATCCCATTCTCTTTCAGATAATCTCATAATCCCGTACTTTTACCCATTTGGTTCTCTACTTCGCTTTTCTAATCCTTGAATTTCTCAAAAGCTTCAGACTTGTGTTTCAACAGGAACACATGTCCAAATCTTGAGAGATCATCGTTGAATGTAATGAAGTCCGAAGACCCATTCCTAGGTCGTGTAGACATAGGACCGCATACATTACTATGTATTAGTCCCAAGTGTTCAGTAGCTCTTTCTCGGTGTCCAATAAACGGAGTTTTGGTCATCTTTTCTTTGAGACATGACTGATAAGTTTCATAAGATGTAAATTCAAACGGATTCAAATATCCATCATTATGTAACTTAGCTAGTCTGGTAGCATTGATATGACCAAGTCAACAATGACATAAGAAGGTTTCGTTCATTTCTGAACTTTTCCTCTTGTGCGTGTTCTGTATATTTAGAACAGTATTTTGATTTAGAACATATATGCCATTACACAACGTACCAAACCCAATCAACACTTGATTTTGGAAAATGTTCATAACATTTTTCTCTAATGCAAAGTTATATCCTTCTTTATCTAATAAAGAAACGGATATTATATTGCACATCATCGAAGGTACGTAATAACAGTCATTCAAAATCAATGTATTACCATTTGGCAATACTAGATGATATTCGCCGATAGCTTCGGCAGCAAAAATTGCTCCATTCCCTACTCTGAGAGACATATCAACCTATCCCAGTTCACTACTTCTTTTTAACACTTGTAACATATTACAAATGTGGGATCCTGATCCAGTATCTAATACCAAGGATGTAGAGCTAACTGAAAAACAGTTCTCAATAACTAAGACACTCGAAAAGGATGCATCAAAATGCTCTTTCTTTGTTCGGGTTACGTGGGAATCCTTGTATTCCCCTATCCCTTGCTCAGACTTATGACAGTTGTCATAAGATAGAGAGGAACTAACGTTCGCCAGCCCAGTATAATAAGCGGGTTCGGTCAATACATCAATATTATTATTTTGATTAAGGCGTGACATGGTCGCTATCTGGATAGAGAGAAGAAAACACTTTTGCGTGCGCACTTCCAAGATTAGACTGGTTATTATCTTATTTAATCAGGATGGCTCCCACTGATTTTATTAAATCTTCTTTCAAACCCTAAAAGGTAAGATTAGCCGGGATAATTACACCCTACAAGTTCGCCAATCGGTCAGCCAGGCAGGTGTTGGTACTCCGAGTGAGTTTCCCCTTGCTTTTGCATAGAACTAATTAAATAATCTCGTTTCCGCAGGGGAATAACCCCGTTAACACCTTTCTTAGACACCTACTGGATTAGCTAATTATAAAGTGGAAAACTCTCCCAGGAGTAACACTTCCTCGCAGTAGGTATCGGGATCCAACTATCATATAAAAGGTATGCAATCTCATTGCAAATTTCGACACTTGAAATTCTCGATATCTGTTTTTACCCCTAATGACTTATGACCTTGGCTATGGTCAACAAATCTTAAGCGCTAGTCAAGTTTAACCCGTCATTTCTTTATTGAATTAAACTCACCCGCACGACCCTTGGCTATGGTCAACAAGGCCGCATGACTCCCCTAATCCAATCGCATCAACATGCGGCAGATAAGCACTAATCAGCTACCGCACACTATGCCTTGACAAGGTCAACAAACGCAGCACGGATACTAAATAGTACTTATCTGAAATTACAGAGGGCTACGAATTTTTTTGAAGAAAACCTTTAACGTAATGAACTTCATATCGTTGTAGAATCTAGTGATTTGAAAAGGAGTGGTTTAAGCTCCGCTTTAAAATCGAGTAGTTTTCAAAATAAACCGAGTGTGTTGTAGCATGAGCTAGTTTTGCTAAAGAGGTCATTCTCGGTGAAGGGATTTACGCTCTTTCCTCATTGAATGAGGTGCTGGATATTCATAATGGAATACCGCTATGTAAAGCAAGAACTAGAGCTACCTTTTTGAAAATTTTTATTCTACAACATCTTTAGGTTTCTTTTCATTTCATTAATCTCATTAATGGCATCCCATCAGTTATGTTTCCTAAACATCACAAAAGAAACGAAAATAAAACACACATAAATGTCATCCGCATTCGCCACAGGGACCCGGGTTTTCACCGTAAGGTTACTTAACTTACGGCAGAGCGGGGTCAGGACTAGCGCATAAGCAAAACATATATAGTGACTACTAGTATATCATATATATAAGTAGCATTCGTCTCACGCAGTTATATGTATGCCCTAGAGGCCATTACTGTACAAGTTGTTGGGATTCTTTAGCACCCTACTGGGTTTTCACAGCAACTACCATGCCAATTTCAAAATTTTCTAAAGTGTTAATGAACCCTAACCTAGGATTTAGCTAGAGTGAATAGATAATATAAAGCATGTAATCAAACATTACAAGTAGTGAACAAGGAATACAACCTTTGTAGACCGGCACTTCACTTCTAAAGCTCCGTGTAGTAATCCATTCGCTGCGAGTAAAGATCTCCCGAACTCTAGTATGGGTTCCCTTGGAGAAATGAACAACTCGAAGTCTTCGAGGCCGAAGATGATCTACGTCGAGGAGACTCAAACCCAAGCTACCTCTTCACTAGGTGATGAACTTTGTGAAGAGAACATCCTAAACTAAATAGCAAAGAGTAGAGGATGATGAAGTAGGAAATGGGCACACTTTAGATTTATTTTTCTCACAATATTTCATCACTTTCTCAAGATCAAGAGAGCTAGAATCAAATGAAGAAGAAGATGATCAAGTGATGAAGAGAATGGAGAGTTAGGTTGAAATGCAACCATGGGTTAGTATATGTCATGGCTAACCCTTGTAGAGAATAAACAATGGCTAATTGATTAAGGTTAGGTTAATAAATATCTTAGATAAAACAAAAGAAGTGGACTTTGTCAAAGATGCTTCAAGCTTCTCCAAGCTTCCAAGCATGACAAATTTCCACTAATTTTGAATTAATAAGATAAATGAAACCTAATTATTATCATATAGCATGGTATGATTCTTATACACCCAAGTTGCATGTATAACCTAACATGATACATTAACATATATCACATATATATCATGTATGCATAAGTGAGAAAAAACAAATGGTCAAGTCAGCATATATATTAGTTAATGTAATTTAATATATCAAATATATAATTATACATTAAATTATTAAATCAACACTTGATTTAATAATCCGGCTATATCACACATAACCGACTAATATAATATGTATCATTTTATCGATCAACGCTTGATCCGATAACCCGGCTATATCACATATAACTGGACGATATCTCATATCGCGAGAATAGAATACGGTATCTCATACGCGTATTAATCTCGGTCCCGCACATATCACATATGTGCTCCTACTTCGTTTTGCTTGAGCAAGGAAACCTCTGTGTAGGACTCTAAAGACTCGTCAATACGCCGTCAGTAGGTGATGATCATATCAAACACCCACAGGCCACAAGAGGCCTTCTAAACGTAACGGCCACCCGGGTATTGAGCGATCAAAAGATCAACAAGCAAGCCTGCTCATACTCCTGCGAATACAATCAGTAACACTACCGTACAGTCCGATCTCTTCGTCTGATATGTCGCATATCTCGCCAAGGGGTTGTAAACGTCAGACCCAAATAACTTGATAAGTCATGCCGGTGTAAGGTCCATAACGGGTCAAGAAACTACTAATAACACTTATCAGTAAATCTTATCTACCTTGGCCAGAGATTTCAGTAATGGCCAATCAAGCATAGCGCAACATCAACCCCCAATACCGGGAGAGACGAATCCCCTCCTATCGCTCATTGCCTCGATGTGACTCGGGACTGTACCCAAAAACCACTTGTTTACATGACTCAGTAGAGCCGTGGTAGGGTGGAAATCAAAGCACATTGGGAGACACACAAGACTCTATGACGATCTCGGGTCGACAGACTAACCTGTACCAGTGTCACCAGAGAACAGCTATCTGACTTGAGGTATAATACCATCTAAGAGTTCTCGGCGAGTCCGTTCAATGTATCCAGTATCCACTGAGCACCCGTATGCCATCTCTGATGTCAAACACCAATGGATATGGGATCATCCATCGCCCATCGGATGGGTCGAGAAGCTATATGCTATCTACTCTCTAATATCGATGCCCTGTCTCGATATTCCCAAGACTAGGAACATTGAAGGATGAACTCATGGACTGCCCAAGCCCCACTAGTATGATCTGCATCATAATCCTGATAGTCAAGTACAAATCTTAAGGGCTTTATCAACATGTAACAGAGAGACAGTAAGTGTACATGTTAACATAAAGAGCAACCAAATAGCATACTATCATGTCGAGCAAGAAAGTCCTCGCTATATATGTCCCAGCATCCACTATAATATACATCTCATGTACAATAATGGCCTCTAGGGCATACATACAACTAACAATCTCCCTCTTGCACTAAGGCCAGTTGTTGTAATATAGCATACCCAACATCCTATAAAAGTCTCTCGCAGGAAAGGCCTCAGTGAGTGGATCCTCCGTGTTAACTCTGAGTCTATTCTCCTAACCTCGATCTCTTAGAGATCTACAATCTCCATGATCAGGTGATACTGCCTTAGAATATGTATGGGTCACTGATGGGATCGGGGTTCCTAGGGCAAAGCCACATCTCCATTGTCACACAATGGTAGGAACCTAGTGCATCACATGAACAAATATACACCCAGACTGTCTCTTTGGTAGTGTCTTTGATAGCGATGTATCCAGCCTTTATCGTCTAGTTTGCCCCGGTATCTAGCATGGAACTCTTCCAACATATCGCCCCACTTCTGGGGTAAAGACAAAGCCTGTGACTGTTTGACAGTCGACCTTATCACTCGGTAGCATGAGTCGGTAAAGGACACCCACCGGAGTTCACCGTTACCAAACTCCAAGAACATTTCTTTAGTGCTTCTCACGTACTTAAGAAGGTTCTCCAAAGCTGTCAGTGATTCTCCCCAGGATCATTTGATACCATCTCACTACACCTAGTGCGAATCCTAACATCCACTTAGATCTATTTCATAGATCCAAAAACCAGGATTTAGGAGGTATCACCTACATCCTACATGGAGAATCAATGTGATAAGAGGAGATTGACCGAGTGTAGCACATGAAACTCCTTTCCAATCAAGCGTATGTCATCCACGTGCAATTTGAGGAAGACCACTTTACTCTCTAGTACCCTTTTGTATATACAAGGTTCATCTATCATTTTGATGAAGTCAAACACTTTGACTACCACATCAAAACAGATGTTCCAACTCTGCGATGCCTGCTTTAACCCGTAAAGCAACTTGCACACGTTTCCGCTGCTCGCACTATCTACGAAGCCCTCTGGCTGTGTACTTATAGACTTTCTCTTCTAAATCATTATTTAGAAAAGCAGTCATGACACCCTACCACCAGATATCGTAGTCATGGTATATAGCAATGGCAAGTAGAATCCGGATGGACTTAAGCATAGCCACTGGAGAAAAGGTTTCATCATTATCCATGCATGGTCGATGACGAGAACCTTTTGCAACAAGTCTAGCTTTGAATGTCTCAACTTTTCCATCTACACCAAGTAATTTTCTCAAGATATACTTGCTCCTGATAGGGATTTAACCCTTCAGATATAGCAACCAAAGTCCATACTTTGTTGGTGTATATAGATTCCATCTCAGATCGCTTAGCATCCAGCCAACCTTATAGAGTCCCCACTCATGATGGCCTGCTCGAAACTAGTTGGGTCATCATCTCTCATAATGCAATCCTCGCTCCCACTGTCATCTAGAAACCGAAGTGTCTCTCAGGCGGATGAGGAACCCTACCAGATCGGCGGAGAGGCTGAGGTTCGTCAGGAACTATTGAATCATCCGGTTCTACCAAATCCTCAGCCGTAGTTTGTATAGCTGGAACTTATTCCAGTTCTACCTCATGATCACAAATTTCTTTCAAAATAAATTCCTTTTCCTAAAAAGGTGGTCATGCCGAGAAATAAAACACATTTTGTTCCTCAGTACGGTAGAAGATATTCCCTTGCGAATGCTTGGGATATCCAACAAACATCCACAAATATGAATTTGCCTCGAGCTTGTCCGGATTTTGCTTTTGACATAGGCCGGACAACCCTAAATCTTAACTTGCTTAAGACATGGACTCTTCCCATACCATATCTCATATGGAGTGGTAGGAACATGATTTGGTTGGAACCCAATTCAACAGGTATGCAGCTTCCTCAAGCGCATAACCCCCAAAAGGAAATAGGTAACTCAGTAGTACTCATCATAGAGTGCACCATATCAAATAGGATGCGATTTCTCCATCCCGATACATCGTTGTGCTGTGGTGTATACAGAGGAGTAATGCTGAGAGAGAATCTCATTCTCCTTTAGAATAGTCCATGAATTTCATGCACAAGTATTCTACTCCCTGATCACATCAAAGGACTTAAATACTTATACCCAATTTTGGTTCTCAACTTCTGACTTATATTCTTTGAATTTCTCAAAAACTTCAGACTTGTGTTTCAACATGAACATGTGTCTGAATCTTAAGAGATCATCAATGAATGAAATGAAGTACAAAGAACCAGTCCTGGCATGTGTAGACAGGGGACCACATACATCATCATGTATTAATCCTAAGTGTTTACTAACCCTTTCTCTGTTTCAAGAAAACGGAGCTATGGTCATCTTATCTTTGTAACATGACTAGCAAGTTTCACAAGATGTAAATTCAAACTGATTTAAATATGCATCTCAATATAACTTAGCTAGTTGGGTCACATTGATATGACCTAGTCTACAATGCCATAAGTAGGATTCATTCATTTCTAAACTCTTCCTCTTGTATGTATTCTGTACGTTAAGAACTGTGGTTTTATTTAGAACGTATATGCTATTAGATAACGTGCCTGAACTAATCAACTCTTGATATAGGAAATGTTTAAAACATTATCCAACAGTACAAAAATATATCCTTCTTTAGTAAATTAAGAGACTGATATATTGTTGCATATCAGGTTCGGTATCTAATAACATTCGTTCAGAATCAATGTACTTGGTAATATTTGCCAACTGATTTGGCTGCAACAATTGCACCGTTCTCTATACTTAAAGACATATCACCCATTCTTAGTTCTCCACCTTTATGTAGCCCATGTAACAGATTACATATGCGGGATCCTGATCTAGTATCAAATACCCAGGATGTAGAGGATACTGAGAAATAGTTCTCTGTAACGAACACACCCGAAGAAGATGCATTAATCATGCACTTTCTTCGTTTGGGCGGCATGGGAATCCTGGTATTCCCCTATTTTCTGCTTAGTCTTATAAAAATTATAAGTTAGAGCGGGACCAACCTTCCCCAGCTCAGTATAACAAGCGGGTTCGGTCAATACATCCATATTATTATCTTGATTAAGGCGTGACATGGTCGCTACCTGGAGAGAGAGAAGAAAACACTCTGCGTGCGCTCATGCAAGATTAGATTGGTTATATATTTTATCTAATCATGATGGCTCCCACTGTTTTTATCAAATCTTCCTTCAAACCTTAAAAGGAAAGACTAGCCGGGATTAATTACACGCTACAAGTACGCCAATCATTCAGCCAGGCCAGTGCCGGTACTTTGAGGGATGTTCTCCATGCTTCCACACGGACCTAATTAAAATAAAGCTTGTTTTCCGAGGGGCGTAACTCCGTTAACACCTTTCTAGACACCTACTTGATCGGCTAATTGTAAAGTGCAAAACACTCCCAGGAGCAACAGTTACTCGCAGTAGGTATCATGATCCAACTATCTCATAGAAGTTATGCAATCTCATTGCAAATTTCAATACTTGAAACTCCCGATAAAAGTTTTTGCCCCTAGTACTTATAACCATGACTTTGATCAACATATCATAAGCACTATTCAAGTTCTACCCGTCATTTCTTGATTAATTAGACCCACCCATATGACCCTTTACTATAATCAACATAATCACATGACTGTTCTAATTAATCACATCATATGCTGTGTAGGAAGACATCATACCGTACACTACGCCTTGACTATGATCAACATACGCAGCACGAATACTAAGTACTCGACTTCCTAAAATGACGGAGGGTTGTGAATGGTTTTTGTGAAAACCTTTAACGCTTTGAACTTGATCTCGTTGCAGAATCAAATGGTTTTAAAAAGGAGTGGCTTAAGCTCCGCTTTTTGAAACTTTGCTTTTTCATAAAAAACCGAGTGGGTTTCAAATTCGATTCTACAAAATCTTTAGGTTTATTTTCTTTCATTAATCTCATTAATGAATGTCCCATCATTTAAGTAACCTAAACATCACAGATAAATACAACGTACGCTTATGCCATCCGCATTCTCCACGAAGTCCCGTTGTGCACTGTTAGGTTAGGTAACTAACGGCAGAGCGGGGCAGGGCTAGCACGGGTGTAAAACATAAGCAACGTCTATAATATATCATATATATATATTATAATTGTTAGTTATATGTATGCCCTAGAGGCCATTACTGTACATTGGATGTATATTGTAGTGGATGCTGGGACATATATAGGGAGGACTTTCTTGCTCGACATGATAGTATGCTATCTGGTTGCTCTTTACCTTAACGTGTACACTGATTGTCTCTCTGTTACATGTTGGTAAAGCCCTTAGGATGTGTACCTGACTACCTGGACTATGATGCGGATCATACTAGTGGGGACATGGTAGTCCATAAGTACATCCTTCAAAGTCCCTAGTCGTGGGTGTATCGAGATCGGGCATCGATATACCAGAGTAGACTAGCGTGTACCTTCTTGACCCATACAGATGGGCGATGGATGATCCCATATCCATTGGTGTTTGACATCGGAGATGATATACGGGTGCTCAGTAGAGACTGGGTACACTAGACGGACTCGCCGAGAACTCCCAGATGGTATTATACCTGACGTCAGATGGCAGTTCTCTGGTGACACTGGTACAGAGTAGTCTGTTGACCCGAGATCGTCATAGAGTCTTGTGTGGTTCCCACTGTGCTTTGATTTCCATCTTACCACGTCCAAGAGGGCGTGCAAAACGGTGGTTTTTGGGTACAGTCCCGAATCAAATGGAGGCAATGAGCGATAGGAGGGGATTCGTCTCTCCCGGTATAGGGGTTGATGTTGCGCTGTGTTCGATTGGCTATAACAGGAAATCCCTGGCCAGGGTTGCTGAGATTTACTGGTAAGTGTTACCAGTAGTTTCTCAAATTGGTATAGACCTCATATCGACACGACTTATCGAGCTATTGGGGTCTGACGTTTACCACCCTTAGGCGAGATATGCGACATATCAGACGATCAGACCGGACTGTACGGTAGTGTTACTGGTTGGATTCACAGGAGTATGAGCGGGCTTGCTCGTTGATCTTCTGATCGCTCAATACCCGGGTGGCCGTTACGTTTAGCAGACCGCTTGCGGCTTGTGGGTGCTTGATATGATCATCACCTGCTGCCGGCGTATTGACGAGTCTTTAGAGTCCTACACAGAGGTTTCCTGGCTCAAGCGAAACGAAATAGGAGCGCATATGAGATATGTGCGGGACCGAGAATAATGCGTGTATGTGATACCGTATTCCATTTGTAAGCCCGCGGGGGCGCCCCGGCCGTCGATCCGACGCCGGAAACGCGGAAAACAAAAACTTTGCGAACTTTGCAAAACGGCACCGCCGCGGACTTTTCACCCGGATCGGGCCATTAACCTAGCTAACTAGCAAATAAGAAAAGAGTAGAGAAGTTATACCAAGCGATCCGTGTCCTTCGGTCTTGATCTCCACTCCGATCTCCCGCGGATCTCCGTCCGTCACCGTCTCGTCGGAAAGGCACCACGTAGCCGGGCTCGTATACGGGCTCCCACCTCTGGACCGAGGCAACTCGGGCGCGAAGTTGGCTAGCCGACGCGTCCAAGGGATGCTGTAGAATAGTGTAGAATAGTTGTCTCTTTGGGGTTTAAGAGGTTGCCATTTTGGAGGAATTTTGCACAAGAATTTCATGGAGGCTTCATGGATAAATTGGAGCTTGTAATGGAAAGAAAAGAGCTCGGCCAAAGTCTTTTTGCCTCTCTGGAAATTTTGTGAGTGGAGTGCACCAAATGAAAACATGCATAAGGAAATATATACTTCACAGCACTCACAAAATGGGGGGGCCACCAAAAAAGCATATGAAGAAAATTTCCACACATATTAAAAACTCTCTCCATTCAATCAAAAACCAATCCTGTATCATGTTGGAAAAGTGGCCGGCCCCACTACAAGATGGAATTAGGAAAGATATAAATCAAAGGCACAAAACAATATGTGAAGATAATTATCAAATTATCTCACATCAACCACTAATCAAAGCACCATCAAATGAAAAGCAAGTGAGTTGATTCAAAAGGAATCTCATCATGAAAGAACACTCATGATGTCTCACATAAGCAAGAAAACCCCTCCACAAATGTTATTTGCAAATGTGCAAATAACACCCTCCAACGGAAAGTCCGGCCGTGAAGGAAAAAGAGAAAACCGGCCGGAACGGAATGCTAACTGGCAACCCCAGAAAACCGATCCCGTAATAAATTACAGGAAAACCCCGCTACTGCAAATACATGCCCGCATTTGTATTCCCACTGAACACAAATGCAAAGAGATAAAATCTACACTATCTAATACTAGTATCCGGCTTAAGCCAAAGCCGGCTAGTAAAATCCGTCCGATCACGATCCGTACAATACCGCACGTATCTGATCGAACCCTGCCATATCTCCATACGGCCTCTACAGCGTTTCGCCCGAAACTTGAGTAACTGTCTGTGTGGTGGACTCTAAAGACTCGTCAATACTGTGGCTGTGGATTTAACCACTAGCACGTCAGAGGTATAAGCCAATACGTGACGGGCCACCAGGTATTGACCAAAAGGGACGTCGATGAGCGAACTCATCCTGACACCCTACTGAGCCTGTCAGTGACAATATCCGTACAGTCCGGTCCGTTCGTCTATGAGTATCGCATGGCGGGCCTAGGGGGTTGGTAAAAGTCAGACCCCCAAAAGCGGTACAAGTCGTGTCGGAGTGTAGCCCAGAACACCCTGAGATACTACTGGAATACCTACCAGCAAATCTCCTGCCTTGGCCAAGGACTTTTCATGTTCTGGCTCTCCTAGACACAGCACGACCTCACCCCTAATACCGGGAGAGACGAACCCCTGCAGATCCGCTCACTGCCTCCATGTGGCTCGGGACTGTACCCAACTAAAACCTGTTTGCACGACTCCTTTGAGCCGTGGTAGGGTAGTAATCAAAGCACAGTGGGAACTCACACGAGACAAATGACGATCCCAGGTCGATGAACTAACCTGTACACATGTCACCTGGGAACTGCTATCTGACGTCTGGTATATCCCAACTAGCAGGTTCCCGGCGAGTCCTGTCCGGTGTACTCATAACCCAATGAGCACCTGTATACATCTTAGGTGAACCAACTGACACCAGCGGCTTGTGAGACCGGCCACCGCCCCTCGTCGGGGTCTCGACTGTATACACTAGTCTACTCTGGAGAAACGATGCCCTGTCTCGAATCTCCCACGACTAGGGACCTTTTAAGGATGTGCTTGTAGACCCCCAGCTCCCACTTATATGATCGCCCTCATACTGCTGGTGGTCAAGCAAGAATCCAAGGGGCTTTATCAACGTGTAATAGCGACTCGAAAGGTCACCTGAAGCAGTACACGATGATAAAGATAAACCAGATAGCATACTATCATCTCGAGTAAGACTGTCCTACCGGGATAGGTCCTCCCCTCAATCATTGCAATCACGTGCCTGTGACCCAATAATTGACTCTGAGGGCACTATCTCCAACAATCTCCCACTTGCACTCAAGGCTAATTATTGCGATGTCGCATACTCACAGCCCGTGTGATACCGAACACCCAACTCCTCTACTAGTCAGTCTCACAAAGCTCGTTTACGAAACTATTGCGTTCGAGGAATAGCCTCAGTGAGTGGATCCGCTTTGATGTTTCTTTCTATGTCTCTCCATATCCCATGTTCGTGGAGAAAGCCATCTCCCGAAGTGAGCAATACCTGTCTTAGAATGTCTGGATGTTTGATGGGACCTAGCTCATAAGTGAACTCCAAATCCAAACTTCTTAGACTGTATCGACAACTGAACTTAATCAGTGTCCTGCGCCATGCCTTCCCTCAGTATCCACCTGGATCACCTGTCCAAAATACTGCCCCTCGTCAGAGGAAAAACTATAACTCTGACAGCCACTCTGCCATCCAGGTCACCTTGGAAGCCTGGAATGATAACCGTCTCGTAAAGGAGGCTTCCGTTATCAATTCCCTAGAACATCAACTTATGTTCTAAAACTTCTTCCGACTGTTTCTCCAGGATTGGATCAATATCATCTTATTGCACCTACTGCAAGAACAACATCTGGTGTGGTACTTGACATCTCATGATTGACACAATTGCCTAAGCAAGTGATCTGTCAATCATGCGTATCCCTCTCCCCTTTAGTCTGTAAGACACCTTTAGAGAAGGTGACTCCATTACCTGCAGGTACACCACCGTGCCAGGAGTCGTCCATTCTAAATACTCTTAGAATGCGGTCAAAGTACCCAGATTGGGAAACCACCCAAATCTAGATCTAAAACCATAAATCTAGTAACCAGAATGTCTGATATAATATCCAAGTCCTATGTGGAGAAACCACTGTGTGACGACCAAAGTATAACCGATCGTAGTATAGGAATATCACTTCCTACTCTGTGTATGTCATCAAATACCAGGACATCACACCCTACTACCTTCTCAACAGATCCATCCCCTATTCTGATGAAGTCAAGCCTATGACTGTCACATCAGAAATAGATGATCTATCTCCGCTATATCTGCTCTAGTCTATAAATAGACATAAGCCTGACATCCACCAATGCTTCCGCTGCTCCCACTGACTACGACAATCCTCTGGCAGAGTCATATAGACGTGCACTTCTAAAGCCAGTTTAGAACGACGCTATACTCATCCTCCTGTCGGGTCTCGCAGCCTGGAACAACAGCAATGGCAAGTCTGGGTAAACAAGAACCTCCCTGCCACCGTCCTTGAGCATACCGAAGTACCTCTCGGGTGCTTGAGGTTACCCACCATATCTGCGGAGTGGCCAATGGAATGTCAAACCAGATTGAATCTTTAGGTTCTTATCAAATCTTCAGTAATCGTTTGCGGTTCTGGAATCACTTCCAGTTCTACCATACTCCCACTACTGTTTTCTGAAAAAATCCACTTTTAATAAAACTGTGGCGAGTCAAGAACAATATCACTATTGATCTTCCAGATAGTAGAAAGTCAACCCTCATCATAGCCCGGGTCAACCCACAAACAGCCACTACTGAAACGTGCCTTGAGTTGTCCAGAGTCTGGTTTTAAGCATAAGCCGGACAACTCCCCGTATCTTAACAATGTCAAGATATGAACTGTTCTATATCCAAGAAACAGAGGCACTGATTTAATTGAACCAGATTCAAATCATGCAGCTGTCTCCAGTGCATGTCAACTAAATGGAAGAGAGGCCGATCAGCGTTACTCAACTGATGAGTAACCTGAAAGAGAAGCTAGTTCTCTTAATCATTACTATCAACTGAATACCATACACAAGTATCTACATCTTCGATCAGCTTGAAGAATCCCGATACTTGCAACACTTGGTTCTCTACTTTACTCTTATACCTATAACTCCTCAAAACTTAGACCCTGTGTTTCTACGAACACATGTCTAAGAACTAGAGAAGTTAAAAGTAAACAGAATATAGTACGAGGACCAACCCCTCTGTCCTAATGGACACTGGACAATATACAATACTCTGTATAAGTCCCCTGAGTCTGGTGACTCATTCACTGTGTGTCGTAGGTTGAAAACTGTACTTTTGGTTAAGAAGAATTACACCGCTGTTCAATGCTCCTTACCTAACCATCCACTGGTATAGGTAAATGTCATAGACATAATTTCAAAAAGTATATCTCACTCTATAAAAATAGACGTACAGATGTATCAATTTGAAATTGGTGCACAACAACGGATATTCAAAACCAAATATTTGCCGACCGGCAAACAACCCAGGTGACTTCCTCAAATATCACCGATTACAACGAATCCCGATATAATGAGGATGGTCACCTAATTCCCAATAACTTACTCCCACTCATCGTCTGTAAAACCATACAGATGTGAGAATCCAACCTGGTAAATACATACCCTGGAGTAAGTGTCTAATCGGGAAATCAGTTTTCTTTTAACAGTACACAGTGAAACTGAAACATTGAGATGTTTCGATGGGGTATCCTGGTATTCTTAGTAATGCCTCTTCCATTATCCAGATTCACAACTATAACTGTATAATTCTTTGCCACCTTTCCAAATCCCTTTATATGTCTTTAGTCATTACCTTCTGTACACCCCTTTAGGCCAAATGGTTTTCTTCCTTCCCTACCGTTCGGCACCAGCCTATGGTTTGGAAGAAGACTATCCAAAAAGCATAATGGGTGTACTGTCCTAATCCGAGGAGCACTCGCAATGCGAGAGAAGGTGAGGATAAAAGACAACCGAATGTACTTAATTCATAGGTGATTTAGGATTGACAAAGAAGTACATGGTTTGGTCGTGAATAGCAGTCGCAATTTACTTTGCCCTCTTACTAATCCCTTGCTTTGTCTGAACTTAATACCTTCTGTACACCGTTTAGGCTAATTGGCTTTCTTCATTCCCCACCGTTCGGCACCAGCCTAAGGTTTGGAAGAAGACTATCCAATTTGCGTAATAGGTGTACTATCTCCTAAACCAAGGAGTACTCGCAACCTGAGAGAAGGAAAAAGGTAAAGACAACTGAATAGTCCTATTCGTTTTCTCCAGAACCGGAAACCATCCTCGAAGTCCTTCGAGTTCGTATATAACCATACGATGGTTTTGTCCAATGGAAGTGGACGTTCGTAGTAATACGGGGTGTCCCGGAGAAAAGGGTAAAAGTAGGAGTGGCAAAGAGGTCTGCAACTCTGACAATCCAAAAACCAGTGTTAAGAAGGTTCGGTCAACTTAGTCACTGAGTCATTGTCTAGGGTCGGGTCAATGGTCGCTGCCAGAGAGAGAGAGAAGAAACACTCAGCGTGCACTCTAACCTAGATCAGAATGGTTATCACTTTATCTAATCTGGAAACCTCCCACTGTAACGTCAAATTCTTCTCCAAACCTGAAAGAAGAATTAGCCGGGATAACCCGAGGAGTAAACCAACTCATCAGTGGGAATCGGGATCCAACTCTCATCGCATGATAACGTGACGGAATCCGCTCACGTTATCACACTCCAGAAGGTATGCGCATATCTGGCAAGTTTCAGTACTTTTGAAACTCCCGATGTGGATTTCTGCCCCATGCTCTTATGACCTTGACTTTGGCCAACATATTATAAGTCACATGTCAAGTTCTACCCGTCATTTTCCTGGTTAATTTGAACCCACCCGTACCTACCCTTGACTTTGGCCAAAATGGCAGTACGACTGTCCCAAACCAACGCATCTATCTATGCTGCATATGAATACCCAACAGCTACCAAACACTGTGCCTTGACTTTGGCCAACATACACAGCTTGAATACTATTGACCATCCATATAAAATGACGGAGGGCTACGAATGGTTTCTGGCGAAAACCTTTAACGTAATGAACTTGATATCGTTGAAGGAACGGATAGCTTTATAAAAATATAGTGACGACAACCTTTGCTAAAGAGGTCACTCCCGGTGAAGGGATCTCGGCTCTTTCCCCGTAGAATGAGGTGCAGGATATTCCAACTGAATACCACGATGCAAAGCAAAAGTAATCGGCTATAGTGAAGTTACTGCCCTGACGCAAACTTTTGTCCAAGGGGTCACTCCCGGTGAAGGGATCTCGGCCCTTGCCTCGTCGACTGAGGAGCAGGATATTCCAACTGAATACCACGATGCAAAACAAAAGAGAATGCCCTTGCAATAACAGCTTTTTGAAAAAGTGTTCCAACAACATCAGATAGGTTTGTTTAACTTGCATTGATCCGAATCAATGCAGTCCCATCAATTGATCACACCACAAAGAACGAAAATATACTGACGTATGTATATGCCATCCGCATTCGCCACTGGGTCCCGTCATCACCCGTTAGGTTAGCTAACTAACGACAGAGCGGGGACTGGACTAGCGCGGATGCAAAACATATACAACATCTACTAGTATATATATAATATATAATTTTCGCTCAAGGCGTGATAAAATGCAGCAGCACAGAAAAGTACAGCAATACAGATCAATACAGATATCTGGGATCCCCGGGTTTCACAGAGCCGCTGAAACCCGACGTTCCCCTGGTCGTGTGGATAGCCTGTGCAATGAAATCCTAGACCCCTACGGGCGCGGCAAGTTACCCGCCAAAACCTGAAGCGAGGCAGCCCCCTTCAGCAACGTGAATGGACCACCCAGCACTTCACGGAATCCGGTAACTTGGGCACCCCTCCTGGGTCAACCCTATACCCCCTACGAGTGCGGCGAATAGCCCGCCAATTCTAGAGTGAAGCCCCCTCCGTCTCAATGCCATGAGATGCGGGCTTGTTGCCCTCTAGAACCCGGCTATCCGTGCACCCCTCCGCGGGGTAATCCTAGTACAGAAAGTAAAATATACATACAACGGGTACATCGACCGCGACCAGGTCGTGCCCCAAAATAATAATACAAACAGGCAGTGACGGCAGTCCACATGTCGGACGCTCGCCCCACAATATCAAATGTACATATAAAACAAAACTGTACTACCACTGCAACCAGGCTATCCCCCACGACCGATCCGCAACAACACAGTACAATCACAGAACATCAACGTGAAAGTCACGTTCGCAAATCCGTCTAACCGGGCTATAGCAGTTAGACGGGACTTACCGATCAAGTGACATTCACGGTCGCAGATATAATGTAAAAACTATGAACTAGCATGTTTAAAATATCCGATCGAACAAATTTATCAAAGTGGGCCCCACACACTACTGTAGCATTTACAGAAAAACTGGGCCCAAAGAAAATATCCCAAATGCCCTATTTTCAACACATAAGCTTACTGGGAAAATATGGTGCCACGATTCCTCTTTTCCGCCGCGCAAGCGCGGCCAAGACAGGGGTTTGGCCGCGCTTCCGCGGTCGAAGTGAGGAATCAGTGGATCGTATTTTCCCAGAATTCTTATAATTTGTTGTACATGTCTCTGCAATCATCAGAAAAATTTTAGGAGCTCAAAAAATTTTAACAGAGAACACATGTGCACAAAAATACGGTTTTCGGGTTTTTGTTCGATCGAGTTCTAAACGCGCTAGAGCAAGCTAGGGAAGGTTAATGGCGTGGCTCTGATACCATTGTAAGCCCGCGGGGGCGCCCCGGCCGTCGATCCGACGCCGGAAACGCGGAAAACAAAAACTTTGCGAACTTTGCAAAACGGCACCGCCGCGGACTTTTCACCCGGATCGGGCCATTAACCTAGCTAACTAGCAAATAAGAAAAGAGTAGAGAAGTTATACCAAGCGATCCGTGTCCTTCGGTCTTGATCTCCACTCCGATCTCCCGCGGATCTCCGTCCGTCACCGTCTCGTCGGAAAGGCACCACGTAGCCGGGCTCGTATACGGGCTCCCACCTCTGGACCGAGGCAACTCGGGCGCGAAGTTGGCTAGCCGACGCGTCCAAGGGATGCTGTAGAATAGTGTAGAATAGTTGTCTCTTTGGGGTTTAAGAGGTTGCCATTTTGGAGGAATTTTGCACAAGAATTTCATGGAGGCTTCATGGATAAATTGGAGCTTGTAATGGAAAGAAAAGAGCTCGGCCAAAGTCTTTTTGCCTCTCTGGAAATTTTGTGAGTGGAGTGCACCAAATGAAAACATGCATAAGGAAATATATACTTCACAGCACTCACAAAATGGGGGGGCCACCAAAAAAGCATATGAAGAAAATTTCCACACATATTAAAAACTCTCTCCATTCAATCAAAAACCAATCCTGTATCATGTTGGAAAAGTGGCCGGCCCCACTACAAGATGGAATTAGGAAAGATATAAATCAAAGGCACAAAACAATATGTGAAGATAATTATCAAATTATCTCACATCAACCACTAATCAAAGCACCATCAAATGAAAAGCAAGTGAGTTGATTCAAAAGGAATCTCATCATGAAAGAACACTCATGATGTCTCACATAAGCAAGAAAACCCCTCCACAAATGTTATTTGCAAATGTGCAAATAACACCCTCCAACGGAAAGTCCGGCCGTGAAGGAAAAAGAGAAAACCGGCCGGAACGGAATGCTAACTGGCAACCCCAGAAAACCGATCCCGTAATAAATTACAGGAAAACCCCGCTACTGCAAATACATGCCCGCATTTGTATTCCCACTGAACACAAATGCAAAGAGATAAAATCTACACTATCTAATACTAGTATCCGGCTTAAGCCAAAGCCGGCTAGTAAAATCCGTCCGATCACGATCCGTGCAATACCGCACGTATCTGATCGAACCCTGCCATATCTCCATACGGCCTCTACAGCGTTTCGCCCGAAACTTGAGTAACTGTCTGTGTGGTGGACTCTAAAGACTCGTCAATACTGTGGCTGTGGATTTAACCACTAGCACGTCAGAGGTATAAGCCAATACGTGACGGGCCACCAGGTATTGACCAAAAGGGACGTCGATGAGCGAACTCATCCTGACACCCTACTGAGCCTGTCAGTGACAATATCCGTACAGTCCGGTCCGTTCGTCTATGAGTATCGCATGGCGGGCCTAGGGGGTTGGTAAAAGTCAGACCCCCAAAAGCGGTACAAGTCGTGTCGGAGTGTAGCCCAGAACACCCTGAGATACTACTGGAATACCTACCAGCAAATCTCCTGCCTTGGCCAAGGACTTTTCATGTTCTGGCTCTCCTAGACACAGCACGACCTCACCCCCAATACCGGGAGAGACGAACCCCTGCAGATCCGCTCACTGCCTCCATGTGGCTCGGGACTGTACCCAACTAAAACCTGTTTGCACGACTCCTTTGAGCCGTGGTAGGGTAGTAATCAAAGCACAGTGGGAACTCACACGAGACAAATGACGATCCCAGGTCGATGAACTAACCTGTACACATGTCACCTGGGAACTGCTATCTGACGTCTGGTATATCCCAACTAGCAGGTTCCCGGCGAGTCCTGTCCGGTGTACTCATAACCCAATGAGCACCTGTATACATCTTAGGTGAACCAACTGACACCAGCGGCTTGTGAGACCGGCCACCGCCCCTCGTCGGGGTCTCGACTGTATACACTAGTCTACTCTGGAGAAACGATGCCCTGTCTCGAATCTCCCACGACTAGGGACCTTTTAAGGATGTGCTTGTAGACCCCCAGCTCCCACTTATATGATCGCCCTCATACTGCTGGTGGTCAAGCAAGAATCCAAGGGGCTTTATCAACGTGTAATAGCGACTCGAAAGGTCACCTGAAGCAGTACACGATGATAAAGATAAACCAGATAGCATACTATCATCTCGAGTAAGACTGTCCTACCGGGATAGGTCCTCCCCTCAATCATTGCAATCACGTGCCTGTGACCCAATAATTGACTCTGAGGGCACTATCTCCAACACCATTCTCGCGATGAATGTATCGAAAGGTTGTATGCGATATAACCTAGTTATCGAATCAAGGGTTGGTTCGATAAGCCGATACATAGAATACTAGTCGGTTATATGCGATATGACCGGATCGTTAAATCAAGTGTTAATTTAATGATTTAATGCATAATTATATATTTGATATATTACTTTGCATTAACTAGTATTGGTTCACTTTAAGATGGATTTTCTCACTCGGATGTGCGCATTGCATATGCGATATGATTTTGTGCACTTGCTTGTATCATGTTTGATGATGCATGCCTTTTGGTTAAGTGTAAAGAATTAAACCTTGGTTAATGAAATGGTTAGGGTTTACTTTTTCCTTATTCATTTATTTATTCTTTTGGAAAAAGAAAAGCAAATGAGAAAATGGTGGCATGTTTTGTTTTATTCATGAAGTTTCATGAACACTTTTACTTTGTAACCATTTTGTCTCATGCTTAAACCTAACCATTCCACTTAACCCTAATTAATTCTCTACACCTAACCATGGTTCTATTATGATAAGAATTCATTATTCTTTTCATTTTGAGAAAAAAACTTATCATATCAATTCTTCTTCTTCTTCCTTGAACTCAAGAAGAAAACCTTGACTTCATCAATGGTGATTGATGGAAATGAGTGAGAAATCCAATTCTAAAGTCTACCCACTTCCCATTTCTTCATCCTCTACCTCTTTCCAAGTAGTAGAGTATGTTTTCTTCACAAGTTTTCATGACTTGGTGAAGGTGGAGCTTGATTTAGCGATGCCTCGACGTAGATCATCTTCGGCATGGACATCGACGACCTAGCTCGCCATTTCTCCGACGAAGCCGACGCTAGAGCCCGGGAATTCATTTGGACAGCAAAGGGACTTCGTTGCGTAGCTATGGAGGTGGAGCACCGGATCTACAAAGGTTGTATTTCCGTTTCTTTGTAGTTAAGTTGTTAACTAGATTATTTTTCCGCCTAGAAATCTAGCCAACGATCCGTACACTAGGGTTTCTCGGCACCGTATTTTTGAAATTGGTATGGTTGATGCCTTGTGAGACCTCTTGAGAGTGCCTAGGAACCCTACAGTGGTATCAGAGCCTAGCTAGAACCTTAGGCGAAGTCCAGACGATGTTTGAAACCCGATCGAACCGAAAAACCAACCCGGAAAATGCTCTCTGTACTTTTTCTAAAAACAGGGATTTTTCAGTATTAAAAATATGTAGAAATATCAGCAGGAATATCTAAGAGTTACTGTAAATTTCGAAGCCCTAATTCCATTATAGCGCCGCATTTCCGCGGCACGAGCATGGCTCGTGCGGCGGATCCGCGGCCTGTTTGTCGTGTTATGAGTTGAAGTTTGCACAGTAACTCCTATTTAACAGTGCTGGTTTTCCTGGGTATTTTTAATATTTTTTCCAGAGTTTGAATTTTCTGAGTTGTTTTGGGGATTCGAATGTTCGATCGGATTATCAAATTTTGTCTGTGTGGCTTTCCGGATAAATTTTTGAATATGTTAAAAAGTTCGATCGGATATAAATACCCAATTTTTCCCCTGTCGGGAAATTTCCAAGTGTTGGATTTTTCCGTAGTTTAACGACGTTCTAAGTAGTGCAAGTAACGCTATGGACCCTCTAGAAGACAACAAACCTTAACTCGATTATGTGACCGTCTTGAACTGCCCTTTGAACCTTCGGGTTTGGGGCAGTACGGCGTGCCACATGTGAGGCGTTGGCTTGACCCTTCTACGGCTGGACCGTTGGTACTGAGGCACGAACTGAATGTTGTTAGACTTATTTCATGTGTTGGATTGTATCGGGAAAACTTGGGTGTTCGATTGTTCGATCGGAAAGTTTAACATTTTCTGTTTATCTGGAATGTGATACAATAATTGGAATTCACAAATAGTTATGACATAACGGAATGAATATTATAAACATAGCAGTTTAGTCTCACTTGATCGGTTGCCACGGAATTTTGATGTGATCAAAAGTCCGTCGCAATCACGTAGCGTACGCGGATACTCGCCGATAAACTTAATAGACAGCCTCGCTCCATAGCCCCGACCAAGTGACTGTAGGAGAACCCCGTCGCCGAAAGCATCCGTTCGGGTGCTCGCAGCAGCGGTGTTCCGCCTTGGTGCACTTCGTCGACGGTATCGGGGGTGCGGCCGCCTACTAAAGTTTGCGACGAGTATTCGATCAGACTGTCGGGAATCTTGTTGAATTGCCCGACTCGATATTGAAAAGTGTTTTCGATAATGAGACTGAAATGCGGGGTTTATAATTGTTAGGCATGTGATGTCTAAGTAATTCATTTGGTCAGGCATGCGATGTCTGAGATGGTTGCGGATTCCAACTGTTGTAGTTTTACACTTTCTTTTCTGTGACCGTAAGTGTAATATGTGATATCGCCGGTTTCGTTGCTATATGTCAACGACAATTGGGATGCGCATATTTACTTACGTTGATGACATGTGATGTTATGTGTTGCTGGATATGTTATATTGGATCGTCGTGTTTGAATAGCCGGGGGTTTTTATGTGAGATGAGTGTTTTTCATTTTCATTCATGTAAAAACTTGTATGTAATATTTTTTTATTAGGGCACTTCCAGGTTGCGGAAGTTGTCACCGTTGTTGTATATTATTTACTTTTCCGCATTAGGATAGACCCAAGGAGGGGAGCACAAATAACCGGGTTCTGGGGTCCAGTGGGAGACCAACTCGAGGAGTCGAGTCCGGGTCCCCTAACCCTAGAATTGGCAGGGTTGCTTGCCGCTCTCGTAGGGGTCTAGGGGTGTGGGATTGGCTATTCATCACGACCGTAGAATCCGTGTTTTATACTGGCTCGTATTGAAAACACAGACGTCCTAGAATATCCAATATTTCATATGTTTCTTCTGCTGCAATATCTCTGATGTGTTTCTGTGATGGATATAGTATATAGTATATATGATATATTATATAGACGTTACTTATGTTTTACACCCGCGCTAGCCCTGTCCTGCTCTGTCGTTAGTTACCTAACCTAACGGTGCACGAGGGGACATCGAGGCGAATGCGGATGGCATAAGTGTACGTCATATCTATCTGTGATGTTTAAGTACATAAATGATGGGACTTCATTAATGAGATTAATGAAATAAAAGAAACCTAAGATGTTGTAGAATCGAATTTCAAAATTAAAACAGGTAGCTACAGTTCTTGCTTTGCACAGAGGTATATATGATATATCCTGCACCTTATTCGATAAGGAAAGGACCGAGATCCCTTCACCGGGAGTGACTCCTTTAGCGATAACTGGCAGATGCTACACACTCGGTTTGTCTTTTGATTGCTTTTAAGAGTTTTTGCTTTGCACAGTGATATATATGATATATCCAGCACCTCATTCGACGAGGAAAGGACCGACGATCCCTTCACCGGGAGTGACTCCTTTAGCAAAACTAGAAAAGCCTTAAAAGCACTCCATTTTAAAATCATTTGATTCTACAACGATATCAAGTTCATTACGCAATAGATTTTCAGAAAAACCTGTCGTAGCCCTCCGTCATTTCAAATAAGTAGTAGTTAGTATTCGTGCTACGTTTGTTGGCCTTTGTCAAGGCGTAGTGTGCGGTAGCTAACTGGTGCTTATCTGCTTATGCATATGATGCAGATTGGATTAGGGTAGTCGTGCGACCTTGTTGGCCTTTGTCAAGGGCCGTGCGGGTGGGTTTATTTCGATCAAGAAATGACGGGTTGAACTTGACTAGCATCCTATGGTTTGTTGGCCTTTGTCAAGGTCATAGGAGGTTAGGGGCAAAATATTATCGGGAATTTCAAGTGTTGAAATTTGCAATGAGATTGCATACCTTCTATGAGAGAGTTGGATCCCGATACCCGCTGCGAGTAATTGTTACTCCTGGGAGAGTTTTATACATTACAATTAGCCGATCAAGTAGGTGTCTAGAAAGGTGTCAACGAGGTTACGCCTCTGGGAAAACGAGGTTTACATTAATTAGGTTCGTGCGAGAGCACGGGGGACCTCCCTCAAAGTACCGACACTGGCCTGGCTGAAAGATTGGCGAACTTGTAGTGTGTAATTAATCCCGGCTAGTCTTTTCTTTTAGGGTTTGAAGGAAGATTTGATAAAAAGCAGTGGGAGCCATCCTGATTAGATAAAATAATAACCAATCTATTCTTGCAAGAGCGCACGCTGAGTGTTTTCTTCTCTCTGTTAGTTGTATGTATGCCCTAGAGGCCAGTATTGTACAGATTGTGTATATTATATTGGATGCTTGGACATATATAGAGATGACTTTCTTGCTCGACATGATAGTATGCTATCTGGTTGCTCTTTATCTTAACATGTACACTAGTCTCTTTATACTGTCTTATAGTTACATATTGGTAAAGCCCTTAGGATATGTACTTGACTACCTGGACTATGATGCAGATCATACTAGTGGGGACATGGTAGTCCATAAGTACATCCTTCAAGGTCCCTAGTCGTGGGTGTATCGAGACGGGGCATCGATATACCAGAGTAGACTAGCGTATACGCTTCTCGACCCATGTGATGGGCGATGGATGATCCCATATCCATTGGTGTTTGACATCATAGATGGTATACGGGTGCTCAGTGGAGACTGGGTACACTGGACGGACTCGCCGAGAACTCCCAGATGGTATTATACCTCACGTCAGATGGCAGTTCTCAGGTGACACTTGTACAGGTTAGTCTGTAGACCCGAGATCGTCATAGAGTCTTGTGTGATTCCCACTGTGCTTTGATCTCCACCTTACCACGTCCATGAGGGCATGCAAAACGGTGGTCTTTGGGCATAGTCCCGAGTCACATGGAGGCAATGAGCGATAGGAGGGGTTTCGTCTCTCCCGGTATTGGGGGTTGATGTTGCGCTGTGCTCGATTGGCCGTAACAGGGAAGTCCCTGGCCAGGGCTGATCAGAGATTTGCTGGTAAGTGTTACCAGTAGTTTCTCGACCCGTTACGAGCCTCACATCGGCACGACTTATCGGGTTATTGGGGTCTGACGTTTACCACCCCTAGACTTGATATGCGACGTATCAGACGAAGAGACCGGACTGTACGGTAAGTGTTACTGGTCGGATTTGCAGGAGTGTGAGCGGGCTAGCTCGTCGATCTTCTGATCACTCAATACCCGGGTGGCCGTTACGTTTAGCAGACCGCTTGCGGCTTGTGGGTGCTTGATATGATCATCATCTGCTACCGGCGTATTGACGAGTCTTTAGAGTCCTACACAGAGGTTTCCTGGCTCAAGCGAAACGAAATAGGAGCGCATATGAGATATGTGCAGGACCGAGAATAATGCGTGTATGTGATACCGCATTTCATTCTCGCGATATATGTTTCGATTGGTTATATTCGATATGACCTAGTTATCGAATCATTGATTCGATAAATCGATACATTAGATACTAGTCGGTTGTATGCGATATAACCGGATCATTGAATCAAGTGTTGATTTAATGATTTAATGTATAATTATATATTTGATATATTACTTTACATTAACTAGTATTGGTTCACTTTAAACGGATTACTCTCACTTGATGTATATGTTGTATATGTGATATACTTTAGTGCACATCTTTGTATCATGTTTGATGATACTTGATCATTTGGTTAAATGCATAGAATTAAACCATGGTTAATTGGGTCATTAGGGTTTTGCTTTATCATTTATTTATTTGATTATTTATTTAGAAATGAGTTATGATAAGAATGGTGGCTAAGTTTGTTTTATGTTGAAGCTTCATGAAGCCTTGACTTTATGCAACCATTCTTGTCCTCATGCTTAACCCTAACTCTCCAAATGACCATGGTTTATTCTCTACACTTAACCTTGGTTGAGATATGATAAGTATTGATTTAAATTTATTTTTATCATGACACTTATCATATTCTTTCTTGAGCTCCATCTTCTTCTTCAAGAAAAGCTCAAGGTGCATCAATGGCAACTTGAGCTAAAGTGAGATAAATCCAATTCTAAAGAGAACCCACCTCCTATTTCTTCACCCTCTACCTCTTGCCAAGTTGTTTTGGGTGTTTACTTCACAAGTTTCACAAGTTTGTGAAGTCGGAGCTCGAACTTGCGAAGCCTCGAGGTAGATCGTCTTTGACACAAAGCCGACGACCTATTCCGCTCGTTTTCCCGATGAAGCCGATGATCGAGTCGAGGATTCATGATGGACACCGAGGGCATGACCACGTGGAGCTAAGGAGGCGGAAATCCGGATCTACAAAGGTTGTAGCATCTAACCTATAGTTAAATAGTTAACTTGTTTTCCGTTTCGCCTAAACATCTAGTAAACGATCCGTGTTAGGGTTTCTCCGCACCAATATTTTTTTGAAATTGGCATGTTCGATGCCTTGTGAGACCTCACTAGAGTGCATAGGAACCCTACAGTGGTATCAGAGCCTAGCTAGAGCCTTAGGCGAAGTCTAGACGCGATTTGAAGTCCGAACGAACCCGAAACACCAAATCTATATTGCTCTCTGTACATTTTCTAAAATCTGGGATTTTTCCAAATTAAAAATATGCAGAAAAATCAGCAGGTGAATATAAGAATTGCTGTGAAATTCGACAGTGTAAATCCATCAAATAGCCGCGGTTCCGCGGCATGAGCATGGCTCATGCGGCGGTTCCGCGGCCGTACGGATCAATTAAATAAAGATTTCTGCACAGTAATTCTTATCTTCCAGTGTTGGTTTTCCTGGGAATTTTTAATATTTATTCAAGAGTTGAATTTTCCAGGGTTGTTTTGGGGATTCGGTATTTCGATCGGATTATCAAATTTCGTCTTTTGTGTTTTTCCGGATAATTTTTAGAATATGTTAAAAAGTTCGACCGGATATAAATACCCAATTTTTCCCCTGCCGGGAAGTTTCCAAGTGTTGGATTTTTCCGTAGTTTAACGACGTTCTAAGTAGTGCCAGTAACACGATGGACCCTCTAGAATGTTAGTTATATGTATGCCCTAAAGGCCATTACTGTACATTGGATGTATATTGTAGTGGATGCTGGGACATATATAGGTAGGACTTTCTTGCTCGACATGATAGTACGCTATCTGGTTGCACTTTATCTTAACATGTATACTTTCTGTCTCTCTGATTACATGTTGATAAAGCCCTTAGGATGTATACTTGACTTCCAGGACTGTGATGCAGATCATACTAGTGGGGCCTGGATAGTCCATGAGTACATCCTTGAAATGTTCCTAGTCGAGGGAATATCGAGACGGGGCATCGATATTCCAGAGTAGACTAGCGTATATCTTCTCGACCCATGCGATGGGCGATGGATGATTCCATATCCATTGGTGTTTGACATCGGAGATGGTATGCGGGTGCTCGGTGGAGACTGGGTACACTGAACGGACTCGCCGAGAACTCCCAGATGGTATTATACCTCACGTCAGATGGCAGTTCTCTGGTGACACCGGTACAGCTTAGTCTGTTGACCCGAGATCGTCATAGAGTCTTGTGTGTCTCCCACTGTGCTTTGATTTCCACCCTACCACGACTCTACTGAGTTGTGCAAACAGGTGGTTTTTGGGTACAGTCCCGATTCACATGGAGGCAATGAGCGATAGGAGGGGATTCGTCTCTCCCGGTATTGGGGGTTGATGTTGTGCTATGCTCGACTGGCCATAACAGGAAATCCCTGGCCAGGGTTGCTGTGATATACTGGTAAGAGTTATCAGTAGTTTCACGAATGTTATGGACCCTACGTCGGCATGACTTATCGAGCTACTTGGGTCTGACGTTTACCACCCCTAGGCGAGATATGCGACATATCAGACGAACAGACCGGACCGTACGGTAAGTGTTACTGGTTGGATTCGCAAGAGTCTGAGCGGGCTTGCTCGTCGATCTTCTGATCGCTCAATACCCGGGTGGCCGTTACGTTTAGCAGACCGCTTGCGGCTTGTGGGTGTTTGATATGATCATCATCTGCTGCCGGCGTATTGACGAGTCTTTAGAGTCCTACACAGAGGTTTCCTAGTTCAAGCGAAACGAAATAGGAGCGCATATGAGATATGTGCGGGAGCGAGAATAATTCGTGTATGTGATACCGTATTTCATTCTCGCGACGAATGTATCGATTGGTTATATGCGATATAACCTAGTTATCGAATCAAGGATTGATTCGATAAGCCGATACATTGGATACTAGCCGGTTATATTCGACATGACCGGATCATTGAATCAAGTGTTGATTTAATGATTTAATGTATAATTATATATTTGATATATTGCTTTGCATTAACTAGTATTGGTTCACTTTAAATGGATTCACTCACTTAGTTTGTGCACATTGCATATGTGATATATTTTGTGCACATGATTGTATCATGTTTGATGATACATGCAAGCTAGGGTTAGTGTAAAGAATTTGACCATGGTTAAGATTAAGATTAGGGTTTTCTTTTTCTTATTTATTAATTTATTTATTTTTGGAAAAAGAAAAAGATGAAGAAAATGAAATGGTGGCTTATTTTGTTTATAGTTGAAGTTTCTTGAAACTTTGACTAAGTAACCATTTTGTCTTCTTTCTTAATCCTAACTCTTCAAATTAACCTTAGTCAATTCTCTACACCTAGCTAAGGTTAATGATATGATAAGTATTATATTTTCTTTTCTTTTAAAAAAAACACTTATCATATCTTCTTCTTCTTCTTCATCTTCTTCAACATTGAAGAAAGCTTGCTACTTCAATGGCAAGTCATGAAGTCTAGTGAGAAATCCAAAACTAAAGTCTACCCACTTCCTATTTCTTCATTCTCTACCTCTTGCCAAGTAGTAGAGTGTGTTTCCTTCACAAATTTTCAAGGTTTGGTGAAGGTGGAGCTTGATTTAGCGATGCCTCGACGTAGATCATCTTCGGCATGGACATCGACGACCTAGCTCGCTTATTCTTCGACGAAGCCGACGTTGGAGTCCGGATTCTTTTTGGACAGCGGAGGGGACTTCGTTGCGGAGCCGTGGAGGTGGTGGACCGGATCTACAAAGGTTGTATGTCCGTTCCCTTAGTTAAAATGTTAACTAGTTTACATGTTTCGCCTAAATATCTAGTAAACGATCCGTAGTCGGGTTTGTAGGCACCCGTAAAATTTTATTTATGCATGTTTGATCACTTGTGAGACTTAATTAGAGTGCCTAGGAATCCTACAGTGGTATCAGAGCCTAGCTAGAGCCTTAGGCGATGCGTAGACGGAGTTAGAAGTCCGATCGACCCGAAACCCCGACTTTAAAATGCTCTCTGGACATTTTTGTAAAATGTGGATTTTTGCAAATTAAAAATATGCAGAAAAACAAGAAGGTAAATCTAAGAATTACGATGCAAAAATTACCTAATGATCTTTCTAAAGTGCGGCGGAACCGCGGCATTAGCGTGCTAATGCGGCCCTTCCGCCGCACTTTTGTCTTATCTGCCTTTGAATTTTGCACAGTAACTCCTATTTTTCAGTTCTGGTTTTCCTGGGAATTTTTAATCTGAAATCAAGAGTTGAGTATTTTGGGTTGTATTCGGAGTTCATACATTCGATCGGATTGTCAAACTTTGTCTATGTGTCGTTCCGTATAATTTTTTGAATATGTTAAAAACTTCGACCGGATATAAATACCCAATTTTTCCCCTGTCGGGAAATTTCCAAGTGTTGGATATTTCTGTAGTTTAATCACGTTCTAAGTAATGCAAGTAACACGATGGTCCCTCTAGAAGACAACAAACCTTAACTCGATTATGTGACCGTCTTGAACTACCCTTTGAACCTTCGGGTTTGGGGCAGTACGGCGTGCCACATGTGAGGCGTTGGCTTGACCCTTCTACGGCTGGACCGTTGGTACTGAGGCATGAACTGAATGTTTTTAGACTTGTTTCATGTGTTGATCTGTATCGGGAAAACTTGGGTGTTCGATTGTTCGATCGAAAAGTTTAGCATTTTCTATTTATCCGGAATGTGATACAATAATTGGAATTCACAAATAGTTATGAGATAACGGAATGAATATTATAAACATAGCAGTTTAGTCTCACTTGATCGGTTGCCACGGAATTTTGATGTGATCAAAAGTCCGTTGCAATCACGTTGTGAACGCGGATACTCGCCGGTAAACTTAATAGACAGCCTCATTCCATAGCCCCGACCAAGTGACTGCAGGAGAACCCCGTCGCCGAAAGCATCCGTTCGGGTGCTCGCGGCAGCGGTGTTCCGCCTTGGTGCACTTCGTCGACGGTATCAGGGGTGCGGCCGCCTACTAAAGTTTGCGACGAGCATTCGATCAGTTTTTCGGGAATCTTGTTGAATTGCCCGACTTGATATTGAAAAGTGTTTTCGATAACGAGACTAAAATGCGGGGTTTATAATTGTTAGGCATGTGATGTCTAAGTAATTCATTTGATTAGGCATGTGATGTCTAAAGAGGTTGCGGATTCCAACTGTTGTAGTTTTACATTTTCTTTTCTGTGACCGTAAGTGTAATATGTGATATCGCCGGTTTCGTTGCTATATGCCAACGACAATTGGGATGCGCATATTTACTTACGTTGATAACATGTGATGTTATGTGTTGCTGGATATGTTATATTGGATCATCGTGTTTGAATAGCCGGGGGTTTTTATGTGAGATGAGTGTTTTTTCATTTTCATTAATGTAAAAACTTGTATGTAATATTCTTTTATTGGGGCGCTTCCAGGTTGCGGAAGTTGTCACCGTTGATGTATATTATTTACTTTTCTGCACTAGGATAGACCCAAGGAGGGGAGCACAAGTAACCGGGTTCTGGGGTCCAGTGGGAGACTAACTCGAGGAGTCGAGTCCGGGTCTCCTAACCCTAGAATTGATACGGTTGCTTGCCGCTCTCGTAGGGGTCTAGGGGTGTGGGATTGGCTATTCATCACGACCGTGGAATCCGTGTTTTATACTGGCTCGTATTGAAAACACGGACGTCCTAGTATATCCAATATTTCATATGTTTCTTCTGCTGTGTTTTATCTGAGATCATGTGATGTTCTGTGACAGATATTATATATAGTATATATGATATATTATATAGACGTTGCTTATGTTTTACACCCGCGCTAGCCCTGCCCCGCTCTGCCGTTAGTTACCTAACCTAACGGTGCACGAGGGGACATCGAGGCGAATGCGGATGGCATAAGTGTACGTCATATCTATCTGTGATGTTTAGGTAACTTAAAATGATGGGATATTCATTAATGAGATTAATGAAAGAAAATAAACCTAATTGATGTTGTGGAATCGAATTTCAAAATAAAACAGGTAGCTACAGTTCTTGCTTTGCATCGCGGTGTTCATTATAGAACATCCTGCACCTTATTCGATGAGGAAAGGACCGAGATCCCTTCACCGGGAGTGACTCCTTTAGCAATAACTGGCAGATGCTACACACTCGGTTTGTATTTGATCGCTTCTATAGTTTCTGCTTTGCACAGTGATATATATGATATATCCCGCACCTCATTCGACGAGGAAAGGGCCGACGATCCCTTCATCGGGAGTGACCCCTTTAGCAAAACTAGAAAAGCCTCAAAAACATTCCATTTAAAAACCATTTGATTCCGCAACGAGATCAAGTTCAAAGCGTTAAAGGTTTTCACAAAAACCATTCGCAACCCTCCGTCATTTTAGGAAGTAGAGTACTTAGTATTCGTGCTGTGTTTGTTGACCATAGTCAAGGCACAGTGTACGGTAGCTAAGTGATGTCTTCCTACACCGCATATGATGTGATTAGTTAGGACAGTCGCGTGACTTTGTTGACCTTAGTTAAGGGTCATGTGGGTGGGTCTAATTAATCACGAAATGACGGGTAGAACTTGACTAGTACTTATGATTTGTTGACCATAGTTAAGGTCATAGGTGCTAGGGGTAAAAACCTTTATCGGGAGTTTCAAGTGTTGAAATTTGCAATGAGATTGCATACCTTCTATGTGATAGTTGGATCTCGATACCCACTGCGAGTAATTGTTACTCCTGGGAGAGTTTTGCACTTTACAATTAGCCGATCAAGTAGGTGTCTAGAAAGGTGTCAACGGGGTTACGCCTCTGGGAAAACGAGGTTTACAGTAATTAGGTCCGTGCGAAAGCACGGGAAACCTCCCTCAAAGTACCGACACTGGCCTGGCTGAAAGATTGGCGAACTTGTAGAGTGTAATTAATCCCGGCCAGTCTTTCCTTTTAGGGTTTGAAGGAAGATTTGATAAAAACAGTGGGAGCCATCCTGATTAGATAAAATATATAACCAATCTGATCTTGCAAGAGCGCACGCTGAGTGTTTTCTTCTCTCTCTCTCCAGGTAGCGACCATATCACGCCTTAATCAAGATAATAATACGGATGTATTGACCGAACCCGCTTGTTATACTGAGCTGGGGAACGTTGGTCCCGCTCCAACTTATAATTGTTATAAGACAGAGCAGGAAATAGGGGAATACCAGAATTCCTATGCCGCCCAAACGAGGAAAGTGCATATGATGCATCTCCTTCGGGTGTGTTCATTACAAAGAACTGTTTCTCAGTATCCTCTGAATCCTGGGTATATGATGCCGGATCAGGATCCCAGATATGTAATCTGTTACATAGGGCTACAAAATGGTAGAAAAACTGAGAACGGGTGATAAGTTTCATGAGGCAGAAAACGGGGCAAGTGTTGCAGCCAAGTCTGTTGGTCACTGTCACCCTGTATTACGAATACATTGATTCTGAACAAATGCTGTTAGATACCGAACCTGATATACAAAATCATATCACTCTCTTTATTAGTAAAGAAGGATATAATTTTGTATTGTTGGATAATGTTTTGAACATTTCCTATATCAAAAGTTGATCGGTTCAGGCACGTTATCTAAAAGCATTGACGTTCTAAATCAAACTACAGTTCCTAGTATACAGAACACACACAAGAGGAAGAGTTCAGAGATGAACGAATCCTTCTTGAGGCATTGTAGACTAGGTCACATCAATGCGACCCGACTGGCTGAAGTTACATAATAGATGCATATTTAAATCAGTTTGAATTTACATCTTATGAAACTTGCCAGTCATGTCACAAAGATTAGATGACCATAGCTCCGTTTACTGGAAACAGAAAAAGAGTTAGTAAACTCTTGGGACTGATACATTATGATGTATGTAAGGTCTCCTGTCTACACATGCCAGGACTGGTTCTTTATACTTCATTATATTCTCTGATAATCTCTCAAGATTCAGTCGTATGTTCCTGTTGAAACATAAGTCCGAACCTTTTGAGGTATTCACAGAATATAAGTTGGAAGTAGAGAACCAGAATACGGGTATAAGTATTATGTCCTATGATGAGATCAGGGAGGAGAATACCTGAGCACGAAAATGCTGGACTATTCTAAAGGAGAATAAGATTCTCTCTCAGCATTACTCCTCCGTATACACCATGGCACGATGGTATTTCGGGGCGGAGCAATCACACCCTATATGATAAGGTGTGCTCTATGATGAGTACTACTGAGTTACCTATTTCCTTTTGGGAGTTATGCACTTATGAAGTTGCATACCTATTGAATAGGGTTCCAATCAAATCAGCTGCCTACCGCTTCATATATGATATGGAAAGGGAAGAGCCCATATCTTAAGATAGTTAAGATTTGGGGTTGTCCGGCCTATGTCAAAAGCAAAATCCGGACAAACTCGAGGCAAAGTCTGTAATGTAGAACTGGAAAGGTTCCAGCTATACAAACTACAGCAGATAATTTGGTAGAACCAAAGGATTCAGTAGATTCCAACGAACCTCAACCTCTCCGCCGATCTAGTAGGGTTCCTCATCCGCCTGAGAGATACCTCGGTTTCTCGATGACAGTGGGAGCAAGGAATGCATCATGAGATGATGACCCAACTAGTTTCGAGCAGGCCATCGAGAGTAGGGACTCTGTAAGAATGGCTGGATGCTTAGCGATCTGAGATGGAATCCATGTACACCAGCAAAGTATGGACTTTAGCTGCTATATCTGAAGAGTTAAATCCCCATCAGGGGCAAGTATATCTTGAGAAGATTACTTGGTTTAGATGGAAAAGTTGAGACTTTCAAAGCTAGACTTGTTAAAGGTTTTCGTCATCGACCAGGCGTGGATAATGATGAAACCTTTTTCCAGTAGCTATGCTTAAGTCTGTCCAGATCCTACTTACCGCGGCTACATACCATGACTACGATATCTGGCGGTTGGGTGCCATGACTGCTTTTCTAAATACTAATTTAGAAGAGAACGTCTATAAGAACACAGCCAGAGGTCTTCGTAAACAGTGGGAGCAGCGGAAACGTGTGCAAGTTGCTTTACATAATGAAGCAGGCATCGCGGAGTTGGAACGTCTGTTTTGATGTGATAGTCAAAGTGTTTGACTTCATCAAAATGGTAGACGAACCTTGTATATACAAAAGGGTAGTAGAGAGTAAGGTGGTCATCTTCGTATTGTACGTAGACAACATACTCTTGATAGGAAAAGAGTTTCCTATACTACGATCGATCAATCTCCTATTATCACAAGGATTCTCCAAATAGGATAAAGGTGATACCTCCTAAATCCTGAGTTTTCATCTATGAGATAGATGTAATTGGATGCTAGGATTCTCACTAGGTGTAGTGAGATGGTATCAATCGATCCTAGGGTGAATCACTGGAAGAGTTCCAGGGTAATAAAGACGACTGAATGTCAGTCACAGGCATTGTCTTTACCCTCAGTAAAGGGACGGTATGTTGGAAGAGTTCCAAGCTAGATACCGTGGCAAACTAGACGATAAAGGCTGGTAACATCGCTATTGAAGATACTACCAAAGAGGCAGTTTGGGTGTATATTGGTTCATAAGATGAACTTGGTTCCTGCCATTGTATGACAATGGAAGTGTGGCTTAGGCCCTGGAACCCTGGTCCCATCAGTGACCCAGACATATTCTGAGGAAGCATCACCTGATCATGGAGATAGTTGATCTCCAGGTTGATCGAGGTTAGGAGAGTAGACTCAGAGGACAACACGGCGGATCCACTCACGAAGGCCTTTTTCCCAAAGAGAGACTTTTAGGGGATGGTTGAGTATGTGATACTGCAACCACTGCTACAGATGGCCCTAGTGCAAGTGGGAGATTGTTAGTTATATGTATGCCCTAGAGGCCATTACTGTACATTGGATGTATATTGTAGTGGATGCTGGGACATATATAGGTAGGACTTTCTTGCTCGACATGATAGTACGCTATCTGGTTGCACTTTATCTTAACATGTATACTTTCTGTCTCTCTGATTACATGTTGATAAAGCCCTTAGGATGTATACTTGACTTCCAGGACTGTGATGCAGATCATACTAGTGGGGCCTGGATAGTCCATGAGTACATCCTTGAAATGTTCCTAGTCGAGGGAATATCGAGACGGGGCATCGATATTCCAGAGTAGACTAGCGTATATCTTCTCGACCCATGCGATGGGCGATGGATGATTCCATATCCATTGGTGTTTGACATCGGAGATGGTATGCGGGTGCTCGGTGGAGACTGGGTACACTGAACGGACTCGCCGAGAACTCCCAGATGGTATTATACCTCACGTCAGATGGCAGTTCTCTGGTGACACTGGTACAGCTTAGTCTGTTGACCCGAGATCGTCATAGAGTCTTGTGTGTCTCCCACTGTGCTTTGATTTCCACCCTACCACGACTCTACTGAGTTGTGCAAACAGGTGGTTTTTGGGTACAGTCCCGATTCACATGGAGGCAATGAGCGATAGGAGGGGATTCGTCTCTCCCGGTATTGGGGGTTGATGTTGTGCTATGCTCGACTGGCCATAACAGGAAATCCCTCGCCAGGGTTGCTGTGATATACTGGTAAGAGTTATCAGTAGTTTCACGAATGTTATGGACCCTACGACGGCATGACTTATCGAGCTACTGGGGTCTGACGTTTACCACCCCTAGGCGAGATATGCGACATATCAGACGAACAGACCGGACCGTACGGTAAGTGTTACTGGTTGGATTCGCAGGAGTCTGAGCGGGCTTGCTCGTCGATCTTCTGATCGCTCAATACCCGGGTGGCCATTACGTTTAGCAGACCGCTTGCGGCTTGTGGGTGTTTGATATGATCATCATCTGCTGCCGGCGTATTGACGAGTCTTTAGAGTCCTACACAGAGGTTTCCTAGTTCAAGCGAAACGAAATAGGAGCGCATATGAGATATGTGCGGGAGCGAGAATAATTCGTGTATGTGATACCGTATTTCATTCTCGCGACGAATGTATCGATTGGTTATATGCGATATAACCTAGTTATCGAATCAAGGATTGATTCGATAAGCCGATACATTGGATACTAGCCGGTTATATTCGACATGACCGGATCATTGAATCAAGTGTTGATTTAATGATTTAATGTATAATTATATATTTGATATATTGCTTTGCATTAACTAGTATTGGTTCACTTTAAATGGATTCACTCACTTAGTTTGTGCACATTGCATATGTGATATATTTTGTGCACATGATTGTATCATGTTTGATGATACATGCAAGCTAGGGTTAGTGTAAAGAATTTGACCATGGTTAAGATTAAGATTAGGGTTTTCTTTTTCTTATTTATTAATTTATTTATTTTTGGAAAAAGAAAAAGATGAAGAAAATGAAATGGTGGCTTATTTTGTTTGTAGTTGAAGTTTCTTGAAACTTTGACTAAGTAACCATTTTGTCTTCTTTCTTAACCCTAACTCTTCAAATTAACCTTAGTCAATTCTCTACACCTAACTAAGGTTAATGATATGATAAGTATTATATTTTCTTTTCTTTTAAAAAAAACACTTATCATATCTTCTTCTTCTTCTTCATCTTCTTCAACATTGAAGAAAGCTTGCTACTTCAATGGCAAGTCATGAAGTCTAGTGAGAAATCCAAAACTAAAGTCTACCCACTTCCTATTTCTTCATCCTCTACCTCTTGCCAAGTAGTAGAGTGTGTTTCCTTCACAAATTTTCAAGGTTTGGTGAAGGTGGAGCTTGATTTAGCGATGCCTCGACGTAGATCATCTTCGGCATGGACATCGACGACCTAGCTCGCTTATTCTTCGACGAAGCCGACGTTGGAGTCCGGATTCTTTTTGGACAGCGGAGGGGACTTCGTTGCGGAGCCGTGGAGGTGGTGGACCGGATCTACAAAGGTTGTATGTCCGTTCCCTTAGTTAAAATGTTAACTAGTTTACATGTTTCGCCTAAATATCTAGTAAACGATCCGTAGTCGGGTTTGTAGGCACCCGTAAAATTTTATTTATGCATGTTTGATCACTTGTGAGACTTAATTAGAGTGCCTAGGAACCCTACATAGAAGACAACAAACCTTAACTCGATTATGTGACCGTCTTGAACTGCCCTTTGAACCTTCGGGTTTGGGGCAGTACGGCGTGCCACATGTGAGGCGTTGGCTTGACCCTTCTACGGCTGGACCGTCGGTACTGAGGCACGAACTGAATGTTGTTAGACTTATTTCATGTGTTGAGCTGTATCGGGAAAACTTGGGTATTCGACTGTTCGATCGGAAAGTTTAACATTTTCTGTTTATCCGGAATTGGATATAATAATTGGAATTCACAAACAGTTATGAGATAACTGGATGAATGTTATAAATCTAGCGGTTTAGTTTCACTTGATATCGAAAAGAGTTTTCGATAATGGGACTAAAATGCGGGGTTTATAACTGTTAGGCATGTGATGTCTAATGAGGTTGCGGATTCCAACTGTTGTAGTTTTACACTTTCTTTTCTGTGACCGTAAGTGTAGTATGTTCATATCGCCGGTTTCGTTGCTATACGTCAACGACAATTGGGGTATGCATACTTACTTACGTTGATGACATGTGATGTTATGTGTTTCTGGATATGTTATATTGGATTGTCGTGTTTGAATAGCCGGGGTTTTTATGTGAGATGAGTGTTTTTCATTTTCATTCATGTAAAAACTTGTATGTAATATTCTTTTATTTGGGGCACTTCCAGGTAGCGGAAGCTGTCACCCTTTGTATATTATTTA
Source organism: Agapanthus africanus (assembly GCA_030015575.1). NCBI lineage: Eukaryota > Viridiplantae > Streptophyta > Magnoliopsida > Asparagales > Amaryllidaceae > Agapanthus > Agapanthus africanus. The sequence goes on from JASDDO010000026.1 coordinate 382,747,720, forward strand.
CTTTTCCGCATTAGGATAGACCCAAGGAAGGGAGCACAAGTAACCGGGTTCTGGGGTCCAGTGGGAGACCAACTCAAGGAGTCGAGTCCGGGTCTCCTAACCCTAGAATTGGCAGGGTTGCTTGCCGCTCTCGTAGGGGTCTAGGGGTGTGGGATTGGCTATTCATCACGACCGTGGTGTCACGTCCCGAAAGTACGGAACATGACCGGCACTTAAACTACGAACGTCTCGAGGCGTACGTAATCTAAGTAAACCGAAAACCCAGAAATCCAAACCAAGAAAATAGTAGAGTGCAGGAAAAACAACTTAAAGCAAGTAATTTCAATAGCATAAGCCGAATTATGCGGTTTTTAAAACATCAAAATTTTACTGAAAATTTCGGCAGAGTCTCCTTTGTAAATACTGGCTCCCAAACGGGATACAACATGAATAGTATACGAAATCAATAAAAGGCATCCCCAAGCGGGAGCTAGCTCTTCGTCAATCGACGGTCACAACCACACAAGCAATATAATATACAACGCCAACGGCGAGGATCAAAAACTCAAAAGGAAACTCAAAACCACCAGAAAAAAAACGAGCGACTCTAAGGTCGAAAGAACAACCAACACTGGTCTCTATCCCAAAAAAAAATACATGTTTGGTTGATGGAATTTACTAGATACAACTGAATAATATCATACAAGGTAAATAATGGGGGTATGATACAAGTAAACCCACCTACTAGCAAATCACCCGAATGAAACTATGCCCGCAAAGCCGTAAGGAAACCGGTACGGCAAACCAGCAAGAAACTGGGGCACAACGGGGGTGAGTTGCCAACTCGTGAATAGAAAAACATCTACGCACAGAAATCGCATAAATAACGCAATCCTAGGTCAATGATCATAATATATCCTCAAAATAAGTATATAACATGCAGCCTATAACAAGGCTAGGGTAAATATCTAACCCGAGTGTAATCTCATGTGCCCGTGTCAGTGCCTCAAGTAGCAATATATCATATGAATGAGGTATGAATGCATGAAACAGAATACATGAAAATGAAGAAACTATTTTCATAAATTAGTGAGATTTCCTTCGTATTTTTAAACTGAGGTATCATAATGAAATCAGTATCAACAGTGTCTAGCATCGACACAAAACATAAATCTCACTGTCTCGAAATATCAATGTCTCAATCTCAATATCTAGGGCGCCGTCAGTCCAGACCGGCCCCTACCATCCATCTCAAGACCACGACGGTATCCTCCGGATATCCGACGCGTCGGGTAATATCACCGGTAGGTAGTGCTCCCCAGCCAGGCTCAACGTCAACACCACATTCCTCTTGCCCCGGGGTACCATACCGGGCCCACCATGTACCCGTGACGGTTCCTCCACTCCTCGACACGGATCTCCAAAACCACAGCAAACTCATGGTGGACGACACTTTACATCACTAGAAAACCGCACATTTTATATTTTAAAAGATCATAAGTTGTAAATTTTGCGGCTTTCCCCGAAATCCAGAAATATCATAAATCTCAAGAAATCATCACAAGTGCATATGTCAATGATAATGAACTAGGCATGAACAACTGAATAACAGTATGCATGAAGTGGTAGGTAATAACTACAATGTCTAATATGGCATATAGGGGAAGTACACTAATATCATGTCAACACTACTAGCTAACAATCTAAGTCAAGCAATTATATTCTCTAAAGTGTACGTGACATGGCAATTACCGATGAAGATGTGTGTGAGCCGGCAAGTAGGTGTACGTGGTACATACGCATTATCGGTAATGGTGCTGGTGTCCTAACAACATGATATCAATAATGGAATATGCAGCAAAATAAATATGCGAGGCAGAGCGAACAACAATAATGTGCGGGAGCTGAATACTAGACACAATAATAACTAATCTGCAATAATCTAATATAAGTCCTACGAATGGTGCCTTTTGAAATAACACGAATCATGGGGTTTTGAAAATAGGGGCTACGGTGTTTTTATGAAAAGATACGTCGTTTTTGAAATATCCGTAGATTCCCTTGAGCTGTCTTTAAAAATGCCCACAATTCGTTAGTTTTTGAAATAGGTAAGAAGTCTAATCTAATCTAACAACTACACTAGACTATACGGCTGAACTAACAAGCTGAACTACAGGTAAGGAAACCGCCTATCATCTGAGTCGATATATATACATACCTATATATGTATAGTCGGTGATCCCGCCTCAATAATATCATATCCGATACCATATCTATAATCAGGCATCCCAAGTCAAGAGTGCGGATCAATCATCAATATAGCTCGTACGTAAATCCGTCGTACGGCATCCCAATCTGGGTACGGGTCAATATCACATTCTTCATACTATTCACCTGGTATCCTCTTTATCAAATATCATGATCGGGGTACTGATCTACGTCTAGTACCATACTGATACCGCCTACGTATGCATGGACGTGTGTGAAACACTACGTCAAGGACCCACTACAACGTCATGTCGTATCTAAGATACGAACCCTGCTATATCACCGATCTCACGGCCTCAAATCAAATCTCATCGACTCATTATAAATCCCAAGTACGATCATCCTCAATCCGTATGTGAACACATAGTCCCATACCCATGTGAACACATAACTATATAATCCCGTATAAGCGCAAATGAAAGAAGAAAGTATGCAAGTATGGGTGTGTGTGTGCATGTGTGGTGCGACCACTACTCTAGGGTTTCGCGACACCAAATCATCCAAGAACCCCAAATATCTATATCATCGATAATATCAAACAAATTATAGTCAAAAATATATATATATATATATATATGTGTGTGTGTGTATACGTATTCGTATACATCACCACGAACTGCGGGGGTGCTATACGCCATCCACCCGACTTCTCCCCGTAGATATAAATCTACTCACCTGGTCCTCGCTCGCCGGTGCCGACGTCGCCACGCGCTTGCTTGCCGTCTCGAAGTCCACATGGGGTACCTACATATCACAACGTATCGTATCGCATAAAAACCCAATTCAAAATCGAAACGGCATACGAAAACTAAATCGGCACGCGTATCATGCATAGGTCAAAACCTATCGCCTACACATGCAAGAATAGTCAAACCAACCCTCGATGTCGATGTACGAACGTCAAACCATCGAGAAAAAAAAACCCAAACGCACCCCTTTGCGCATTCACAAACACTAATTATAATATGAAATAAGTTAGAATTCACAAAAACCTCAAACTCACTTTAAAAGCGATTTTTCCGAAAACCTAGTAAGCAAACTTTTCCATTTTTGTACAAAACTAAATGTTTTAATGATTTTAGTGGCTACAATGCTCACTAAATATCTTAACTAAGCCGCCCAAACCATTACTAGATTTTAAACTTACTCATTTCCATAAATCCCAAAATTCTAGTTTGCAATTTAGCTTAAATAGTAAAATTCTAAAATACGATTTGCAAACTAGTTACTAGGTTTGATTTAACATGCCTTAATATGATAAATTACACACTTAAACCATGTTCAAATGATATAAAACCCTAACTAGATTTAAATCTCACATATATATGCATTTCATAAAAACCTAGTTTACATAAAAGCTTATTTATTGCAAATCTTAAATTAACAAATTGCAACTAGCAACTAGATTAGGTTTTACATTCCCACAAGATGATAATCTATACTTGATTATCCTATTAGTGATGGTTAAACCCAAATTAGCTTCAAACCATACTCTTGAATTCTCAAATTAGCAACAAGAGCAAAATTAACACTTTAACAACTTAGCCTTAAGAAATTAACTAACTAATTAAGCAAAAATGGTTAGAATTTATACCCAATGAATTGAAGATCCACAAGCACACACATAGCCTCCCAAATTGGAATCTTGTTCCCTAGATCCATGCAATTTTGGCTATAGAGAAATGGGTAGGAGTCGGATTTTGATTTTGTGAGGGTTTGTGTTGATTTTTGTTGATTTTTTTGAAGGAAAATGGAGGTGAAGGAAGATGGATACTTGGAGAAAATGGGGGGGGGGCTGTTTCTGGCCGAAAATGGGGAGGGTGAGGTGAGTGGGAGAGTGAGAGAGAGAGAGTGTTGGTTTCAAAGTCAAAGAAAAGTCAAAAGCCCATTCTTATACATTCTTTTATGCTTTCTTTTCCTTTTCTTTTCTTTTCTATGAAATTCAAGTGGGGACCAAAGAGGGGCTGCTGAATTCAGCCATGGGGATGAGTGAATGGGGGTGTGTGGGTGTGGGTACGGGTGTGGGGTGATAAAAAATGATAAATACAATACCCCAAACATCCATTTACGCTAAAAAAAAGCCTTTTTTCTTCAATAATTTCTAAACCGTTTTGGCAAATGATTTCGTTCCAAAAACCACATAATAAATTTTTATTTAATGTTTTATGATGCACAAAATTTGTTTCAACTCATTCCAATTTGTAATTTTCCCTAATTAAATGTATTAGTGACGGCTTAAAATAATAATAAAATAATATTTTTTTTTTCAGAAAATTTGAAATTTCACCAGCGGCTCAATAAACACCAAATAATAGCAATTATATAGCTAGAATATGTATATTTAATTTTTATAATAAGATATTTGTATTTTGACTTTTTACAGAAAACCCCCTTATTTTACCGTTTTTTCGAAATTCCACCGAAACGATTTTCAAAACATTACAATCTTCCCCCCTTAAAGAAATTCGGTCCCCGAATTTAAATTCAAACTCCCCCAAATACTAAAACATCTAAGAAAACCCATCAAGTCGTCGGGGCTCCGAAATTATAAATACATAAAACAAGTCGTAGCGCAGCGCATGCGCTTGAAAAATGAGTATATAACTCAAATCAAAACTCCTCCAAGCATCCCACGATCATCGGAGTCGTGGAGAAGACATCAATGCCAAATCCAAATCAAAACCAATATGATATAACTCAAAACTATAAATGTAAATATCGAATCTATATCTGTAAGCATCTGAAGGAAATGCATGCCAAATCTCTTTAAGTCGCTGTGCAACGCGTATAACACTGCACAGTGGCGGACGTCTACCATAAGAAAATAACTATATACATATATACTTTTGTTTGAAATGTACGTTCCGCCGTTTTGGAAACAATTTAGAAGGGTCTCCTTGTTTTAAACATTTCGTGTCATATCAGACACGTAGGTAAATACTGAGGCTATAGCTCGCTTTTGGAAATCCCTTCAATAACTATCAATGCATGCAAAATGTATTCAGGTACTGTCCTCTGACTAGTCCTGCTCAGTACGAAAACACATAGCAATATCATAAAAACGTACTGCTCTATACGAAATCAATCCCCAAAATATGCACATGAATGCTACGTGCGTCTGGTGCGCACGGAAATCAAAATCCATGAATGTGTGCCATACATGCGCACAGAAACAACACCTAAGTGCATCGGGTGTGCACGAAACATCTGTCGTAGGCAACATGTGTGCCTGACAGCAAAATCAGGTGCATCTAACATGCACGAAAAATCTCACTTTAGTGCATCTGGTGTGCACCAAAATCGCATCTCAAGACATGCGCTCAACATGCGCGAAAATCCAAATCAGGTGCATCCATCGCGCACGAAATCATGAAATCCAATATCAAGCGCCGAACGTGCGCAAAATCAATCAGGTGCACAAGGTGCACAAAACAAATATCGAGTATCATAATCGAAATCGAAGTCCAGTGCATCTAAGTGCACATAAGGCGTATCACTGCACTGCAAGCATATATAAACTATACCGAGTGCAGGAACGAAATCGTGTGCATGCATACGCACAAAACCAACTCAACTATTTAAAACCGTAATATCACAAACATGTGAAACTAAAGCACGAAAACGATATCAAGTGCAACACTGTGCAAAGGTCGTAAATCCTCAATCATCAAAATCAAATCATACGAATAAATCACCCAAAACATCGTAATCAATAATGGCGGAATAGTACTGCTCAAGCGCATCCTCTAAGAATCTCGGCAACTGTCGCGGTCACTAGTGGGACGTCTCGTCGATGATCATGAACTCTGTCCTGCTGGCGTGCGTAACCATGACCACTCCTGGGTCAAGGTCTTCACTGTGAATTACCAATCTTTCGGTCCATCAGCTCATCGGCCCTGTCAGGTGTGCTAACGGGGACGATTCCGTTCTGGCACTCCTCTGATCATCTCTTGGTCAATCATCGCGACCACTCGTGAGACAGCATATCACTGGCGTCGGCCTCTGGCTCTCTGAATGTACGTGACACATCTGATCCTGGGTGCAAGTATCATTGCAGCAGTGTCCTGGAAGGAATCCTGCTCACGGTCTCTTCCATGTCTCGTCTTCTGCCAACTGTCCGGAAGTCATTGTCCTTTCCTATATCTGCATCTTGCTCTGTAACGGCTGCATACCCATCGCGACTCCTTCTGGAAGGTATATCCAGTACCATGCCTCGGCATGCGCATCGCCTCTCTGATGTCGGCGGAGTGGAACGTCATCTCATCTACATCTGGTGCGAACCTCTTACTTCACTTTTCTCTAATGTCGTCTGCTTTGGACTCGTCTCGTCGCGGCTGCATGGACTGAGCTCTAACGGCTATCCTCGTATCTGGAGTCTCCCAAGAATGCATCTCACCACCTAGCATCCGAATTAAGTCGAGTCATCCGATCGAGTCGTCAAAACCTCATAATCCCCCAAGAGCTCAACATCTTGGGCACAGTTTAATAGTATCGAGTACATACCACAGCATCGGTGGTCCAGCCGTAGAAGGGCAAACCCAAGCCTCACTAATGGCGCCGCAGAACTGCCGCAAACCCTAAGGTTCAAAGGCTTTCATACGGTCATTAAGTCGAGTTAGGGTTTCATTCTTCTAGAGGGACCATAGAATTGCCTGCATGTCTTTCCGAATACTTTAAACTTGGAATAGTAGGTTTCTGACATTCGATCGTCTCTGTCGACTCCCAACGTCTCCGCGTGAAGTCGTCTCTAGCTGGAATCAATCTATCTGATGACCTCGCATCGGGGTAAGCGAACGAACCACCTGTCCTAGTCATTCATCATCGGGTGACTAGCGACCTTCTATCATCTATTCGTACAACTCGCCCCGCCATAGTTCCAACATATGGGGCGATATCTCGTCGCTCGCAGCAACAACTGGCTCGCTCGTCTGCACGCTGAACAGTGCCTCAAACATCAGGAGTAAGCAACACACCAACGGTCATCAAAATCTGGCTGGCCTCTGTCAGTGGCTCAATCCTCTAGTGTCGATCAGCACATCCGAGTAACCTCATAAAGGCGATCCGCCAAACGCTCGCGGCGCGGAAACACAGTAAAAAGACACATCTCTGCAATCGTGTGTCGCCGGAATTTCGTCCTGGTCAGTCCTCGTTCGTGACGAGCTTGTGCTGACCGCAACTCTAGCCGTAGCTCTCCCTGCCGGTAACCGTAGCAGCAAGACCAAACTGGTATCGATGAGGCTAGATAAGGAAGGAATATAATACTGAACAAGGAAATGTACATCCTAAGGCTTCATAAGTGGAGTGGCGTGTCGTAAATATGCCGCGGAACATACCAACGGTACGTCACTTTACTTTAGTCACCTATTCCATCAACCAAGGGTCATCCTGGCGTGTCGTAAATATGTCGCGGAACATACCAACGGTACGTCACTCTACTTTAGTCACCTATTCCATCAACCAAGGGTCATCCTACGCTCCGAAGGTAAAACCTAACGCTCTGATACCAACTTTGTCACGTCCCGAAAGTACGGAACATGACCGGCACTTAAACTACGAACGTCTCGAGGCGTACGTAATCTAAGTAAACCGAAAACCCAGAAATCCAAACCAAGAAAATAGTAGAGTGCAGGAAAAACAACTTAAAGCAAGTAATTTCAATAGCATAAGCCGAATTATGCGGTTTTTAAAACATCAAAATTTTACTGAAAATTTCGGCAGAGTCTCCTTTGTAAATACTGGCTCCCAAACGGGATACAACATGAATAGTATACGAAATCAATAAAAGGCATCCCCAAGCGGGAGCTAGCTCTTCGTCAATCGACGGTCACAACCACACAAGCAATATAATATACAACGCCAACGGCGAGGATCAAAAACTCAAAAGGAAACTCAAAACCACCAGAAAAAAAACGAGCGACTCTAAGGTCGAAAGAACAACCAACACTGTCTCTATCCCAAAAAAAAATACATGTTTGGTTGATGGAATTTACTAGATACAACTGAATAATATCATACAAGGTAAATAATGGGGGTATGATACAAGTAAACCCACCTACTAGCAAATCACCCGAATGAAACTATGCCCGCAAAGCCGTAAGGAAACCGGTACGGCAAACCTGCAAGAAACTGGGGCACAACGGGGGTGAGTTGCCAACTCGTGAATAGAAAAACATCTACGCACAGAAATCGCATAAATAACGCAATCCTAGGTCAATGATCATAATATATCCTCAAAATAAGTATATAACATGCAGCCTATAACAAGGCTAGGGTAAATATCTAACCCGAGTGTAATCTCATGTGCCCGTGTCAGTGCCTCAAGTAGCAATATATCATATGAATGAGGTATGAATGCATGAAACAGAATACATGTAAATGAAGAAACTGTTTTCATAAATTAGTGAGATTTCCTTCGTATTTTTAAACTGAGGTATCATAGTGAAATCAGTATCAACAGTGTCTAGCATCGACACAAAACATAAATCTCACTGTCTCGAAATATCAATGTCTCAATCTCAATATCTAGGGCGCCGTCAGTCCAGACCGGCCCCTACCATCCATCTCAAGACCACGACGGTATCCTCCGGATATCCGACGCGTCGGGTAATATCACCGGTAGGTAGTGCTCCCCACAACGTCAACACCACATTCCTCTTGCCCCGGGGTACCATACCGGGCCCACCATGTACCCGTGACGGTTCCTCCACTCCTCGACACGGATCTCCAAAACCACAGCAAACTCATGGTGGACGACACTTTACATCACTAGAAAACCGCACATTTTATATTTTAAAAGATCATAAGTTGTAAATTTTGCGGCTTTCCCCGAAATCCAGAAATATCATAAATCTCAAGAAATCATCACAAGTGCATATGTCAATGATAATGAACTAGGCATGAACAACTGAATAACAGTATGCATGAAGTGGTAGGTAATAACTACAATGTCTAATATGGCATATAGGGGAAGTACACTAATATCATGTCAACACTACTAGCTAACAATCTAAGTCAAGCAATTATATTCTCTAAAGTGTACGTGACATGGCAATTACCGATGAAGATGTGTGTGAGCCGGCAAGTAGGTGTACGTGGTACATACGCATCATCGGTAATGGTGCTGGTGTCCTAACAACATGATATCAATAATGGAATATGCAGCAAAATAAATATGCGAGGCAGAGCGAACAACAATAATGTGCGGGAGCTGAATACTAGACACAACGATAACTAATCTGCAATAATCTAATATAAGTCCTACGAATGGTGCCTTTTGAAATAACACGAATCATGGGGTTTTGAAAATAGGGGCTACGGTGTTTTTCTGAAAAGATACGTCGTTTTTGAAATATCCGTAGATTCCCTTGAGCTGTCTTTAAAAATGCCCACGATTCGTTAGTTTTTGAAATAGGTAAGAAGTCTAATCTAATCTAACAACTACACTAGACTATACGGCTGAACTAACAAGCTGAACTACAGGTAAGGAAACCGCCTATCATCTGAGTCGATATATATACATACCTGTATATGTATAGTCGGTGATCCCGCCTCAATAATATCATATCCGATACCATATCTATAATCAGGCATCCCAAGTCAAGAGTGCGGATCAATCATCAATATAGCTCGTACGTAAATCCGTCGTACGGCATCCCAATCTGGGTACGGGTCAATATCACATTCTTCATACTATTCACCTGGTATCCTCTTTATCTAATATCATGATCGGGGTACTGATCTACGTCTAGTACCATACTGATACCGCCTACGTATGCATGGACGTGTGTGAAACACTACGTCAAGGACCCACTACAACGTCATGTCGTATCTAAGATACGAACCCTGCTATATCACCGATCTCACGGCCTCAAATCAAATCTCATCGACTCATTATAAATCCCAAGTACTATCATCCTCAATCCGTATGTGAACACATAGTCCCATACCCATGTGAACACATAACTATATAATCCCGTATAAGCGCAAATGAAAGAAGAAAGTATGCAAGTATGGGTGTGTGTGTGTGCATATGTGGTGCGACCACTACTTTAGGGTTTCGCGACACCAAATCATCCAAGAACCCCAAATATCTATATCATCGATAATATCAAACAAATTATAGTCAAATATATATATATATATATATATATGTGTGTATACGTATTCGTATACATCACCACGAACTGCGGGGGTGCTATACGCCATCCACCCGACTTCTCCCCGTAGATATAAATCTACTCACCTGGTCCTCGCTCGCCGGTGCCGACGTCGCCACGCGCTTGCTTGCCGTCTCGAAGTCCACATGGGGTACCTACATATCACAACGTATCGTATCGCATAAAAACCCAATTCAAAATCGAAACGGCATACGAAAACTAAATCGGCACGCGTATCATGCATAGGTCAAAACCTATCGCCTACACATGCAAGAATAGTCAAACCAACCCTCGATGTCGATGTACGAACGTCAAACCATCGAGAGAAAAAAAACCCAAACGCACCCCTTTGCGCATTCACAAACACTAATTATAATATGAAATAGGTTAGAATTCACAAAAACCTCAAACTCACTTTAAAAGCGATTTTTCCGAAAACCTAGTAAGCAAAGTTTTCCATTTTTGTACAAAACTAAATGTTTTAATGATTTTAGTGGCTACAATGCTCACTAAATATTTTAACTAAGCCGCCCAAACCATTACTAGATTTTAAACTTACTCATTTCCATAAATCCCAAAATTCTAGTTTGCAATTTAACTTAAATAGTAAAATTCTAAAATACGATTTGCAAACTAGTTACTAGGTTTGATTTAACATGCCTTAATATGATAAATTACACACTTAAACCATGTTCAAATGATATAAAACCCTAACTAGATTTAAATCTCACATATATATGCATTTCATAAAAACCTAGTTTACATAAAAGCTTATTTATTGCAAATCTTAAATTAACAAATTGCAACTAGCAACTAGATTAGGTTTTACATTCCCACAAGATGATAATCTACACTTGATTATCCTATTAGTGATGGTTAAACCCAAATTAGCTTCAAACCATACTCTTGAATTCTCAAATTAGCAACAAGAGCAAAATTAACACTTTAACAACTTAGCCTTAAGAAATTAACTAACTAATTAAGCAAAAATGGTTAGAATTTATACCCAATGAATTGAAGATCCACAAGCACACACATAGCCTCCCAAATTGGAATCTTGTTCCCTAGATCCATGCAATTTTGGCTATAGAGAAATGGGTAGGAGTCGGATTTTGATTTTGTGAGGGTTTGTGTTGATTTTTGTTGATTTTTTTGAAGGAAAATGGAGGTGAAGGAAGATGGATACTTGGAGAAAATGGGGGGGGCTGTTTCTGGCCGAAAATGGGGAGGGTGAGGTGAGTGGGAGAGTGAGAGAGAGAGAGTGTTGGTTTCAAAGTCAAAGAAAAGTCAAAAGCCCATTCTTATACATTCTTTTATCCTTTCTTTTCCTTTTCTTTTCTTTTCTATGAAATTCAAGTGGGGACCAAAGAGGGGCTGCTGAATTCAGCCATGGGGATGAGTGAATGGGGGTGTGTGGGTGTGGGTACGGGTGTGGGGTGATGAAAAATGATAAATACAATACCCCAAACATCCATTTACGCTAAAAAAAAGCCTTTTTCTTCAATAATTTCTAAACCGTTTTGGCAAATGATTTCGTTCCAAAAACCACATAATAAATTTTTATTTAATGTTTTATGATGCACAAAATTTGTTTCAACTCATTCCAATTTGTAATTTTCCCTAATTAAATGTATTAGTGACGGCTTAAAATAATAATAAAATAATATTTTTTTTTTTCAGAAAATTTGAAATTTCACCAGCGGCTCAATAAACACCAAATAATAGCAATTACATAGCTAGAATATGTATATTTAATTTTTATAATAAGATATTTGTATTTTGACTTTTTACAGAAAACCCCCTTATTTTACCGTTTTTTTCGAAATTCCACCGAAACGATTTTCAAAACGTTACACGTGGAATCCGTGTTTTATACTGGCTCGTATTGAAAACACGGACGTCCTAGTATATCCAATATTTCATATGTTTATTCTGCTGCGATATCTGTGTTGTGATGTTCTCTGATGGATATAGTATATAGTATATATGATATATTATATAGACGTTACTTATGTTTTACACCCGCGCTAGCCCTGCCCTGCTCTGTCGTTAGTTACCTAACCTAACGGTGCACGAGGGGACATCGAGGCGAATGCGGATGGCATAAGTGTACGTCATATCTATCTGTGATGTTTAGGTATTTAAATAATGGGACTTCATTAATGTGATTAATGAAAGATAAGAAACCTAAGATGTTGTAGAATCAAATTTTAAAATAAAACAGGTAGCTACAGTTCTTGCTTTGCACAGCGGTATATATGATATACCCTGCACCTTATTCGATGAGGAAGGGACCGAGATCCCTTCACCGGGAGTGACTCCTTTAGCAATAACTGGCAGATGCTACAGACTCGGTTTGCTTTTGACTGCTTTTGGGTTTTTGCTTTGCATAGCGATATATATGATATATCCCGCACCTCATTCGACGAGGAAAGGACCGAGATCCCTTCGCCGGGAGTGACTCCTTTAGCAAAACTAGAAAAGCCTCAAAATCACTCCATTTCAAAACTTCATTTGATTCTACAACGATATCAAGTTCATTACGCAATAGGTTTTCAGAAAAACCTGCGTAGCCCTCCGTCATTTCAGATAGGTTACATATAGTATTCGTGCTACATTTGTTGGCTTTCGTCAAGGTGTAATGCGCGGTAGCTATGTGCTGTTTATCTGCTGCATATGATGCGACTGGATTAGGGTAGTCGTACGGCTTTGTTGGCTTTCGTCAAGGGTCGTGCGGGTGGGTTTGATTCAGTCAAGAAATGTACGGGTTGAACTTGACTAGCGGGCTGTGGTTTGTTAGCTTTCGTCAAGGTCATAGCACGCTAGGGGCAAAAGCATTATCGGGAATTTCAAGTGTTGAAATTTGCAATGAGATTGCATACCTTCTATGAGATAGTTGGATCCCGATACCCACTGCGAGTAAGAGTTACTCCTGGGAGAGTTTTACACATTGCAATTAGCTGATCAAGTAGGTGTCTAGAAAGGTGTCAACGGGGTTACGCCTCTGGGAAAACGAGGTTTACATTAATTAGGTTCGTGCGAAAGCACGGGGGACCTCCCTCAAAGTACCGACACTGGCCTGGCTGAAAGATTGGCGAACTTGTAGTGTGTAATTAATCACGGCTAGTCTTTCCTTTTAGGGTTTGAAGGAAGATTTGATAAAAAGCAGTGGGAGCCATCCTGATTAGATAAGATAATAACCAATCTGATCTTGCACGAGCATACGCTAAAGTGTTTTCTTCTCTCTCTCTCCAGGTAGCGACCATTTCATGCCCTAATAAAGATAATAATATGGATGTATTGACCGAACCCGCATGTTATACTGTGCTGGGGAACGTTGGTTCCGTTCTTTCCTATAAGAGTTATAGGAATGAACAGGATATAGGGGAATACCAGGATTCCCATGCCACCCGAATGAAGAAAGTACACGATGATGCATTTTCTTCGGGTGTGTTCGTTACTGAGAACTGTTTCTCCATTTGCTCTACGTCCTGGGTATTAGATACCGGGTCAGGATCCCATATATGTAATCAGTTACATGGGCTTAGGAAAGGTAGAGAACTTGGAGAAGGTGATAAAGACATTAGAGTTGGAAATGGTGCAATTGTTGCAGCTAAGACTGTCGGGGAATATCACCTTGTGTTACCAACTGGTAATACATTGGTTCTGAACGAATGCTATTACATGCCGAACCTGATATGCAACATTATATCGGTTTCTTTATTAAGTAAAGAAGGATATAATTTTGTATTACAGGACAATGTTATGAACATTTTCCGTAACCAAAAGTTGGTTGGATCAGGCACGTTGTGCAATGGTATTTATGTTCTAAATCAATCAACAGTTCTGAGTATAACAAACGCACACAAGAGGAAGAGTTCTGAACTCAACGAATCCTTCTTGTGGCATTGTAGACTGGGTCACATCAATGCGACACGACTAGCTAAGTTGCATAAAGATGGATATTTGAAACCATTCGAATATTCATCTTATGACACTTGCCAGTCATGTCTCAAAGGAAAGATGACCAAAACTCCGTTTACGGGACACGGAGAAAGAGTTACCGAACTCTTGGGACTGATACATAGTGATGTATGCGATCCCGTGTCTACACATGCCAGGGATGGTTCTTCGTACTTCATTACATTCACTGACGATCTCTCAAGATACGGACATGTGTACTTGATAAGACACAAATCTGAAGCTTTTGAGAAATTTAGAGAATATAAACAAGAAGTCGAAAACCAAACCGGAAAAAGTATTAAAATCCTTCGATCTGATCGAGGAGGTGAATACTTGAGCAATGAATTCCTGGACTTCCTAAAAGAGAATGGGATTCTCTCTCAGCTGACTCCTCCATATACACCACAACACAACGGTGTATCAGAACGGAGGAAACGGACCCTATTAGATATGGTGCGCTCTATGATGAGCACAGCTGAGTTACCTATTTCCTTCTGGGGGTATGCGCTTGAGACAGCCATACATCTATTGAATATGGTCCCCACCAAATCTGTGCCTACCACTCCATATGAGATATGGAAAGGGAAGAGACCATGTCTTAACTATGTTAAGATATGGGGTTGTCCAGCCTATGTCAAACGACAAAATCCGGACAAACTCGAGGCACGGTCTGTTCTATGCAAATTTGTAGGATATCCCAAGAATTCTCAAGGGTATATCTTCTACCACCCTGAGGAACAAAGAGTGTTTGTTTCTCGGCATGCCACCTTTTTAGAAAAGGAATTTCTTGAAAAAGAGATTAGTGGTCATGAGGTAGAACTGGAAGAGGTTCCAGCTGCACAAGCTACAACAGAAGATCTGGTGGAACCAGAGGATTCCATAGTTCCCGATGAACCCCAGCCACTCCGCCGATCTAGTAGGGTTCCTCGCCAACCTGAGAGATACTACGGTTTTCTCATGGACGGTGGGAGCGAGGATTGCATCATGGAGGATGATGACCCAACTAGCTTCGAGCAGGCCATCACGAGTGGGGACTCAGTGAAATGGCTGGATGCTATGCGGTCCGAGATGGAATCCATGTACACCAACAAAGTATGGACTTTGGACGTTGCTCCTGAAGGGGTAAAACCCATTGGGAGCAAGTGGATCTTCAAGAAGAAACTTGGTGTAGATGGGAAAGTGGAGACTTTCAAAGCTAGACTTGTAGCAAAGGGTTTTCGTCAAAGACCAGGTGTGGACTATGACGAGACCTTTTCTCCAGTAGCTATGCTTAAATCCATCCGGATCATGCTTGCCATCGCTGCTTATTATGATTACGAAATCTGGCAAATGGATGTTAAGACCGCCTTTCTAAACGGTGATTTAGAAGAGTGCGTGTACATGACTCAGCCAGAGGGCTTCGTAGACAGTGGGAGCAGCGGAAAGGTGTGCAAGCTGCTTAAATCCATTTATGGATTGAAGCAAGCATCGCGGAGTTGGAACATCTGCTTTGACGTCGTTATCGAAGAGTTTGATTTCGTCAAAAATCCAGATGAACCTTGTATCTACAAGAAGGTGGCAGAGAGTAAGGTTGTCTTCCTCGTATTGTACGTGGACGACATACTCTTGATAGGAAATGATATTCCTATGCTGCAATCGGTCAAGCTCTTCTTATCACAAAGATTCTCAATGAAAGATCTTGGTGATGCCTCCTGCATATTGGGAATCAGGATCTATAGAGATAGATCCAAACGGATTTTGGGATTGTCCCAATCCAGGTACATTGACACCATACTAAAGAGGTTTAGTATGGAAGAGTCCAAGCGTGGGAACTTACCCACGATCTCTGGAGTCACTCTCTCCAAAGAGATGTCTCCCAAGACTGATTTGGAGAGAGCTCGCATGCAAGGGATACCCTATGCTTCGGCAGTAGGCTTTATCATGTATGCGATGCTATGTACTAGACCCGATGTTGCATACTCGCTAAGTATAGTGAGCAGGTATCAAGCTGATCCTGGAGAGAGTCACTGGACAGCTGTGAAGAGCATTCTCAAGTACTTGCGAAGGACAAGAGATATGTTCTTGGTGTATGGTAACGGAGAACTCCAAGTGGAGTCCTTTACCGATTCGAGCTTCCAGAGTGATAAGGACGACTCTAAGTCGCAGTCGGGCTTTGTCTTTACCCTTTACGGAGGGGCGGTTAGCTGGAAGAGTTCCAAGCAGGAAACCGTGGCAGACTCGACGATGGAGGCTGAATACATCGCTGCCAACGATGCTGCCAAAGAGGCTGTCTAGATCAAGAAGTTCATTACTGAACTTGGAGTGGTTCCATCCATTGAGCGTCCAATACCTTTGTATTGCAATAACAATGGAGCGGTGGCTTTGGCCAAGGAACCCAGGTCCCATCAGCGATCCAGGCATATTCTGAGGCGATATCACCTGATCCGGGAGATAGTTGATCGCCGGGAGATCGAGGTTAGGAGGGTTGACACGAAGAACAACACGGCGGATCCACTCACGAAGGCCATTCCCCAGATACAGTTTGAGAGACTCTTCGGGATGCTCGGTATGAGATACTACAGCAGCTGGCCCTAGTGCAAGTGGGAGATTGTTAGTTGTATGTATGCCCTAGAGGCCAGTATTGTATAGATTATGTATATTATATTGGATGCTTGGACATATATAGAGATGACTTTCTTGCTCGACATGATAGTATGCTATCTGGTTGCTCTTTATCTTAACATGTACACTAGTCTCTTTATACTGTCTTATAGTTACATATTGGTAAAGCCCTTAGGATATGTACTTGACTACCTGGACTGTGATGCAGATCATACTAGTGGGGACATGGTAGTCCATAAGTACATCCTTCAAGGTCCCTAGTCGTGGGTATATCGAGACGGGGCATCGATATACCAGAGTAGACTAGCGTATACGCTTCTCGACCCATGTGATGGACGATGGATGATCCCATATCCATTGGTGTTTGACATCAGAGATGGTATACGGGTGCTCAGTGGAGACTGGGTACACTGGACGGACTCGCCGAGAACTCCCAGATGGTATTATACCTCACGTCAGATGGCAGTTCTCAGGTGACACTTGTACAGGTTAGTCTGTAGACCCGAGATCGTCATAGAGTCTTGTGTGATTCCTACTGTGCTTTGATCTCCACCTTACCACGTCCATGAGGGCGTGCAAAACGGTGGTCTTTGGGCACAGTCCCGAGTCACATGGAGGCAATGAGCGATAGGAGGGGTTTCGTCTCTCCCGGTATTGGGGGTTGATGTTGCGCTGTGCTCGATTGGCCGTAACAGGGAAGTCCCTGGCCAGGGCTGATCAGAGATTTGCTGGTAAGTGTTACCAGTAGTTTCTCGACCCGTTACGAGCCTCACATCGGCACGACTTATCGGGTTATTGGGGTCTGACGTTTACCACCCCTAGACTTGATATGCGACGTATCAGACGAAGAGACCGGACTGTACGGTAAGTGTTACTGGTCGGATTCGCAGAAGTGTGAGCGGGCTAGCTCGTCGATCTTCTGATCGCTCAATACCCGGGTGGCCGTTACGTTTAGCAGACCGCTTGCGGCTTGTGGGTGCTTGATATGATCATCATCTGCTACCGGCGTATTGACGAGTCTTTAGAGTCCTACACAGAGGTTTCCTGGCTCAAGCGAAACGAAATAGGAGTGCATATGAGATATGTGCAGGACCGAGAATAATGCGTGTATGTGATACCGCATTTCATTCTCGCGATATATGTTTCGATTGGTTATATTCGATATGACCTAGTTATCGAATCATTGATTCGATAAATCGATACATTAGATACTAGTCGGTTGTATGCGATATAACCGGATCATTGAATCAAGTGTTGATTTAATGATTTAATGTATAATTATATATTTGATATATTACTTTACATTAACTAGTATTGGTTCACTTTAAACGGATTACTCTCACTTGATGTACATGTTGTATATGTGATATACTTTAGTGCACATCTTTGTATCATGTTTGATGATACTTGATCATTTGGTTAAATGCATAGAATTAAACCATGGTTAATTGGGTCATTAGGGTTTTGCTTTATCATTTATTTATTTGATTATTTATTTAGAAATGAGTTATGATAAGAATGGTGGCTAAGTTTGTTTTATGTTGAAGCTTCATGAAGCCTTGACTTTATGCAACCATTCTTGTCCTCATGCTTAACCCTAACTCTCCAAATGACCATGGTTTATTCTTTACACTTAACCTTGGTTGAGATATGATAAGTATTGATTTAAATTTATTTTTATCATAACACTTATCATATTCTTTCTTGAGCTCCATCTTCTTCTTCAAGAAAAGCTCAAGGTGCATCAATGGCAACTTGAGCTAAAGTGAGATAAATCCAATTCTAAAGAGAACCCACCTCCTATTTCTTCACCCTCTACCTCTTGCCAAGTTGTTTTGGGTGTTTACTTCACAAGTTTCACAAGTTTGTGAAGTCGGAGCTCGAACTTGCGAAGCCTCGAGGTAGATCGTCTTTGACACAAAGCCGACGACCTATTCCGCTCGTTTTCCCGATGAAGCCGATGATCGAGTCGAGGATTCATGATGGACAGCGAGGGCATGACCACGTGGAGCTAAGGAGGCGGAAATCCGGATCTACAAAGGTTGTAGCATCTAACCTATAGTTAAATAGTTAACTTGTTTTCCGTTTCGCCTAAACATCTAGTAAACGATCCGTGTTAGGGTTTCTCCGCACCAATATTTTTTTGAAATTGGCATGTTCGATGCCTTGTGAGACCTCACTAGAGTGCCTAGGAACCCTACACTCTCTCTCTCTCTCCAGGTAGCGACCATATCACGCCTTAATCAAGATAATAATACGGAATATTGACCGAACCCGCTTATTATACTGAGATGGGGAACGTTGGTCCCGCTCCAACTTATAATTGTTATAAGACAGAGCAGGAAATTGGGGATTACCAGAATTCCCGTGCCGCCCAAACGAAGAGAGTGCATGCTGATGCATCATCTTCGGGTGTGTTCATTATACAGAACTATTTCTCAGTATCCTCCGCATCCTTGTATATGATACCGGATCAGGATCCCAGATATGTAATCTGTTACATAGGGCTACAAAAGGGTAGAAAAACTGAGAACGGGTGATAAGTTTCATGAGACAGAAAACGGGGCAAGAGTTGCAGCCAAGTCTGTTGGTCACTGTCACCCTGTATTACCAATACATTGATTCTGAACGAATGTTATTAGATACCGAACCTGATATACAAAATCATATCACTCTCTTTATTAGTAAAGAAATGATAAAATTTTGTATTGTTGGATAATGTTTTGTATATTTCCTATATCAAAAGTTGATCGGTTCAGGCACGTTATCTAAAAGCATTGATGTTCTAAATCAAACTACAGTTCTTAGTATATGGAACACACACAAGAGGAAGAGTTCAGAAATGAACGAATCCTTCTTGAGGTATTGTAGACTAGGTCAGATCAATGTGACCCGACTAGCTAGAGTTACATAAAGATGCATATTTAAATTAGTTTGAATTTACATCTTGTGAAACTCGCCAGTCATGTCACAAAGATAAAATGACCATAGCTCTGTTTATTGGAAACAGAGAAAGAGTTAATAAACTCTTCGGATGATACATGATGATATATGTAAGGTCCCCTGTCTACACATGCCAGGAATGATTCTTTACACTTCATTACGTTCTCTGATGATCTCTCAAGATTCAGACCTATGTTCCTGTTGAAACACAAGTCCGAACCTTTTGAGATATTCACAGAATATAAGTTAGAAGTAGAGAACCAAAATACGGGTATAAGTATTATGTCTTTTGATGAGATCAAGGAGGAGAATACTTGAGCACGGAAATCCTGGATTATTCTAAAGGAGAATGAGATTCTCTCTCAGCATTACTCCTCCGTATACACCATAGCACGATGGTATATCGGGGCGGAGCAATCACACCCTATATGATAAGGTGTGCTCTATGATGAGTACTACTGAGTTACCTGTTTCCTTTTTAGGGGTTATGCACTTGAGAAGCTGCATACCTATTGAACTAGGTTCCAATCAAATAAGTTGCCTACCATTTCATATGTGATATGGAAAGGGAAGAGCCCATGTCTTAAGCTAGTTAAGATTTGGGGTTGTCCGGCCTATGTCTAAAAGCAAAATCCGGACAAGCTCGAGGCAAGGTCTGTTATGTAGAACTGGAAATGTTCCAGCTATACAAACTGCAGCAGATGATTTGATAGAGCCAAAGGATTCAGTAGATTCCAACGAACCTCAGCCTCTCCGCCGATCTAGTAGGGTTCCTCACCCACCTGAGAGATACTTCTGTTTCTCTATGACAGTGGGAGCGAAGATTGCATCATGAGATGATGACCCAACTAGCTTCAAGCTGGCCATCAGGAGTAAGACTCTGTAAGAATGGCTGGATGCTTAGTGATCTGAGATGGAATCCTTATACACCAACAAAGTATGGACTTTGGTTGCTATATCTGAAGGGTTAAATCCCCATCAGGAGCAGGTATATCTTGAGAAGATTACTTTGTGTACATGGAAAAGTTGAGACTTTCAAAGCTAGACTTGTTAAAGGTTTTCGTCATCGACCAGGCGTGGATAATGATGAAACCTTTTTCCAATACCTATGCTTAAGTCCATCCAGATACTACTTGACACGGCTACATACCATGACTACGATATCTGGCGATTGGGTGCCATGACTGCTTTTCTAAATGATGATTTAGAAGAGTGCGTCTGCAAATACACAGCCAGAGGGCTTCGTAGACAGTGGGAGCAGCGGAAACGTGTGCAAGATGCTTTATAGGATAAAGCAGGCATCGCGGAGTTGGAACATCTGTTTTGATGGATTAGTCAAAGAGTTTGACATCATCAAAATGGTAGATGAACCTTGTATAAACAAAAAGGGTAGTAGGGAGTATGGTGGTGATCCTCGTAGAGTACGTGGATGACATACTCTTGATAAGAAAGGAGTTTCTTATGCTACGCTCGATCAATCTCCGTTTATCACAAAGATTCTCCGTGTAGGATCAAAATGATACCTCCTAAATCCTGAGTTTTGGATCTATGAGATAGATTTAATTGGATGTTGGGATTCTCACTAGTTGTAGTGAGATGATATCAATCGATCCTGGGGAGAATCACTGGAAGGGTTCCAGGGTGATAAAGACGACTGAATGTCAGTCACAGGCATTGTCTTTACCCTCAGTAAAGGGATGGTATGTTGGAAGAGTTCCAAGCTAGATACCGTGGCATACTAGACGATAAAGGTTGGATACATCGCTACTTAAGATGCTACCAAAGAGGCTGTTTGGGTGTATATTGGTTCATGAGATGAACTATGTTCCTCCCAATGTGTGACAATGGAGTTGTGGCTTATGCCAAGGAACGCAGGTCCCATCAGTGATCCAGACATATTCTAAGGCAGTATCACCTGATCGTGAGGATGGTTGATCTCCAGGTGATCAAGGTTAGGATGGCAGACTCAGAGGACAACACGGCGGATCCACTCGCGAAGGCCTATTCCCAGAGAGAGACTTTTATGGGATGGTTGAATATGAGATACTACAACCACTGCTACAGATGGCCCTAGTGCAAGTGGGAGATTGTTAGTTATATGTATGCCCTAGAGGCCATTACTGTACATTGGATGTATATTGTAGTGGATGCTGGGACATATATAGGGAGGACTTTCTTGCTCGACATGATAGTATGCTATCTGGTTGCTCTTTACCTTAACGTGTACACTGATTGTCTCTCTGTTACATGTTGGTAAAGCCCTTAGGATGTGTACCTGACTACCTGGACTATGATGCGGATCATACTAGTGGGGACATGGTAGTCCATAAGTACATCCTTCAAAGTCCCTAGCCGTGGGTGTATCGAGATGGGGCATCGATATACTAGAGTAGACTAGCATGTACCTTCTCGACCCATACAGATGGGCGATGGATGATCCCATATCCATTGGTGTTTGACATCGGAGATGATATACGGGTGCTCAGTAGAGACTGGGTACACTGGACGGACTCGCCGAGAACTCCCAGATGGTATTATACCTGACGTCAGATGGCAGTTCTCTGGTGACACTGGTACAGAGTAGTCTGTTGACCCGAGATCGTCATAGAGTCTTGTGTGGTTCCCACTGTGCTTTGATTTCCATCTTACCACGTCCAAGAGGGCGTGCAAAACGGTGGTTTTTGGGTACAGTCCCGAATCACATGGAGGCAATGAGCGATAGGAGGGGATTCATCTCTCCCGGTATAGGGGGTTGATGTTGCGCTGTGTTCGATTGGCTATAACAGGAAATCCCTGGCCAGGGTTGCTGTGATTTACTGGTAAGTGTTACCAGTAGTTTCTCGAATTGTTATAGACCTCATATCGACACGACTTATCGAGCTATTGGGGTCTGACGTTTACCACCCCTAGGCGAGATATGCGACATATCAGACGATCAGACCGGACTGTACGGTAGTGTTACTGGTTGGATTCTTAGGAGTATGAGCGGGCTTGCTCGTCGATCTTCTGATCGCTCAATACCCGGGTGGCCGTTACGTTTAGCAGACCGCTTGCGGCTTGTGGGTGCTTGATATGATCATCACCTGCTGCCGGCGTATTGACGAGTCTTTAGAGTCCTACACAGAGGTTTCCTGGCTCAAGCGAAACGAAATAGGAGCGCATATGAGATATGTGCGGGACCGAGAATAATGCGTGTATGTGATACCGTATTCCATTCTCGCGATGAATGTATCGAAAGGTTGTATGTGATATAACCTAGTTATCGAATCAAGGGTTGGTTCGATAAGCCGATACATAGAATACTAGTCGGTTATATGCGATATGACCGGATCGTTAAATCAAGTGTTGATTTAATGATTTAATGCATAATTATATATTTGATATATTACTTTGCATTAACTAGTATTGGTTCACTTTAAGATGGATTTTCTCACTCGGATGTGCGCATTGCATATGCGATATGATTTTGTGCACTTGCTTGTATCATGTTTGATGATGCATGCCTTTTGGTTAAGTGTAAAGAATTAAACCTTGGTTAATGAAATGGTTAGGGTTTACCTTTTCCTTATTCATTTTATTCATTTATTTATTCTTTTGGAAAAAGAAAAGCAAATGAGAAAATGGTGGCATGTTTTGTTTTATTCATGAAGTTTCATGAACACTTTGACTTTGTAACCATTTTGTCTCATGCTTAAACCTAACCATTCCACTTAACCCTAATTAATTCTCTACACCTAACCATGGTTCTATTATGATAAGAATTCATTATTCTTTTCATTTTGAGAAAAAACTTATCATATCAATTCTTCTTCTTCTTCCTTGAACTCAAGAAGAAAACCTTGACTTCATCAATGGTGATTGATGGAAATGAGTGAGAAATCCAATTCTAAAGTCTACCCACTTCCTATTTCTTCATCCTCTACCTCTTGCAAAGTAGTAGAGTGTGTTTCCTTCACAAGTTTTCATGACTTGGTGAAGGTGAAGCTTGATTTAGCGATGCCTCGACGTAGATCATCTTCGGCATGGACATCGACGACCTAGCTCGCCATTTCTCTGACGAAGCCGACGCTACAGCCCGGGAATTCATTTGGACAGCAAAGGGACTTCGTTGCGGAGCTATGGAGGTGGAGCACCGGATCTACAAAGGTTGTATTTCCGTTTCTTTGTAGTTAAGTTGTTAACTAGATTATTTTTTCGCCTAGAAATCTAGCCAACGATCCGTACACTAAGGTTTCTCGGCACCGTATTTTTGAAATTGGCATGGTTGATGCCTTGTGAGACCTCTTGAGAGTGCCTAGGAACCCTACAATAATTTATCCATCTCAGAATATAAAGTGATCACATCACAGAATATCAGCAGCAGAAGACAACATATGAAATATTGGATATACTAGGATTTCCGTGTTTTAAGTTAAGCCAGTATAAAAGACGGATTCCACGGTCATGATGAATAGCCAAACCCACATCCCAAGACCCCTACGAGAGCGACAAGCAACCCTACCAATTCTAGAGTTAGGAGACCCGAAATCGACTCCTCGAGATGGCCTCCCACTGGACTCTAGAACCCAGTTACTTGTGCTCTCCTCCTTGGGTCTATCCTAATGCGGAAAAGTAAAATATACATCAACTGTACATCTTCCTCAACCTGGAAGTGCCCCAATAAAAGAATATTACATACAAGGTTTTATATGAATGAAAATGAAAAACTCTCATCTCACATAAAAAGCCCCGGCTATTCAAACACGACGACCCAATACAACATATCACAGCAACAAATAACATCACATGTCATCAACGTAAGTAAATATGTGTTTCCCAATTGCCGTTGACGTATAGCAACGAAACCGGCGATACACCACATATTATACTTACGGCCGTAGAAAAGAAATTGAAACTACAACAATTGAAATCCGCAACCACCTTAGACATCATAAACCCGAAATATCTCATATTTCGAATTCCATGCCTAACAATATGAATTCCTTAGACATCGCATGCCTAACAATTATAAACCCCGCATTTTAGTCTCGATATTGAAAAAACTTACTAATAATAAGTCGGGAAATTCAACAAGATTTCCAACATACTGTTTGAATGCTCGTTGGAAACTTTAGTAGACGGCCGTATCCCCGATGCCGTTGACGAAGTGCACTTAGGCGGAACATCGCGGCCGCGAGCACCCGGACGGATGTTTTTGGAAATGGAGTTCTCCTACAGTCACTTGGTCGGGGCTATAGGGCGTAGCTATCTAGTAAGGTTACTCGGCGAGTATCCGCGTACGCTACGTGATTGCGACGGACTTTTGATCACATCAAAATCCCGTGGAAACCGATCAAAAGAGACTAAATTGCTAGATTTATAAAATTCAAAAATTGTGGATTCCAAGTATTGTATCCCATCACAAATATACTGGCGACGTTAAACTTTTCGATAGATTAATCAAATTCCCACAATTCTCCGAGAGCTTAACACTTGAACACAGTTCAAAAATACCCAGAACATGCCACAACACCTATGGACCAACCGTAGAAGGGCAAAGCCAAGCCTCATTAATGGCACCGCGGAACTGCCGCAAACCCTAAGGTTCGAAAGCGGTTCCATGGTTATTATATCGAGTTAGGGTTTCATTCTTCTAGAGGGTCCACAGAATGACTTGAATGATTTTCCGAATACCTTAAACATGGAAAAATGGTTTTTTTACATTTGTTCGAACTTTTTAACTTCGCCTAGATAATATGCGAAAACCCAAAACCAATGTTAAACTACGAATATGAAACACTCCGAGTTGCCTATATAGTAAGACTGCATCACATGAAATCTTAGAAAAACAAACTACACCTGAAACACCAAAACTCAGAGACTGGAACACCACCAAAATTTGAGGCAAAAATTCCAAAAATGGGCCGAGCTCACCGGTTTTTTGCTCATTGTGGCAGGCCATTTTCAGAGAAAAAGGGCTCAATTTTTGGTAGTGTTCATGATATATCTCATACATTATTCAGTAGTTGTTTAAAAAAAATTTAGTAGCCATTTAAAATTCGACAAAAATTAAGGTTCGATGTTTCAAGTTTCGGAGTCGTTTCGGTTTCGTAATCTAACAAACATCGTCTAATACTCTAGCCCGGCTCTGATACCACTGTTGGGATTCCTTAGCACTCTACTGGGTTTTTACAACAATTACCATGCCAATTTCAAAATTTTCTAGAGTGCTAATAAACCCTAACCTAGGATCTAGCTAGAGTGAATAGACAATATAAAGCATCTAATCAAACATTACAAGTTGTGAACAAGGAATACAACCTTTGTAGACTGGTCCTTCACTTCTAAAGCTCCGGTTAGTAGTCCATTCGCTGCGAGTAAAGATTTCTCGAACTCTAGTATGGGTTCCCTTGGAGAAATGAACAACCTTGCTCGAAGTCTTCGAGGTCAAAGACGATCTACGTCGAGGAGACTCAAACCCAAGCTATCTCTTCACTTGGTGATGAACTTTGTGAAGAGAACACCCTAAACTAAATGGCAAGTAGTAGAGGATGATGAAGTAGGAAATTGGCTCACTTTAGATTAATTTTCCTCAAAATATTTCATCACATTCTCAAGATCAAGAGCGCTAGAATCAAATGAAGAAGAAGATGATCAAGTGATGAAGAGAATGGAGAGTTAGGTTAGAAATGCAACCATGGGTTAGTATATGTCATGGCTAAACCTTGTAGAGAATAAACCATGGCAAATTGATTATGGTTAGGTTAATAAATATCTTAGATAAAACAGAAGAAGTTGACTTTGTCAAAGATGCTTCAAGCTTCTCCAAGCTTCCAAGAATGATAAATTTCCACTAATTTTGAATTAATAAGATAAATAAAACCTAATCATTATCATATAGCATGGTATGATTCTCATACACCCAAGTTGCATGTATAATCTAACATAATACATTAACATATATCACATATATATCATGTATGCATAAATGAGAAAAAACTAATGGTCAAGTGAGCATATATATTAGTTAATGTAATTTAATATATCAAATATATAATTATACATTAAATTATTAAATCAACACTTGATTTAATAATCCGTCTATATCACACATAACCGACTAATATAATATGTATCATTTTTATCTAATCAACACTTGATCCAATAACCCGGCTATATCACATATAACCGGCCGATATCTCCTATCGCGAGAATAATATACGGTACCTCATACACGTATTAATCTCGGTCCTGCACATATCACATATGTGCTCCTACTTCGTTTCGCTTAAGCAAGGAAACCACTGTTTATGACTCTAAAGACTTGTCAATACGCCGGCAGTAGGTGATGATCATATCAAACACCCACAGGCCACAAGAAGCCTGCTAAACGTAACGGCCACCCGGGTATTGAGCGATCAGAAGATCAACAAGCAAGCCTGCTCATACTCCTGCGAATCCAATCAGTAACACTACCGTACAGTCCGGTCCCTTCTTCTGATATGTTGCATATCTCGCCTAGGGGTGGTAAATGACAGACCCCAATAACTTGATAAGTCATGCCGATGAATGGTCCATAATGGGTTGAGAAACTAATGATAACACTTATCAGTAAATCTCATCTACCATGGCCAGGGATTTCAGTTATGGCCAATCGAGCATAGCGCAACAACAACCCCCAATACCGGGAGAGACGAATACCCTCCTATCGCTTATTGCCTCGATGTGACTTGGGACGGTACCCAAAACCCACCTGTTTGCACGACTCAGTAAAGCCGTGGTAGGGTGGAAATCAAAGCATAGTGGGAGACACACAAGACTCTATGACGATCTCGGGTCGACAGATTAACCTGTACCAGTGTCACCAGAGAACTGCTATCTGACGTGGGGTATAATACCATCTTGGAGTTCTCGGCGAGTCCGTTCAATGTACCCAGTCTCCACTGAGCACCCGTATACCACCTCTGATGTCAAACACCAATGGATATGGGATCATCCATCGTCCATCGCATGGGTCGAGAAGCTATACGCTAGTCTACTCTGGAATATCGATGCCCTGTCTCGATATATCCACGACTAGGAACTTTGAAGGATGAACTCATGGACTGCCCAGGCCCCACTAGTATGATATGCATCATAATCCTGGTAGTCAAGTACACATCCTAAGGGCTTTATCAACATGTAACAGAGAGACAGTAAGTGTACATGTTAAGATAAAGAGCAACCAGATAGCATACTATCATGTCGAGCAAGAAAGTCCTCCCTATACATGTCCCAGCATCCACTATAATATACATCTGATATACAATAATGGCCTCTAGGGCATACATACAACTAACACATGTGATGTATATTATAGTGGATGCTTGGACATATATAGGGAGGACTTTCTTGCTCGACATGATAGTATGCTATATGGTTGCTCTTTATTTTAAGATGTATACTTATAGTCTCTCTATTACATGTTGATAAAACCCTTAGGATGAGTACTTGACTACCAAGATTATGATGCAGATCATACTAGTGGGGACATGGTAGTCGGTAAGTACATCCTTCAAATGTTCCTAGTCATGGGGGTATCGAGACATGGCATCGATACTTTAGAGTAGACTAGCGTATACGCTTCTCGACCCATATGATGGGCGATGGATGATCCCATATCCATTGGTGTTTGAGAATGTATACGGGTGCTCAGTGGAGATTGGGTACACTGAACGGACTCGCCGAGAACTCCTACATGGTATTATACCTATCGTCAGATAGAAGTTCTCTAGTGACACTGGTACAGGTTAGTTTGTCGACCTGAGATCGTCATAGAGTCTTGTGTGATTCCCACTGTGATTTGTTTTCCACTATGCCACGTTCAAGAGATCGTGCAAAAAGGTGGTTTTTGGGTACAGTCCTGAGTCACATGGAGGCAATGAGCGATAGGAGGGGATTAGTCTCCCGCGGTATTGGGGGTTGATGTTGTGCTATGCTCGATTGGCCAAAACAGGAAATCCCTGGCTAGGGTTGATGAGATTTACTGGTAAGTGTTATCAGTAGTTTCTCGAACCGCTATAGACCTTCCATCGGCATGAATTATCAGGCTATTGTGGTCCGACGTTAAACCACCACCAGGCTGCGATATGCAACATATCAGACGAAGAGACCGGACTCTACGGTAGTATTATTGATTGGATTCGCAGGAGTATGAGCAGGCTTTCTTGTTGATCTTCTGATCGCTCAATACCCGGGTGGCCGTTATGTTTAGCAGACTGTTTGCTGCTTGTGGGTGTTTGATATGATCATCACCTACTGCCGGCGTATTGACGAGTCTTTAGAGTCCTACATAGAGCATTCCTGGTTCATGCGAAACGAAGTAGGAGCACATATGTGATATGCGCGGGACTGAGATTAATGCGCGTATGTGATGCCGTATTTTATTCTCGCGATATGTGATATCGGTCGGTTATATGTGATATAGCCGGGTTATCGGATCAAGTGTTGATTCGATAGATTGTTACATTTGATATTAGCCGGTTGTATGTGATATAGCCGGATTATTAAATCAAGTGTTGATTTAATAATTTAATGTATAATTATATATTTGATATATTGAATTACATTAACTAATATTAGCTCACTTAAACATTTCTTTTTCTCACTTGTGTGCATATAGTATATATGTGATATATTTTAATGTACATTTTATTTGTGTCATGCTTGATACCACATGCTTCATGGGTGTATGAGACTCACACCATGCTTGATATAATGAATGGTTTTATTTATTTAAAGTTAATCAAAATTAGATGGAATTAAGTCACATGGTTGAAGCTTGTACAAGCTTGTGGAACCATTGACCAAGTCCACTAATTTTGTTTTACTTATAGATATTTATTAACCTAACTATTATTGTTTATCCATGGTTTATTCTCTACATGAGTTGGTGTATAACAATAACTCACCCATGGTTGCTATTCTCACCTCATGAGTTTTCATTCTCATATCCTATTCATCTTCTTCTTCCTCATGGAAAAGCTTTCTATCTTTTGAAAAGGTGATGAAATATTGTGAGAAAAATTAATCTAAAGTGAGCCCATTTCCTACTTCATCATCCTCTACTATATTAGCCATTTAGTTTAGGTTATTTGCTTCACTAATCTACCATTAGTGAAGAGCTAGCATGTGTTAGTTATATGTATGCCCTAGAGGCCATTACTGTACATGTGATTTATATTGAAGTGGATGTTTGGACATATATAGGGAGGACATTCTTGCTCGACATGATAGTATGCTATCTGGTTGTACTTTTGTCTTGCTCTCACATGTTGATAAAGCCTTTAGGATATGTACTTGACTACCAGGACTATGATGGAGATCATATTAGTGGGGCCAGGGGTAGTCCACAAGTACAACCTATAATTGTTCCTAGTCGTGAGAGTATCAAGACAGGGCATCGATACTCCGGAGTAGAGTAGCGTATACGCTTCTTGACCCATATGATGGGCGATGAATGATCCCCCATCCACTGGTGTTTGACATCAGAGAAGGTATACGGGTGCTCAGTGGAGACTGGGTACAATGAACGGACTCGCCGAGAACTCCTAGATGGTATTATACCTATCGTCGGATAGCAGTTCTCTAGTGACACTGGTACAGGTTAGTCTGTAGACCCAAGATCGTCATAGAGTCTTGTATGATTCCCACTGTGCTTTGATTTCCACCATACCACGGTCAAGAGATCGTGGGAAAAGGTGGTTTTTAGGTATAGTCCCGAGTCACATGGAGGCAATGTGCGATAGGAGGGGTTTCATCTCTTCCGGTATTGGGAGTTGATGTTGCGCTATGCTCGATTGTCCATAACAGGAAATTACTAGCCAGGGTTGCTGAGATATACTGGTAAGTGTTATCAGTAGTTTTTCGAACCATTACGGACCTTGCATCAGCATGACTTATCAGACTATTGGGGTCTGACTTTTTACCACCCCCAAGCTGTGATATGCGACATATCTGACAAAGAGACCGGACTGTATGGTAGTGTTACTGATTGGATTTGTAGGAGTATGAGCAGGCTTGATTGTTGATCTTCTCATCGCTCAATACCCGGGTGGACGTTACGTTTAGCAGACCGCTTGCGGCTTGTGGGTGTTTGATATGATCATCACCTACTGCCGGCGTATTGACGAGTCTTTAGAGTTCTACACAGTGGTTTCCTGATTCATGCGAAACGGAGTAGGTGCACATATGTGATATGTGCGGGACCGAGATTGATACGTGTATGTGATACCGTATTGTATTCTCGCGATATGTGATATCGGACGGGTATATGTGACATAGCCGAGTTATCGAATCAAGTGTTGATTCGGTAAGTTGATATTATTGATATTAGTCGGTTATATGTGATATATCCTGATCATCAAGTCAATTGTTGATTTAATGATTTAATGTATAATTATATATTTGATATATGAATTTACATTAACAAATATTGCTCACTTGACCATTTCTTTTTCTCACTTTGCATACATTATATATATGTGACATATATTATGTATCATGTTAGGTTATATATGCTACTTGGGTGTGTGAGACTTACACCATAACCATGATAAAATTAGGGTTTTATTTATCTTAGTAATTAACAAAATTGGTTGGAAATTGTCATGGCTAGAAGCTTGCTAACCATTGACTAAGTCCACCAAATTTGTTTTACTTTAAGATATTTTATTAACCCAACCTTTATCTTATGCCATGGTTAAGTCTCTACAAAGGTTAGTGTAAGACCTTAACTAACCAAAGGTTGCAATTCTAACCTCATTCCTTTCTGTTGTTAATTTCATCTTCATCTTCTTCATGAGCTCAAAAAGCTTTCTAGGGGTTGGAGATGAGAAGAAATAATGTGAGAAAAATAAATCTAAAGTGAGTCCACTTTCTACTTCATCATCCTCTACTATTAGCCATTTAGTTTAGGGTGTTTGCTTCACTAATTTCACCATTAGTGAAGAGATAGCATGAGCTCGAGTCTTCTCGACGTTGATCATATTCGGCCTCGAAGACATTGTGCAAGGTTGTTCTTTTTTTCAAGTGAACCCTCTCTAGAGTCCGGGAGTTCACCATTCGCAGCGAAGGGACTACAACATGGAGCTTTAGAAGTGAACGACCGGTCTATAAAGGTTGTATTCCCTCATTCACTTAGATGTAAAGTGTTTACATTTAGTATCATCTGATTTTCTAGTAACGATTCTAGGGTTAGGGTTAGCTAATACGGCAAATTTTTTAAAATGGCATGGACGATGCCTCCCGAAACTTTGCTGCCGTGCTAGACAACCCAATAGTGGTATCAGAGCCATGCTATAAAATTAGACGATATTTGCTAGGATTACGAAACCGAAACTACTCCGAAACACCCGATAGGATGACCTAGTTTCTGTCGAATTTAAAAGGTGCTCTAAAATTTTTTTAAACAGCTGCAGAATGTTGTATGAGATATAACATGAACACTGTGAAAATTTGAGGCAATTCTACCATAACATGGCCAGCCACATGCACTCTAAAACCGGTGAGCTCGGTTTTTCCAGGGAGTCTGGGCTTCAAATTTGCGCTGTGTTCCAGTCTCTGGGTTTTGGTGTTTCAGGTGTTGTTTGTTTTTGCTAAATTTTCATGTGATGTTAACTTTCTGCAAAGGAAATTCGGAGTGTTTCGTAGTCGTAATTCTAACTTGTATTCGGGTTATTTAGACGATGTTAAAAAGTTTGAACGGATATCAATAACCCAATTTTTCCCAGCTGTAAATTTTCCAAGTGTTGGATTTTTTCCTAGTTTAAAATCTTCAAAAAATCATGCAAGCGATTCTGTGGACCCTCTAGAAGAACGATACCCAAACTTGACTTTTTGGATCGCAGAACCGCGGTCATACCCTAGGGTGTGCCGCAGTTCCGTGGCGACATGAGTGAGGCAAGGGTCGGCACTTCTACGGATGGTTCATAGGAGCTGTGGTAGTTTTTGGGTACTTTTTGAACTCCGCTCAAGTGTTAAAACTTTTCGGGAAATTTTGGGTGTTAGCTTATTCGATCGAAAAGTTTAACTTCGTCTAGCTTTCTGTGATCGCGATACAATATTTGGAATCCACAATTAGTTATGTGATAACTAGTTTGAATTTTATAAATCTAGCAGTTTAGTCTCATTTGATCGGTTGCCACGGAATTTTGATGTTGATCAGTAAGTCCGTCGTAATTACGTAGTATACGCGGATACTCGCCGGGTAACCTTAATAGATAGCCATGCCCCATAGCCCCGAACAAGTGACTGTAGGAGAACCCCGTCGCCAAAAGCATCCGTTCGGGTGCTCGCGGCTGCGGTGTTCCTTCTTAGTGTACTTCGTCGATGGCATCAGGGGGTGCGTCCGTCTGTTAAAGTTTCCGACGAGCATTCGATCAGGTTATCGGGAATCTTGTTGAATTACCCGACAGGTTATTGGAATTTGTTTTCAATATCGAGACTAAAATGTGGGGTTTATAATTGTTAGGCATATGATATCTAAGGAATTCATTTGGTTGGGCATGAAATCCAAAGTATGTGATACTTTCACGACCCGAAAATTTTAGCTCGTGACCGGCACTTAAATCACGCCATGTCTAAAGACGTAACGTAAATTAAGTAAGCCGAAGCCCAGAAATCTAAAACCTTTTTAAAGAAAATAGAAGAGGTGAAGTTTTGAAATAATGATGAAAATCAAATGTTTTCTTAAATGCATAAAAAACGGGACATGAAAAATGCAAGTGGGTTTTAGTAGTTGAAAAACATGTTTCGTCTTTTAAAAATTTGGGCAGCACCTCCTTTATATATTTTGGTCCAAAACCATAAATTTATGATAATATAAGAGGCATCTCCAAGCGGGAGCTAGCTCTTCGCCAATTGGCGGATCCACAACCACGCAAGTAATAAAACTTGTATACGACGCCCAACGGTTAAGATCCATACAAAAGATAATGAATAAAGCAAGACTTCAACCCACCAAGCGAACATATAACCCATCGCTCATGTCTCGCAACTACAAGTCTTTCTAAGTCTTACTATTTATACAAATTCTAATTTTGATTAATGGAGTTGACTAGATACAATATGAATAATAAATAAAAGTGGGGTACGATCCAACATGCACTACCTACCAAAGCAAAATACCTGAATGCAGCTATGTGCCCGTGATACCGCTACTGATCCATGCGGTCAACCTGCAAGAACTGTGGCACAACGGGGGTGAGTTACCAACTCGTGAGTAGAAAACATTAACAGGTAGAAATCGAATAAACAACGTTTCCTAGGTCAACTATATCATGAAAGTAATACTATGATATCTAGGGTGACCGTATCTGCATATATGCCAACAATGTAATAATCAATGCCTGTATGGATGTGGATCTCATCCACGTGTCAACCAATGACACAACAAAATCATGCATGTAAATATCATAAAAGCATATACATGAAACTATGAGGATAACAATCAACGTATGTCCCTCGCGACACATCAAAATCATTGAACCTGAGTGTCTAACATCGACACTCGAAACATCATGAACCCCGTGTCCAATATTGACACGTAAATTCTCATATATCTCGGGCTCCGTCAGTCCGGATCGGAACACGGGCTCCGTCTGCGAGATCGGACCTCGGGCTCCGGCAGAACCGGTCGGCCCCTATCCATCTCTCCACTCCGGACGGTATCCTCCGTATAATCGCCAGGTCCAACCAATCACCGGTAGGTAGTGCTCTCCGTGCCAGGCTCATCGTCATCCACACAAAATCTCTCCCGTCCCGGGGTACCATACCGGGTCCACCATGAACCCGCAAACGGATCATCCAACTCCTCGAATCGGGTTTCACATATCACATGTCTCCGAACCGAGAAAACGCATGGTGGACGCACCGAAATATCATATAAAGAGAAATCGGGTTTTTAAAACAATACATACTTTCTTTTGAAATAACCACGGTTCTCAAATCCAGAAATCTCATGAAAACAGCATATCTCAATGCGTATAATCATAAAGCATGATGTATTCGACATATAACAGAATGTAAGCATATTCGTATATCATGCAACATGGAACAGTGATGTGAGCATGTGCATATCATCCTAATGGGAGCATAGAAATATAATGGAATGATGTATAAATTCTACTGTGTGAGTGACATAGCAATTATCGATGATGAAGTATGTGAGACGGCCAATCTGTGTAAGTGTAACATACGCATCATCGATAATGGTGTAGGTGTACTAGCACAGGTATATGTAATGCAGTGAGAATGACGTAAATGTAGCATAAGTAAATTGTCAGCTAAATGCTATAAGGTATACGTATCTAACATGACTGAGTCGGTGAATCTATCAATCGGCATCCAGCCTCACAACATCACGTACGATATAATCCATCTTACGGCATCCTCTAGTCAAGGGTATGGATCAATCATCATAGAACTCATCACGTACGGTAAATCATCATACGGCGGCATTAACAATTGGGAATCCTATCAACCTATATGACAATGACGGTACGGACCTAACATCTCGTACGGCTTATCACTCATGATTCACAGCATTATATATATCTATATACCTATATCCCAGGTCGCATCCATAACAATCTTATATCAGGGAACCGGGAAATGTATCAATCCTTTCACATCGACTCGCATCCGTATACCTACATATCAATCAAATAATCATATCACATCGTATATCCTTTTCATCACATTAAGTCATCTTACATCAAGTCAATTTATATATACATTCTACCTTATACATCAAATGTCATGCTACTCTAAAACTCATACCTATTCTAGTGCAACCACATATCTATAAGTCATGATTCACATTCACTTTTCATATCCCTAAAGCTTTCATCTCATATCTCAATATATATATTCAATCACTCATATCATCTCTATCTATCTTTTTAACCATATCCCTAGTTTTCTAATCTAGGTTTCTACGACTATATCCTATAGATCGGTTTCCATTTATAATTTGCGGGGGAGCTATACGCTATCCATCTGACTTCCCACGTAGATATAGATCTACTCACCTTGATCCTTGCTTGCTGAAATCGATGACGCCATACTCCGTCGCCTCGGAATCCATGCGAGGGTACCTACAATAATACGCAATCGCAATCGCTATTAACATCAAGTCCGGAAAACCAATACGGCACACGGTGCGCTCATAGGTTAGAACCTATAGCCTACGCATGCAAAACAATCAAACAACCTACAAACGCCCAACAACCAAATACAAATCCAAATATCAAAACCAAGCATTCCAAAATACGGAAAACATAACCAAAAACACATCAATATGTTCTCTGATTCTCTCTCAGGTAAAATGAAATTAAACTAGCAAGTATAGGGTATTGTATGAAGGGTACGTGAGCTACAGACCAAACCTAGACCCAATTGCCGTCAACTTGGCCGGCCACACTGCTCATAATTCCATCCAGCTCGGCCAAAAGTGGTCTGGTGGGGTTCGTACTTGCAGGGCGATTTCCTATTGGTCTAACTAGGTCTCTGGTATTGTTTGTTTTTCTCAGAATTACCCCAGGTTGCTCCAGATTCCCTGTAGGCACAAAATTAACACAAAACCGACATGGGTAATTCCTAAGTCCGAATTCTCTGTTCTAGGCCATACAACCGACACTAAGGTCTGTAGACAGCCACTACACATCATCATTCCACAAAATCACGCAACCCTTC
The DNA here is from genome assembly GCA_030015575.1 of Agapanthus africanus. NCBI lineage: Eukaryota > Viridiplantae > Streptophyta > Magnoliopsida > Asparagales > Amaryllidaceae > Agapanthus > Agapanthus africanus. The sequence goes on from JASDDO010000026.1 coordinate 382,784,343, forward strand.
TCTTGAAATTTCTAAACATTACATACCCTAACCAAAACACATTCTAACTAAACTAGAATACAAGAAAACTCAAAACTAAATAAATGGAAGAAGATATACCTCATTTGGGCAACTCAAGAAAAACCCTAGAAGTCCATAGACTCCAAAATCCAACTTTGATGGGTCCAAAGTGATGAGGATGAGGTGAGGATCAACTTTAATGAAGAGGTGGTAGGGTTTTGATGAAGATTTGGAGATGAATCTTGGGGGTGAAGGTGGAGGGAGATGAAGAGGAAGATGATGAGAAAACAAATGGGAGGAAATGAATGGTGGCTTCCCCCCCTCTCTCTTATTCTAACTCTTTTCCTTACCCTCACTCTCTCTTATTCTCACCTTCTAAAAAATACCCTTTCTTTTCTTAAAATAAAATACCAATAAAATAACCTATACCAATGAAACAACATGGAATAAAATACAACATGCCATGGTGCACTAGTCAAGAAGAAATGTAGAAACACGGATTTGCTTAATCGCGATTAGTAGTGCACTGATCGGGTTTAATTTTAAACTGCAAATAATTAATTATAAAAATGCCAAAACCAATAAATATATTTTTAAATGAATAAATCATTTTAATTTCCAATTATTTGACAATTATTGGTATATATTTATACCCTTTTACGAAAACCCCAATTTCGCAAATCGGGTAGTTTTCGGGAAATATATTATTTTAATATTAAATTCCAAAAATAATATTTTATATTTTCTGAAATGTTACAATCTTCCCCACTTAAATAAGTTCGGTCCCCGAATTTAAATTTAAACCCACAAATACTAAAACATTTCAATAATCAACTCAAATCAACGGAGCTTCGAACTCACGGAAAATACAAAAATACCACAGTGCATCAAGTGCGCATGAAAATGAGTATAAAACTCAAAATCGAACTCCGTCAAGCGTCACTCAAATCATCGGATTTGCACGCATATCATCGGAGTTACAATAGAGACACAGACCTCGAAATCTACTACTGAAATCCAATATACACTAGTCAAATACTATAATATGTATATAGTACGCATCCTTGAAAATCTCCAAAAACTGAAAAAAAATACATGCAAAATATTTTCTGAATCGCAGTGTGATGCGTAACTCACGGCACAAGTGACGAACACTCATTATAAAGTAATAAATATACGTTCATATATGTTTTGCTCAAATATACGTTCCGCCTTTTTGAAATATCCCAAAGGGTTTTCCTTTGTAAACGTTCGTGTCGCTCACGGACACGTATGAAATAGCAAGACTATAGATCCTTTGTGAAAACCTCTTGTTAAGCTTTTATTGTATGCAAGTACTCAGGTACTATCCTCAGATCAGTCCTATTCGGCTACTACATAATATAGTACCCATCATGAAAACAAAGTGCTCAAGAGAAAAATCTGTTGGGTTACGGCAGCGCCCCGGCCGTCAATCCGAGACCAAATGAGGAACAAAAACTTTTCAAACTTTGCGCTACCGCAACCAGCCACCCGGATCGAACCATTAACGCTAAACTAGCTAACTACTAAAATGATAGAATGTCTATACCGATCGATCCGTGTCCTTCGATCTTTAGCCACCATCTTTAGCTCCTCGCGGCATCTCCGATCTCACTCGATCTCCGGGCTCCTCGTCGAAATGGCACCACGTCAAGAAGTCTTTTTACGGGCTCCCGCTTCAAACCGAAGCAACTCGGACATGAATTTTGCTAGCCGACATGTCCAAGGTCAAGTAGAGAATGTGTGTGATAATTTTGTCTGTATACACTCAATGAATCTCAACACATGAGATGGGATGAGTGGAGCTTGAAGAAGAAGCCATTGATGGAGGAAGTTGTGAGCTTGAGAAGAAGATGAAGAAGAGGCTTATTGTTATTGTGTTAGAATGATAATGTGGGAGTGCTCATATGAATCCCAAGAGCTAGCCCAAAATAAATGGCTGTCCACTCTCTCTACACCTCTCATTTCAACACAATAATCAATCAAAAATGTGACATTAGCACAAAAAATAATACCATGACTCACCAATGAAGCACATGACACATTTAATGCACTAAATCATGACATCCACTCACAATTTCCACCATCTAAACATTAATCCAAATGTTAAGTCCAACAATAAGATATGACAACATCTAAACTAAACTCGTGACGGATCACAAGAATACCCCTCACCTGTATATACATACCTGCATCCGCATTCTGACTGAATGCAAATGCGATGAGACTAAAGTAATCCAACAAATCTAATACTAGGATCCGGCTTAAACCAAAACCCACTAGTACGATCCGTCCAATCATGATCCTTGCATAAGTGCACGTATATGATCGAACCCTGCTATAAAACCATACGGCCTCTACAACGTTTCGCCCGAACTTGGGAAACTTTCTGTGGGGGACTCTAAAGACTCGTCAATACGCTGGCAGAGGATTTAACCACAAGCCTGTCATTGGTACTAGCTGTACGTAACGGCTACCCATGTATTGACCAAAAGGGAGGATGATGAGCGAACTCATCCTGATACCCTACTGAGCATATCTGTGACAATCTCCGTACAATCCGTTCTGTTCGTTTATGAGTATCGCATATCGGGCCAAGGGGGATGGTAAATGTCTGACCCCTAATAGTGGTATAAGTCGTGACGGAGTGTAGCCCAGAACACATTGAGAAACTACTGGAATACCTACCAGTAAATCTCACTTGCCTTGGCCAAGGACTTTGTGTAATGGCTCTCCAGACACATCGCGATATCAACTCCCAATACTGGGAGAGACGGATCCTATCTAACCGCCACTGCCTCCAAGTGCTTCGGGACTGCACCCAACTACTACCTGTTTGCACGACTCCTTTGAGCCGTGGTTGGGTCGAAATCAAATAACAGTGGGAACACACTTGAGGCAATGTAGCAGTGTCAAGTCAACGGACTAAGCTGTCCTCATGTCACCTTGGAACTGCTCCTGACGATAGGTATAGTACCAATCAGCAGTGCCCCTGCGAGTCCGTCCGGTGTACTCATAACCCAATGAGCACCTGTATACATGTTAGGTGAACCAACTGACACTAATGGCTTGTGAGACCGGCCACCTCCCCTCGTCGGGGTCTTGAACTGTATACACTAGTCTACTCTGGAGTATCGATGCCCTGTCTCAAAACTCCCTCGAGCAGGGACCTTTTAAGGACATGCTTATAGACCCCAGCTCCCACGTATATGATCGCCATCATATTGCGGTCAGCCAAGCAAGAATCCTATAGGCTCTATCAACATGTAATAGTGAACTGTAATGTCACCTAAAGCATGTACATGATAATAAAGACAAACCAGATAGCATACTTGTTAGTTATATGTATGCCCTAGAGGCCATTACTGTACATACAATGTATATTGTAATGGATGCTTGAACATATATAGGGAGGACTTTCTTGCTCGACATGATAGTACGCTATCTGGTTGCTCTTTATCTTAACATGTACTCTGATTGTCTCTATGTTACATGTTGATAAAGCCCTTAGGATATGTACTCGACTACTGGGACTATGATGAGATCATAATAGTGGGGCCGCGGTAGTCGACGAGTACATCCTATAACTGCTCCTAGTCGAGGGTGTATCGAGACAGGGCATCGATACACCAGAGTAAACTAGCGTATACGCATCTTGACCCATATGATGGGCGATGGATGATCCCATATCCATCGGTGTTTGACATCAAGGATGGTGTACGGGTGCTTAGTAGAGACTGGGTACACTGGACGGACTCGCCGAGAACACCCAGATGGTATTATATCTCACGTCAGATGGCAGTTCTCCGGTGACACTGGTACAGAGTAGTCTGTTGACCCGAGATCGTCATAGAGTCTTGTGTGATTCCCACTGTGCTTTGATTTCCATCATACCACGTCCAAGAGGGCATGCAAAAAGGTGGCTTTTAGGTACAGTCCCGAATCACATGGAGGCAATGAGCGATAGGAGAGGATTCGTCTCTCCCGGTATAGGGAGTTGATGTTGTGCTGTGTTCGATTGGCTATAACCGGAAATCCCTGGCCAGGGTTGCTGAGCTTTACTGGTAAGTGTTATCAGTAGTTTCTCGAACTGTTATAGACCTCATATCGACACGACTTACGAGCTACTGGGGTCTGACGTTTACCACCCCTAGGCGAGATATGCGACATATCAGACGACCAGACCGGACTGTATGGGAGTGTTACTGATTGGATTCACAGGGGAATGTACAGGCTTGCTTGTTGATCTTCTGAGCGCTCAATACCTGGGTAGATGTTACGTTTAGCTGACCGCTTGCAGCTTGTGGGTGTTTGATATGATCATCACCTACTGCCGGCGTATTGACGATTCTTTAGAGTCCTACACAGAGGTTTCTTGGTTCAAGAAAAATGGAGTAGGAGCACATATGTGATATGTGCGGGGCCGAGGATAATGCGGTCTGTGATACCGTATTAGATTACAGCGATATGAGATATCGGCCGGGTATATGTGATATAACCGGATCATCGTATTAGTCGGTTATATGCGATATAGCCGGATTGTCGGATCAAGTGTTGATTCGATAATTTAATGTATAATAATATATGTGATATATTAAATTACATTAACTAATATTAGCTCACTAAAAGATTCTTTTTCTCACTCGGGTAATATATTGATATATTTGCGATATATGTTAAATGTATTATTTTATTTGGTTACAATAAATATTATATATGTGATATATAGTATTGTAACATGATATGATAACTAATGCAACATGTTTAGTAGAGATTAAACAAGATTAGGATTTGATTTGGGTTAATACTTTCTAGGTGATTCTAGAAGGTTTAGTTTTGTTTTGTGAAAGATATTTTGTGGCGACTCATTCAACCATGGTTGCATTATTCATCATATTTATCTTTCATTATTCATCACAAAAGGTTTCTAATGATATTATTCATCATCTTCTTCCTTCTTCTTCCTCTGAGCAAAAGCTTTCTAGCATTTTGCTTTGTGATGAAAATGAGTGAGAATAAGAAAACAAATGAGAGAAAAAATCCTACTTCAACATCCTCATCTATCCTTGCCATTTAGATGAGGGTGTTCACTTCATATTATGAGTGTTAGCTTGTGTTAACGAAATTTCAAGGTAGATCATCTTTGTATCGAAGATCGGAAGCAAGACTGCATCTTTCTCTATGTGGAACTTCTCGAGAGTCCGGAACACGATGATCGCAGCGAAGGGACTTCAACACGGAGCTTTAGAAGTGAAGGACCGGATCTACAAAGGCTGCAATCCCTCTCACTTAGTGTTAAAGTGTTTAACATGCTAGTTTTCGCCTAAACTCTATTTTAAAGATCCGGTTTTGGGTTGTTCGGCACGGCTAAATTTTTTATCGGGCATGGTTGGTGCCTCGTAGACCCTTATGAGCGTGCCCAGCAACCCTACAGTGGTATCAGAGCCAAGCTAGAGCTTTAGGCGAAGTCTGAGCAAAGTTTAAAGTCCGATCGAATTCCGACACACCCGAGTATACCCCTCTCTGGATAATTTTCAAAAAGTTGATTTTTTCAGTATTAAAAATACTCAGAAAAACAAGGAGGAAAAACTAAGAATTACTGTGAAGTACGGACCACTAATTCGCTCATATGACCGCGGAACCGCGGCCAAACTAAGGGTTTGGCGGCGGTTCCGCGGCCAAAATTGTGAATTAGTCCCTGGAACTTCATATATTTATTCTTAGGTCCTTTCTTGTCATTGTTTTTTGGGAATGTTTTAATTCCACTTAAGTGCTGAGTTTTTTATGGTTGTATTGGGGACTCGTTGATTCGATCGGATAATTTAACTTTGTTTAGTTTGTCCGGGTAATTTTTAGAAACTGTTAAAAAGTTCGAACAGATATCAATAACTCACTTTTTCCCCTTTCGGAAATTTTTTCAAAAGTTGGATTTTTTCTCGAATTTAAGAACGTTCTAAGTCGTGCAACTAATGCGGTGGACCCTCTATAAGACAACAAACCTTAACTCGATTATGTGACCATCTTGAACTGCCTCTAAACCTAGGGTTTGGGGCAATACAGCGTGCCACATGTGAGGCATTGGCTTGACCCTTCTACGGCTGGACCATTGGTACTATGGCATGTGATGGATGTTTTTAAACTGATTTCAAGTGTTGAGATATATTGGGGAAATCTTGGGTGTTTGATTATTCGATCGGAAAGTTTAACATTGTCTATTTATCTGGAATGTGATACAATATTTGGAATCCACATGATAGTTATGAGATAACTAATTTGAATGTTATAAATCTAGCAGTTCAGTCTCAGATGATCGGTTGCCTCGGAATTTTGATGTGATCAAAAGTCCGTCGCAATCACGTAGCGTACGCGGATACTCGCCGGGTAAACTTAATAGACAGCCACACCACATAGCCCCGACCAAGTGACTGTAGGAGAACCCCGTCACCAAAAGCATCCGTTCGGGTGCTCGCGGCAGCGGTGTTCCGTCTTAGTGCACTTCGTCGACGGCATCGGGGGTGCAACCGTCTACTAAAGTTTGCGACGAGCATTCAATCAGGATGTCGGGAATCTTATTGAATTGCCCGACTTGATATTGAAAAGAGTTTTCGATAATGAGACTAAAATGCGGGGTTTATAATTGTTAGGCTTGCGATGTCTAAGGAATTCATTTGGTTAGACATGCGATGTCTAAAGAGGTTGCGGATTCCAACTGTTGTAGTTTTACACTTTCTTTTCTGTGACCGTAAGCGTAGTATGTGGTGTATCGCCGTCTTCGTTGCTATACATCAACGACAATCGGGATACGCATACTTGCTTACGTTGATGATATGAGATATTATGTGTTGCTGTGATATGTTATATTGGATCGTCGTGTTCTGAATAGCCGGGGGTTTTATGTGAGATGAGAGTTTTTTTCTTTTTCATTCATGTAATTTCATTTGTATGTAATATTCTTTTATTGGGGCACTTCCGGGCTGAGGATGATGTCACCGTTGTATATTATTTACTTTTCCGTATTAGGTAGACCCAAGGCGGGGAGCATAAGTAACCGGGTTCTAGGGTCCAGTGGGAGACCATCTCGAGGAGTTGAGACCGGGTCTCCTAACCCTAGAATTGGCAATGTTGCTTGCCGCTCTCGTAGGGGTCTAGGGATGTGGGTTTGGCTATTCATCGCGACCGTGGAATCCGTATTTTATACAGGCTCGTATTAAAAACACGGACGTCCTAGTATATCCAATATTTCATATATGTTTCTTCTGCTGCAATGTTCTTTGATGAGATCATATTACTGCCTGAGACGAATGTTTATATTATATATATGTGATATATGTTATATTGCAGATTTCGTTTCAAATGTGATGCTTGTGAAGCATAATAAAATGGGACTTCATTAATGAGATTAATGAAACTAAAAGATGTTAGTGTATATGCCCTAGAGGCCATTACTGTATCATACTAGTTTGTATATTACTTAATGGATGCTTGGGATATTCACCTTGTATATACAATCTTGCTCAAAATAGTAGTATGCTACTTGGTTTGTTTCTACTTCAATGTGTACTTGTGTTTATTTCAGTATATCACTTATACGCATTAGTGGAGCCCTTAGGATCTTTGCTTAATTACCAGCGTTGTGATGGCAGTCACACTAGTGGGGGCTGGGTAATCTATAAGCACATCCTTATTCAGGTCCCTGGTCGCAGGACTATCGAGACAGGGCATCGATACTCCGGAGTAGACCAGCGCATGCGCTTCTCATCCCAGTGTGGGAGACGGTCTGTCCCACAGCCGTCAGTACGTCGTACTTGAGATAGTATGCGGGTGCTCGTTAGGTTACGGGTACACTGGACAGGACTCGTCGGGAACTGACTAGTTGGTATTATACCTATCGTCAGTTATCAGTTCCCAGGTGACATGAGTACAGCTTAGTCCGCTGACTTGACACTGTCACTTCGCCTCGGGTGTGTTCCCACTGTACTTTGATCACTACCCTACCACGGCTCAAAGGAGTCGTGCAAACAGGTGGTGGTTGGGTGCAGTCCCGAAGCACTTGGAGGCAGTGACGGTTAGACAGGATTCGTCTCTCCCGGTATTGGGGGTTGACATCGCGCTGTGTCTAGGAGAGCCATTACACGAGTAGTCCCTGGCCAGGGCAAACGAGATATACTGGTAGGTTTCCAGTGTTATCTCAGGGTGTTTTGGGCTTCGCTCCGGCACGACTTGTACCGCTATTGGGGGACTGACGTTTACCGCCCCCTAGGCCCGCCATGCGATGTATCAGACGAACAGACCGGACTGTACGGAGAATGTCACACTCAGGCTCAGTAGGAGTTCAGATGGGTTTCGCCTCGTCGGTCTTCTTGTCGGCATTACCTGGGGACCGTTACGCACAGCTAGTGCCGCTTGCGGTCTGTGGTTAAACCCACTGCCAGCGTAGTGTCGAGTCTTTAGAGTCCCACACAGAAAGCTTTTCGCCTTTAGGCAAAAGAGTAGAGGTCGCATGGTATTGCGACAGGTCGCATGGTTTTGCGACAGGGTTCGGTCACATCCGTGCACTTGTGCACGTACAGTGTCCGGACAGTTTACACTAGCGGGCTTTGGTTTAAGCCAGATCCTAGTGTACCTTATGGGATTGGATTTATCCAGTTTGCATTCGTGTTCCTCGGAACGCGGATGCGGGTGTGTATGCACAGTTGACAGGGAGGCACAGACAGCGGATTCTCATTAGGGTTGTTGACAGTTGACCGTTGACTTTTTGACTTTATGCTCAACCCTAATGAGAATATGATATGTGATTAACTATTATATTAATTAAGTATTATGGTGATATGGTTGTTGACTTGTTGACTTTTGTTGACTTGTTGACTTTGGTGACTTGTTGACTTTTGTTGACTTGTTGACCGGTTGACTAGGCTTGACTAGTTGACCATCATGATAACCATGGTTATCATTTCATGCCAAAGACTTTTACTTGCTTGTTCATTTGAGTAAAATGAGTGCATGACATGATAAGGTTATGGTTGCTTCTAACCATCACATAAGACTTTTTTGATATGATGAGTTATGATCACTTTGGATTATGAGAGGGTGAGAGAGAAAAGAGAGCCTCATTCTTTCTTGCTCATTCTCTCTCTTGTTCTTGAGCTCTCCTCTTGCTCTCACCCTCAACCTCTTGCTCCCTCTCTTGATCTATGGTTCTCTTGTCTCATGAGTTGAGAATCAAGAACCATAGATAAAATCCCATTCTAAATCATCTCTACTCATTCTAGTTCACTAGGTTTAGCAAACCAAGTGAACTAGTTTCTTCAAAGAACGAAGAAGGAGCTAAAGGTCGGAGCTTTCAAGTGGATCTATCTTCGGCGTACGGAGACAACGAGAAGGAGCCATCGAACCACCATCGGAGCTTGAAGAGAAGGAGTTCAAGTTTAGGTATAACCATCTTCATCCGAGTAGCTAAATATCTTTAGCTTAGTTTGCTAGTTTTAGTTTAGGTAAAGATCCCGACCTAGCTTAGTCCATGTTGCCTCTTGCGTTAAAATTTTGATTTTATACCGTTTCCGCCTCCCCGTAAGAACCGGGGGTCGCAACGTGGACTTACAAAAGAAACCTAAAGATGTTGTAGAAACTTGTTTAAAAACTGGTAGCTCTAGTTCTTGCTTTGCATAGCGGTGTTCCTTGTAGAACATCCAGCACCTTATTCGATAAGGAAAGAGCCGAGATCCTTTCATCGGGAGTGACATCTTTAGTGAAACTAGCAGATGCTACAAACTCGGTCTGTCTTTTGATTGCTTCTATAGTTCTTTCTTTGCATAGTGGTATATATGATATACCCTGCACCTTATTCGATGAGGAAAGGGCCGACGATCCCTTCACCGGGAGTGACCCCTTTAGCAAAACTAGAAAAGCCTCAAAAACACTCCATTTAAAAATCACTCGATTCTACAACGATATCAAGTTCATTACGCAATAGGTTTTCTTAAAACCTGTCGTAGCCCTCCGTCATTTCAGATAAATCCTACTTAGTATCCGTGCTACGTTTGTTGGCCTGTGTCAAGGCGTAGTGTGCGGTAGCTAACTAGTATTTATCTGTTTATGCATATGATGCAGATTGGATTAGGGTAGTCGTGCGACTTTGTTGTCCTGCGTCAAGGGTCGTGCGGGTGGGTTTAATTCAATCAAGAAATGACGGGTTGAACTTGACTAGCGCACTGTGGTTTGTTGGCCTGCGTCAAGGTCACGGGACGCTAGGGGTAAATTATTATTGGGGATTTCAAGTGTTGAAATTTGCAATGAGATTGCATATCTTCTATGAGATAGTTGGATCCCGATACCCACTGCGAGTAAGAGTTACTTCTGGGAGAGTTTTACACATTACAATTAGCCGATCAAGTAGGTGTCTAGAAAGGTGTTAACGGGGTTACGCCCCTGGGAAAATGAGGTTTACTTTAATTAGGTCCGTGCGAAAGCACGGGGAACCTCCCTCAAAGTACCGGCACTGGCCTGGCTGAAAGATTGGCGAACTTTAGCGTGTAATTAATCCCGGCTAGTATTTCCTTTTAGGGTTTGAAGGAAGATTTGATTAAAACAGTGGGAGACATCCTGATTAGATATATTAGATAACCAATCTAATCTTGCAAGAGCATACACTGAGTGTTTTCTTCTCTCTCACTCCAGGTAGCGACCATATCACGCCTTAATCAAGATAATAAAACAGATGAATTGACCGAACCCGCTTGTTACACTGAGATGGGGAACGTTGGTCCCGCTCCAACTTATAATTATTATAAGATAGAGCAGGAAATTGGGGATTACCAAAATTCCCGTGCCGTCCAAACGAAGAGAGTGTATGTTGATGCATCATCTTCGGGTATGTTCATTACAGAGAACTGTTTCTTAGTATCCTTTACGTCCTGGGTATGAGATACCGGATCAGGATCCCGCATATGTAATTTGTTACATGGGCTACAGAAAGGTAGAGAACTGAGAACGGGTGATAAGTTTCATGAGACAGAAAATGGTGCAAGTGTTGCAGCCAAGTCTGTTTGTCACTATCACCCTGTATTACCAGAATACATTGATTCTGAACAAATGTTATTAGATACCAAACCTGATATATAATATCATATCAGTCTCTTTATTAGTAAAGAAAGGATATAATTTTGTATTGTTGGATAATGTTTTGAACATTTCCTATATCAAGAGTTGATCGGTTCAGCCACGTTATCTAAAAGCATTGACATTCTAAATCAAACTACAGTTCTTAGTATATAAAACACACACGAGAGGAAGAGTTCAGAAATGAACGAATCCTTCTTGAGGCATTGTAGACTAGGTCATATCAATGCGACCCGACTAGCTAAGTTACATTTAGATGCATATTTAAATCTGTTTGAATTTACATCTTGTGAAACTTGCCGGTCATGTCACAAAGATAAGATGACCATAGCTCTGTTTATTGGAAACAGAGAAAGAGTTGGTGAACTCTTGGGATTGATACATGCTGATATATGAAAGTCTCCCGTCTACACATGCCAAGACTGGTTCTTTGTACTTCATTACATTCTCTGATGATCTCTCAAGATTCAGACATATGTTCCTATTGAAACACAAGTCCGAACCTTTTGAGATATTCACAGAATGTAAGTTAGAAGTAGAGAACCAAAATACGGGTAAAAGTATTATGTCCTTTGATGTGATCAAGGAGGAGAATACTTGAGCACGGAATTCCTGGACTATTCTAAAGGAGAATGAGATTCTCTCTCAGCATTACTCCTCCGTATACACCACATCACGTCGGTGTATCGGGGCAGAGCAATAGCACCCTATGTGATATGGTGTGCTCTATGATGAGTACTACTGAGTTTCCTATTTCCTTTTGGGTGTTATGCGCTTGAGAAGCTGCATACCTATTGAATAGGGTTCAAATCAAATCAGTTGCCTACCACTTCATATGTGATATGGAAAGGGAAGAGCCCATATCTTAAGTTTGTTAAGATTTGGGGTTGTTAGGACTATATCTAAAAGCAAAATCCGGACAATCTCGAGGCAAGGTCTGTTATGTAGAACTGGAAAGGTTCCAGCTATACAAACTGCAGCTGATGATTTGGTAGAACCAAAGGATTCAATAGTTTCCAACGAACCTCAGCCTCTCCTCCGATCTAGTAGGGTTCCTCACGCACCTGAGAGATACTTCGGTTTCTCTATGACAGTGGGAGCGAGGATTGCATCATGAGATGATGACCTAACTAGTTTCGAGCAGGCTATCAGGAGTGGGACTCTGTAAGAATGGCTGGATGCTTATCGATCTGAAATGGAATCCTTATACACCAACAAAGCATGGACTTTGGTTGCTTTATCTGAAGGGTTAAATCCTCATCAGGAGCAAGTATATCTTGAGAAGATTACTTGGTGTACATGGAAAAGTTGAGACTTTCAAAGCTATGCTTAAGTCCATCCAGATCCTACTTGCCACGGCTACATACCGTGACTACGATATCTGGATGTTGGGTGTCATGACTGCTTTTCTAAATGATGTTTTAGAAGAGAGCATCTATAAGTACACAGCCAGAGGGCTTCGTAGACAGTGGGAGCAGCGGAAACATGTGAAGATGTTTTATGTGATAAAGCAGGCATCGCGGAGTTGGAACGTCTATTTTGATGTGGTAGTCAAAGAGTTTGACTTCATCAAGATGGTAGATGAACCTTGTATATACAAAAAGGTAGTAGAGAGTATGGTGGTGATCCTCGTAGAGTACGTGGATGACATACTCTTGATAGGGAAGGAGTTTCCTATGATACGCTCGGTCAATCTCCGCTTATCACAAGGATTCTCCATACAGGATCAAAGTGATACCTCCTAAATTTTGGGTTTTTGGATCTATGAGATAGATCTAATTGGCTGTTAGGATACTCACTAGTTATAGTGAGATGGTATCAATCGATCCCGGGGAGAATCACTGGAAAGGATCCAGGTTGATAAGGACGACTGAATGTCAGTCATAGGCATTGTCTTTACCCTCAGTGGAGGGACGGTATGTTGGAAGAGTTCCAAGCTAGATACCGTGACTTTCTAGACGATTAAAGGCAAGATACATCGTTACCAAAGATGCTACCAAAGAGGCAGTCTGGATAGATATAAGTTCATAAGATGAACTTTGTTCCTACCATTGTGTGACAATGGAGTTGTAGCTCATGCCAAGGAACCCCCTGTCCCATCTGAAATCCAGATATAATTCTTAGGCAGTATCACCTGATCATGGAGATGGTTGATCTCCAGAGAGATCGAGGTTAGGAGAGTAGACATAGAGGACGACAGCGAGGATCCACTCATAAAGGCCTTTTACCCAGTAGAGACTTTTATGGGATGGTTGAGTATCAGATACTTCAACCACAGCTAAATGTTGGGTATGTGATACCACAACAGATGGCCCTAGTGCAAGTGGGAGATTATTAGTTATATGTATGCCTTAGAGGCCATTACTGTACATATGATGTATATTGTAATGGATGCTTGGACATATATAGGGAGGACTTTCTTGCTCGACATGATAGTACGCTATCTGGTTGCTCTTTATCTTAATATGTACTCTGATTGTCTCTATGTTACATGTTGATAAAGCCCTTAGGATATGTACTCGACTACTAGGACTATGATGAGATCATACTAGTGGGGCCACGGTAGTCGACGAGTACATCCTATAACTGTTCCTAGTCGAGGGTGTATCGAGACAGGGCATCGATACACCAGAGTAGACTAGCGTATACGCATCTTGACCCATATGATGGGCGATGGATGATCCCATATCCATCGGTGTTTGACATCAAGGATGGTGTACGGGTGCTCAATAGAGACTGGGTACACTGGACGGACTCGCCGAGAACTCCCACATGGTATTATACCTCACGTCAGATGGAAGTTCTCCGGTGACACTGGTACAGAGTAGTCAGTTGACCCGAGATCGTCATAGATTCTTGTGTTATTCCCACTGTGCTTTGATTTCCATCATACCACGTCCAAGAGGGCGTGCAAAAAGGTTGCTTTTGGGTACAGTCCCGAATCACATGGAGGCAATGAGCGATAGGAGGGGATTCGTCTCTCCCGGTATAGGGAGTTGATGTTGTGCTATGTTCGATTGGTTATAACTGGAAATCCCTGGCCAGGGTTGCTGAGATTTACTGGTAAGTGTTATCAGTAGTTTCTCGAACTGTTATAGACCTCATATCGAGACGACTTATCGAGCTACTGGGGTCTGACGTTTACCACCCCTAGGCGAGATATGCGACATATCAGACGACGAGACCGGACTGTACGAGAGTGTTACTGATTGGATTCACAGGAGAATGTACAGGCTTGCTTTTTGATCTTCTGAGCGCTCAATACCTGGGTAGCTGTTACGTTTAGCTGACCGCTTGCAGCTTGTGGGTGTTTGATATGATCATCACCTACTGCCGGCGTATTGACGATTCTTTAGAGTCCTACACAGAGGTTTCTTGGCTCAGGCAAAACGGAGTAGGAGCACATATGTGATATGTGCGGGGCCGAGGATAATGCGGTATGTGATACCGTATTAGATTCTCGCGATATGAGATATCGGCCGGGTATATGTGATATAGCCGGGTCATCGTATTAGTCGGTTATATGCGATATAGCCGGATTGTCGGATCAAGTGTTGATTCGATAATTTAATGTATAATAATATATGTGATATATTAAATTACATTAACTAATATTATCTCACTAAAAGATTCTTTTTCTCACTCGGGTAATATATTGATATATATGCGATATATGTTAAATGTATTATTTTATTTGGTAACAATAAATATTATATATGTGATATATAATATTGTAACATGATATGATAACTAATGCAACATGTTTAGTAGAGATTAAACAAGATTAGGGTTTGATTTGGGTTAATACTTTCTAGGTGATTTTAGAAGGTTTAGTTTTGTTTTGTGAAAGATATTTTGTGGTGACTCATTCTTAACCTAACCCAAACCCTAGCCTTGGTTAATTCTCTACAATGGTTTATTCAACCATGGTTGCATTATTCATCATATTTATTTTTCATTATTCATCACAAAAGGTTTCTAATGATATTATTCATCATCTTCTTCCTTCTTCTTCCTTTGAGCAAAAGCTTTCTAGCTTTTTGCTTTGTGATGAAAATGAGAGAGAATAAGAAAACAAATGAGAGCAAAAATCCTACTTCATCATCCTCATCTATACTTGCCATTTAGATGAGGGTGTTCACTTCATATTATGAGTGTTAGCTTGTGTTAACAAAACTTCAAGGTAGATCATCTTTGTATCGAAGATCGGAAGCAAGACTGCATCTTTCTCTTCGTGGAACCTCTCGAGAGTTCGGAACACGATGATCGCAGCGAAGGGACTTCAACATGGTGCTTTAGAAGTGAAGGACCTGATCTACAAAATGTTAGTTGTATGTATGCCCTAGAGGCCAGTATTGTACAGATGATGTATATATTATATTGGATGCTTGGACATATATAGAGATGACTTTCTTGCTCGATATGATAGTATGCTATCTGGTTACTCTTTATCTTAACATGTACACTAGTCTCTTTAAACTGTCTTATAGTTACATGTTGGTAAAGCCCTTAGGATGTGTACTTGACTACCTGGACTATGATGAAGATCATACTAGTGGGGACAAGGTAGTCCATAAGTACATCCTTCAAGGTCCCTAGTCGTGGGTGTATCGAGACGGGGCATCGATATACCAGAGTAGACTAGCGTATACGCTTCTCGACCCATGAGATGGGCGATGGATGATCCCATATCCATTGGTGTTTGACATCAGAGATGGTATACGGGTGCTCAGTGGAGACTGGGTACACTGGACGGACTCGCCGAGAACTCCCAGATGGTATTATACCTCACGTCAGATGGCAGTTCTCAGGTGACACTTGTGCAGGTTAGTCTGTAGACCCGAGATCGTCATAGAGTCTTGTGTGATTCCCACTGTGCTTTGATCTCCACCTTACCACGTCCATGAGGGCGTGCAAAACGGTGGTCTTTGGGTACAGTCCCGAGTCACATGGAGGCAATGATCGATAGGAGGGGTTTCGTCTCTCCCGGTATTGGGGGTTGATGTTGCGCTGTGCTCGATTGGCCGTAACAGGGAAGTCCCTGGCCAGGGCTGATCAGAGATTTGCTGGTAAGTGTTACCAGTAGTTTCTCGACCCGTTATGAGCCTCACATCGGCACGACTTATCGAGTATTGGGGTCTGACGTTTACCACCCCTAGACTTGATATGCGACGTATTAGACGAACAGACCGGACTGTACGGTAAGTGTTACTGGTCGGATTCACAGGATTATGGGCGGGCTAGCTCGTCGATCTTCTGATCGCTCAATACCCGGATGGTCGTTACGTTTAGCAGACCGCTTGCGGCTTGTGGGTGCTTGATATGATCATCATCTGCTACCGGCGTATTGACGAGTCTTTAGAGTCCTACACAGAGCTTTCCTGGTTCAAGCGAAACGAAATAGGAGCGCATATGAGATATGTGCGGGACCGAGAATAATGCGTGTATATGATACCGCATTTCATTCTCGCGATAAATGTTTCGATTGGTTATATTCGATATGACCTAGTTATCGAATCATTGATTCG
Organism: Agapanthus africanus; assembly: GCA_030015575.1. NCBI lineage: Eukaryota > Viridiplantae > Streptophyta > Magnoliopsida > Asparagales > Amaryllidaceae > Agapanthus > Agapanthus africanus. The sequence continues at coordinate 382,801,007 of JASDDO010000026.1, forward strand.
ATAAATCGATACATTGTATACTAGTCGGTTATGTGCGACATGACCGGATCATTGAATCAAATGTTGATTTAATGATTTAATGTATAATTATATATTTGATATATTACTTTGCATTAGCTAGTATTGGTTCACTTTATATGGATTTTCTCACTTGATGTGCAAGAAGTATATGTGATATACTTTTGTGCACATATTTGTATCATGTTTGATGATACTTGATTATTTGGTTAAGTATATAGAATTAAACCATGGTTAATTTGATAATTATGGTTTTGCATATTTATTTATTTATTTATTTGTTCATTTATTTATTTGAAAATGATTTAAAGAGAATGGTGGCTTTCTTTTGTCATTAGTTGAAGCTTCATGAAGCCTTGACTTTTTCAACCATTCTTGTCCTCATGCTTAACCCTAACTCTCCAAATGACCATGGTTTATTCTCTACACTTAACCCTTGTTAGATTATGATAAGCATGCATTTTTCTTTTCATTTTAATACAACTTATCATAAACTAGCTTCTTCTTCTTCTTCATCTTCAAGATAGAAACCTTGATGCCATCAATGGCAACTTGAGTTCTAGTGAGAGAAATCCAATTCTAAAGTGAACCCACCTCCTATTTCTTCACCCTCTACCTCTTTCCAAGTTGTTTTGGGTGTTTTCTTCACAAGTTTCACCACTTGATGAAGATGGAGCTTGAACTTGTACAACCTCAACGTAGATCATCTTCGGCACGAAGCCGACGACCTATTCCGCTCACTTCTCCAATGAAGCCGTCGCGAGAGTCCAAGATTTGAGATGGACAGCGAGAGGACGACCACGTGGAGCTAAGCAAGTGGATATCCGGATCTACAAAGGTTGTAGCATCTAACTTTTAATTAAATAGTTAACTAGTTTAGTTTTTCGCCTAGACTTCTAGCCAACGATCCGCGTTAAGGTCTCTCGGCACCATAAATTTTATAAATTGGCATGTTCTATGCCTTGTGAGCCCTCTATAGGGTGCCTAGGAACCTTTCACTGGTATCAGAGACTAGCTAGAGCCTTAGGCGAAGTCTAGACGGAGTTTGAAAGCCGGACGAACCGAAAACCTAACCCCAAAATAGCTCTCTGGACTTTTTCTAAAAAATGGGATTTTTGTCAATTAAAAATATGCAGAAAATCAAGCAGGGTGTTATTTGAATTACTGTGAAATACGAGGGCCTAAGTCGACTTTTCCACCGCGGAACCGCGGCACGTGCTATGCATTCTGCGGCGGTTCCGCGGCCTTACTGTTCCCTTGTATGATGATTTCTACACAGTAACTCATATAATTTAATGCTATATTTTCTGGGATATTTTTGTTGTGACTCTACAGAAGAGTATTCTGGGGTACTATAGGGAATCAAAGTTTCGATCGGATTATCAAATTTCGTCTTTGTGTTTTTCCGGATAATTTTTTTGAATATGTTAAAAAGTTCGACCGGATATAAATACCCAATTTTTCCCCTGTCGGGAAATTTCCATGTGTTGGATTTTTCCGTAGTTTAACGACGTTCTAAGTAGTGCAAGTAACGCGATGGACCCTCTAGAAGACTGTTAGTGTTTATGCCCTAGAAGGCCATTACTGTATCATACTAGTTTGTATATTACTTAATGGAAGCATGGGATATTCACATGTATATAACAGTCTTGCTAAACATGGTAGTATGCTACTTGGTTTTTCTATCTTAATATGTGAGTGTACGTATTGATAGAGCTCTTAGGATCTTGCTTGTCTACCAGCGTTGTGATGGCAGTCACACTAGTGGGGGCTGGGTAGTCTATAAGCACATCCTTATTCAGGTCCCTGGTCGTTGGATTATCGAGACAGAGCATCGATACTCCGGAGTAGACTAGTGTGTACGCTTCTCATCCCAGTTGGGGAGATGGTCTGTCCCACAGCCGTCAGTACGTCGTACTGGAGATAGTATGCAGGTGCTCGTTAGGTTACGGGTACACCGGACAGGACTCACAGGGAACTGTTGGTTGGTTTGATACCAGTCGTCAGTGAGCAGTTCCCAGATGACATGAGTACAGCATAGTCCGCAGACTTGACACTGCTACTTCGCCTCGAGTGTGTCCCACTGTTCTTAGATTGCTACCCTACCATGGCTCAAAGGAGTCGTGCAAACAGGTAGCAGTTGGGTGCAGTCCCGAGCACTTGGAGGCAGTGGCGGTTAGACAGGATTCGTCCCTCCCGGTATTGGGAGTAGATATCACGCTGTGTCAGAGAGCCATTACGCAAAGTCCCTGGCCAGGGCAAGCGAGATTTGCTGGTAGGTTCCAGTAGTTTCTCAGGGTGTAATGGGCTTCGCTCCGACACGACTTATACCGCTATTAGGGGACTGACGCTTGCCGCCCCCTAGGCCCGATATGCGATAGTCTTGGACGAACGGACCGGATTGTATGGAGATTGTCACAGCAGGCTCAGTAGGAGTTCGGATGGGTTTCCTCATCGGCCTTCTTATCGACAACTACCTGGGACCGTTACGTACAGCTAGTGCCGCTTGCGGTCTGTGGTTAAACCCACTGCCAGCGTAGTAGTCGAGTCTCTAGAGTCCCACATAGAGAGTTTCCTACTCCAGGCGAAACGATATAGAGGTCGTATGGTTTTACGACAAAGGGTTCGGACGCATATGTGTGTTTACACACTTACGTCGTCTGGACAGTTTTTACCAGTCGGCTTTGGTTTAAGCCAGTTACTGGTATCCGGTTATTGGATTTATACAGTCTAAAGTTTTTCCGTATTTTTACGGATCGGAGGGGCGTTCTCGTAATTGTGCGAGAAGCTTCTAGAAGATGGTGACTAAGGTGGTTTAGGTGTCATATGCATTGAATGAGATTAGTGAGTCATGAGAGTGATTCATCATAGTCATTAATGCATCATAAATGCTTAATGACTCATGATAATGAATCACCACTTGATATTTATGAAGCATGATTATTCATCACTTATTTTCTTTTCTCTTTTAAAAGATAATGCTTCATATATATTATGATAACTTACTATTCTCACTCATAATATTATTCACATTCTCTCTCCTCAAGCTCACTATCTTCAAACCCTAATCCTCACCCCTCATGTGTTGAGAACAAGGATTAGTTAGACTAAACAATCCATAACCCTCACTCTATCTCATCTATCTTCTTTGATTAGCAATCCAAGAAGGTTAGTTGCCTCAAGTTTAGAGGCTAAGCTTGGAGTTTTGCTCTCGGGTGGATCGTCTACTACAAAGAGAAGGCCGAGGAGGACGAGGAGATCGTAAAGACGAAGGACTTGGTTCGATAGGTATAATCCCTAAGCATAGTAGTTTAGAACAACTATATGTTTGGTTAGTTATCGTTTAGCTTCGATTCAAGCGGTTAGTCGATGTTTGTTCACTAAACAAGTTCGTTTTTGAAAATTCCGCCTGCTCACAAGTATTGGGGTGTAGAACATCGACTTACAGTGGTATCAGAGCCTCGCTAAACAATAAATAACTTTATTGCAAATTTGTACGAATTTCGAACGGAAAAACGATGCCGGAAAACCCTAAAAATATCAGTTTTCTGTCGATTTTAAAATGAAGTCTAAAAATTTTTCAGGGTTGCTCAGAAAGCTTTAAAAGGGTCCAGGAGAACACCCATGAAATTTGAGCCCATGAGTCGGCTAAAGAGCCGCGGAAGCGCGGCGGATCCCACCGATCCGCCGCTGTTCCGCGGCCGAGTTGCCGAGTCATGGACTCATTTTTCATGTGTGGGTCCTCTCTGGTATTTGGGGTTTTCTGGAATATTTTAATTTTGCTCAGGTTTCCAGTTTACAGAGCAGTATTGGAGCAATATTAAATACGTTTAATCGATCGAAATTGTACAGTATTTGCATGTTGGATTATATCTGTGATTGATAAATGTGTTCGTAAACCTCCCCTAACTGCTAGTATGTCGGTTGGCAGGGGGTTGCACATTTCTGTAATGGTTATATCTGTTTGTGCATATGAACTGTATTGGACTGTTGTGGTGTATAGCCGGGGTTTAGCAATGGGTTATTATTTAATTCATTTGTTGTAAATGTAATTTGTTGTAATATTATTTTTGCGGGGCACATCCAGGTTGCGGTTGTAGCCACCGTTGTATTATTTCATTTTACTGTTTTTGCTCCTAGGACTGACCCAAGGTGGGGTACACAAACTGCCGGGCGAGTAGTTTGCCGTACCCGTAGGGGTCGAGGGTGGGGTAACGGCTATTCATCACAACTGTGTAATCTGTCTTTTCTTGCAGGCTCAAAAGAAATACAGATTGCTTGCAAATCCAATATTGTTTATCTGTATTCTGGAATGTATATCATTGCGTCAGACGAATGTAAAATATCTATATATATGATAGCTATTTAGACGTCACTTATGTTTTACACCCGCGCTAGCCCAGCCCCCGCTCTGTCGTTAGTTAAGTAACCTAACGGGTGATGGCGGGACCCCGTGGCGAATGCGGATGGCATAAGAGGACGTTGTATTTTCGTTGTTTTCTGCAATGATAAGTTAATGATGGGACGCATTATCTATAATGCAAAGAAAAACAAATCAAAGTTTAAATCGTTGGAACAGTTTAAAAGAAACCACTCGGTTAATTTTAAAAACAGATATTTTTAAATGCGGAGCTTTAACCACTCCTTTTAAAAGCTATCAGGTTCCTTCGGTTATATCAAGTTCACTACGTTCACGGTTTCGCCAAAACCAGTCGTAGCCCTCCGTCATTTCTTATGGATGGTCAGTAGTATTCAAGCTATGCTTGTTGGCATACGTCAAGGCATAGTGTTTGGTAGCTGCTGGGGTATTCATTTGTTGCATAGATAGATGTGTTGGTTTGGGACAGTCGCATTACCTTGTTGGCATACGTCAAGGGTATATACGCGTGGGTTCAAATTAACAAGATAATGATGGGCAGAACTTGACATGTGACTTATGATTTTTTGGCATACGTCAAGGTCATAAGAGCATGGGGCAAAAACTTATATCGGGAATTTCTAAAGAAACTGAAATTTGCAAAGAGATGCATACCATTTGGAGTTTGATGAATGTTGGTAGGATTCCTTCAACATTATCACACGATGATATTTGGATCCCGATCCTACTGTGAGTATATGCTACTTATCAGGAGATTCGTCACTTAACGATCAATGCTATAAACCAAGTAGGTGTCCAGAAAGGTGTCAGCGGGGTTACGCCCCCAGAGAAAAGAGGTTATTTAATTAAGGAACTTCGCGAAAGCGTTGGAAAACCTCCCTCGAAGTATCGACACTGGCCTGGCTGAACGGTTAAGCAAGTATTGTACGGTGAGAATAGTCCTGGCTAATTCTTCTTTTATGGTTTGAGGAAGGATTCGAGAAACAGTGGGAGCCATCCAGTTTAGATAAACTAAAAACCACTCTAAACTTGCAAGAGCATCATACTAAAGAGTTTTTTTCTCTCTCTCCTAATTGCAGCGACCCTGAAAATGACTGGACTTAAGTTACTTTTAGAGAAAAATATACTGACAGGGCCAAACTATAAAGATTGGCTGCGGAATGTCAAAATGGCTTTGACCTATGACAAATTGGGGTACATCCTCACCGCTACGGCACCTGCTGTCCCTGGTCCCAAATCCAGCAATGCGGATAAGGAAATCCGCAAAACCTGGGATTTAGATTGCGCGAGAGCCAAGTGCATCGTGCTTGCCTCAATGAACAATGAACATCAGAGGAGGCACGAGGATATGTCCCTAGATGGCATATTTCTCCATACAAAGGAACTTTATTGAGAGCAATCTCGTATAGCAAGATACGAGACCTCTAAGAACTTGTTTCGAGCGAGGTTGGCTGTCGGGTCATCGGTAGGTGAACATGTCCTAAAGATGATCGGCTATATTGAAGAGCTCGCAGACCTTGGGACGACTTTGGATAATGAGCTGTATACAGACCTTATTCTCCAGTCCCTTCCTCCCACCTACGCCCAGTTTATCCTCAACTTCAACCTTCAAGGAAAAGAAGTTGAACTTGCGGAACTCCTGAACATGTTAAGGAGTGCAGAGGGCACCTTGCAGAAGGCAAGGGAAACACCCGCTATGTTTGTTGGCGGTGCATCTTCTTCCGGGTCCAAGGCTAGGGCCAAAGGAAGGAAGAAGAAGGCCGCACCCAAACCTAGAGGAGGTGTTAGTATGGTGGGAAAGAAGGGAAAGAAAAAGTTTGCAGCACCGGTAGTTGGCCAGGATGAGTGCTTCCATTGTCACAGGAAAGGGCACTGGAAGATGGATTGCAAGGCGTGGAATGCCAAGAACCAGGAACCGAAGCAAGCTGTGGCTTCGACTTCAGGTGTGTTTGTAATTGAGAATTGTCTGTCGATCAACTCTACTTCCTGGGTATTGGATACCGGATCAGGATCTCATATTTGCAATTCTTTGCAGGCACTGAGAAACCGTAGAGTGCTGAAGGAAGGTGATATGACCCTAAAGGTTGCTAACGGAGCTAGCGTGGGAGCTGCGTCCGTCGGGGATTATCACCTAGGATTGACGAGTGGACACATTTTGGTTTTACATAACTGTTATTTTGTACCAAGCTTAACGTGTAATATCATATCAGTTTCCTTGTTATCAAATAAAGGTTATGATTTCACGTTTGTAAGAGATGTTGTTAACATCCACCTTAATCATGGTTTGATTGGGTCCGGCACTCTAAATAACGGCATATATGTTTTAAACCAACTCCAAATTTTCAATGTCCAGAACACACTAAAAAGAAAGTCTCCAGATTTAAATAAAGCTTTCTTATGGCATTGTAGACTGGGTCACATCAATGAGAGAAGGTTGACTAAGTTGCATAGAGAAGGATATTTGGACTCGTTCGAATATCAAACTTATGACACTTGTCAATCCTGTCTCAAAGGAAAGATGACAAAGACTCCATTTACTGGACAAGGAGTAAGAGCGAGCGAGCTCTTAGGACTCATACACAGTGATGTATGCGGTCCAATGTCTACACATGCGAGAGGTGGTTATTCCTACTTCATTACTTTTACAGATGATTTCTCTAGGTTTGGACATGTCTTCTTGATGAAGCATAAATCCGAGGCCTTTGAGAAATTCAAGGAATACAAGAGTGAAGCGGAAAACCAAACAGGCAAAAGTATTAAGACACTGAGATCTGATCGAGGTGGAGAATACTTAAGTGCCGAGTTCCTAGGTTACCTAAAAGAGAAAGGAATTCTCTCTCAGCTTATTCCTCCGTACACTCCACAGCACAATGGTGTATCGGAGAGACGGAATCGAACCCTATTGGATATGGTACGATCCATGATGAGTAATGCTGAGTTACCGCGATCTTTCTGGGGTTATGCGCTAAAATCAGCGACATATCTTTTGAACAGAGTTCCAACCAAAACTGTGCCTACCACACCATATCAGATGTGGAGTGGGAAGAAACCCTATCTTCAGTACCTGAAGACATGGGGATGTCCAGCTTTTGTAAAAAAGCAGCATGTGGACAAGCTCGAGGCACGCTCAGTACTGTGTAAGCTTGTGGGATATCCAAAGAACTCTACAGGATATTGTTTCTATTACGCAGTGGAACAAAAGGTTTTTGTTTCTCATCATGCCCGCTTCTTAGAAACTGAATTTTTAGAAAATCAGAAGAGTGGGAGCGTAGTAGAACTGGAAGAAATTCCAGAACCACAAACTGCTACTGAAAGTTTGGTAGAACCAGGAGTTCAAGAAGAACAGGACATTCCCGCACCCCTCCGCAGGAGTAGTAGGCCGTCTCATCCGCCTGAGAGATACTACGGTTTTCTCATAGATGGGGATAGAGAGGATTGCATCATAGATGATGATGAACCTACTGACTTCCAGCAGGCCATCCAGAGCGGCGACTCGGTACGATGGCTAGATGCAATGCGGACCGAAATGGAGTCCATGTACACCAACAAAGTATGGACTTTGGACTTTGCTCCAGATGGGATAAAACCCATAGGATGCAAATGGATCTTCAAGAAAAAGATTGGTGTAGATGGACAGGTGGAAACCTATAAGGCTAGACTTGTTGCAAAGGGTTTTCGTCAAAGACCTGGTTTGGACTATGACGAAACCTTTTCTCCAGTGGCTATGCTCAAATCCATTCGGGTCCTTCTTGCTATTGCTGCCTTCCATGATTATGAAATCTGGCAGATGGACGTAAAGACGTCTTTTCTGAATGGAAATTTAGAAGAGAGCGTCTATATGGATCAGCCAGAGGGTTTCAATCAGAGTGGGAGCAGCGGGAAAGTATGCAAGCTGCTTAAGTCCATTTATGGACTAAAGCAGGCATCGCGGAGTTGGAACATCTGTTTTGATGAGACAGTCAAAGAATATGACTTTATCAAAAATCCAGATGAACCGTGCATATATAGTAAAGTTGTAGCCAGAAGTGTAGTATTCCTCGTCTTGTACGTGGATGACATTCTATTGATAGGAAATGACATTCCTATGCTACAATCTGACAAAGGATTCTTGTCACACAGGTTCTCCATGAAAGACCTGGGTGATGCCTCGTACATTCTGGGGATCCGGATCTATCATGATAGATCCAAGAGGATGTTGGGACTTTCGCAGTCCAGGTATATCGACACTGTACTGAAAAGATTCAGTATGGAAGATTCTAAGCGCGGTAATCTACCGGCTTGTCACGGAATCACCCTCTCCAAAGAGATGTCTCCCAAGACTGATTTGGAAAGGGAACGCATGTCTATTATACCCTACGCTTCTGCGGTAGGCTCTATAATGTATGCGATGTTGTGCACCAGACCAGATGTAGCTTACGCACTGAGCGTGGTAAGCCGGTATCAGTCAGACCCAGGGGAGAAGCACTGGATAGCAGTAAAGAACATTCTCAAGTATCTGAGAAGGACTAAGGAGATGTTCTTGGTTTACGGCGGAAAAGACCTCAGGTTGGAGGCCTTTGCTGATTCCGGCTTCCAGAGTGATAAGGACGATTCCAAGTCCATGTCGGGATATGTCTTTACCCTCAATGGAGGGGCGGTGTGCTGGAAGAGCTCCAAGCAGGACACCGTTGCTGACTCGACGATGGAAGCGGAGTATATAGCTGCTTGCGATGCCGCAAAAGAAGCAGTCTGGATGAAGAAGTTCCTAACAGAACTTCAGGTGGTTCCTACCATAGTTGATCCAATACCTCTGTATTGCGACAACAACGGAGCTATAGCTTTAGCGAAGGAACCAAGGTCCCATCAGAAGTCCAGACACATCTTAAGGCGGTATCACCTGATCAGGGAGATCATTGATCGTCAGGAGATCGAGGTTCGGAGAGTTGCTTCTGAAGAGAACATTGCTGATCCATTCACGAAGGCCCTACCTCAGATTCAGTTCGAGAGGCTACTCGAGATCATCGGTCTACGATATGCCAGTACATGGCCCTAGTGCAAGTGGGAGATTGTTAGTGTTTATGCCCTAGAAGGCCATTACTGTATCATACTAGTTTGTATATTACTTAATGGAAGCTTGGGATATTCACATGTATATAACAGTCTTGCTAAACATGGTAGTATGCTACTTGGTTTTTCTATCTTAATATGTGAGTGTACGTATTGATAGAGCTCTTAGGATCTTGCTTGTCTACCAGCGTTGTGATGGCAGTCACACTAGTGGGGGCTGGGTAGTCTACAAGCACATCCTTATTCAGGTCCCTGGTCGTTGGATTATCGAGACAGAGCATCGATACTCCGGAGTAGACTAGTGTGTACGCTTCTCATCCCAGTTGGGGAGATGGTCTGTCCCACAGCCGTCAGTACGTCGTACTGGAGATAGTATGCAGGTGCTCGTTAGGTTACGGGTACACCGGACAGGACTCACAGGGAACTGTTGGTTGGTTTGATACCAGTCGTCAGTGAGCAGTTCCCAGGTGACATGAGTACAGCATAGTCCACAGACTTGACAATGCTACTTCGCCTCGAGTGTGTCCCACTGTTCTTAGATTGCTACCCTACCACGGCTCAAAGGAGTCGTGCAAACAGGTAGCAGTTGGGTGCAGTCCCGAGCATTTGGAGGCAGTGGCGGTTAGACAGGATTCGTCCCTCCCGGTATTGGGAGTAGATATCGCGCTGTGTCAGAGAGCCATTACGCAAAGTCCCTGGCCAGGGCAAGCGAGATTTGCTGGTAGGTTCCAGTAGTTTCTCAGGGTGTAATGGGCTTCGCTCCGACACGACTTATACCGCTATTAGGGGACTGACGCTTGCCGCCCCCCTAGGCCCGATATGCGATAGTCTTGGACGAACGGACCGGACTGTATGGAGATTGTCACAGCAGGCTCAGTAGGAGTTCGGAAGGGTTTCCTCATCGGCCTTCTTATCGACAACTACCTGGGGACCGTTACGTACAGCTAGTGCCGCTTGCGGTCTGTGGTTAAACCCACTGCCAGCGTAGTAGTCGAGTCTCTAGAGTCCCACACAGAGAGTTTCCTACTCCAGGCGAAACGATATAGAGGTCGTATGGTTTTACGACAAAGGGTTCGGACGCATATGTGTGTTTACACACTTACGTCGTCTGGACAGTTTTTACCAGTCGGCTTTGGTTTAAGCCAGTTACTGGTATCCGGTTATTGGATTTATACAGTCTAAAGTTTTTCCGTATTTTTACGGATCGGAGGGGAGTTCTCGTAATTGTGCGAGAAGCTTCTAGAAAATGGTGACTAAGGAGGTTTAGGTGTCATATGCATTGAATGAGATTAGTGAGTCATGAGAGTGATTCATCATAGTCATTAATGCATCATAAATGCTTAATGACTCATGATAATGAATCACCACTTGATATTTATGAAGCATGATTATTCATCACTTATTTTCTTTTCTCTTTTAAAAGATAATGCTTCATATATATTATGATAACTTACTATTCTCACTCATAATATTATTCACATTCTCTCTCCTCAAGCTCGCTCTCTTCAAACCCTAATCCTCACCCCTCATGTGTTGAGAACAAGGATTAGTTAGACTAAACAATCCATAACCCTCACTCTATCTCATCTATCTTCTTTGATTAGCAATCCAAGAAGGTTAGTTGCCTCAAGTTTAGAGGCTAAGCTTGGAGTTTTGCTCTCGGGTGGATCGTCTACTACAAAGAGAAGGCCGAGGAGGATGAGGAGATCGTAAAGACGAAGGACTTGGTTCGATAGGTATAATCCCTAAGCATAGTAGTTTAGAACAACTATATGTTTGGTTAGTTATCGTTTAGCTTCGATTCAAGCGGTTAGTCGATGTTTGTTCACTAAACAAGTTCGTTTTTGAAAATTCCGCCTCCCCACAAGTATTGGGGTGTAGAACATCGACTTACAAAGACAACAAACCTTAACTCGATTATGTGACCGTCTTGAACTGCCCTTTGAACCTTCGGGTTTGGGGCAGTACGGCGTGCCACATGTGAGGCGTTGGCTTGACCCTTCTACGGCTGGACCGTTGGTACTGAGGCACGAACTGAATGTTGTTAGACTTATTTCATGTGTTGAGCTGTATCGGGAAAACTTGGGTATTCGACTGTTCGATCGGAAAGTTTAACATTTTCTATTTATCTGGAATGTGATACAATAATTGGAATTCACAAACAGTTATGAGATAACTGAATGAATGTTATAAATCTAGCAGTTTAGTCCCACATGATATTGAAAAGAGTTTTCGATAATGAGACTAAAATGCGGGATTTATATCTGTTAGGCATGTGATGTCTAAGTATTTCATTTGATTAGGCATGCGATGTCTAAAGAAGTTGCGGATTCCAATTGTTGTAGTTTTACACTTTCTTTTCTGTGACCGTAAGTGTAGTATGTTCATATCACCGGTTTCGTTGCTATACGTCAACGACAATTGGGGTATGCATACTTACTTACGTTGATGACATGTGATGTTATGTGTTGCTGGATATGTTATATTGGATCGTCGTGTTTGAATAGCCGGGGCTTTTTATGTGAGTTGAGTGTTTTTCATTTTCATTCATGTAAAAACTTGTATGTAATATTCTTTTATTTGGGGCACTTCCAGGTAGCGGAAGTTGTCACCCTTTGTATATTATTTACTTTTCCGCATTAGGATAGACCCAAGGAGGGGAGCACAAGTAACCGGGTTCTGGGGTCCAGTGGGAGACCATCTCGAGGAGTCGAGTCCGGGTCTCCTAACCCTAGAATTGGCAGGGTTGCTTGCTGCTCTCGTAGGGGTCTAGGGGTGTGGGATTGGCTATTCATCACGACCGTGGAATCCGTGTTTTATACTGGCTCGTATTGAAAACACGGACGTCCTAGTATATCCAATATTTCATATGTTTATTCTGCTGCGATATCTGTGATGTGATTCTGTGATGGATTTAGTATATAGTATATATGATATATTATATAGACGTTACTTATGTTTTACACCCGCGCTAGCCCTGCCCTGCTCTGTCGTTAGTTACCTAACCTAACGGTGCACGAGGGGACATCGAGGCGAATGCGGATGGCATAAGTGTACGTCATATCTATCTGTGATGTTTAGGTACTTAAATGATGGGACTTCATTAATGTGATTAATGAAAGAAAAGAAACCTACGATGTTGTAGAATCAAAATTTTAAATAAAAAGGGTAGCTACAGTTCTTGCTTTGCACAGCGATATATATGATATATCCCGCCCCTTATTCGATGAGGAAAGGACCGAGATCCCTTCACCGGGAGTGACTCCTTTAGCAATAACTGGCAGATGCTACACACTCGGTTTGCTTTTGACTGCTTTTGGGTTTTTGCTTTGCACAGCGATATATATGATATATCCCGCACCTCATTCGACGAGGAAAGGACCGAGATCCCTTCGCCGGGAGTGACTCCTTTAGCAAAACTAGAAAAGCCTCAAAATCACTCCATTTCAAAACTTCATTTGATTCTACAACGATATCAAGTTCATTACGCTCATGGTTTTCAGAAAAACCTGGCGTAGCCCTCCGTCATTTCAGACGAGTAGTAGTTAGTATTCGTGCTACGTTTATTGGCCTGCGTCAAGGCGTAGTGTGCGGTAGCTAACTAGTATTTATCTGCTTATGCATATGATGCAGATTGGATTAGGGTAGTCGTGCGACTTTGTTGGCCTGCGTCAAGGGTCGTACGGGTGGGTTTAATTCAATCAGGAAATGACGGGTTGAACTTGACTAGCGCACTATGGTTTGTTGGCCTGCATCAAGGTCATAGGACGCTAGGGGCAAAATATTATCGGGAATTTCAAGTGTTGAAATTTGCAATGAGATTGCATACCTTCTATGAGATAGTTGGATCCCGATACCCACTGCGAGTAAGAGTTACTCCTGGGAGAGTTTTACACATTACAATTAGCCGATCAAGTAGGTGTCTAGAAAGGTGTCAACGAGGTTACGCCTCTGGGAAAACGAGGTTTACATTAATTAGGTTCGTGCGAAAGCACGGGGGACCTCCCTCAAAGTACCGGCACTGGCCTGGCTGAAAGATTAGTGAACTTGTAGTGTGTAATTAATCCCGGCTAGTCTTTCCTTTTAGGGTTTGAAGGAAGATTTGATAAAAAGCAGTGGGAGCCATCCTGATTAGATAAGATAATAACCAATCTGATCTTGCACGAGCATACGCTAAAGTGTTTTCTTCTCTCTCTCTCCAGGTAGCGACTATTTCATGCCCTAATGAAGATAATAATATGGATGTATTGACCGAACCCGCATGTTATACTGTGCTGGGGAACGTTGGTTCCGTTCTTTCTTATAAGAGTTATAGGAATGAACAGGATATAGGGGAATACCAGGATTCCCATGCCACCCGAATGAAGAAAGTACATGTTGATGCATTTTCTTCGGGTGTGTTCGTTACAGAGAACTGTTTCTCCATTTGCTCTACGTCCTGGGTATTAGATACCGGGTCAGGATCCCATATATGTAATCAGTTACATGGGCTAAGGAAAGGTAGAGAACTTGGAGAAGGTGATAAAGACATAAGAGTTGGAAATGGTGCAATTGTTGCAGCTAAGACTGTCGGAGAATATCACCTTGTATTACCAACTGGTAATACATTGGTTCTGAACGAATGCTATTACATGCCGAACCTGATATGCAACATTATATCGGTTTCTTTGTTAAGCAAAGAAGGATATAATTTTGTATTACAGGACAATGTTATGAACATTTTCCGTAACCAAAAGTTGGTTGGATCAGGCACGTTTTGCAATGGCATTTATGTTCTAATCAATCAACAGTTCTGAGCATAACGAACACACACAAGAGGAAGAGTTCTGAACTCAATGAATCCTTCTTGTGGCATTGTAGACTGGGTCACATCAATGCGACACGAATAGCTAAGTTGCATAAAGATGGATATTTAAATCCGTTTGAATTTTCATCTTTTGACACTTGCCAGTCATGTCTCAAAGGCAAGATGACCAAAACTCCGTTTACGGGACACGGAGAAAAAGTTACCGAACTCTTGAGACTGATACATAGTGATGTATGCGGTCCCATGTCTACACATGCCAGGGATGGTTCTTCATACTTCATTACATTCACTGACGATCTCTCTAGGTTCGGGTATGTGTTCCTGATGAAACACAAATCAGAAGCTTTTGAGAAATTTAGGGAATATAAACAAGAAGTTGAGAACCAAACCGGAAAAAGTATTAAAATCCTACGATCTGATCGAGGAGGAGAATACTTAAGCAATGAATTCCTGGACTTCCTAAAAGAGAATGGGATTCTCTCTCAGCTGACTCCTCCATATACACCACAGCACAACGGTGTATCAGAATGGAGGAACCGCACCCTATTAGATATGGTGCGCTCTATGATGAGCACAGCTGAGTTACCTATTTCCTTCTGGGGATATGCACTGGAAACAGCTGCAGACCTATTGAATATGGTTCCCACCAAAACCGTGCCGACCACTCCATATGAGATATGGAAAGGAAAGAGACCATGTCTTAATTATGTTAAGATATGGGGTTGTCCGGCCTATGTAAAAACGCAAAATCCGGACAAACTCGCGGCAAGGTCCATTCTGTGTAAGTTTATTGGATATCCCAAACATTCGTGCGGGTATATCTTCTACCATCCTGAGGAACAAAGAGTGTTTGTTTCTCGGCATGCCACCTTTTTAGAAAAGGAATTTCTTGAAAAAGAGATTAGTGGTCATGAGGTAGAACTGGAAGAGGTTCCAGCGGCAGAAGCTACAACAGAAGATCTGGTGGAACCAGAGGATTCCGTAGTTCCCGATGAACCCCAGCCACTCCGCCGATCTAGTAGGGTTCCTCGCCAACCTGAGAGATACTACGGTTTTCTCATGGACGGTGGAAGCGAGGATTGCATCATGGAGGATGATGACCCAACTAGCTTCGAGCAGGCCATCACGAGTGGGGACTCTGTGAAATGGCTGGATGCTATGCGGTCCGAGATGGAATCCATGTACACCAACAAAGTATGGACTTTGGAAGTTGCTCCTGAAGGGGTAAAACCCATTGGGAGCAAGTGGATCTTCAAGAAGAAACTTGGTGTAGATGGGAAAGTGGAGACTTTCAAAGCTAGACTTGTAGCAAAGGGTTTTCGTTAAAGACCAGGTGTGGACTATGACGAAACCTTTTCTCCAGTGGCTATGCTTAAATCCATCCGGATCATGCTTGCCATCGCTGCATATCATGATTACGAAATCTGGCAAATGGATGTTAAGACCGCCTTTCTAAATGGTGATTTAGAAGAGTGCGTGTACATGACTCAGCCAGAGGGCTTTGTAGACAGTGGGAGCAGCGGGAAGGTGTGCAAGCTGCTTAAATCCATTTATGGATAAAAGTAAGCATCGCGGAGTTGGAACATCTGCTTTGACGTCGTTATCAAAGAGTTTGATTTCGTCAAAAACCCAGATGAACCTTGTATCTACAAGAAGGTGGCAGAGAGTAAGGTTGTCTTCCTCGTATTGTACGTGGATGACATACTCTTGATAGGAAATGATATTCCTATGCTGCAATCGGTCAAGCTCTTCTTATCACAAAGATTCTCAATGAAAGATCTTGGTGATGCCTCCTGCATATTGGGGATTAGGATCTATAGAGATAGATCCAAACGGATTTTGGGATTGTCCCAATCTAGGTACATTGACACCATACTAAAGAGGTTTAGTATGGAAGAGTCCAAGCGTGGGAACTTACCCACGATCTCTGGAGTCACTCTCTCCAAAGAGATGTCTCCCAAGACTGATTTGGAGAGAGCTCGCATGCAAGGGATACCCTATGCTTCGGCAGTAGGCTCTATCATGTATGCGATGCTATGTACCAGACCAGATGTAGCATACTCACTAAGTATAGTGAGCAGGTATCAAGCTGATCCTGGAGAGAGTCACTGGACAGCTGTGAAGAGCATTCTCAAGTACTTACGAAGGACTAGAGATATGTTCTTGGTGTATGGTAACGGAGAGCTCCAAGTGGAGTCCTTTACCGATTCGAGCCTCCAGAGTGATAAGGACGACTCTAAGTCGCAGTCGGGCTTTGTCTTTACCCTTTACGGAGGGGCGGTTAGCTGGAAGAGTTCCAAGCAGGAAACCGTGGCAGACTCGACGATGGAGGCTGAATACATCGCTGCCAACGATGCTGCCAAAGAGGCTGTCTGGATCAAGAAGTTCATTACTGAACTTGGAGTGGTTCCATCCATTGAGCGTCCAATACCTTTGTATTGCGATAACAATGGAGCGGTGGCTTTGGCCAAGGAACCCAGGTCCCATCAGCGGTCCAGGCATATTCTGAGGCGGTATCACCTGATCCGGGAGATAGTTGATCGCCGGGAGATCGAGGTCAGGAGGGTTGACACGAAGAATAACACGGCGGATCCACTCACGAAGGCCATTCCCCAGATACAGTTTGAGAGACTCTTCGGGATGCTCGGTATGCGATACTACAGCAGCTGGCCCTAGTGCAAGTGGGAGATTGTTAGTTGTATGTATGCCCTAGAGGCCAGTATTGTACAGATGATGTATATTATATTGGATGCTTGGACATATATAGAGATGACTTTCTTGCTCGATATGATAGTATGCTATCTGGTTACTCTTTATCTTAACATGTACACTAGTCTCTTTAAACTGTCTTATAGTTACATGTTGGTAAAGCCCTTAGGATGTGTACTTGACTACCTGGACTATGATGAAGATCATACTAGTGGGGACAAGGTAGTCCATAAGTACATCCTTCAAGGTCCCTAGTCGTGGGTGTATCGAGACGGGGCATCGATATACCAGAGTAGACTAGCGTATACGCTTCTCGACCCATGAGATGGGCGATGGATGATCCCATATCCATTGGTGTTTGACATCAGAGATGGTATACGGGTGCTCAGTGGAGACTGGGTACACTGGACGGACTCGCCGAGAACTCCCAGATGGTATTATACCTCACGTCAGATGGCAGTTCTCAGGTGACACTTGTGCAGGTTAGTCTGTAGACCCGAGATCGTCATAGAGTCTTGTGTGATTCCCACTGTGCTTTGATCTCCACCTTACTACGTCCATGAGGGCGTGCAAAACGGTGGTCTTTGGGTACAGTCCCGAGTCACATGGAAGCAATGAGCGATAGGAGGGGTTTCGTCTCTCCCGGTATTGGGGGTTGATGTTGCGCTGTGCTCGATTGGCCGTAACAGGGAAGTCCCTGGCCAGGGCTGATCAGAGATTTGCTGGTAAGTGTTACCAGTAGTTTCTCGACCCGTTATGAGCCTCACATCGGCACGACTTATCGAGTATTGGGGTCTGACGTTTACCACCCCTAGACTTGATATGCGACGTATCAGACGAACAGACCGGACTGTACGGTAAGTGTTACTGGTCGGATTCACAGGATTATGGGCGGGCTAGCTCGTCGATCTTCTGATCGCTCAATACCCGGATGGCCGTTACGTTTAGCAGACCGCTTGCGGCTTGTGGGTGCTTGATATGATCATCATCTGCTACCGGCGTATTGACGAGTCTTTAGAGTCCTACACAGAGGTTTCCTGGTTCAAGCGAAAAGAAATAGGAGCGCATATGAGATATGTGCGGGACCGAGAATAATGCGTGTATGTGATACCGCATTTCATTCTCGCGATAAATGTTTCGATTGGTTATATTCGATATGACCTAGTTATCGAATCATTGATTCGATAAATCGATACATTGTATACTAGTCGGTTATGTGCGACATGACCGGATCATTGAATCAAATGTGGATTTAATGATTTAATGTATAATTATATATTTGATATATTACTTTGCATTAGCTAGTATTGGTTCACTTTATATGGATTTTCTCACTTGATGTGCAAGAAGTATATGTGATATACTTTTGTGCACACATTTGTATCATGTTTGATGATACTTGATTATTTGGTTAAGTATATAGAATTAAACCATGGTTAATTTGATAATTAGGGTTTTGCATATTCATTTATTTATTTATTTGTTCATTTATTTATTTGAAAATGATTTAAAGAGAATGGTGGTTTTCTTTTGTCATTAGTTGAAGCTTCATGAAGCCTTGACTTTTTCAACCATTCTTGTCCTCATGCTTAACCCTAACTCTCCAAATGACCATGGTTTATTCTCTACACTTAACCCTTGTTAGATTATGATAAGTATGCATTTTTCTTTTCATTTTAATACAACTTATCATAAACTAGCTTCTTCTTCTTCTTCATCTTCAAGATAGAAACCTTGATGCCATCAATGGCAACTTGAGTTCTAGTGAGAGAAATCCAATTCTAAAGTGAACCCACCTCCTATTTCTTCACCCTCTACCTTTTGCCAAGTTGTTTTGGGTGTTTTCTTCACAAGTTTCACCACTTGATGAAGATGGAGCTTGAACTTGTACAACCTCAACGTAGATCATCTTCGGCACGAAGCCGACGACCTATTCCGCTCACTTCTCCAATGAAGCCGTCGCGAGAGTCCGAGATTCGAGATGGACAGCGAGAGGACGACCACGTGGAGCTAAGCAAGTGGATATCCGGATCTACAAAGGTTGTAGCATCTAACTTTTAGTTAAATAGTTAACTAGTTTAGTTTTTCGCCTAGACTTCTAGCCAACGATCCGCGTTAAGGTCTCTCGGCACCATAAATTTTATAAATTGGCATGTTCTATGCCTTGTGAGACCTCTATAGGGTGCCTAGGAACCTTTCACAAAGGTTGTAATCTCTCTCACTTAGTGTTAAAGTGTTTAACATGCTAGTTTTCGCCTAAACTCTAGTTTAAAGATCCGGCTTTGGGTTGTTCGGCACGGCTAAATTTTTTATCGGGCATGGTTGATACCTCGTAGACCCTTGTGAGCGTGCCCAGCAACCCTACAATACTATCATCTCGAGTAAGACTGGTCTACCGGTATAGGTCCTCCCTCAATCATTGCAATCACGTGCCTACGATTCAATAATTGACTTTGAGGGCACAATATCAAACAATCTCCCACTTGCACTTAAGGCTAATTATTGCGATGTCGTATACTAACAGCCCGTGTGATACCGAACATCCAACTCCTTTACTAATCAGTTTCACAAAGCTCGTTTATAAAACTATTGTGTTCAAGAAATAGCCTCAGTGAGTGGATCCGCCCTGATGTTTCTTTCCATGTCTCTCTTAATCTCAAGTTCACGGAGAAAGCCATCTCCCGAATTGAGCAATACCTGTCTTAGAATATGTCTGGATATCTGATGGGACCTAGTTCACAAATGAACTCCAAATCCAAATTTCTTAGACTGTATCGTCAACTGAACTTAATCAGTATCCTGCACTATGCCTCCCTCAGTATCCGCTTGGACCACCTGTCCAAACTACTGCCTCTCGTCAGAGGGAAAACTATAACTTTGACAGTCACTCTGTCATCCAAGTCACCTTGGAAGCCTGGAATGATAACTATCTCCCGAAGGAGGCTGTCGTTATCATCTCCCTAGAACATTCACTTATGTTCTAGAACTGCTTCCGAACGTTTCTCCAGGATTTGAGTAATATCACAACTTATTGCAACTAGTGCAGAAATAACATCTGGTGTGGTACTTGACATCTCATGATTGACTCAATTGCCTAAGCAAGTGATATGCCAATCATGCACATCTCTCTCCTCTTTAGTCTGTAAGACACCTTTATAGAGGGTGACTCCATCACTGCAAATATACTACCGTGCCTGGAGTCGTCCATTCTAAAACATCTTTAGAATGTTGTCTAAGTAACCAGATTGGGATACTACCCAAATCTAGATCTAAAACCATAGATCTAGTAACCAAAATTCCTGATATTATATTCATATCCTATGTGGAGAAACCACTGTGTGAAAACCACAGTATAACCGATTGTATTATAGGAATTTCACTTCCTACTTTGTGTATGTCATCCAAATACCAGGACATCACACCCTACTACATTCTTAACAGATCCATCCCTTATTCTGATGAAGACAAAACCTATGACTGTCATATAAAAAATAGATGATCTATCTCCGCTATATCTGCTTTTAGTTTATAAATAGACATAAGCTACTTGTCCATTATACTTCCGCTGCTCCCACTGACTACGACAACCCTCTGGCATAGTCATATACACGTGCACTTCTAAAGATAGTTTAGAACGACGTTATACTCATCCTCCAGCCGGGTCTCATAGTCTGGAATAGCAGTAATGGCAAGTCTGGGTAAACAAGAACCTCCCTATACCGTCCTTGAGGCTACCGGAGTCCCTCTCGTGTGCTTGAGGTTACCCACCATATCTGCGGAGTGGCTAATAGAATGTCAATCCAGATTGAATGTTTAGGTTCTATTAAATTTTCAGTAATCTTTTGTGGTTCTGGAATTACTTCCAGTTCTACTATACTCCCACTACTGTTTTCTGAAAAAATACATTTTCTAAAACTGTGGCGAGTCAAGAACAATATCACTATTGATCTTCCAGATGGTAGAAAGTTAACCCTCGTCAAAGCCTGGGTTGACCCACAAACTGTCATGTGCCTTGAGTTATCCAGAGTCTGGTTTTAAGCATAAGCCGGACAACTCCAAATACCTTAACATCGTTAAGATATGATCCATTCTATATATAATATAGAAACAGAGGCACTGATTTAATTGGAACCAGATTCAAATCATGCAGCTGTCTCCAGTGCATGTCAACTAAATGGAGAGAGGTCGATTAGCATTACTCAACTTAGTAGTGCATCCAATTATGAGTAACCTTAAAGAGAAGCAAGTTCTCAAAATCATTACTATCAACTGAATACCAAACACAAGTATCTACATCTTCGATCACCTTGAAAAATCCTGATACTTGCAACACGTGGTTCTCTACTTTATTCTTGTACCTATAACTTCTCAAAACTTAGGCTTTGTATTTCTAGGAAACACTTGTGTAAAAACTAGAGAAGTCACAAGTAAACAAAATATAGTACGAGGACCAACCCCTCTGTCCTAATGGACATTGGACAATATACAATACTTTGTATAAGTCCCCTGAGTTTAATAACTCAAATCCTGTGCGTCGTAGGTTGAAAAATGTACTATAGTTATGAAGAATTACACCGCTGTTGAATGCTCCTTACCTAACCATCAACTGATATAGATAAATGTCATGGACATAATTTCAAAAAGATATATCTCACTTTATAAAATAAATGTACGGTATTCAAAACCAAATATTTGCCGTCCGGCAAGAACCCAGGCGATTTACTCAAATATCACCAATTACAACGAATTCCGATATTATGAGGATGATCACCTAATTCCCAATAACTTACTCCCACTCATCATCTGTAAAACCGTATAGACGTGAGAAGCAAACCTGGTAAATACATACCCTGGAGTAAGGACCTAATTAGGAAATCAGTTTTCTGTTAACAACGCATAGTGAAACTGAAACATGAAAATCTTTCGAAGGGGTATCCGGGTATTCCTAGTAATGCCTCTTCCATTATTAGATTCACGATTGTAACCGTATATTTCTTTGCCATCTCCCCAAATCCCTTTATATGTATTTAGTCATTATCTTTTGTACACCTCCTTTAGGCTAAATGGTTTTCTTCCTTCCCTACCGTTCGGCACCAGCCTATGGTTTGGAAGAAGACTATCCAGTAAGCGTAATAGGTGTACTGTCCTAATCCTAGGAGCACTCGCAACCTGAGAGAAGGTAAAGATTAGAGACAACTGAATGAACCTTATTCTATTTCTTCTGAACCAGAATCCATCCCCGGACTGGAACAAGTTCCTTCGAGTTCGTATATAACCATACGATGGATTTATCCAATGGAAGTGGATGTTCGTAGTGATACGGGATGTTCTGGAGAAATACAAAGGTGAAATAGGAGTGGCGATGAAATACATGTTTTGGTCGTGAATGATAGCAGTCGCAATTTACTTTGCCCTCTTTCTGATCCCTTTATTTGTCTTTACTTATTACCTTCTATACACCACACTTAGGCTAATCGGTTTTCTTCATTCCCTACCTTTCGGCACCTGCTTATGGTTTGGAAGAAGACTATCCAATAAGCGTAATATGTGTACACTCCTAATCCTAGGAGTACTCGCAACCTAAGAGAAGGTAAAGGGAAAAGACAACTGAATAGTCCTATTCAATCTCTCCAGAACCAGAATCCATCCTCAAATCTGGAACAAGTTCCTTTTAGTTCGTATATAACAATACGATGGATTTATACAATGGAAGTGGATGTTCGTAATGATACGGGGTGTTCTGGAGAAATGCAAAGGGTAAAAGAAGGAGTGGCAATGATGTATGCAACTTAGACAATCCAAAAGCCAGTGTTTTAAGAAAGTTCGGTTAACTTGGTTACTGAGTCATAGTCTAGGGTTGGGCTATGGTCGCTGCCAAAGAGAGAGAGAAAAGAAACACTCTGCGTGCACTCTAACCTAGATCAGAATGGTTAATCACTTTATCTAATCAGGAAGCCTCCTACTATATTCTCAAATTCTCCTCCAAACCAGAAAGAAGAATTAGTCGGGATCATTTAAAATCACCCGAGGAGTAAACCAACTCATCAGTGGAAATCGGGATCCAAATATCATCGCATGATAACCTGATGGAATCCACTCACGTTATCACACTCCAGAAGGTATGTGCATGCCTTATAAGTTTCTTATGTGTTTGAAACTCCCGATGTGATTTTTACCCCAAGCGGCTTATGACCTTGACAAAGGCCAACAAATGATAAACTACAAGTCATGTTAAACCCGTCATTATCCGGGATTACTCTAGACCTATCCGTACAAACCCTTGACAAATGACAACAAGGTTATACGAAAGTCCTAGATAATTGTAAATCAATACAACAGACAAGCAATATCTAGCTACCGCACACTACGCCTTGACAAAGGTCAACAAACGTAGCACGAATACTAGGTACCACCTGAAAGAAATGACGGAGGGCTACGGCTGGTTTTTGGCGAAAAACCTTTAACGTAATGAAGTTGATATCGTTGAAAGAACTGCATAGCTTTTTATAAATATATAGTAGCGACAACCTTTGCTAAAGAGGTCACTCCCGGTGAAGGGATCTCGGCTCTTTCACTGTAGAATGCGGTGCAGGATATTCCAACTGAATACCACGATGCAAAGCAAAAAGTAATCGACTATAGTGAAGTTATTACCCTGACGCAAAACTCTGCCCAAGGGGTCACTCCCGATGAAGGGATCTCGGCCCTTGCCTCGTCGAATGAGGTGTTGGATATTCATAACCGAATACCTCTGTGCAAAACAAAAGAGAACGCCCTTGCAATAACAACTTTTTTCGAAAATTGTTCTAACAACATCGAATAGGTTTGTTTTCCTTGCATTAATCCGAATCAACGCAGTCCCATCAATTAATCACACCACAAAAGAACAAAAAAATATAATGTACGTATATGCCATCCGCATTCGCCACTGGGTCCCGTCATCACTCGTTAGGTTACTTAACTAACGACAGAGCGGGGACTGGACTAGCGCGGGTGTAAAACATATACAACATCTACTAGTATATATATCAATATATAATAATCGCTCCAGGCATGATAAATGCAACATCACATAAAAGTAATAAGTATCATAGAACAATACAGATAATCTGGGAGTTCCGGGTTTCTATTTGAGCCGCAACTGAAACCCAACGTTCCCCTGGTCGTGTGGATAGCTTGTGCAACGAAAACCTAGACCCCTACGAGCGCGCCAAGTTACCCACAAAAACCAGAAGCGATGCAGCCCCTTTAGCAAAGTGAATAGACCACCCAGCACTTCACGGAATCCGGTAAGTTGGGCACCCCACCATGGGTCAACCTGTACCCCATACGAGTGCGGCGAATAGCCCGCCAATTCTAGAGTGAATCCCCCACCGTCTCAAAGCCATGAGATGCGGGCCCGTTGCCCTGTAGAACCCGGCTATCCGTGCACTCCACCTTGGGGTAATCCTAGTACAGAAAAGAAAATATGTACTACGGTGACATCGAGTTCAACCTGGTCGTGCCCCAAAAGAATAATATACAAACAGGCAGTGACGGCAGTCCACATGTCGGACGCTCGCCCCGCAATATCAAATGTACAAATGAAACTAAACTGTACTAACATTGCACCCAAGCTATCCACCACGACAAATCCGCAACATCACAGCACAACACAGAACAACAACGTGAATGTCACGTTCGCAAACCCGTCTAAAAGAGCTATAGCAATTAGAAAAGATTTACCGCTCGAATGACATTCACGGTCGCAGATAGTAATGTAAGTACTGTGAACTAACATATTTAAAATTCCGATCGACAAAATTTTCCGAAGTGGGCCCCAAGCACAATCCAGTACTCAAACAAATCTGGGCCCAAACAAAATATTCCAGAAACCACAATCCTAAGTGAAAGACATCCGGAAGAAAAATGAAGCTCTGAGCCTACATTTCCACCGTGGATCCTTGGCAAACATGCCAGTTCTGCCGCGGTTCTGCGGCGTAATGATGGGATCGTGCTTTCAAATTTCTTTAGGGGTCTTAGAAAAGCCTGCACGATTTTCTGACATACCGAAAATAATTTTTCGACCACAAAAAAATTCGACAGAAACTTCATGAATTGAAATGCGGTTTTGGAAATTTTGTTCGATCGAGGTTTTAAACATGTTAGAAATAGCTAGTATGAGTTAATGGCATGGCTCTGTGTAACACCTTAGGATGTGTTTAGTGGATAATTATATTTAAAAAAAGGGTTTTTAATAAAAAGTTTACCAAATTGAGTTTCAAATATTTTTCCAAATTTAATAAATATTTTTCTAGAATTTTCCTAGGCTTGCACACACATGTGCATGTAAACTAGGGTTTAATATAAGGTAATACCATGATTAGCAACCATGGTGGGTTTAATCATAGGGATTAAGTCTTTTGGGTTTTAATTAAGTTTATTTGGTTAATGAATGGTTGCTTTAATTTGAATTTCCTTTTGGAGTGTTGACTTGGTGAGAATGAGAGAGAGAGAGAATGCATCATGGCAAAAGCCATGCTTGCATTTAATGAAGGGAGAGAGTGGAGGGGTTGACCTTGAGGGTTATCTTTTCTTTTCCACTCATTCTTGTGTTGTTTTCTCTCAACCTCTCACTCATACACTCACACACACACACACACCTCACAGCAGCAGCAGCAGCAAACACAACAGCAGCAGCAGCAGCAGCAAACACAACAGCAGCAGCAACAACTTCAGCCTTAGCAACAGCAGCTCAGGCAACAACAGCAGCAGCTCCAGGCAGCAGCAGCAGCTCCAGGCAGCAGCAACAACACCCCAGCAGCTCCATTCCCTCTTCTTCTTCTCCTTCTCCTTCTACATGCTTGTGAGATTCCTTGAGGGTATAACCTCTAAACTTATTCCTACTTTCACTTAATTTGTGTAGTTAGCTTCGATTAGCGATAGTTTTGTGTATTTAGTGATTTATGTGGTGATTAAGGGGAAACTTGACCAAGTGATGTATGAACTGGTTTTAGTAAGTTGATGGAGTGTTGTTAGGGCCATGTTAACCTAGCTTAGCCCCCAATTTCACTAAAATACCACCAGATTCCAATTTGATGCAAATTCATCGTTTTAAGCAAATTTTGACTTTCTGTAAACTGCTATCGACCCAGTGAGTTCAGAATAATTTTGAGATGACTACAGTATAGTTGTTAGGTGCTGATCCCTCAGGTAGAACCCGACCCCCATACGACTTTTGCAGGCCGCCGAAATATTGTTTCTGGCCACAAATTGCAGCCAGATGGGGAGGGATTGGGTTGGGGTTTGTCTCTATTGGTGTCTGCTGCAACTCTTAGACTCATGGCATGTATAATTTTATTGGATTCTTGCTGTAGAAAAATCTGGAGCTATATACCTATTTCTCTCATTTTAAACCTTCGCGACACGTGTGATATGTGTGTGGGTTTGGGGTTTCTGCGTATCGCGACGCGTCGGGGTAGTTTCAGGCGCGTGATCACACGTTTTAGCGTATCGCGCACACGCGCGCTTGGTTTGCGACACGGGTTTCTAGTTTGACCTTAATATCACGTTTTTGTGGACTTGAGCTTATATGTAATATATTTTGTTATTCTAGGTTCGCAGGCGAGTGAGACGGACGCTTCGAAGAAGGGGAAGCAAGTCGTCGACAACACTTAGCGCGAGACTTCGGTGAGTAGATTTAACATCTATGGGGATATCGCCCGCATGGCGTTATACGTCAGGGCTGATAGGACCTTATAGTTATATGTTGCATCTACCCCATTGACTGTCATTGCATGCTGCATTCCCTGCTATATGAAGTAAACATAGAATTGATAGAACACCGCACTATTACTAACGGTTCATGTTGCACGAGCACTAATCTGTATGTTACACACACCGTTAGTAATTGCCATGACACAGTCACTGTAGAACTGCCATGATTATATTGCTGTAGTTCATTTCACATATGATTCGATATGATTTTCATAGCAATTGGGAGCCGCATGATGACTTTAAAAACAGAAACTATTTTTAAAAGCGGTTTCCCCTTGTACCTATATTATGGCTTGATGTACATAGCACATCGCATTTGATTTACTTCTTGGTGTTGGATTTTCATGTGATTTCTGGTTTTGAGGACCGTGGGATTATTTAAGAAAAGATGCACTATTTGAAAACCCGGTTCCTCGTGATATGATATTTTGGTGCGTCCACCACGCGTTTTCTCGGTGCTGAGACGTGTGTTTGAAACCCGATTCGAGGAGTTGGATGATCCGTTTGCAGGTTCGTGGTGGACCCGGTATGGTTCCCCGGGGTGAGAAATGTTTTTTGTGAAGTAGACGATGAGCCTAGCAGGGTGGCGAGTACCTACCGGTGATTGGTTGGACCTGAAGGTTATCCGGAGGATACTGACCAGAGTCGAGAGATGGATGCGGGATGATCCGTACTGCCGGGGCCGAGGGCCGATACCACAGACGGAGCCCGTGGGCTGATCCGGACTTACGGAGCCCGATATATGAGGATTTGCATGTCGATACTGGACACGAGTATTTTATGATATTTTGGGTGCCGATGTTGGGCACTCGTGATTCTCCGAGATTTACAGGATTTGAGGGCCGAGGAGAGTGCCGGCGCCTGAGTTATTTGGGATTTGGGGTGCAGTTTTGGGCACCGATTATATATTCCACGTTGACATTCCGTGTAGATGTTATATTTCCCATGCTCAGCATTCATTAGTGTATATCATCCTGTAGTTATATTACCTGATAGAGCACTTGCATGACTATTGCACATACTGCTTATCACGCATTGATATCATCTGCTGGCATATGTTAGAGTAGCGCAGTACGTGCATGCTCGCGATTACCTTTATATGTTATCTCTATTCACGAGTTGGCAACTCACCCCCGTTGTGCCACAGTATTTGCAGGTTGCCCTTCGGAGTAGTCGCGGCAGGCTGCCTTTTGCATCTTTTGGTTACAGATACCACTACAGTTGGTGCGAGAGCTGTTTTGCTTTTAGGTGGGTTGTGGTATCTGATTACTTTTATTGTACCCCTTTTGTATCTAGTATTCTCCATCTACCATATATGTACTGGACTTAGTGACAGTGTGAGGACGATGATGTATATTTTATTGTATTTTGGTGTCGAGCTCGTGGGAGCCGACTATTTTATTAGGCAGTTTATTATTCTATGATGTTTACTTATTGCTCATTCTTCGCTACGGCATCGTATATTACTCTTGTGATGATGGTTTCCGCCGTTGGGCGTGATTCCTCCCGTTTGGGAATATTTTGTTTCATTATATCTCATTTTCACTCATATCCTATTTTATACCCGATTTCGGGGTTACTTTTACAAAAGAAATGCTGCCAAAATTATTTAAATGATGACGTAACTTTAAAAGAACTTATTGAACTATTTAAGGTTTTCTAAATGTTTTAACTAAATGTTTTCAACACTCGCTACTTTTATATGGTTTTGATTTCTGGGTTCGGCTTACTTAGTCGCGTTACGCCTGTAGACATTGTGTGGTTAAGTGCCGGTCACGAGTCGAAATATTCGGGTCGTGACAAAGTTGGTATCAGAGCGTAGGTTTTACCTTTCGGAGTGTAGGATGACCTTGGTATGATGGAGTAGGTAGCTGAAGCAGAGTGGCGTAGCGTGTGTATGTTCCGCGGCATACTCATGACACGGTAATCCGCCAAGGCGACCTTAGGACCTATTGATTTAAATTCTTTCTTGAGTATATATATTCTTGTGATTCGATTTCCGTATTCTTATCGAATCCTAATTTCCTTTCAGCCTTTATGCCGCCAAAGTTTACGAGGGTGCAGAGAGCGGCCGCGAGGGCCGAGATTCGAGTTGATTCGTCTGAGACGAGGACTGATCCGGGCAGTACGCCAGTTGTACCCGAGCAGGTTGTTCCTCTCGTGACAGATCAGATCGCCACGCTAGGGGATGGTATGCAGGAGATGCGCCAGACGGTGGGATCCAGCATGCAGGAGATGCGCCAGATGATAGGATCGCTAGTTGAGACGCTTCGAGCGCAGCGACCAGAGCTAGCTCCACCCGTTACAGAGACCGCGATGGTACCTACCGCACAGCTAGTTGCCCCTGCAGCCACGGAGGTGATTACAGTATCGCTATCAGAGTTCATGAGGCTGAAGCCTCCGGTCTTCACAGGCACCGATACAGCTGAGGACCCACAGTCTTTCATTGATAGGATGGCCCGGATATGCCGTTCCCTCAGATGCGCAGATGCGAGATGGGTTGAGTTCGCGAGCTTTCGCCTGGAAGGTCTTGCGCAGAAGTGGTGTGATTCAGTTGAGAAGGGCAGAGCGGCAGGTCTTCCTCCTATGACCTGGACAGAGTTCGTGTCACTATTCCTTGCCCGCTTTCTTCCACTGAGTGTCAGAGATGCTAGAGCACGCAGGTTCTAGTCCTTACGCCAGACTCCGGAGATGTCAGTGGCAGAGTATGACGTGCTGTTTACAAAGCTAGCAGTTTATGCTCCGTACCTGGTGGTTACCGAGGAGATGCGAGTCAAGAGATTTGTTCGAGGCTTACTTACACCACTGTTCCTTGCGATTAGCGCACAGCATTACGAGACATACGCAGCAGCTGTAGATGCAGCCCTATTAGTCGAGGAGCGCCTTACTGAGACTTCGGTAGTTCCAGAGCCGAAGAGAGTTCATACTAGTATATCCGCACGGAGACAGACATTCAGATGCCGTGACAGGTACCGTTCTGGTACGAGGAGTGGAAGAGATTCGGGACGAGGCCAGATGTTTAGCTTATATCTACAGGAGAGCCAGCAGTCGCCGCAGGGTTGTTTTAGATGCGGCGGTCTACTTCACCTCGTTAGAGATTGTCCTGAGATACACCGGAGGGAGGCAGCAGCACCGCATGTTACCTTACCACCTTCACCACCCCAGAGGGTGTT
Source organism: Agapanthus africanus (assembly GCA_030015575.1). Classification (NCBI taxonomy): domain Eukaryota; kingdom Viridiplantae; phylum Streptophyta; class Magnoliopsida; order Asparagales; family Amaryllidaceae; genus Agapanthus; species Agapanthus africanus. The sequence goes on from JASDDO010000026.1 coordinate 382,830,894, forward strand.
GCCTGTTGTACCTACCGTTGCTCCGCGTCAGACTCATACACAGAGAGGTCGTGGGCGTGGAGGAGTTGCTCCGAGAGGGCGAGATGACCAAAGCAGAGGGCAGTCAGTCACCGGTGGAGGACAGGCGCGGGTTTTTGCTTTGACGCATCGGGACGCACAGGCGTCTAATGCGGTGGTCTCAGGTATCCTTCCGGTATGTTCTGTTGATGCACACGTGTTGTTCGATCCCGGATCCACGCACTCGTACGTATCCACACACTTTGTGCCGAGTTTGGGTAGAGAGTCCGGTTTGCATGATCAGCCGCTTGTTATGACCACTCCTGTGGGAGAGTCGTTTGTTGCTAGGCACGTGTTCCGATCCTGTACCGTCTGTATTAGCGAGAGAGAGTTGCCTGTCGACTTGATCCTTCTCGAGATGTTGGACTTCGACGTTCTTTTGGGCATGGATTGGTTAGCCACATGCTATGCTTCTGTGGACTGCCGTGAGAAGACAGTTAGATTCTATTTTCCCGGCGAGTCAGTTTTTGTTGTGTTGGGGGACCGTGGTGCCGCCCCTCACAGTGTGATTTCTTCTTTTCGCGCTGGACAGCTTTTGAGGAAGGGATGTCAGGGATTTCTCGCCTATGTTTGCGATGCTAGCGCTACAGAGGTTCCATTGGATCAGGTTCCGGTTGTTAGCGAGTTTCTTGATGTGTTCCCTGACGAGCTTCCTGGGCTATCGCCCGAGCGCGACATTTCTTTCTGTATTGATTTGGTTCCTGGCACGGGGCCTATTTCTATACCGCCTTATCGGATGGCCCCGGCAGAACTTCGAGAATTGAAGGGTCAGTTGCAAGATTTGCTGGATAAGGGACTTATTCGACCCAGTGTTTCTCTTTGGGGTGCTCCAGTCCTGTTCGTCAAGAAGAAGGACGGCAGTTTGCGTCTGTGTATCGACTACCGCCAGCTGAACAGGGTGACAGTGCGGAACAGATATCCCTTGCCACGCAGCGACGATTTGTTCGACCAGCTCTAGGGGGCAGGATACTTTTCGAGGATCGATTTACGATCGGGCTATCATCAGCTGCGGGTTCGACAGGAGGACATTCCTAGGACAGCTTTCTGTACGCGCTACGGCCATTATGAGTTTTTGGTGATGTCGTTCGGACTCACCAACGCGCCAGCAGCATTCATGGACTTGATGAACCGTATTTTCCGGCCATATTTGGATCTGTTCATCATAGTATTCATTGACGATATCTTGGTGTATTCCCGGAGTAGTGAGGAGCATGAGCAGCACCTGCGGATTACACTGCAGACTTTGAGGGAGCACCAGCTTTACGCGAAATTCTCCTAGTATGCTTTCTGGATGGACAGCGTAGACTTCTTGGGGCATGTGATCTCACGAGACGGTATATGTGTAGACCCGAGGAAGATCGAGGGCGTTCAGCGTTGGCCCAGACCCACATCAGTTACGGAGATTCGCAGCTTTTTAGGGTTGGCCGGTTACTACAGGCGATTTGTGCAGGACTTCTCCAGTATTGCTACACCTTTGACCGGGTTGACCCGGAAGGGAGTTCCTTTCGATTGGACGAAGGAGTGCGAGCACAGTTTTCAGCTGCTACGGACTCGGCTGACTACGGCACCGGTGTTATCATTGCCTTCGGGATCAGGCGGATTTGTGGTCTATTGTGATGCTTCTCGAGTGGGGCTAGGGTGCGTATTGATGCAGCATGACAGGGTGATCGCGTATGCTTCGCGACAATTGAAGAAACATGAACAGAACTACCCCACTCACGATTTGGAGATGGCTGCAGTGATCTTTGCACTTAAGATCTGGCGACATTACCTATACGGCGAGTCATGCCAGATATTCACTGATCACAAGAGTTTAAAGTATATATTTCAGCAGCGAGACCTGAACCTTAGACAGCGCCGATGGATGGAGTTAGTGAAGAATTACGACTGTGAAATCTTGTATCACCCGGGCAAGGCGAATGTGGTGGCGGATGCTTTGAGCAGGAGGCCCGGGGGTAGTCTATCTTGTTTGAGCGCAGTACAGGGGCAGTCGTCGGCAGATTGGCAGATATTATGCGACAGCATAGTGCAGTTCAAGTTCATGCCGATCGGAGGACAGATTGCGCATGTTCGTGCACGCCTACAGTTGCTTGACCGTGTACATGAGGCACAGCACAGTGATGACCGATGTTCAGAGATCAGGACGCAGATTGGACAGGGCAGATTTTCAGAGTTCGTGATCGATGATCAGGGGATGCTGAGATTTGGGACTAGACTGTGCATACCAGATGCTGAGGGGCTGCGGCGTGAGATTCTCGAGGAGGCACATCGATCAGTGTACAACGTCCATCTCGGTTCCACCAAGATGTATCATGATATGAGAGATGTTTACTGGTGGGAAGGAATGAAGAGGGACATCGCAGATTTCGTATCGAGATGCCTGACTTGTCAGCAAGTCAAGGCCGAGTACCAGAGGCCCGCGGGAGAGCTACAGCCGTTACCCATCCCGGAGTGGAAATGGGAGCAAATTTCGATGGATTTCGTTGTGGGTCTACCCAGGACTAGACGAGGGTATGACTCCATTTGGGTGATCGTGGATCGTTTGACGAAATCGGCTCACTTCCTGCCACTGAAGACGACTTTCGGATTTGTTCAGTATGCCCAGATTTATATCGACGAGATAGTACGACTGCACGGAGTCCTGACATGTATCGTGTCCGACAGAGGCACCCAGTTCACCAGCCGACTATGGCAGAGACTTCAGGAGGCTTTGGGCACACGCTTGAGTTTCAGCACAGCATTTCATCCGCAGACCATCGGCCAGTCAGAGCGGACGATTCAGACTCTCGAGGACATGCTCCGAGCATGCGTTTTAGACTTTGGTGGTAGCTGGGATCATCATTTACCCTTGGTGGAGTTCTCCTACAACAATCGTTTCCAGGATACTATTCAGATGACACCTTTCGAGGCTCTGTATGGGAGGAGATGTAGATCGCCCGTCTGCTAGACAAAGCTCAGTGAGAGCAGTATTTTGGGGCCCCAGATCGTACAGGAGACGACCGAGAAGATACAGCTGATTCGAGACAGGATGAGGACAGCTCAGAGCAGGCAGAGATCATACGCTGATAGGCGCCGCCACAGATTAGAGTTCGCAGTTGGAGATCATGTTTTTCTGAGGGTCTCCCCGATGAAGGGAGTGATGAGGTTTGGACGGAAGGGGAAGCTTATCCCCAGATTCATAGGTCCCTTCGAGATCCTCGAGCGTGTGGGCGCAGTGGCGTATCGTTTGGCTCTTCCAACCGACTTCTCGGATGTTCACCGCATGTTCCACGTGTCGATGCTTCGCAGATACCTACATGACCCTTCGCAAATGATTCAGCATCAGACCGTTCAGCTCGAGCGCGACCTTTCGTTCACCGAGCAGCCAGTCATGATATTGGACCGGCAGGTGAAGAAACTTAGATCGAAGGTCTTGCCATCAGTGAAGGTGCTTTGGCGCAGCCCTAGTGGCGAAGAGATCACTTGGGAAGCCGAGGGCGAGATGCGGAACAAGTTCCCTCATCTCTTTGAAGGTATGCGTAGATTTATATTTTCAAATTCGGGGACGAATTTCTTTTAAGGGGGGAGATTGTAACACCTTAGGATGTGTTTAGTGGATAATTATATTTAAATAAAGGGTTTTTAATAAAAAGTTTACCAAACTGAGTTTCAAATATTTTTCCAAATTTAATAAATATTTTTCTAGAATTTTCCTAGGCCTGCACACACATGTGCATGTAAACTAGGGTTTGATATGAAGTAATACCATGATTAGCAACCATGGTGGGTTTAATCATGGGGATTAAGTCTTTTGGGTTTTAATTAAGTTTATTTGGTTAATGAATGGTTGCTTTAATTTGAATTTCCTTTTGGAGTGTTGACTTGGTGAGAATGAGAGAGAGAGAATGCATCATGGCAAAAGCCATGCTTGCATTTAATGAAGAGAGAGAGTGGAGGGGTTGACATTGGGGGTTATCTTTTCTTTTCCACTCATTCTTGTGTTGTTTTCTCTCAACCTCACACTCATACACTCACACACACACACACACCCCTCACAGCAGCAGCAGAAAACACAACAGCAGCAGTAGCAGCAAACACAACAGCAGCAGCAAACACAACAGCAACAGCAGCAACTCCAGCCTCAGCAACAGCAGCTCCAGGCAGCAGCAACAGCTCCAGGCAGCAGCAACAGCACCCCAGCAGCTCCATTCCCTCTTCTTCTTCTCCTTCTCCTTCTACTTGCTTGTGAGATTCCTTGAGGGTATAACCTCTAAACTTCTTCCTACTTTCACTTAATTGTGTAGTTAGCTTCGATTAGCGATAGTTTTGTGTATTTAGTGTTTTATGTGGTGATTAGGGGGAAACTTTACTAAGTGATGTATGAACTGGTTTTAGTAAGTTGATGGAGTATTGTTAGGGCCATGTTAACCTAGCTTAGCCCCCAATTTCACTAAAATACCACCAGATTCCAATTTGATGCAAATTCATCGTTTTAAGCAAATTTTGACTTTCTGTAAACTGCTATCGACCCAGTGAGTTCAGAATAATTTTGAGATGACTGCAGTATAGTTGTTAGGTGCTTATCCCCCAGGTAGAACCCGACCCCCATACGACTTTTGCAGGCCGCCGAAATATTGTTTCTGGCCGCAAATTGCGGCCAGATGGGGAGGGATTGGGTTGGGGTTTGTCTCTATTGGTGTCTGCTGCAACTCTTAGACTCATAGCATGTATAATTTTATTTGATTCTTGCTGTAGAAAAATCTGGAGCTATATACCTATTTCTCGTATTTTAAACCTTCGCGACACGCGTGATACGTGTGTGGGTTTGGGGTTTCTGCGTATCACGACGCGTCGGGGTAGTTTCAGGCGCGTGATCACACGTTTTAGCGTATCGCGCACACGCGTGCTTGGTTTGCGACACGGGTTTCTAGTTTGACCTTAATATCACGTTTTTGTGGACTTGAGCATATATGTAATATATTGTGTGATTCTAGGTTCGCAGGCGAGTGAGACGGACGCTGCGAAGAAGGGGAAGCAAGTCGTCGGCTACACTTAGCGAGAGACTTCGGTGAGTAGATTTGACATCTACGGGGATATCGCCCGCATGGAGTTATGCGTCAGGGCTGATAGGACCTTATAGTTATATGTTGCATCTACCCCATTGACTTTCATTGCATGCTGCATTCCCTGCTATATGAAGTAAACATAGAATTGATAGAACAGCGCACTATTACTAACGGTTCATGTTGCACGAGCACTAATCTGCATGTTACACACACCATTAGTAATTGCCATGACACACTCACTGTAGAACTGCCATGATTATATTGCTGTAGTTCATTTCACATATGATTCGATATGATTTTCATAGCAATTGGGAGCCGCATGATGTCTTTAAAAACAGAAACTATTTTTAAAAGCGGTTTCCCCTTGTACCTATATTATGGCTTGATGTACACATTGCATTTGATTTACTTCTTGGTGTTGGATTTTCATGTGATTTCTGGTTTTGAGGACCGTGGGATTATTTAAGAAAAGTTGCACTATTTGAAAACCCGGTTCCTCGTGATATGATATTTTGGTGCGTCCACCACGCGTTTTCTCGGTGCTGAGACGTGTGTTTGAAACCCGATTCGAGGAGTTGGATGATCCGTTTGCGGGTTCGTGGTGGACCCGGTATGGTTCCCCGGGGCGAGAAATGTTTTTCGTGGAGTAGACGATGAGCCTAGCACGGTGGCGAGTACCTACCGGTGATTGGTTGGACCTGGCGGTTATCCGTAGGATACTGACCAGAGTCGAGAGATGGATGCGGGATGATCCGTACTGCCGGGGCCGAGGGCCGATACCGCAGACGGAGCCCGTGGGCTGATCCATCTACCATATATGTACTGGACTTAGTGACAGTGTGAGGACGATGATGTATATTTCTTTGTATTTTTGTGTCGAGCTCGTGGGAGCCGACTGTTTTATTACGCAGTTTATTACTCTGTGATGTTTTCTTATTACTCATTCTTCGCTACGGCGTCGTATATTACTCTTGTGATGATGGTTTCCGCCGTTGGGCGTGATTGCTCCCATTTGGGAATATTTTGTTTCATTATATCTTATTTTCACTCATATCCTGTTTTATACCCGATTTTGGGGTTACATTTACAAAGGAAATGCTGCCAAAATTATTTAAATGATGACGTAACTTTAAAAGAACTTATTGAACTATTTAAGGTTTTCTAAATGTTTTAACTAAATGTTTTCAACACTCGCTACTTTTATATGGTTTTGATTTCTGGGTTCGGCTTACTTAGTCGCGTTACGCCTGTAGACGTTGCGTGGTTAAGTGCCGGTCACGAGTTGAAATATTCGGGTCGTGACACTCTGATACCATGTTGGGTTACGGCAGTACCCCGACCGTCAATACGAGTCCAAATGCGGAACAAAAACTTTTCAAACTTGGCGCTACCGCAACCAATTAGCCGGATCGAACCTTCAACGCTAAACTAGCTAACTACTAAAATGATAGAATGGCTATACCGATCGATCCTTGTCCTTCGGTCTTTAGCCACCATATTTAGCTCCTCGCAGCATCCCCGATCTCGCTCGATCTCTGGTCTCCTCGTCGAAGTGGCACGACATCAAGAAGTCTTTTTACGGGCTCCCGCTTCAAACCGAAGCAACTCAGACTTGAAGTTTGCTAGCCGACATGTCCAAGGTGAAGTAGAGAATGTGTGTGATAACTTTGTCTCTATACACTCAATGAATCTCAACACATGAGATGGGATGAGTGGAGGTTGAAGAAGAAGCCATTGATGGAGCAAGTTGTGAGCTAGAGAAGAAGATGAAGAAGAGGCTTATTGTTATTGTGTTAGAATGATAATGTGAGAGTGCTCATATGAATCCCAATGGCTAGCCCAAGGCTAAGTGGCTGTCCACTCTCTCTCCACTTCTCATTTTGTAACATTTCAGAAAATATAAAATATTATTTTTGGAATTTAATATTAAAATAATATATTTCCAGAAAACTGCCCGATTTGCAAAATTGGGGTTTTCGAAAAAGGGTATAAATATATACCGATGACTGTGAAATAAATGGAAATTAAAATGATTTATTCATTTAATAATATATTTAAGGGATTTGGAATTTTTAAAATTTATTATAAGCAGTTTGGATAAAAACCCGATTAGTGCACTGCTAATCGCAATTAAGCCAAATCCGTGTTTCTACAGTTTTTCATGGCTAGTGCATCATGTCATGTTACATTTGATTACATGTTATTGCATTTGTATTGATTTATGGGTATTATATGATTTGGTTTTGAAATTTGAAAGAGAAAAGAAAAATAAATGAAAAAGGGTTAAAAAGGTGAATGATTGGAGAGAGAGTGTGAGAATAAGTGAGAGAGTGGGGGGGGGGGCTGCCACAATTGTTTTCCCCCCATCAGTTTCATCTCCTTCTTCATCTCCTCAAGCACATCTCCCTCCATTCCTAACCTTAGATCCATCTCCAAATAATCCCCAAAGCCTTATACCCCACCCCCTTCACAAAAAGTAATCCCCATCTCTCCCTCTACACATTGGACCAAGCAAAGTGGGATTTTGACAATTTTGGGAAGCTAGGGATGTCTAGAGTGGCTTAAAGGAGGTATAGTTTCTTCCATTTAGTTAGTTTTAAGCTTCTTTCTATTCTAGTTTTAGTTTAGAATTGGTTTGATGATGGGTTTGTGAACTTGAGAATTTCTAGAGAAGGGTTTGGGGTGATTGAGTAGAATTAGTGATGTTAGTGGCTGTCAATAAGAATCTTGAGGTGATTCTAGAGCTGGGATTCAGTATAGAAACCAAAACACGGATTTAGGAATTGATCCATGTCGGTTTTGTGAGGATATAGGGTGTGCAGGGAAATCTGGAGCAACCCGGGGACTTTTTGAGCTTAGCAAACAATACCAGAGACCCATTTTAGACCATAGTAGACCACTATGACCAAACGAAGCCCAACAGAGCATGGGGGACCAAGGAGGCCGGATTTTGGGGCCCTGTGGCCGGCCACTTGGTGGCATGAGGTGCAGGGGTTGGTCCAGTAGCTCATATACATCATATATAGCACCCTAGACTTGTTTGTGCAACTCCTTTTGGCCTGAGTCAAAATCTGGGAACACATTAGTGTGATTTTTGAATATGTTTTCCATATTTTGAATGATGAGTTTTGATATATGGATTTATTTTTGCTGGTTGGATGTTTGTACATCAACGACTAGGGGTAATTTGTTGGTTTTGCATACGTGGGCTATAGGTTCTAACCTATAGGCGATCCGTGTGCCGTTTTGGATTTCAGAACATGATTTTTTATAGCGTTCCGATATGTATTGTTATTGTAGGTGCCTTCGCGTGGATTCCGGGGCAACGGAGCGTGGCGTCATCGACTTCGGCAAGCAAAGACAAAGGTGAGTAGATCTATATCTACGGGGGAAGTCGGGTGGATGGCGTATAGCACCCTCGCACACTTTGATGGAAACCGATTTATATATAGATTATGGTTAATGAAAGTTTTAATAGAAAACTAGATAGAGTTAAAAAGGTAGTTAGAGAACCATATTTGAAACTAAAGGATAGTTAGAAGCGATATGATACGGCTAATATGTGATGACGTGACTTGAGGATGATGTTTGATGATATTTGCCGTTTAGGGTACTATAGGACTAGATAGCCGACGTAGACGTGTCATCCGAACCATACCTATTTCTAAACTGAAGAATCGTATGCATCTTTTAAACAGATACCTTGAAGGACGATACGGATTTTTCAAATGATATCTTTTCCTTAAAAACACCGTAACCCCTACTTTCAAAACTACGATTCGCATCTTTTAAAAACTGATCGTATGGTTCGGCTGTGTATGTTAGATTAGATACTTATGGTTATAGTAAAGGTAGAATGTATATGTAAAATTGACTTTATATGAGATATAAATGCGATGAAAAGAGAATACGATTTGACATGTAATATGATGATATGCTGGTGTACGGATGCGAGTCGATTGAGATGATTGATACCTTGCCGGTCCCCTAATACGAGATTGTTATGGATGTGACCTGGGACATAGGTATATAGATATATATTGAATGTCGTGAATCATGTGTGATATGTCGTACGAGACGTTATGTCCGTACTCCTCATTGTCGCATAAGTTGATAGGATCCCTAATAGCTTAATGCCGCCGTACGATGATTTTCCGTACGTGATGAGTTTGACTGGAGGTTTGATCCATACCCATGACTAGAGGATTATACCGTACGTAATGTTGTGTGGCTAGATGCCTATTTATAGATTCACCGAATCGGTCATGATAGATACGTATACTCATCAGCATTTGCATATGATTTACCTTATGCTGCATTCATGTTATTCGCATTGCATTATTTATACATGTGCTAGTACACCTGCACCATTATCGATGATGCGTATGTTATACGTACACATATTTGCCGGCTCACACACTTTATCATCGATAATTGCTATGTCACTTACACAGTAGAATCGCTGCATCAGTATATGACTCCTTGCATGCAATACTTGCGTACATACATATTGTACATCCAGACTTGCGAACATACACATATGCACCTTTATACGATATCGCATTCAATTTTGGAGATTTGGGAACCGCATAATATATTTTAAAACTGGATTCATTTAAAAGAGCGGTTTTCCCTCGATATGTGCATATTACTGTTCCATGATTGCATGATATACGGATATGCTTACATTTCTGTTATATATCGCATACATCATGCTTTATGATTTTTCACATTAGGATATGCTGTTTTCACGAGATTTCTGGATTTGAGAACCGTGGCTATTTCAAAAGAAAGCATGTACTGTTTTAAAAACCCGGTTTCTCTTGATATGATATTTAAGTGTGTCCACCTTGTGTTTTCTCGGTTCTGAGAGTGACATGTGAAACCCGATTCGAGGAGGCGGATGATTCCGTTTGCGAGTACATGGTGGACCCGGTATGGTACCCCGGGACGAGAGAGAGATTTCGTGTGGATGACGATGAGCCTGGCAGAGGGACCACTACCGACCGGTGATAGTATTTGGGCTCGGCGGATATCCGGAGGATACCAACCGGAGTCGCGAGATGTTATGGGCCGATCCGGACCGACGGAGCCCGAGATATGAGGATTTACGTATCGATGCTAGACACGGGTTTCATGATGTTTTCGAGTGTCGAGGTTGGACACTCTGGTTCCATGATTTTTATGTGTCGCGAGGGACACCCGTTGATTTATATCCTTATATTTTCAGGCATATGCTTTAATGATATTTACATGCATGATGATGTTGTGTCAGTGGTTGACACGTGGACGAGATCCATATGCATACATACATTGATTATATTGTTGGTTGATATCCACATGCTATTAAGCATTTATTTATAGTGTTGTCACATATACAGACCCGGTCACCCTAGATATCATAGTATTACCCTTATAATATAGTTGACCTAGGAGTCGTTATTTATTTGATTTCTACTTATAGATGTTTTTCTACTCACCCCCGTTGTGCCACAGTTCTTGCAGGTTGACCGCATGGATCCGTAGCGGCATCGCTGGCACATAGCTACATTTGGGTGTTTTGCATTGGTAGGTGGGACTTTTGTATCGTACACACTCTTGTATTTACTATTTCACATTGTATCAAGTCAACTCCATCAATCAAAATTAGTAATTGTATAAGTAATGAGACTTAGTGAGACTTGTAGTTGCGAGACTTGAGCGATGGGTTTTATGTTCGCATTTTGGGTGGATGTCTTGCTTATTTATTTATCTTTTGTTTGTGAACTTCGCCGCTGGGCGTCGTATACTTATATTTATGCTTTGCGTGATTGTGGATCCGCCGTTTGGCGAAGAGCTAGCTCCCGCTTGGGGATTCCTTTTATATTATCATGTATTGTGGTTTTGGACCAAAATATACAAAGGAGGTGCTGCCCAAATTTTCAAAAGATGAAACATGTTTTCAAACTAGGAAATTTCACTTGCATTTTTCATGTTCCTTTTTTATGCATTAAGAAAACATGATTTCATTATACCTTTATTTCAAAACTTCACCTCTTTTAATTTTTTTTAAAAGGTTTAGATTTCTGGGTTTCAGCTTACTTGAATTACGTTATGCCTTTAGACGTTGCGTGATTTAAGTGCTGGTCACGAGCTAATATTTCGGGTTGCGACAAAGTTGGTATCAGAGCGCTAGGTTTAACCTTGGTTCGAGTCTATGTTTGACTATGCGGAGTCTAGGGCGGGTATGTATTTCGGAACCTAGGCTTGACCTTTCGGAACTTAGACTTGAACGGGGGGTATTAGACCCGATTTTTTGTTTCATAGGCAGACCCTGATTGATGGAGTAGGTAGCTTGAGTAGACTGACGTACCGTACGCATGTACCGCGGCATATTTACGATACGATACTCCACTTAAGAAACCTTAGGATGTACATATTTTGAGATCTATGATTCTCTTCATACCCATGATTATACATTCATTTGAGATCCTTGATTATATTCATTTCCATGATCATACTTTCATTGATGCTATTTCTTCTTATGATCATGTATCCATTCTGGATCTGTCGCTTCTTTTCATGCCTTTGATCTGTTTTCTTCGATACTCGATTGAGGTTCCTGTCATCATGGTTTGAGCGCAGTTTGAGCTGCTGCTGGTGTTGCGGTCAGGGAAAGCTCGTCATGGACGAGGACCGACCATTGTGTTTTCAGGTGACATGGGAACGTCTCGATGTAGTGTTTGTGTTGTGGCCTCTTGTTGAGGCGAGTGTTTGGTTTTGCACCGGATGATCGGGCCATTGACAGAGGCTGCCAGTTGTGAGAGGACTGTTGATGTACAGCATACCTCGGAGATTGTGATGTCGTCTACCGTGTGGACAGATGACCCAGCTGTTGCTGAGATTGATGGGATGTCGCTTCCATAGCTTACGATCTGAGATCGCTGGAGCTTCCAGGCAGAGATGCGATAGAGGATAGCTAGCCTATCCCGATTTGAGAGACGAAGGTGATTCTTCAGATTGATGCGCCGACGCAGGCCCAGTTGAGTTGAAGATTTCAAGTGTGGAGAGTGTTACTCAGATCTATAGCAGACCGATCCAGAGATGACCGTTGATGTATCGTCATTGCTGGAGGATTGAGGCATTGTTTAGCATGCGGACGAAGGGTATTCATATGTCGGCTAGGCGAAGCTAAAAAGTTCGAGCGAGTGTCAGAAACTCATTTTTCCCAAGTTTAAAGTGTTCAAAGGAACATGCAAGTGATTCTGTGGACCCTCTAGAAGAATGAAACCCTAACTCGACATGATGACCATGGAACTGCTTTGAACCTTAGGGTTTACGGAAGTTTAGCGGTGCCACCAGTAAGGCTTGGGTTTGCCCTTGTACGGTTGGTCCAGAGGTACTGTGGTATGTACCAGATATTTTTACACTGTGCTCAGGTGTTGAGCCTTCGGAAAATTTTAGGACATTGATGACTCGATCGAAAAGTTTAACGTCGTACGGATATCATGTGATAAGAGATCAGCAAGCGGACCGGCTTCGGATAGAGGACCTCACCCAGATGCGTTGTGAGTTGATAGAGAACGGACGAGTATTGAGTATTCCTCCGATGGTTCGGACGAGTTCCCGAGGACGTGTTCGGCCAGATATCTTCTACAGAGTGTGAAGATACAGAGTACGCGATTTTGAGTCCGTGTGAGAGACTTCGGATTGACCGTGGCCGAGAACAGTAGCAGAACGTAGATAGAAAGACGTGGCGTCGAAGCGGACGATGATAAAGACGAGTGGAGCCAGAGGTTCATGCGAGATGCTGACGAGCTGTTGCTACTCCGCGTCGAGATTAGATATCTGATATGCATACAGAGGAGTTGGGATACGGCCAGTTCCAGAGGAAATATGTGCGGAACACGCAGATGTACAGAAAACGAGAAAAGATTATGAAAGAGTACCAGCCTCCGTATAGTTCGGCATAGGCGAGATCGGAAGAGACTCTGAGCAGGTTCTTTCCAGGACACTGCTGCAAAAAGATTTGCACCCAGGATCAGATGTGTCAGTGTATTCAGAGAGTCAGAGGCCGACGCCAGTGACGTGCTGCCTTACGAGTGGTCGTGATGATTGACCAAGAAATGACCAGAGAAGTGCCAGAACGGAATCATCCCCGTTAGCACACCTGACTGGGCCGATGAGCTGATGGATTGCGAGATTGGTAAATCCACAGAGAAGATAAGGACCCTGAGACCGAAGACGCCAGACCGTGAGCAGGAGGCTAGCGGATGTTCTTGTTCTGCCGGTTTTAGGCGCACCGATTTATTCTTAGAGATTGTAGGAGGTGTACCTCGATGTCATTTGTTGCGATTTGCGTTGGTGATCTGAGTATCACGCTTATATCGCTTGGATTTTAGTTTTGATGATGAGTTTCCTGATATTGATTTCGTGCACCATGGCTGCACCTACTGGATATTTACATTTTTTGCATAGTTATTGCACTTGAGATATGTTTTTATACACCATTATGTTGGTTTTTGATTTGTGCATATTTATTGCACTTGATATCGGTTTTGTGCCTTGGCTGCACATGTTTATGATTTCGTAGATTTCATACAGTTGATTTGATTTTTGTGCGTGTGGTGCGCACTCGATTTGATTTTTGCACTCGGTATAGCTTATATGTCCTGGTAGTGCATTGATATGTGTTTTGTTCACGCAGTTGCACATGTTTATGATTCTATACACCTTGGTACACTCGATGTTGCTGTTTACGCATTTGAGTTATTGATCGGTATTTTGTGCACAGGATGCACTGTATAAGTATTTCGTGCACTGGATGTCCTGGAATTGTATTTCATGCGCTGGATGCACCGTATTTGTATTTTGTGCACTAGATGCACCAGATTTGTATTTATGCATTTATGCACTATATTTCGTGCCCTGGATGCACCGGATTTGTGTTTCGTGCATTTGTTGCACTAGATTTTCTTTTCGTGCATTTGTTGCACTGGATTCATGTTTTGTGCGTTGGTTGCGCCAGATCGGTATTTTTGCATTGGTTGCGCTAGATTTATATTCCTTACATTGCTGCACCGATTTATGTCTTTGAGCAGTTGTGTTATCCGATTTGTGTTTTCGTGCACGTTGGCAGTTGCCGTTCGTTTTCGTGCATGCTACTGCACTGTTTGCTTTTACGGACCCGACGTGCTTGGGTTGGATTTTTGCGCATATTAGGCGCTTGATTTTGGATTTTTGTGCGCATCGGATGCACTCGAGTGAGATTTTTACTTGTGCATGTCGGATGCCCTTGACGTAGATTTTATTCGTGCATGATTGGATGCACTTGATTTAGATTTATTTCGTGCATGATGGATGCACTTGATTTGGATTTTCCTGCATGTTGGGCACATGATATGAGACCTGATTTTGTGCACACCGGATGCACTCGATTTGGGATTTTTATTCGTGCACGTTAGTTGTACTGGATTGAGATTTTCGTGCACTGTAAGTGCACTTGATATTATTGTCGTGCACACCCGTTGCACTGGACAGATGTTTTCGTGCACACCCGTTGCACTTAGTTTTGCTTTTGTGTATGTTATGGCATGTGCATTTGGATTTGATTTCCGTACGCACCAGACGCACGTGATGGTTAGATACGCCTTTTGAGGCTGATTTTGCTTTTGAGCACTTTGTTTTTGTTTTAGGTACTATATATTATATAGTAGCCGAACATGACTGATCTGAGGACAGTACCTGAGTACTTTGCATGCATTAAAAAGTTTAACAAGAGATTTTCAAAAAGGAGCTATAGTCTCGCTATTTCTTACGTGTCTGTGAGCGACACGAACAATTACAAAGGAAAACCTTTTGGGATATTTCAAAAAGGACGGAACGCATGTTTGAGCAAAGACATGTATATATTCATTTATTACCTTACAAACGAGCGTCCGTCAATTATGCCGTGAGTTACGCATCACACGGCGATTCAGAATGGATTTTGCATGTATTTTATTCAAATTTTGGGGTTTTTCAAGGATGCGTACTATATACATGTTATAGTATTTGAGTAGTGTATATTGGATTTCAGTAGTGGATTTCGAGATCTGCATCTCTATTGTAACTCCGAGGATATGCGTGCAAATCTGATGATTTGCGTAACGCTTGACGGATTTCGATTTTGAGTTTTGTACTCGTTTTCATGCGCACTTGACGCGATGTGCTGTGTTATTCTGTATTTTCCGTGATTTCGGAGCCCCGTTGATTTGAGCTGATTATAGAAATGTTTTAGATTTTGGGGGTTTAAATTTAAATTCTGTGACCGAATTTATTTAAGCGGGGAAGATTGTAACATTTCAGAAAATATAAAATATTATTTTTGGAATTTAATATTAAAATAATATATTTCCCGAAAACTGCCCGATTTGCGAAATTGGGGTTTTTGAAAAAGGGTATTATGTGCACGAATATATATCGATAATTGCGAAATTGTGTTTCTACAGTTTTCCATGGCTAGTGCACCATGTCATGTTAGATTTGGTTACATCATGTTGCATTTGTATTGATTTATGGGTATTATATGATTTGGTTTTGAAATTTGAAAGAGAAACGAAAAAGAAATGAAAAAGGGTTAAAAAGGTGAATGATTGGAGAGAGAGAGAGAGTGTGAGAATAAGTGAGAGAGAGGGGGGGCTGCCACAATTGTTTCCCCCCCATCATTTTCATCTCCTTCTTCATCTCCACAAGCTCATCTCCCTCCACTCCTAACCCTAGATCCATCTGCAAATAATCCCCAAAACCTTATACCCCCTTCACAAAAATTAATCCCCATCTCTCCCTATACACATTGGAGCAAGCAAAGTGGGATTTTGACGACTTTGAGAAGCTAGGGCCGTCTAGAGTGGCCTAAAGGAGGTATAACTTCTTCCATTTAGTTAGTTTTAAGCTTCTTTCTACTCTATTTTTAGTTTAGAATTGGTTTGATGATGGGTTTGTGAACTCGAGAATTTCTAGAGAAGGGTTTGGGGTGATTGATTGGAATTAGTGATGTTAGTGGCTGTCAATAAGAATCTTGAGGTGATTCTTGAGCTGGGATTCAGTATAGAAACCAAAACACGAATTTAGGAATTGATCCATGTTGGTTTTGTAAGGATATAAGGTGTGCAGGGAAATCTGGAGCAACCCGGGGACTTTCTGAGCTTAGCAAACAATACCAGAGACCCATTTTAGACCATAGGAGACCACTATGACCAAGCGATGCCCAACAGAGCATGGGGGGCCAAGGAGGCCGGATTTTGGGGCCCTGTGGCCAGCCACTTGGTGGCATGAGGTGTCGAGGTTGGTCCAGTAGCTCATATACATCATATACAGCACCCTAGATTTGTTTGTGCAACTCCTTTTGGCCTGAGTCAAAATCTGGGAACACATTAGTGTGATTTTTGGATATGTTTTCCGTATTTTGAATGATGAGTTTTGATATTTGGATTTGTTTTTGGCGGTTGGTTGTTTGTACATCAACGACTAGGGGTAATTTGTTGGTTTTGCATACGTGGGCTATAGGTTCTAACCTATAGGCGATCCATGTGCCGTTTTGGATTTCAGAACTTAATTTTTTATAGCGTTGCGATATGTGTTGATATTGTAGGTTCCTTCGTGTAGATTCCGGGGCAACGGAGCAAGGCGTCATTGACTTCGGCAAGCGAAGACCAAGGTGAGTAGATCTATATCTACGGGGGAAGTCGGGTGGATGGCGTATAACACCCCCGCACACTTTGATGGAAACCGATTTATATATAGATTATGGTTAATGAAACCTTTAATAGAAAACTTGATAGAGTTAAAAAGGTAGTTAGAGAACCATATTTGAAACTAAAGGATAGTTAGAAGAGATATGATACGGCTAATATGATGACGGGACTTGAGGATGATGTTTGATCATATTTGCCGTTTAGGGTACTATAGGACTAGATAGTGGACGTAGACGTGTCATCCGAACCATACCTATTTCCAAACTGAAGAATCGTATGCATCTTTTAAACAGATACCTTGAGGGACGATACAGATTTTTCAAATGATATCTTTTCCTTAAAAACACCGTAACCCCTACTTTCAAAACTACGATTCGCGTCTTTTAAAAACTGATCGCATGGTTCGGGTGTGTATGTTAGATTAGATACTTATTCTTATTGTAAAGGTAGAATGTATATGTAAAATTGACCTTATGTGAGATATAAATGCGATGAAAAGAGAATACGATTTGACATGTGATATGATGATATGTTGGTATACGGATGCGAGTCGATTGAGATGATTGATACCTTGCCGGTCCCCTAATACGAGATTGTCATGAATGTGACCTGGGACATAGGTATATAGATATATATTGAATGTCGTGAATCATGTGTGATATGTCGTACGAGACGTTAGGTTCGTACTCCTCACTGTCGCATAGGTTGATAGGATCCCTGATAGCTTAATGCCGCCGTACGATGATTTTCCGTACGTGCTGAGTTTGAATAGAGGTTTGATCCATACCCTTGACTAGAGGATTATACCGTACATGATGTTGTGTGGCTAGATGCCGATTTATAGATTCACCGACTCGGTCATGATAGATACGTATACCCGTCAGCATTTGCATATGATTTACCTTATGCAGCATTCATGTTATTCGCATTGCATTACTTATACCTGTGCTAGTACACCTGCACCATTATCGATGATGCGTATGTTACACGTACACAGATTTTCCGGTTCACACACTTCATCATCGATAATTGCTATGTCACTTACACAGTAAAATCGCTGCATCAGTATATGACTCTTTGCATGCAATACTTGGGTACATACATATTGTACATCCGTACTTACGTACATACACATGCACCTTTTTAGGATATCGCATTCGATTTCGGTGATTTGGGAACCGCATGATATATTTTAAAACTGGATTCATTTAAAAGAGCGATTTTCCTTCGATATCTGCATATTACTGTTCTATGATTGCATGATATACGGATATGCTTACATTTCTGTTATATGTCGCATACATCATGCTTTATGATTTTTCACATAAGGATATGCTGTTTTCACGAGATTTCTGGATTTGAGAACCGTGGCTATTTCAAAAGAAAGCATGTACTGTTTTAAAAACCCGATTTCTCTTGATATGATATGTCAGTGCGTCCACCATGTGTTTTCTCGGTTCAGAGAGTGACATGTGAAACCCGATTCGAGGAGGCGGATGATTCCGTTTGCTGGTATATGGTGGACCCGGTATGGTACCCCGGGGCGAGAGAGAGATTTCGTGTGGATGACGATGAGCCTGGCAGAGGGACCACTACCTACCGGTGATAGTATTTGGGCCCGGTGGATATCCGGAGGATACCGACCGGAGTCGAGAGATGTTATGGGCCGATCCGGACCGACGAAGCCCGAGATATGAGGATTTACGTGTCGATACTGGACACGGGTTTCATGATGTTTTCGAGTGTCGAGCTTGGACACTCCGGTTCCATGATTTTTATGTGTAGCGAGGGACACCCGTTGATTTATATCCTCATATTTTCATGCATATGCTTTTATGATATTTACATGCATGATGATGTTGTGTCAGTGGTTGACACGTGGACGAGATCCACATCCATACATACATTGATTATATTGTTGGATGATATCCACATGTTGTTAGGCATTTTTTAACAGTGTTGGCACATATACAGACCCGGTCACCCTAGATATCATAGTATTACCCTTATGATATAGTTGACCTAAGAGTCGTTGTTTATTCGATTTCTACTTGTAGATATTTTTCTATTCACGAGTTGGCAACTCACCCCCGTTGTGCCACAGTTCTTGCAGGTTAACCGCATGGATCCGTAGCGGCATCGCTGGCACATAGCTTCATTTCGGTGTTTTCCATTGGTAAGTGGTACTTTTGTATCGTACACACTCTTGTATTTACCATTTCACATTGTATCTAGTCAACTCGATCAATCAAAATTAGTAATTGTATAAGTAATGAGACTTAGTGAGACTTGTAGCTGGGAGACTTGAGCGATGGGTTTTATGTTTGCATTTTGGGTGGATGTCTTGCTTATTTCTTTATCTTTTGTGGTGAACTTCGCCGTTGGGCGTCGTATACTTATATTTATACTTTGCGTGGTTGTGGATCCGCCGTTTGGCGAAGAGCTAGCTCCAGCTTGGGGATGCCTTTTATATTATCATGTATTGTGGTTTTGGACCAAAATATACAAAGGTTGTGCTGCCCAAATTTTCAAAAGATGAAACTTGTTTTCAAACTAGTAAATTTCACTTGCATTTTTCATGTTCCTTTTCTATGCATTAAGAAAACTTGATTTCATTATACCTTTATTTCAAAACTTCACCTCATTTATTTTTCTTTAAAAGGTTTAGATTTCTGGGTTTCAGCTTAGTTGAATTACGTTACGCCTTTAGATGTTGCGTGATTTAAGTGCTGGTCACGAGCTAATATTTCGGGTCGTGACACATTTCAACACAATAATCAATCACAAATGTTACATTAGCACAAAAAATAATACCATGACTCACCAATGAAGCACATGGCACATTTAATGCACTAAATCATGACATCCAATCACAATTTCCACCATCAAAACATTAATCCAAATGTTTAGTCCAACAATAAGATATGGCAACATCTAAAGTAAACTCGTGACGGATCACAAGGATACCCCTCACCTGTATATACATACCTGCATCCGCATTCCGACTGAATGCAAATGCGATGAGACTAAAGTAATCCAACAAATCTAATATTAGGATCCGGCTTAAACCAAAACCCACTAGTATGATCCGTACGATCATGATCCTTGCACAAGCGCACGTATATGATCGAACCCTGCCATAAAACCATACAGCCTCTACAACGTTTCGCCCGAACTTGGGAAACTTTCTGTGGGGGACTCTAAAGACTCGTCAAGATGCTGGCAGTGGGTTTAACCACAAGCACGTCAGTGGTACTAGCTGTACGTAACGGCTACCCATGTATTGACCAAAAGGGAGTCTGATGAGCGAACTCATCCTGATACCCAACTGAGCCTATCTGTGACAATCTCCGTACAGTCCGGTCTGTTCGTTTATGAGTATCGCATATCGGACCTAGGGGGATGGTAAATGTCAAACCCCTAATAGTGGTACAAATCATATCGGAGTGTTGCCCAGAACACCTTGAGAAACTACTGGAATACCTACCAGTAAATCTTACTTGCCTTGGCCAAGAACTTTATGTAATGGCTCTCCAGACACAGCGCGATATCAACTCCCAATACCGGAAGAGACGAATCATATCTAATCGCCATTGCCTCTAAGTGCTTCAGGACTGCACCCAACTACTACCTGTTTGCACGACTCCTTTGAGCCGTGGTAGGGTAGCAATCAAAGAACAGTGGGAACACACTTGAGGTAATGTAGCGGTGTCAAGTCAACTGACTATTACTCATGTCACCTGGGAACTGCTCCTGACGATAGGTATAGTACCAATCAGCAGTGCCCCTGCGAGTCCGTCCGGTGTACTCATAACCCAATGAGCACCTGTATACATCTTAGGTGAACCAACTGACACTAATGGCTTGTGAGACCGGCAACCGCCCCTCGTCGGGGTCTTGAACTGTATACACTAGTCTACTCTGGAGTATCGATGCCCTGTCTCAAAACTCCCTCGACTAGGGACCTTTTAAGGACGTGCTTATAGACCCCAGCTCCCACGTATATTATCGCCATCATACTGCTGGCAGTCAAGCAAGAATCCTATGGGCTCTATCAACATGTAATAGTGAACTGTAATGTCACCTGAAGTATGTACAAGATGATAAAGACAAATCAGATAGCATACTATCATCTCGAGTAAGACTGATCTACCGGTATAGGTCCTCCCTCAATCATTGCAATCACGTGCCTGCGATCCAATAATTGACATTGAGGGCACTATATCGAACAAAATTAGCCTCAAAAGGCGTATCCAACAATCACGGGCATCTGGTGCGCATGGAAATCAAAACCAAATACAAGTGCCACGATACGCACAAAAGCAAAACTAAGTGCAACGGGTGTGCACGAAAGCATCTGTCCAGTGCAACGGGTGTGTACGACAACAATATCAAGTGCATCTATAGTGCACGAAAATCTCAACCCAGTAAAACTATCATGCACGAATGAAAATCCCAATCGAGTGCATCCGGTGTGCACAAAATCATATCTCATATCATGCGCCCAACATGCGTGAAAATCCAAATCAAGTGCATCCGTCATGAACAATTGAAATCTAAATCAAGTGCATCCGACATGCACAAATGAAATCTCACTCAAGTGCATCCGATGCACACGAAATCCAATACCAAGCGCCTAATATGCGCAAAATTCCACCCCAAGCGTGTCGGTTCCGTTAAACCATTTAGTGCGGTAGCATGCACGAAAACGAACATCAAGTACAAATGCGCACGAAAGCACAAATCTGGTAAACCGAATGCTCAATGACATAAATCGGGTGCAACCAATGTACTGTGTATAAATCTAGTGCAACCAACGCATGAAATACGAATCTGGTGCAACCAATGCACAAAATACAAATCAGGTGCATCCAGTGCACGAAATCTCATCAATAACTCAAATGCGTATAAAAAGCAACACCGAGTGTACCAATGTGTTTAAAATAAAAAAAACGTGTGCAACTATGTGCACAAAATCCGTATCAATGCACTGCAAGCACATATGAGCTATACCGAGTTCAAAAATCAAATCGAGTGCGTACCATATGCACAAAATCAAATGAACTGTATGAAATCTACGAAATCATAAACACGTTCCACGAATGTACAAAATCGACATCAAGTGCACTAGGTATGCACAAATCATAAACCAACGTAGCGGTTTATAAACATAAATCAAGTGCAATAATTACGCACATGGTGTAAATACCCAGTAGGTGCAGCTATGCTGCACAAAAACAATATCATGAAACTCAATCATCAAAACTCAAATCCAAGAAATTTAAGCGTGATACTCGAATCACAAACGTAAATGGCAACAATGACATTAAGGTACACATCCTACAATATCGAAAACTGTATGGGTGCGCCCAAACTGGCGGAGCAAGAACATTCGCTTGCCTCCTGCTCACGGTGTGGCGTCCTCTGTTCTTGGGGTCCTCATTTTCTTTGTGGATTACCAATCTCGCAATCCGTCGGCTTGTCGGTCCGGTCCGGTGTACTAACAGGAACGGTTCCGACACTTCTCTGGTCATCTCTTGTCCAATTATCATGACCACTCATAAAGCAGCACGTCACTAGCGTCGGCCTCTGGTCCTCTGAACACATGTTACACAACTGATCCTCGGTGCAAATCTTTTTGCAGCAGTGTCCTTGAAGGAACCTGCTCAAGGTCTCTTCCGATCTCTCCTTTGCCGAACTGTACGGAGGCTGGTACTCTTGCATAATCTTTTCTCGCTTTCTGGACATCTGCGTTCTCAGCACAGCATTTCCTTGGAAACTGTTCGTATCCCAACGCTTCTGTGTACACATCAGATCTCTAATCTCGACGGGGATTAACCACAGCTTGTTAACATCTCGCACAAACCTCTTGTTCCACTCGTCTTTATTATCGTCTGCTTGACGTCAAGTCATGCTATCTGCGTACTGCAATGGTTCACGGCTACAGTCAATCCGGAATCTCTCACACGGACTCGAAATTACGAACTCGGTATCTTCATCACTTTGTAGAAGATCTCTAGTCGAACACATCGTGGTAAACTCGTCCCAACCATCGGAGGAATACTCAATATTCGTCTGTTCTCGAACAACTCACAACGCATCTGGGTGAGGTCCACTATCTGAAGCTGGTCCACTTACTGGTCTCCTGCCGGATCATCCGACGAACAAAGTCATCTCTGGATCGATCTGTTTTAGATCTGAATAAGACACTCCACACTGGAATTCTTCAACTCAACCGGGCCTGCGTCGGCGTATCAAATCTTACGAATCTCCTCCATCTCTCAACTCAAGATAGACTAGCTGTCTACCATCGCATCTCTGCCTGAAAGCTCCAGCGATCTCGGCTCGTAAGCTCTGGAAGCAACATCCCATCAATCTCAGTAACAGCTGGGTCATCTGTCTGCACGGTAGACGACATCACAACCTCTGAGGTAGGCTATACATCGACAGCCCTTTCACAACTGGCAGCCTCTGTCAATGGCCCGATCATCCGGTACAAAACCGAAAACTCGCCTCAAACGAGAGGTCGCAACACAAACACTAACTCGAGACACCAGAAAACACAATGGTCTGTCATCGTCCACGACGAGCTCGCCCTGACCGCATCACTAGCAGCAGCTCAGTCTGCGCTCAAACCATGGTGATAGGAACCTCAATCAAGTATCAATGAGGATTGATCAAAGGTATGAAAGGAAACACAGATCCAGAATGGATACATGATCATAAGGAGGAACGGAATCAATGAGGGTATGATCATGGAAAAAAATAGAATCAAGGATCTCAATTGGATGTCTGATCAAGAGAACGAAAAGAACCACAGATCTCAAAATATGTGCATCCTAAAGTTTCTTAAGTGGAGTATCGTATCGTAAATATGCCGCGGAACATACGTACGGTACGTTACTCTACTTAAGCTACCTACTTTATTAATCAGGGTCAACCTATGTAACGAAAGTTCGGGTCTAATACCCCCCTGTTCAATTCTAAGTTCCGTAAGGTCAAGCCTAGGTTCTGAAATACATACCCGCCCTAGACTCCGCATAGTCAAACATAGACTAGAACCAAGGTTAAACCTAGCGCTCTGATACCAACTTTGTCACGACCCGGAAATTTTAGCTCGTGACCGGCACTTAATTCACGCCACGTCTAAAGGCGTAACGTAAATTAAGTAAGCCGAAGCCCATAAATCTAAAACCTTTTAAAAGAAAATAGAAGAGGTGATGTTTTGAAATAAAAGTATGATGAAAATCAAATGTTTTCTTAAATGCATAAAAAAGTGGACATGAAAAATGCAAGTGGGTTTTAGTAGTTGAAAAACATGTTTCGTCTTTTAAAAATTTGGGCAGCGCCTCCTTTGTATATTTTGGTCCAAAACCACAAATACAAGATAATATAAAAGGCATCCCCAAGCGGGAGCTAGCTCTTCGCCAATCGGCAGATCCACAACCACACAAGTAATAAAACAAGTATACGACGCCCAACGGCGAAGATCCACACAAAAATGAATAAAGTATGACATCAACCCATCAAGCGAACATATAACCCATCACTTAAGTCTCGCAACTACAAGTCTTTCTAAGTCTTATTATTTATACAAATACTAATTTTGATTAATGGAGTTGACTAGATACAATATGAATAATAAATAAAAGAGGGGTATGATCCAACATGTACCACCTACCAAAGCAAAACACCCGAATGCAGCAATGTGCCAGCGATGCCGCTACTGATCCATACGGTCAATTTGCAAGAACTGTGGCACAACGGGGGTGAGTTGCCAACTCGTGAGTAGAAAACATCAACAGGTAGAAATCGAATAAACAACGATTTCCTAGGTCAACTATACTATGATATCTAGGGTGACCGTATCTGCATATGTGCCAACAATGTAATAATCATTGCCTTTATAGATGTGGATCTCATCCACGTGTCAACTAATGACCCAACAACATCATGCAAGTAAATATCATAAAAGCATATGCATGAAAGTATGAGGATAACAATCAACGTGTGTCCCTCGCGACACATCAAAATCATGGAACCTGAGTGTCCAGCATCGACACTCGAAACATCATGAAACCCATGTCCAACGTCGACACGTAAATCCTCATATATCTCGGGCTCCGTCACTCCGGATCGGCCCACGGGCTCCGGCAGAAAGGGTCGGCCTCTATCCATATCTCGACTCTGGTCGGTATCCTCCGGATAACCGCCAGGTCCAACCAATCACCGGTAGGTAGTGCTCTCCCTGCCAGGCTCATCATCATCCCTACGAAATCACTCTCTCGACCCGGGGTACCATACCGGGTCCACCATGAACCCGCAAATGGATCATCCAACTCCTCGAATCGGGTTTCACATATCACACGTCTCAGAACCGAGAAAACGCATGGTGGACGCACTCAAATATCATATCAAGAGAAACCAGGCTTTTAAAACAATACATGCTTTCTTTTGAAATAACCACGGTTCTCAAATCCAGAAATCTCATGAAAACAACATATCTCAATGCGTATAATCATAAAGCATGATGTATGCGACATATAAAAGAATGTAAGCATATCCGTATATCATGCAACATGGAACAGTGATGTGAGTATGGGCATATCATCCTAATGGGAGCATAGCAATATAATGGCATGATTTAGAAATTCTACTATGTGAGTGACATAGCAATTATCGATGATGAAGTGTGTGAGCCGGCCAATCTGTGTAAGTGCAACATACGCATCATCGATAATGGTGTAGGTGTACTAACACAGGTATATGTAATGCAGTGAGAATGACGTAAACGTAGCATAAGTAAATCGCCAGCTAAATGCTATAATGTATACGTATCTAACATGACCGAGTCGGTGAATCTATCAATCGGCATCCAGTCTCAGAACATCTCATACGGTATAATCCATCATACGGCATCCTCTAGTCAAGGGTATGGATCATCATAGAACTCATCACGTACGGTAAGTCATCGTACGACGGCATTAACAATTGGGGATCCTATCAACCTATCTGACAATGAGGGTACAGACCTAACGTCACGTACGACTTATCACTTATGATTCACAACATTATATATATCTATATACCTATATCCCAGGTCCCATCCATAACAATCTCATATCAGGGGACCAACAAAGGTATCAATCCTCTCACATCGACTCGCATCCGTATACCGACATATCAATCAATTCATCATATCACATCATATATCCTTTTCATCACATTAAGTCATCTTACATCAAGTCAATTTATATATACATTCTACCTTATACATCAAATGTCATGCTACTCTAAAACTCATACCTATTCTAGTGCAACTACATATCTATAAGTCGTGATTCACATTCACTTTTCATATCCCTAAAGCTTTCATCTCATATCTCAATATATATATTCAATCACTCATATCATCTCTATCTAACTTTTTAACCATATCCCTAGTTTTCTAATCTAGGTTTCAACGACTATATCCTATAGATCGGTTTCCATTTATAATTTGCGGGGGTGCTATACGCCATCCACCCGACTTTCCCCGTAGATATATATCTACTCACCTTGATCCTTGCTTGCTGAAGTCGAGGACGCCATGCTCCGTCGCCTCGGAATCCATGCGAAGGTACCTATAATAATACGCAATCGCAATCGCTATTAACATCAAGTCCGGAAAACAATACGGCACACGGTACGCTCATAGGTTAGAACCTATAGCCTACGCTTGCAAAACAATCAAACCACCCTTGTTGTTGATGTACAAACGCCCAACAACCAAATACAAATCCAAACATCAAAACCAAGCATTCCAAAATATGGAAAACATAACCAAAAACACACCAATATGTTCCCAGATTCTCTCTCAGGTAATATGGGATTAAACTAGCAAGTATAGGGTGTTGCATGAGGGGCAAGTGAGTTACAGAACAAACATAGACCCAATTGCCCTCAACATGGCCAGCCACACTACCAATAATTCTGGCCAGCTTGGCCAAAAGTGCTCTGATGGGGTTCGTACTTGCAGGGTGGTTTCCTATTGGTCTAACTAGGTCTCTGGTATTGTTTGTTTTTCTCAGAATTACCCCAGGTTGCTCCAGATTCCCTGTAGGCACACAATTAACAAAAAACCGACACGGGTAATTCCTAAGTTCGTATTCTCTGTTCTAGGCCATACAACCCACATTAAGGTCTGTAGACAGCCACTACACATCATCATTCCACAAAATCACCCAACCCTTCTCATGAAATTTCTAAACATTACATACCCTAACCAAAACACATTTTAACTAAACTAGAATACAAGAAAACTCAAAAATAACTAAATGGAAGAAGATATACCTCATTTGGGACACTCAAGAAAAACCCTAGAAGTCCAAAGTCTCCAAAATCCAACTTTGATGGGTCCAAAGTGATGAGGATGAGGTGTGGATCAACTTTAATGAAGAGGTGGTAGGGTTTTGATGAACATTTGGAGATGAATCTTGGAGTGAAGGTGGAGGGAGATGGGAGGAAGATGATGAGAAAACAAATGGAAGGAAATGAATGGTGGCTGCCCCCCCTCTCTCTTTCTCTTATTCTAACTCTTTTCCTTACCCTCACTCTCTCTTATTCTCACCCTCTCAAAAAAACCCTTTTTTCTTATCTTTTCTTGAAACCAAATACCAATAAAATAACCCATACTAATGAAACAACATGCAACAAAATACAACATGTCATGGTGCACTGACCATGGAAAAATTTAGAAACACGGATTTGGCTTAATCGCGATTATTAGTGCACTGATCGGGTTTAATTTTAAACTGCAAATAATTAATTATAAAAATGCCAAATCCAATAAATATATTTTTAAATGAATAAATCATTTTAATTTCCAATTATTTCACAATTATTGGTATATATTTATACCCTTTTACGAAAACCCCAATTTCGCAAATCGGGTAGTTTTCGCTAAATATATTATTTTAGTATTGAATTCCAAAAATAACATTTTATATTTTCTGAAATGTTACAGATACATTAGTTTTATGATGTCTAAGGTGGTTGCGGATTCCAACTGTTGTAGTTTTTCACTTTCTTTTCGGCGACCGTAAGTGTAATACGTGGTGTATCCCCGGTTTCGTTGTTATATGTCAACGACAATTGCGATTCGCATATTTACTTACGTTGATGACATGTGATGTTATGTGTTGCTGTGATATGTTATATTGGATCGTCGTGTTTTGAATAGCCGGGGTTTTTTATGTGAGTTGAGAGTTTTTCATTTTCATTCATGTAAACGCTTGTATGTAATATTCTTTTATTGGGGCACTTCCGGGTTGTGGCCGATGTCTCCATTGATGTATATTATTTACTTTTCCGCATTAGGATAAACCCAAGGCGGGGAGCACAAGTAACCAGGTTCTAGGGTCCAGTGGGAGACCATCTCGAGGAATCGAGACCGGGTCTCCTAACTCTAGAATTGGTAGGGTTGCTTGCCGCCCTCGTAGGGGTCTAGGGATTTGGGTTTGGCTATTCATCACGACCGTGGAATCCGTGTTTTATACTGGCTTAATTTAAAACACGGAATTGCTATTGTAACCAATATTTCATATATATTATTCTGCTGCTGATATTTTATGATGTGATCACTTGATATGTTCTGAGACGAATGCCTATATTATATATATGAGATATAATTAATATTATTGCTTTCGTTTCTTCTGTGATTCTTGTGAAGCATAAATAATAGGACTTCATTAATGAGATTAATGAAATAAAAGAAACCTAAAGATGTGTAGAAACTTGTTTTAAAAACTGGTAGCTCTAGTTCTTGCTTTGCATAGCGGTATTACTTGTAGAATATCCAGCACCTTATTCGATAAGGAAAGAGCCGAGATCCCTTTACCAGGAGTGACCTCTTTAGCGAAACTAGCAGATGCTACAACCCACTCGGTTTGTCTTTTGATTGCTTCTATAGTTTTTGCATTGCACAGTGGTATTTATGAAATATCCTGCACCTTATTCGATAAGGAAAGAGCTGAGATCCCTTCACCGGGAGTGACCTCTTTAGAAAAACTAATAAAATCCTTAAAAACACTCCTTTTTCAAAATCACTCGATTCTACAATGATATCAAGTTCATTACGCAAAAGGTTTTCTTAAAAAACTGTCGTAGCCCTCCGTCATTTCAAATAAGTACTACATAGTATTCGTGTTACGTTTGTTGACCATGTTAAGGCATAGTGTGCAGTAGCTGATTAATGCTTATCTATATAAGCATATGATGAAATTGGATTAGAGTAGTCGTACAACTTTGTTGACCTTGTTAAGGGTCGTGCGGCTGGGTTTAATTCAATCAGGAAATGACGGGTTGAACTTGGCTGGCGCTTATGATTTGTTGACCTTGTTAAGGTCATAAGTTGCTAGGGGAAGAATATTTTCAGGAATTTCAAGTGTTGAAATTTGCAATGAGATTGCATACCTTCTATGACAAAGTTGGATCCCGATACCCACTGCTAGTAAGAGTTACTCCTGCGAGAGTTTTACACATTACAATTAGCCGATCAAGTAGGTGTCTAGAAAGGTGTTAACAGGGTTACGCTCCTGGAAAAACGAGGTTTATTTTAATTAGGTCCGTGCGAAAGCACAGGGAACCTCCCTCAAAGTACCGACACTGGCCTGGCCAAAAGATTGACAAACTTGTAGGGTGTAATTAATCCCGGCTAGTCTTACCTTTTAGGGTTTGAAGGTAGATTTGACTAAAACAGTGGGAACTATCCTGATTAGATAAACTAATATCCAATCTAATCCTCCAAGAGCGCAAGCAGAGTGTTTTCTTCTCTCTCTCTCTCCTGGTAGCGACCATATCATGCTATAATCAAGATAATAATATGGATGCATTGACCGAACCTGCTTATTATACTAAGATAGGGAACGTTGGTTCCGCTCTATCTTATAACTGTTATGAGTCCGAGCAGGAAATAGGGGAATATCCGGATTTCCATGCAACCCAATCGAGGATTAAGCATGTTGATGCATATTCTTCGGGTGTCCTTATTACCGAGAACTATTTCTCAGTATCCTATACGTCCTAGGTATGAGATACCGAATCAGGATCCCACATATGTAAGAGTTACATGGGCTATAGAAATGTAGAGAGCTGAGAATGAGTGATATGTCTCTAAGTGTAGAGAAGGATGCAATTGTTGCAGCCAAGTTAGTTGGCGGATATCACCTTGTATTACCAAATGGTGAATACATTAATTCTGAACAAATGTTATTACATACCGAACCTGATATACAACATTACATCGGTTTCTTTAATGAGTTAAAGAAGGATATAATTCTGTATTGGAGGATAATGTTATGAACATTTTCCTGAATCCAGAGTTGATTCGATCAGGCACAATATATAATAGCATATACGTTCTAAATCAAACCACAGTTCAAAGTATCAAGAACACACACATGAGGAGTAGTTCAGAAATGAACGAATCCTTCTTGTGGCATTGTAGACTAGGTCATATCAATGCGACGCGACTAGCTAAGTTACATAAGAATGAATAGGTGAATCTGTTCGAATTTTCATCTTATGATACTTGCCAGTCTTGTCTCAAAGGTAAAATGACCGATACTCCGTTTACTGGAAACGGAGAAAGAGTTAGTGAACTCTTGGGACGCATACATGATGATGTATACAGTCCTATGTCTATAAATGCCAAGGTTGGTTCTTGGTACTTCATTACATTCATCGACTATCTCTCAAGATTCAGACATGTGTTCTTATTGAAACATGAGTCTGAAACTTTTGAGAAATTCAAGGAATATAAGCTTGAAGTTGAGAACCAGACGGGTGGAAATATTAAAGTCATTCGAAGTGATCGAGGAGGAAAATACTTGGGCATGGAGTTCCTGGATTATTTAAAGGAGAATGTGATTCTTTCTCAGCTTACTCCTTCGGGTAAACCACAGCACCACGGTGTATCGGGATGGAGGTATCGCACCCTATGATATATGGTGCGCTCCATGATGAGTATTGATGAGTTACCTATTTCCTTTTAGGTGTTATGCACTTGAAAAGCTGCATACCTATTGAATGGGGTTCCAACCAAATCAACGACTACCACTCCATATGATATATGTTATAGGAAGAGACCATGTCTTAAATGAGTTAAGATATAAGGTTGTCCGGCCTATGTTGAAAGGCAGAATCCAGACAAGATCGAGGAAAGGCCAGTACTGTATGTTTGTTGGATATCCTAAGCATTTGGGAGGGAATATCTTCTACCAACTGAGGAGCAATAGGTGTTTTTTTTCTCAGCATGCCACCTTATTAGAAAAGGAATTTCTTCTGAAGAAATTAGTGGCCATGAGGTAGAACTGGAAGGAGTTCCAGCTAGACAAACTAACAGCTGATGATTTGGTGAAACCAAAGGATTCAATAGTTTCCAACGAACCTCAGCCTCTCCGCTAATCTGGTTTGGTTCCTCATCCACTTGAGAGATACTACGGTCTTCTCGGTGACAGTGGGAGCGAGGATTGCATCATGAGATGATGGCCCAACTAGGTTCAGGAAGGCCATCACAAGTGGAGACTCTGTGAAATGGCTGGATGCTATGCGATCAATGATGGAATCCATGTACACCAACAAAGTATGACTTTGACTGTTGCACCTGAAGGGGTAAACCTATTAGGAGCAAACAGATCTTGAGAAGTTTCTAGGTGTAAATGGAAAAGTTGAGACTTTCAAAGCTATGCTTAAGTCCATCAGGATTAGAGCAGGTATCGCGGAATTGGATCATCTGTTTGATGTGACAGTCAAAGAGTTTGACTTCATCAAAATGGTATATGAACCTTGTATATACAAGAAGGTTGTAGAGAGTAAGGTTGTCTTCCACGTATTGTACGTACATAACATACTCTTCATAGGAAAAAGGTTTCCTATGCTACACTCGGTCAAGCTCCTCTTATCACACGGATTCTCAATAGAAGATCAGGATGTTACCTACTACATCTTATAGATTAAGATCTATGGTGATAGATCTAAGTGGATGTTGGGATTGCCCCAAATCCAAGTACATTAACACCATACTAAAGGGGTTTAGTATGGAGGATTCTAAGCGTGGTGGTTCGCCCACTTACTCAGGAATCACTATCTCCAAAAAGATGTCTTCCGAGACTGATTTAGAGAGAGCGAGTGCAAGGAATACCCTATGCTTCGATAGTAGGATCTATCATGTATGCGATGTTATGTACCAGACGAGATGTAGATGATTCACTAGTTGTAGTGATCAGGAATCAATCGGATCTTGGGAGAATCACTGGACAGCTGTGGAGGACATTCTTAAGTACTTGAGAAGCACTAAAAGAAAGTTCATGGTTCCAGCTTCCAGAGTGGTAAGTTTGACTGAAAGTCAGTCACAGGCATTGTCTTTACCCTTAGTGGAGGGACGGTATGTTGGAATAGTTCCAAGCTAGATACCGTGACATACTAGATGATAAAGGCTGAATACAATGCTACCAATGATGCTGCCAAAGTGGCTGTCTGTGCATTTCTTGTTCATGAGATGAACAAAGTTCCTACCATTGAGCGTCCAATAACTGTTATTGTGACAACAATGGAGTTATGTCTTGGGCCTAGGAACGCAGGTCCCATCAGCGTTCCAGACAAATTCTGAGGCAAGTATCACCTGATCAGGGAGATGGTTGATCTCCAAGGGATCGAGGTAAGGAAAGAAGATATTGAGGTTAACATGGCGGATCCACTCACCAAGGCCTGCTTCCCCAAATACTATTTGAAATATTTTGGGCTGGTTGAGTATGGGATACTACAACCACTGCTATATTGAGTATGAGATACTGCAACAAATGGCCTTAGTGCAAGTAGGAGATTGTTAGTTATATGTATGCCCTAAAGGCCATTAATGTACATGTGATGTATATTGTAGTGGATGCTTGGACATATATAGGGAGGACTTTCTTTCTTGACATGATATTATGCTATCTGGTTGCACTTTGTCTTAACATGTTGACTTGTATAAGTGATGCTGTCAGTTAGTTATATGTATGCCCTAGAGGCCATTACTGTACATACGTTGTATATTGTAGTGGATGCTTGGACATATATAGGGAGGACTTTCTTGCTCGACATGATAGTATGCTATCTAGTCACACTTTATCTTAACATGTACTCTGATTGTCTCTATGTCACATGTTGATAAAGCCCTTAGGATGAGTACTTGACTACCAGGACTATGCTGCAGATCATACTAGTGGGGACTGTAAGTCCGTGTTGCCCACCCCGGTGCTTACGGGGAGGCGGAAAACATAATAAAAATCGGATTTTTAATGACTTAGGCAACATGGACTATGCTTGTGAGGATCTTTGCTAAACATAAACTAGCTAACCCTAACTACAAAGTAGCTAAGTGAAGAAAGGTTATACCTTTGGTCTTTAGTCCTTCTCTCCTTGCTCCTAGGTATGGTAGAAAGAGTTCACCTTGCTTGTCTTCTCCCGTCAAAGAAGGATCCACTTGAAAGCCACCACCTTTAGCTTCAACTCCAAGCTAGGAGTAACTAGAGTGCAAGAAATGCTAAGACTTGAACCCTAGAAGTGAGAAGAGAAGATCAAGAGAGGGTTTTTCTCAAGCTTTTTGTTTCTCAACACATGAGAGGGAGAGAGCTTGAGGGAGAGGATGAGCAAGAGAGAGAAATAGAATGAGAGAATGAGAAAATAGTGAGCCATTCTCACTAATATGTGAGGATAATTTTAATTAGATAATTATCTTGAAAATTGTCATGATAAATCATGAATTGACCATTATCATTTCATTTTTGCAAAGATCAAAGAGCATCTTCCAAATGAAATGATTATGGTCAAGTTGTCAACATGGTCAACAAGTCAATGAAGTCAAATTGTCAACAACAACCATGCACAATAATTAAGCTAATTATCAATTAACAATAATCCACACAAAAACAATAGGGTTAATAAAATGACAAATGCCATTAACCCAAAACAAGGTCCTCTCCCCCAATCTCAAGCAACTGTGCATACGCACCCGCATTCGTGATCCGAGGAACACGAATACCCTGAGAAAAACCAATCTCAAATCATATACTAGGATCCGGCTTAAACCAAAGCCCGCTAGTATAAACTGTCCGGACAGCAAACGTGCACAAGTGCGCGGATGCGAACGAACCCTGTCGCAAAACCATGCGACCTCTACTCGTTTTGCCTAAAGGCGAATAGCTCTCTGTGTGGGACTCTAAAGACTCGACACTACGCTGGCAGTGGGTTTAACCACAGACCGCAAGCGGCACTAGCTGTACGTAACGGTCCCCAGGTAGATGTCGATAAGAAGACTGACGAGGTGAACCCCATCTGCACTCCTACTGAGCCTGTATGTGACAGTCTCCGTACAGTCCGGTCTGTTCGTCTGATACATCGCATGGCGGGCCTAGGGGGGCGGTGAACGTCAGTCCCCTAATAGCGGTACAAGTCGTGTCGGAGTGTAGCCCAGAACACCCTGAGATAACACTGGAAACCTACCAGTATATCTCGCTTGCCCTGGCCAGGGACTACTCGTGTAATGGCTCTCCTAGACACAGCGCGATGTCAACCCCCAATACCGGGAGAGACGAATCCTGTCTAACCGTCACTGCCTCCAAGTGCTTCGGGACTGCACCCAAAAACTACCTGTTTGCACAGCTCCTTTGAGCCGTGGTAGGGTAGTAATCAAAATGCAGTGGGAACACACTCGAGGCGAAGTGACAGTGTCAAGTCAGCGGACTAAGCTGTACTCATGTCACCTGGGAACTGATAACTGACGATAGGTATATTACCAACCAACAGTTCCCGACGAGTCCTGTCCAGTGTACTCGTAACCTAACGAGCACCCGCATACTATCCCAAGTACGACGTACTAACGGCTGTGGGACAGACCGTCTCCCACACTGGGATGAGAAGCGCATACGCTAGTCTACTCCGGAGTATCGATGCCCTGTCTCGATAGTCCAACGACCAGGGACCTGTATAAGGATGTGCTTATAGATTACCCAGCTCCCACGAGTGCGAGCGCCATCACAACGCTGGTAATCAAGCAAAGATCCTAAGGGCTCTACTAATATGTATACCAGCAATATGCTAAAAGAAACACATGCACATATTAAAGCAGAGACAAACCAAGTAGCATACTACCATTTCGAGCAAGATTGTATATACAACTGTGAATATCCCAAGCTTCCATCAAGTAATATACAAGCTAGTATGATACAGTAATGGCCTCTAGGGCATATACACTAACAATCTCCCACTTGCACTAAGGCCATGTACTGGCGTATCGAAGACCTATCATCTCGATCAGCCGCTCGAACTGAGTCTGGGGCAAGGCCTTTGTGAATGGATCTGCTGTGTTATCCTCTGATGCAACTCTCCGGACCTCGATCTCCTGGCGATCCACGATCTCCCTGATCAGGTGATACCGCCTTAAGATGTGTCTGGATTTCTGATGGGACCTGGGTTCCTTCGCTAAAGCTATAGCCCCGTTGTTGTCGCAATACAGAGGTATTGGGTCAACAATGGACGGAACCACCTGAAGTTCTTTCAAGAACTTCCTCATCCAGACAGCTTCTTTTGCGGCATCAGATGCAGCGATGTATTCCGCTTCCATAGTCGAGTCAGCAACGGTTTCCTGTTTGGAGCTCTTCCAACACACCGCCCCTCCATTGAGGGTAAAGACAAAACCCGACATGGACTTGGAATCATCCTTGTCACTCTGGAAGCTGGAGTCAGCAAAGGCCTCAATCTGCAGGTCTTTTCCGCCATACACCAAGAACATCTCCTTAGTCCTTCTCAGGTACTTGAGAATGTTCTTTACTGCTATCCAATGTTTCTCCCCAGGGTTTGACTGATACCTGCTTACCACACTCAGTGCATAAGCCACATCCGGTCTGGTACACAACATCGCATACATTATAGAGCCTACCGCAGAAGCGTAGGGTATAATAGACATGCGATCCCTCTCCAAATCAGTCTTGGGAGACATCTCTTTGGAGAGGGTGATCCCGTGACAAGCCGGTAGATTACCGCGCTTGGAATCTTCCATACCGAATCTCTTCAGTATGGTGTCGATGTACCTGGACTGCGAGAGTCCTAATATCCTCTTGGATCTGTCACGGTAGATCCGGATACCCAGAATGTATGAGGCATCACCCAGGTCTTTCATGGAGAACCTGTGTGACAAGAACCCCTTGACAGATTGTAGCATAGGAATGTCATTTCCTATTAAGAGAATGTCATCCACGTATAAAACGAGGAATACTACAGTTCTCGCTACAAATCTACAATAGATGCATGGTTCATCTGGATTTTTGATAAAGCCAAATCCTTTGACCGTCTCATCAAAACAGATGTTCCAACTCCGCGATGCCTGCTTGAGTCCATAAATGGACTTGAGCAACTTGCACACCTTTCCGCTGCTCCCACCCTGAATGAAACCCTCTGGCTGGTCCATATAGACACACTCCTCTAAATGACCATTTAGAAAAGCTGTCTTTACGTCCATCTGCCAAATCTCATAATCGTGGAAAGCAGCGATGGCAAGAAGGATCCGAATGGATTTCAGCATAGCTACTGGAGAAAAGGTTTCGTCATAGTCCAAACCAGGTCGCTGACGAAAACCCTTTGCTACCAGTCTAGCTTTATAGGTCTCAACCTGTCCATCTACACCAATCTTCCTTTTGAAGATCCACTTGCATCCTACGGGTTTTACCCCGTCTGGAGCAATGTCCAACGTCCATACTTTGTTGGTGTACATGGACTCCATCTCGGTCCGCATTACATCCAGCCATTTTACCGAGTCGACGCTCTGAATGGCTTGCTGGAAGCTAGTAGGCTCATCACAATCTAGGATGCAGTCCTCTCTATCCCCGTCAATGAGGAAACCGTAGTACCTCTCGGGCGGATGAGACTGCCTACTACTCCTGCGGAGTGGCATGGGAATGTCTTGTTCTTTCAAACCTTCTGGTTCCTCTAAGCTTTCAGTGATGGTTTGTGGTTCTGGAATTTCTTCCAGTTCTACTGCGTTCCCGCTTATCTGATTTTCTAAAAACTCAGTTTCCAAGAAGCGGGCATGACGAGAAACAAGGACTTTTTGCTCCTCTGCGTAATAGAAGAGATACCCCTTGGAGTTCTTTGGGTATCCCACAAACTTGCACTGTACTGAGCGTGCCTCGAGCTTGTCCGCATGCTGCTTTTTTACAAAAGCTGGACATCCCCATGTCTTAAAGGATTTAAGACAGGGTTTCTTCCCACTCCACATCTGATATGGTGTGGTAGGCACTGTTTTAGTAGGAACCTGGTTCAAGAGATGTGCAGCTGTTTCCAGTGCATAACCCCAGAAAGATCGCGGTAACTCAGCCTTACTCATCATAGACCGTACCATATCCAATAGGGTTCGGTTCCGTCTCTCCGATACACCGTTGTGTTGCGGAGTGTATGGAGGAGTAAGCTGAGAGAGAATTCCATTCTCTTTTAAGTAATTCAGGAATTCGGCACTTAAGTATTCTCCTCCTCGATCCGATCTTAGGATCTTGATACTTTTGCCGGTTTGTTTCTCTACTTCACTCTTATATTCCTGGAACTTTTCAAAAGCCTCGGACTTATGTTTCATTAAGAAGACATAACCGTACCTTGAAAAATCGTCCGTAAAAGTAATGAAGTAAGAGTAACCGCTTCGCGCATGTGTAGACATTGGACCGCACACGTCACTGTGTACGAGTCCCAAGAACTCGCTCGCTCTTTCTCCGTGTCCAGTGAACGGAGCCTTTGTCATCTTTCCCATGAGACAAGATTCACAAGTGGCATAAGACTGATACTCGAACGGATCCAAGTATCCTTCTTTATGTAACTTAGTCAACCGTGTCTCATTGATGTGACCTAGTCTACAATGCCACAAGAAAGCCTGATTAATATCTGGAGACTTTCTTTTATGTGTATTCTGGATATTGAAAACCTGTGGTTGGTTTAAAACGTAAATACCGTTGTTTAATGTACCTGACCCAATCAACACTTGATTAAGGTGAATGTTCACTACATTACTTACAAATGCAAATTCATAACCTTCTTTAGATAATAAAGATACAGAAATGATATTACAGGTTGCATTTGGTACATAATAACAACTACGCAAAACCAAAAAGTGTCCATCTGATAATCCCAGGTGATAGTCCCCCACGGCCTCAGCATCCATGCTAGCACCGTTCGCAACTCTGAGGGTCATGTCACCTGTCTTCAAAACTCTACGCTTTCTCAACGCCTGCAAAGAATTACAGATATGAGATCCTGATCCGGTATCCAATACCCAGGATGTAGAGTTTATTGATAGACAGTTTTCAATAACATACACACCTGAAGCTGAAGCTGCAACTCGCTTCAAATCCTGTGTTCTGGCTTTCCAAGCCTTGCAATCTTGTTTCCAGTGGCCACTTTTGTGACAATAGAAGCATTCTTCCTTCCCCACCAGCTTCCCCGCTACCTTTGTTGCTTTACCCTTTCCCTTCGTATCCACTTTACCGACACCGCCTCTTGGTTTGGCGGGGGCTTTCTTCTTCTTGCCCTTGGCTTTCGCCCTGGACCTAGAAGAGGAAGATCCTCCTACAAACAAAGTGGATGTCTCCCTACCCTTCTGTAGGGTGCCCTCAGCAGTCCTCAACATGTTCAGAAGCTCGGCAAGTTCAACCTCCTTTCCTTGCATGTTGAAGTTAAGAATGAACTGGGCGTAAGTGGAAGGAAGGGACTGGAGAATCAGATCAGTATAGAGTTCATTCCCCAACGTGGTCCCAAGGTCCGCGAGCTCCTCTATGTAGCCGATCATCTTAAGCACGTGGTCCGCTACCGATGATCCGACGGCCAACCTTGCCGAAAAGAGCTTCTTCGACACTTCGTATCTTGCGATACGAGACTGCTCTCCATACAGTTCTTTTGTATGGAGAAATATGGACTCTAGGTCCATATTCTCGTGCCTCCTCTGATGGTCGTTGTCCATCGAGGCTAGTACGAGGCATTTGTCCCTCGCGCAATCTATCTCCCATGTCTTACGGATTTCTACATCCGCGACGCTGGAGGTGGGACCTGGGACGGGGGGAGCTTTGGTGGTAAGTATATACCCCAGCTTGTCATAAGTGATAGCCATCTTGACATTCCTGAGCCAATCTTTGTAGTTTGGCCCTGTCAATATGTTTTTATCTAATAGTAACTTAAGTCCGGTCATCTTGAATGGTCGCTGCAATTAGGAGAGAGAAAAGAAACACTTTAGCATGATGCTCTTGCAAGTTTAGAGTGGTTTTTAGTTTGTCTAAACTGGATGGCTCCCACTGTCTCTCGAATCCCTTCTCAAACCATAAAGAAAAGGATTAGCCGGGATCATTCTCACCGTACAATACTTGCTTAACCGTTCAGCCAGGCCAGTGTCGGTACTTCGAGGGAGGTTTTCCAACGCTTTCGCGAAGTTCCTTAATTAAGTAACCTCTTTTCCCTGTGGGCGTAGCCCCGCTAACACCTTTCTAGGCACCTACTAGGTTTATAGCATTGATCGTTAAGTGAGAGTTTTCCCGAGGAGTAGCATATACTCACAGTAGGATCGGGATCCAAATATCATCGCGTGATAAAACCGAAGGAATCCTACCAGAATCATCACACTCCAAATGGTATGCAACGCTAGCAAGTTTCAGTACTTATGAAACTCCCGATGTGGATTTTTGCCCCATGCTCTTATGACCTTGACTAAGGCCAACAAATCATAAGTCACATGTCAAGTTCTACCCGTCGTTATCCAGGTTAATTTGAACCCACCCGTATCCACCCTTGACTATGGCCAACAAGGCAATACGACTGTCTCAAACCAACGCATTCTATCTATGCAACATATGAATACCCACCAGCTACCAAACACTGTGCCTTGACTAAGGCCAACAAACACAGCTTGAATACCGTTGATTATTCATATGAAACGACGGAGGGCTACGGATGGTTTTGGCGAAACCGTGAACGTAGTGAACTTGATATAATCGATGGAACGAGATAGCTTTTAAAAGGAGTGGTTCAAGCTCCGCGTTTAAAAGTTTAGTTTTTGAAAAAGAACCGAGTGGTTTTCAAAGTGTTCCAATCGACTTTTACTTGGTTTATTTCTTGCATTAGTTCTTTTAATGCGTCCCATCATTTAATCCTACCATTGCAGAAAACAACCAAAATATGACGTACGCTTATGCCATTCGCATTCGCCACGGGGCCCCGTCATCACCCGTTAGGTTACTTAACTAACGACAGAGCGGGGGCTGGGCTAGCGCGGCTGTAAAACATAAGCAACGCCTAAATAGTTATTATATATAAATATATAGCAATGATAGACATTACAGATCACAGATGAATACATTGGATATACTAGGAATCCGCAATGCGTTCGAGCCTGCAACGCAAAGCGGATTACACGGTCGCGGTGAATAGCCAATACCCCACCCAAGACCCCTACGGGTGCGGCAAACTACCCGCCAAGCACCCGAAGCGAAGCAACCTCCCTCACCACCGTGAGTAGGCCACTCGGCGCTTCGAGATACCCGGTAGTTTGTGCACCCCCTCCATGGGTCTATCCTAGGAGCAAAAACAGTAAAAAGAATTATACAATGACGGCTACAACCCCGACCCGGTTGTGCGGCCATACAAAGAATATTATTACATCAATTTACATGTTACAAATGAATGAAAGAAAAAAAACGCTCATCTCACATCCAACCCGGCTATTCACCCGCGACAATCCAATCCATTCATATCCACAAACCAATAACAATCACAGATCATGTATAACCCCGACTAATCGTCTTATAGCGATTAGCCGACGTTCAATACATGCAAGCATTACAGATATAACCGATATAGTTAAAGTGCAGTGAAGTTCGGAAAAATACGGAATTATAGGACCCCAAAAGGAAATTTCTTTTCTGGAAAATCTGGGTACATATAATATATCCTAAAAATCCCAAAACCAACAACAACACACTCTGCACGAAAAACGATGCGCCGATAACCACAATCCGCGGCGGTTCCGCCGCATAAACCTACTTAATGCGGCGGAAGGGCGGCGACTTGAGGGAATTGGGGTATCGTTTTTCTTGGGTGTATTCACAAAACCCTGAGACGATTTTACATGTATACAGTTTTTCATTTTGAGCAGAAATAATTTTAACAGAAACTTGGATTTTGTAAAAGTTTGGTTTTGTGATTTTTCCGGTTCCGAACTTCGTTACACTTAACTACTTAACTAGTTTAGGTTTAGTTAGGCTCTGATACCACTGTAAGTCCGTGTTGCCTACCCCGGTGCTTACGGGGAGGCGGAAAACATAATAAAAATCGGATTTTTAATGACTTAGGCAACATGGACTATGCTTGTGAGGATCTTTGCTAAACATAAACTAGCTAACCTTAACTACAAAGTAGCTAAGTGAAGAAAGGTTATACCTTTGGTCTTTAGTCCTTCTCTCCTTGCTCCTAGGTATGGTAGAAAGAGTTCACCTTGCTTGTCTTCTCCCGTCAAAGAAGGATCCACTTGAAAGCCACCACCTTTAGCTTCAACTCCAAGCTAGGAGTAACTAGAGTGCAAGAAATGCTAAGACTTGAACCCTAGAAGTGAGAAGAGAAGATCAAGAGAGGGTTTTTCTCAAGCTTTTTGTTTCTCAACACATGAGAGGGAGAGAGCTTGAGGGAGAGGATGAGCAAGAGAGAGAAATAGAATGAGAGAATGAGAAAATAGTGAGCCATTCTCACTAATATGTGAGGATAATTTTAATTAGATAATTAGCTTGAAAATTGTCATGATAAATCATGAATTGACCATTATCATTTCATTTTTGCAAAGATCAAAGAGCATCTTCCAAATGAAATGATTATGGTCAAGTTGTCAACATGGTCAACAAGTCAATGAAGTCAAATTGTCAACAACAACCATGCACAATAATTAAGCTAATTATCAATTAACAATAATCCACACAAAAACAATAGGGTTAATAAAATGACAAATGCCATTAACCCAAAACAAGGTCCTCTCCCCCAATCTCAAGCAACTGTGCATACGCACCCGCATTCGTGATCCGAGGAACACGAATACCCTGAGAAAAACCAATCTCAAATCATATACTAGGATCCGGCTTAAACCAAAGCCCGCTAGTATAAACTGTCCGGACAGCAAACGTGCACAAGTGCGCGGATGCGAACGAACCCTGTCGCAAAACCATGCGACCTCTACTCGTTTTGCCTAAAGGCGAATAGCTCTCTGTGTGGGACTCTAAAGACTCGACACTACGCTGGCAGTGGGTTTAACCACAGACCGCAAGCGGCACTAGCTGTACGTAACGGTCCCCAGGTAGATGTCGATAAGAAGACTGACGAGGTGAACCCCATCTGCACTCCTACTGAGCCTGTATGTGACAGTCTCCGTACAGTCCGGTCTGTTCGTCTGATACATCGCATGGCGGGCCTAGGGGGGCGGTGAACGTCAGTCCCCTAATAGCGGTACAAGTCGTGTCGGAGTGTAGCCCAGAACACCCTGAGATAACACTGGAAACCTACCAGTATATCTCGCTTGCCCTGGCCAGGGACTACTCGTGTAATGGCTCTCCTAGACACAGCGCGATGTCAACCCCCAATACCGGGAGAGACGAATCCTGTCTAACCGTCACTGCCTCCAAGTGCTTCGGGACTGCACCCAAAAACTACCTGTTTGCACAGCTCCTTTGAGCCGTGGTAGGGTAGTAATCAAAATGCAGTGGGAACACACTCGAGGCGAAGTGACAGTGTCAAGTCAGCGGACTAAGCTGTACTCATGTCACCTGGGAACTGATAACTGACGATAGGTATATTACTAACCAACAGTTCCCGACGAGTCCTGTCCAGTGTACTCGTAACCTAACGAGCACCCGCATACTATCCCAAGTACGACGTACTAACGGCTGTGGGACAGACCGTCTCCCACACTGGGATGAGAAGCGCATACGCTAGTCTACTCCGGAGTATCGATGCCCTGTCTCGATAGTCCAACGACCAGGGACCTGTATAAGGATGTGCTTATAGATTACCCAGCTCCCACGAGTGCGAGCGCCATCACAACGCTGGTAATCAAGCAAAGATCCTAAGGGCTCTACTAATATGTATACCAGCAATATGCTAAAAGAAACACATGCACATATTAAAGCAGAGACAAACCAAGTAGCATACTACCATTTCGAGCAAGATTGTATATACAACTGTGAATATCCCAAGCTTCCATCAAGTAATATACAAGCTAGTATGATACAGTAATGGCCTCTAGGGCATATACACTAACAGGGACAGTGTAGTCGCCAAGTACATCCTTCAAATGTTCCTAGTCGTGGGAGTACCGAGACAGGGCATCGATACTCCAGAGTGTACTAGCGTATGCGCTTCTTGACCTATATGATGGGCGATGGATGATCCCATATCCATTGGTGTTTGACATCAGAGAAGGTATACGGGTGCTCAGTGGAGACTGGGTACACTGGACGGACTCGCCGAGAACTCCCAGATGGTATTATACCTCACGTCAAATGGCAGTTCTCTGGTGACACCGGTACAGGTTAGTTTGTAGACCTGAGATCGTCATAGAGTCTTGTGTGATTCCCACTGTGCTTTGATTTCCATCATACCACGTCCAAGAGGGCGTGCAAAAAGGTGGCTTTTGGGGACACACCCGAATCATATGGAGGCAATGAGCGATAGGAGGGGTTTCGTCTCTCCCGGTATATGGAGTTGTGTAGGGTTACTAGGCACTCTCACATGGTTCTATAAGGTATCAACCATGCCCGATTTAAAAATTAGACGTGCCGAACAACCCTAACCAAGATCTTTAAACTAGAGATTAGGCGAAACAAAGCATGTTAAACACTTTAACATCTAAGAGTTTGGGATTACAACCTTTGTAGTCCGGTCCTTCGCTTCATAAGCTCCGAGTAGAAGTCCCTTCGCTACGATCATCAAGTTCCCAGACTCTAGAGAGGCTCCACGAAGAGAAAGGTGTAAGCTTGCTTCCGATCTTCGATAACTAAGATGATCTACCTTGAAGTTTCTTTAACACAAGCTCTCACTCATTAAATGAAATGAACACCCTAATCTAATTGTCAAGAATAGATTTGGATGATGAAGTAGGAATTTAGCTCTCATTTGTTTTCATTAACTCACTCATTTTCATCACTTCATGAAAAGCTAGAAAGCTTTTTCAAGCAAGAAAAATGAAGAAGAAGAAGCCATTTCTTTTGTGATGAATAATGAAACTCTAGTGAGGTTAGAAATGCAACCATGGGTTAAGTATGAAGACTTAACCCATGTAGAGAAACAACTATGGTTAAAGGGTTGGGTTGGGTTAAAGAAATATCACAAAATATCCAAGTCAAAGTCAAAGCTTCAAGAAGCTTCTTGAAAGCATCATGAAAGTTTAACCCTAATCCAAACCTTAACCACATTTAAACTCAACAAAACATTTTTCATTTGTAACCCTAATATGTTACAATATTATATATCACATATACAATATTTTTTGTAACAAAATAAAATAATACTAACATATATCGCATATATATCAATGTATTACCCGAGTGAGAAAAAGAATCTTTTAGTGAGATTATATTAGTTAATGTAATTTAATATATCAAATATATAATTATACATTAAATTATCGAATCAACACTTGATCCGATAATCCGGCCATTTCACAAATAACCGTCTAATATAATCTGTATCAGTTCATCGAATCAACACTTGATCCGATGACCCGGCTATATCACATATACCCGGCCGATATCTCATATCGCGAGAATCCAATACGGTATCACATGCACGTATTGTTCTCGGTCCTGCACATATCATATATGTGCTCCTACTCCGTTTTGTCTTAGCCAAGAAACTTCTGTGTAGGACTCTAAAGAATCGTCAATACGCCGGCAGTAGGTGATGATCATATCAAACACCCACAAGCTGCAAGCGGTCAGCTAAACGTAACAGCCACCCAGGTATTGAGCGATCAGAAGATCAACAAGCAAGCCTGTACATTCTCCTGTGTATCCAACCAGTAACACTCCCGTACAGTCCGGTCTCTTCGTCTGTTATGTCGCATATCTCGCCTAGGGGTGGAAAA
Source organism: Agapanthus africanus (assembly GCA_030015575.1). NCBI lineage: Eukaryota > Viridiplantae > Streptophyta > Magnoliopsida > Asparagales > Amaryllidaceae > Agapanthus > Agapanthus africanus. Next base: position 382,875,878 of record JASDDO010000026.1, read on the forward strand.
CGTCAGACCCCAGTAGCTTGATAAGTCGTATCGATATAAGATCTATAATAGTTTGAGAAACTACTGATAACACTTACCAGTACATCTCAGCAACCCTGGCCAGGGATTTCCAGTTATAGCCAATCGACCACAGCGCAACATCAACTCCCTATACCGGGAGAGACGAATCCCCTCCTATCGCTCATTGCCTCCATATGATTCGGGACTGTACCCAAAAGCCACCTTTTTACACGCCCTCTTGGACGTGGTATGATAGAAATCAAAGCACAGTGGGAATCACACAAGACTCTATGACGATCTCGGGTCTACAGACTAACCTGTACCAGTGTCACCAGAGAACTGCCATCTGACGTGAGGTATAATACCATCTGGGAGTTCTCGGAGAGTCCGTCCAGTGTACCCATTCTCCACTGAGCACCCGTATACCTTCTCTGATGTCAAACACCAATGGATATGGGATCATCCATCGCCCATCATATGGGTCAAGAAGCGCATATGCTAGTCTACTCTGGAGTATCGATGCCCTGTCTCGGTACTCCCACGACTAGGAACATTTGAAGGATATACTTCATGACTACACTGTCCCTACTAGTATGATCCGCATCATAGTCGTGGTAGTCAAGTACTCATCCTAACGGCTTTATCAACATGTAACATAGAGACAATCAGAGTACATGTTAAGATAAAGTGTAACCAGATAGCATACTATCATGTCGAGCAAGAAAGTTCTCCGTATATATGTCCAAGCATCCACTACAATATACATCGTATGTATAGTAATGGCCTCTAAGGCATACATATAACTAACAATCTCCCACTTGCACTAGGGTCATCTGTTGTGGTATCACATACCCAACAATTAGCTGTGGTTGAAGTATCTCATACTCAACCATCCCATAAAAGTCTCTACTGGGAATAAGGCCTTTGTGAGTGGATCCGCGCTGTTGTCCTCTGTGTCTACTCTCTTAACCTCGATCTCCCTGGAGATCAACTATCTCCATGATCAGGTGATACTGCCTAAGAATTATATCTGGATTTCTGATGGGACGGGGGTTCCTTGGCATAAGCCATAACTCCATTGTCACACAATGGTTGGAACGAAGTTCATCTCATGAACTATTATATATCCAGACTGCCTCTTTGGTAGAATCTTTGGTAATGACGTATCTTGCCTTTAATCGTCTAGTAAGTCACGGTATCTAGCTTGGAACTCTTCCAACATACCGTCCCTCCTCTGATGGTAAAGACAATGCCTGCGAATGACATTCTGTCGTCCTTATCACCCTGGAACTTTTCCAGTGATTCTCCCCAGGATCGTTTGATACTATCTCACTACAACTAGTGAGAATCCTAACATCCAATTAGATCTATCTCATAGATCCAATAACCCAGGATTAAGGAGGTATCACCTTGATCCTATATGGAGAATCCTTATGATAAGCGGAGATTGACCGAGCGTAGCATAGGAAACTCCTTCCCTATCAAGAGTATGTCATCCATATACTCTACGAGGATCATCACCATACTCCCTACTACCTTTTTGTATATACAAGGTTCATCTACCATTTTGATGAAGTCAAACTCTTTGATTACCACATCAAAACAGACGTTCCAACTTTGCGATCCCGGCTTTATCACATAAAATATCTTGCACACGTTTCCTCTGCTCCAACTATCTACGAAGCCCTCTGGCTGTGTACTTATAGATGCTCTATTCCAAAACATCATTTAGAAAAGCTGTCATGACACCCAACTACCCGATATCGTATTCATGGTATGTAGCAGTGGCAAGTAGGATCTGGATGGACTTAAGCATAGCTTTGAAAGTCTCAACTTTTCCATGTTCACCAAGTAATCTTCTAAAGATATACTTGCTCCTGATGAGGATTTAACCCTTCAGTTAAAGCAACCAAAGTCCATACTTTGTTGGTGTATAAGGATTCCATCTCAGATCGCTAAGCATCCAGCCATTCTTACAGAGTCCCACTCCTGATGGCCGGCTCGAAACTAGTTGGGTCATTATCTCATAATGCAATCCTCGCTCCTACTGTCATAGAGAACCTAAGTATCTCTCAGGTGGGTGAGGAACCCTACTAGATCGGCGGAGAGGCTGAGGTTCATTGGAAACTATTGAATCCTTCGGGTTTACCAAATCATCATCTGCAGTTTGTATAGCTGGAACTCCTTCCAGTTCTACCTCATGCCCACTAATTTCTTCACAAGAAATTCCCCTTCACAAAGGTGGCATGCTGAGAAACAAAACATCTTTTGTTCCTCGGTTTGTTAGAAGATATTCCCTTGAATGCTTGGGATATCCAACAAACTTCCACATAACTGGCCTTGGCTTGAGCTTGTCTAGATTATGCTTTTAGACATAGGCCGGACAACCCCAAATCTTAACTTACTTAAGATATAGGCTCTTCCCATACCATATCACATATGGAGTGGTAGGCAACTGATTTGATTGGAACCCTATTCAATAGGTATGCAGCTTCATAAGTGCATAACTCCCAAAAGGAAATAGGAAACTCAATAGTACCCATCATAGAGCGTACCATATCAAATAGGGTGTATTTGCTCCGCCCAGATACACCGACGTGCTGTGGTGTATTCGGAGGAGTAATGCTGAGAGAGAATCTCATTCTCCTTTAGAACAGTCCAGGAATCACGTGCTCAAGTATTCTCCTCCTTGATCTCATCAAAGGACATAATACTTATACCCATTTTTGGTTCTCTACTTCTAACTTATATTCATTGAATTTCTCAAAAGTTCCAGACTTGTGTTTCAATAGGAACATATGTTCGGATCTTGAGAGATAATCAGTGAATGTAATGAAGTACAAAGAACCGGTCTTGGTATGTGTAGACAGGGGACCTTCATACATCAGTATGTATCAATCCCAAGAGTTCACTAACTCTTTCTCTGTTTCCAATAAATAGAGCTGTGGTCATCTTATCTTTGTGACATGACCGGCAAGTTTCACAAGATGTAAATTCAAACTAATTTAAATATGCATCTAAATGTAACTTCAGCTAGTCGGGTCATACTGATATGACCTAGTCTATAATACCTCAAGAAGGATTTGTTCATTTCTGAACTCCTCCTCTTGTGTGTGTTCTGTATACTAAGAACTGTAGTTTGATTTAGAACGTCAATGCTTTTAGATAACGTGTCTGAACCGATCAACTCTTGATATAGGAAATGTTCAAATCATTATCCAACAATACAAAATTATATCCTTCCTTACTAATAAAGAGACTGATATGATGTTGTATATCAGGTTCGGTATCTAATAACATTTGTTCAGAATCAATGTATTTGCTAATACAGGGTGATAACTACCAACAAACTTGGCTGCAACACTTGCACCGTTTCTATCTCATGAAACTTATCACCCGTTCTCAGTCCTCTACCTTTCTGTAGCCCATGTAACAGATTACATTTGCGGGATCCTGATCCGGTATCACATACCCAGGACGTAAAGGATATTGAGAAACAGTTCTTGGTAATGAACACACCCGAAGATGAAGCATAAGCTTGCACTTTCTTCGTTTGGGCGGCACGGGAATTCTGGTAATCCCCTATTTCTTGCTCGGTCTTAAAACAATTATAAGTTGGAGCGGGACCAACGTTCCCTAGCGCAGTATAACAAGTGGGTTCGGTCAATACATCCGTATTATTATCTTGATTAAGACGTGACATGGTCGCTACCTGGAGAGAGAGAGAAGAAAACACTCAACGTGCGCTTTTGCAAGATTAGATTGGTTATCAATTTATCTAATCAGGATGTCTCCCACTGTTTTAGTCAAATCTTCCTTCAAACCCTAAAAGGTAAGACTAGCCGGGATTAATTACACCCTACAAGTTCGCCAATCTTTCAGCCAGGCCAGTGCCGGTACTTTGACGGAGGTTCCCCGTGCTTTCGCACGGACCTAATTAAAATAAACCTCGTTTTCCCAGGGGCGTAACCCCGTTAACACCTTTCTAGACACCTGCTTGATCGGCTAATTGTAATGTGTAAAACTCTCCCAGGAGTAACTCTTACTCGCAGCGGGTATCGGGATCCAACTATCTCATAGAAGGTATGCAATCTCATTGCAAATTTCAACAATTCAAATTCCCAATAATATTTTTACCCCTAGCGTCCTATGACCTTGACGCAGGCCAACAAACCATAGTCCGCTAGTCAAGTTCAACCCGTACATTTCCTGATTGAAATAAACCCACCCGCACGACCCTTGACGCAGGCCAACAAAGTCGCATGACTACCCTAATCCAATCACATCGTATGCTGCAGATAAGCACTAGTTAGCTACCGCACACTACGCCTTGATGCAGGCCAACAAACGTAGCACGAATACAAAGTAATACTTATCTGAAACGACGGAGGGCTACGACAGGTTTTTAAGAAAACCCTTTGCTTAATGAACTTGATATCGTTGTAAAATCGAGTGATTTTTTAATGGAATGTTTTTGAGGCCTTTTCTAGTTTTGCTAAAGAGGTCACTCCCGGTGAAGGGATCATTGGCTCTTTCCTCATCGAATAAGGTGCAGGATATTTCACAAATATCACTATGCAAAGCAAAAACTATAAAAACAATCAAAAGACAAACCGAGTTTGTAGCATCTAGTAGTTTCGCTAAAGAGGTCACTCCCGGTGAAGGGATCTCGGCTCTTTCCTTATCGAATAAGGTGCTGGATGTTCTACAAGGAACACCGCTATGCAAAGCAAGAACTAGAGCTACCAGTTTTTAAACAAGTTTCTACAACATCTTTAGGTTTCTTTTATTTCATTAATCTCATTAATGAAGTCCCATTTTTAATTATGCTTCATAAGCATCACATTTGAAACGAAATCTGCAATATAACATATATCTCATATATATAATATAAACATTCGTCTCAGGCAGTAATATGATCTCATCACAGAACATTGCAGCAGAAGAACATATATGAAATATTGGATATACTAGGATGCCCGTGTTTTAATACGAACCTGTATAAAACACGGATTCCATGGTCGCGATGAATAGCCAAACCCACATCCCTAGACCCCTATGAGAGCGACAAGCAACACCGCCAATTCTAGGGTTAGGAGACACGGTCCCGACTTTTCGAGATGGTCTCCCACTGGACCCTAGAACCCGGTTACTTGTGCTCCCTGCCTTGGGTCTACCTAATGCGGAAATGTAAATAATATACAATGGTGATATCATCCTCAGCCCGGAAGTGCCCTAATAAAAGAATATTACATACAAATGAATTTTACATGAATGAAAAAGAAAAACTCTCATCTCACATAAAACCCCCGGCTATTCAGAATGCGACGATCCAATATAACATATCACAGCAACACATAATATCTCATATCATCAACGTAAGCAAGTATGCGTATCCCTATTGTCGTTGATGTATAGCAACGAAGCCGGCGATACACCACATACTACGCTTACGGTCACAGAAAAGAAAGTGTAAAACTACAACAGTTGGAATCCGCAACCTCCTTAGACATCGCATGCCTAACCAAATGAATTTCTTAGACATCTCATGCCTAACAATTATAAACCCCGCATTTTAGTCTCATTATTGAAAACACTTTTCAATATCTAGTCGGGCAATTCAACAAGATTCCCGACATCCTGATCGAATGCTCGTCGCAAACTTTAGTAGACGGCCGCACCCCCGGATGCCGTCGACGAAGTGCACTAAGGCGGAACACTGCTGCCGTGAGCACCCGAACGGATGTTTTTGGCGACGGGGTTCTTCTACAGTCACTTGGTCGGGGCTATGGGGCGTGGCTGTCTATTAAGTTTACCCGACGAGTATCCGCGCTACGTGATTGCGATGGACTTTTGATCGCATCATAATCTCGTGGCAACCGATCATCTGAGACTAAACTGCTAGATTTATAACATTCAAATTAGTTATCTCATAACTACTTGTGGATTCCAAATATTGTATCACATTCTAGATAAATAGACAATGTTAAACTTTCCGATCGAATAATCAAACACCCAAGTTTTCCCAAATAGTTCTCAACACTTGAAATTAGTTTAAAAAACATCCATCACATGCTACAGTACCAATGGTCCAGCCGTAGAAGAGTCAAACCAACGCCTCACATGTGGGAACGCCGTACTGCCCCAAACCCTAAGGTTTAGAGGCAGTTCAAGACGGTCACATAATCGAGTTAAGGTTTGTGTTCTTCTAGAGGGTCCACCGCATTACTTACATGACTAAAACGTTCTTAAACTACGAAAAAATCCAACACTTGGAAATTTGCCGGCAGAGGAAAAAGTGAGTTATTGATATCCGTTCGAACTTTTTTAACACGTTCTAAAATTACCCGGAAAAAACTTAAACGAAGTTAAATTATCCGATCGAATCAACGAATACAAAAGATCTCCAGAAAACTCAACACTTGAGTAGAATTAAAAATTCCCAGAAGCATCAAGAAATAGCTACGGATATTACTGTAGAAAGCACTAACCCTAATTCCCCAGAACGGCGGCAGAACCGCCGCGCAAGCAGGGTATTGCCGCGGTTCCGCGGCGCTTTGAGAGAATTGGGATGTCGTATTTGACATTTATCCTTAGAATTCCCTGCTGATTTTTTTGAGTATTTTTAATGCAGAAAAAATAACATTTTTACAAAATTTCCAGAGAAGGGTAAAAGCCGGGGTTTCAAGGTTCGATCGGACTTTAAACTTCGTCTAGACTTCGCCTAAAGCTCTAGCTTGGCTCTGATACCACTGTAGGGTTACTAGACACTCTCACATGGTTCTATAAGGCATCAACCATGCCCGATTTAAAAATTAGACGTGCCGAACAACCCTAACCAAGATCTTTAAACTAGAGATTAGGCGAAACAAAGCATGTTAAACACTTTAACATCTAAGAGTTTGGGATTACAACCTTTGTAGTCCAGTCCTTCGCTTCATAAGCTCCGAGTAGAAGTCCTTTCGCTGCGATCATTAAATTCCCAGACTCTAGAGAGGCTCCACGAAGAGAAAGATGTAAGCTTGCTTCCGATCTTCGATAACTAAGATGATCTACCTTGAAGTTTGTTCAACACAAGCTCCCACTCACTAAATGAAGTGAACACCGTAATCTAATTGGCAAGAATAGATTAGGATGATGAAGTAGGAATTTAGCTCTCATTTTTTTTCTTTAACTCACTCATTTTCATCACTTCATGAAAAGCTAGAAAGCTTTTTCAAGCAAGAAGAAGGCAGAAGAAGAAGCCATTTATTTTGTGATGAATAATGAAACTCTAGTGAGGTCAGAAATGCAACCATGGGTTAAGTATGAAGACTTTACACATGTAGGGAAACAACTATGGTTAAAGGGTTGGGTTGGGTTAAAGAAATATCACAAAATATCCAAGTCAAAGTCAAAGCTTCAAGAAGCTTCTTGAAAGCATCATGAAAGTTTAACCCTAATCCAAACCTTAACCACATTTAAACTCCACAAAACATGTTGTATTTGTAACCCTAATATGTTACAATATTATATATCACATATACAATATTTACTGTAACAAAATAAAATAATACAATTAACATATATCGCATATATATCAATGTATTACCCGAGTGAGAAAAAGAATCTTTTAGTGAGCTTATATTAGTTAATGTAATTTAATATATCAAATATAAAATTATACATTAAATTATCGAATCAACACTTGATCCGATAATCCGGCCATTTCACAAATAACCGACTAATATAATCTGTATCAGTTCATCGAATCAACACTTGATCCGATGACCCGGCTATATCACATATACCCGGCCGATATCTCATATCGCGAGAATCCAATACGGTATCACATACACGTATTGTTCTCGGTCCCGCACATATCATATATGTGCTCCTACTCCATTCTGCCTGAGCCAAGAAACCTCTGTGTAGGACTCTAAAGAATCATCAATACGCCGGCAGTAGGTGATGATCATATCAAACACCAACAAGCTGCAAGTGGTCAGCTAAACGTAACAGCCACCCAGGTATTGAGCGATCAGAAAATCAACAAGCAAGCCTGTACATTCTCCTGCGAATCCAACCAGTAACACTCCCGTACAGTCCCGTCTCTTTGTCTGATATGTCGCATATCTCGCCTAGGAGTGGAAAACGTCAGACCCTAGTAGCTTGATAAATCGTATCGGTATGAGCTCTATAACAGTTCGAGAAACTACTGATAACATTTACCAGTAAATCTCAGCAACCCTGGCCAGGGGTTTCCAGTTATAGCCAATCAAACACAGCGCAACATCAACTCCCTATACCGAGAGAGACGAATCCCCTACTATCGCTCATTGCCTCCATGTAATTCGGGACTGTACCCAAAAGCAACCTTTTTGCACGCCCTCTTGGACGTGGTATGATGGAAATCAAAGCACAGTGGGAATCACACAAGACTCTATGACGATCTCGGGTCTACAGACTAACCTGTACCAGTGTCACCAGAGAACTGCCATCTGACGTGAGGTATAATACCATTTGGTAGATCTCGGCGAGTCCGTCCAGTGTACCCAGTCTCCACTGAACACCCGTATACCTTCTCTGATGTCAAACACCAATGGATATGTGATCATCCATCGCCCATCATATGGGTCAAGAAGCGCATACGCTAGTCGACTCTGGAGTATCGATGCCCTGTCTCGGTACTCCCACGACTAGGAACATTTGAAGGATGTACTTGACTACTACACTGTCCCCACTAGTATGATCTGCATCATAGTCCTGGTAGTCAAGTATACATCCTAAAGGCTTTATCAATATGTAACATAGAGACAATCAGAGTACATGTTGAGATAAAGTGTATCCAGATAGCATACTATCATGTCGAGCAAGAAAGTCCCCCGTATATATGTCCAAGCATCCACTACAATATATATCGTATGTACAGTAATGGCCTCTAGGGCATACATATAACTAACAAGTTGATGTTGCGCTGTGTTCGATTGGCTGTAACTGGAAATTCCTGGCCAGGGTTGCTGAGATTTACTGGTAAGTGTTATCAGTAGTTTCTCGAACTGTTATGGACCTCATATCGACACGACTTATCAAGCTACTGGGGTCTGACGTTTACCACCCATAGGCGAGATATGCGACATATCAGACGAAGAGACCGGACTGTACGGCAGTGTTACTGATTGGATTCACAGGAGAATGTACAGGCTTGCTTGTTGATCTTCTAATTGCTCAATACCTGGATGGCTGTTACGTTTAGCTGACCGCTTGCAGCTTGTGGGTGTTTGATATGATCATCACCTACTGCCGGCGTATTGAAGATTCTTTAGAGTCCTACACAGAGGTTTACTTGCTCAGGCAAAACAGAGTAGGAGCACATATGTGATATGTACGGGACCGAGAACAATACGTGTATGTGATACCGTATTAGATTCTATCGATATGAGATATCAGCCGGGTATATGTGATATAGCCAGGTCATCGGATCAAGTGTTGATTCGATGAACTGATATAGATTATATTAGTCGGTTATTTATGAAATAGCCGGATTATCGGATCAAGTGTTGATTCGATAATTTAATGTATAATTATATATTTGATATATTATATTACATTAACTAATATTAGCTCACTTAAAGATTCTTTTTCTCACTCGGGTAATACATTGATATATATGTTAATTGTATTAATTTTTTTGTTACAATAAATATTGTATATGTGATATATAATATGGTAACATGTCATGGTTATAAATGCAACATGTTTTGTGGAGTTTAAATGTGGTTAAGGTTTGGATTAGGGTGAAGCTTGCATGAAGCTTCTTGAAGCTTTGACTTTGACTTGGAAATTTTGCAATATTTCCTTAATCCAATCCAACCCTTTAACCATAGTTGTTTCTCTACATGAGTTAAGTCTTCATACTTAACCCATGATTGCATTTCTAACCTCACTAGAGTTTTCATTTATTCATCACAAAAGGATTAGATCTTCTTCTCCATTCTTCTTCCTTGCCTGAAAAGCTTTCTAGCTTTTTGCAAAGTGATGAAAACGAGTGAGAAATAGAAAATAAATGAGAGCTAAATTCCTACTTCATCATCCTCATCTATTCTAGCCACTTAGATTAGGGTGTTCACTTCATTAGCAAGTGAGAGCTTGTGTTAAATAAACTTCAAGGTAGATCATCTTTGTTATCGAAAATCGGAAGCTAGCATGCATCTTTCTCTTCGTGGAGCCTCTCTAGAGTCCGGGAACTTGATGATCGCAGCAAAAGGTCCTCAACACAGAGCTTATGAAGCGAAGGACCGGACTACAAAGGTTGTAATCCCAAACTCTTAGAAGTAAAGTTGTTTTACTTACTATTTGTTTCACCTAATCTCTAGTAAAGATCTTGGTTAGGGTTGTTCGGCACGTCTAAATTTTAAATCGGGCATGGTTGGTGCCTTATAGACCCTTATGAGAGTGCCTAGTAACCCTACAGTGGTATCAGAGCCAAGTTAGAGCATTAGGCAATGTGTGGGCGAAGTATAAAGTCCGATCGAACTCCGAATACCCGATAAAACCTAGTTTCTGGAAAAAATTTCAAAAGTTGACATTTTTCATATTAAAAATACTCAGAAAATTAAGCAGGAAATTCTAAGAATTACATTGAAGTACGGACCACCAACTCATAAATATGACCACGGAACCGCGGCCAAACCACGCGTTTGGCGGCGGTTCGGCGGCTAAACAATGAAGATTGGGCCCACTACTTCAGGTATATATTCTTGGGTCTCTTTTCATTGTTCTGGGAATTTTTAATTCTACTCAAGTGTTGAGTTTTCTGGGATGTATTGGGAACTCGTTGATTCGATCGGAAAGTTTAACTTCATTTATGTTTTTCCGGGTAATTTTAGAATGTGTTAAAAAGTTCGAACGGATATCAATAACTCACTTTTTCCCCTGCCGGAAAATTTCCAAGTGTTGGATTTTTCCATAGTTTAAGATCGTTCTTAGTCGTGCAAGTAACGCGGTGGACCCTCTAGAAGAACACAAACCTTAACTTGATTATTTGACCGTCTGAACTGCCTCTAAACCTTAGGGTTTGGGGCAGTACGGCGTTGCCATATGTGAGGCGTTGGTTTGACCCTTCTACGGCTGGACCATCTGTACTGTGGCATGTGGTGGATACTTTTTGAACTCCGCTCAAGTGTTGAGCTATTTGGGAAATCTTGGGTGTTTGTTTATTCGATCGGAAAGTTTAAGATTGTCTATTTATCTGGAATGTGATACAATTTTTGGAATCCACAAGTAGTTATGAGATAACTAATTTGAATGTTATAAATCTAGCAGTTTAGTCTCAAATGATCGGTTGCCACGGGATTTTGATGTGATCAAAAGTCTGTCGCAATCACGTAGCGTACGCGGATACTCACCGGGTAAACTTAATAGATAGCCACGCCCCATAGCCCCGACCAAGTGACTGTAGGAGAACCCCGTCGCTAAAAGCATCCGTTCGGGTGCTCGCGGCAGCGGTGTTCCGCCTTAGTCCACTTCATCGACGGCATCGGGGGTGCAGCCGTTTACTAAAGTTTTCGACGAGCATTCGATCAGGATGTCGGGAATCTTGCTGAATTGGCCGACTAGATATTGAAAAGTGTTTTCGAGATCGAGGCGGGGTTTATAATTATTAGGCATGCGATGTTTAAGGAATTCATTTGGTTAGGCATGCGATGTCTAATGTGGTTGCGGATTCCAACTGTTGTAGTTTTACACTTTCTTTTCTGTGACCGTAAGTGTAATATGTGGTGTATCGCCGGTTTTGTTGCTATACATCAACAACAATCGGGATACACATACTTGCTTACGTTGATGATATGTGATATTATGTGTTGCTGTGATATGTTATATTGGATCGTCGTGTTTGAATAGCCGGGGTTTTTATGTGAGATGAGAGTTTTTCTTTTTCATTCATTTAAAATTCATTGTATGTAATATTCTTTTATTGGGGCACTTCCGGGCTGAGGATGATGTCACCATTGTATATTATTTACTTTTCCGCATTAGGTTAGACCCAAGACGGGGAGCATAAGTAACCGGGTTCTAGGGTCCAGTGGGAGACCATCTCGAGGAGTCGAGACCGGGTCTCCTAACCCTAGAATTGGCAGTATTGCTTGTCGCTCTCGTATGTTGGAGATAGTGCCCTCAGAGTCAATTATTGGATCACAGGCACGTGATTGCAATGATTGAGGGAGGACCTATCCCGGTAGGACAGTCTTACTCAAGATGATAGTATGCTATCTGGTTTACCTTTATCATCGTGTACTGCTTCAGGTGACCTTACAGGTCGCTATTACACGCTGATAGAGCCCCTAGGATTCTTGCTTGACGACCAGCAGTATGATGGCGATCATATACGTGGGAGCTGGGGTCTATAAGCACATCCTTAAAAGGTCCCTAGTCGTGGGAGTTTCGAGACTGGGCATCGATACTCCATTAGTAGACTAGTGTATACAGTCGAGACCCCGACGAGGGGCAGTGGCCGGTCTCACACGCCACTGGTGTCAGTTGGTTCACCTAAGATGTATACAGGTGCTCATTAGGTTATGAGTACACCGGACAGGACTCGCCGGGAACCTGCTAGTTGGGATTATACCAGACGTCAGATAGCAGTTCCCTGGTGACATGTGTACAGGTTAGTTCATCGACCTGAGATCGTCATTTGTCTCGTGTGTGTTCCCACTGTACTTTGATTACTACCCTACCACGGCTCAAATGAGTCGTGCAAACAGGTTTTAGTTGGGTACAGTCCCGAGCCACATGGAGGCAGTGAGCGGATCTTCAGGGGTTCGTCTCTCCCGGTATTGGGAGTGAGGTCGCGCTGTGTCTAGGAGAGCCATTACACAAAGCCCTCGGCCGAGGCAGGAGATTTACTGGTAGGTATTCCAGTAGTATCTCAGGGTGTTCTGGGCTACACTCCGACACGACTTGTACCGCTTTTGGGGGTCTGACTTTTACCAACCCCCTAAGCCCGCCATGCGATGCTCATAGACGAACGGACCGGACTGTACGGATATTGTCACTGACAGGCTCAGTAGGGTGTCAGGATGAGTTCGCTCATCGACGTCCCTTTTGGTCAATAGCTGGTGGCCCGTCATGTATTGGCTAATACCTCTGACGTGCTAGTGGTTAAATCCACAGCCATAGTATTGACGAGTCTTTAGAGTCCACCACACTTTCAATTACTCAAGCTTTCGGGCGAAACGCTGTAGAGACCGTATGGAGATATGGCAGGGTCCGATCAGATACGTGCGGTATTGCACGGATCAGGGTCGGATAGTTTTGTACTAGTGGCCGTATAGGTATATGGCATGGTTCGATCAGATACGTGCGGTATTGCACGGATCAGGATCGAACGGATATTACTAGTCGGCTTTGGTTTAAGCCGGATCCTAGTTTAGTACAGTGTAGATTTTGTCTCATTGCATTTGTATCCGGTCGGAATACAGATGCGGGTGTGTATGCACAGTATCGGGGTTTTCCTGTAATTTATTACGGGACCAGTTTTCTGGAGTTGCCAGTTTGCATTCCGTTCCGGCCGGTTTTCCTTTGTTCTTTCCCGGCCGGACTTTTCCGATGGAGGGGGTTATTTGCAATTGTGCAAATAACATTTGAGGAGTGGGTTTCTTGCAAATGCTTTGATTATGATAGCATCATTTCTTTTGCACCATAACTTGCATTTATTGTGATAAGAGTGGGTATGGGTTTGATGTAAGTTTATTATGATGATGTTTTTGGATATGGTCACCATTCTCTTTATCCTACCATCACCTCCCTTCATGATTTGCTTTTGCCCTCCACCATTCTCACAATGAGGAGGCCGGCCACTATGTTTAAGAGATGAGAGAAATTTTCATTTTTAGTGTGACACAAAATTTCTTGATCTCATTCTTCTAGTTTTGGAAAAATAAAAGCACCATTTTTCCTTAACCTTATTCCTCCATCAAAGGCAACTACAAACCCCAAATGAGACAAGCATCATCTACACTACATTCTACAGCAAAGCTTGGGCACGTCGACTAGCCAGCTTCGTACCCGAGTTGCCTCGGTATTGAGGTGGGAGCCCGTAAAAGATACAGACGATGTGGTGCCCTTCCGGCAAGGAGGCGACGACCGGAGTTTCCGCGGGAGATCGGGACGATGACGAGAAGACCGGAGGACTCGGATCACTCGGTATATCTCAAACCCCATCTCTAGTTAGCTAGTATAGGTTAATGTTTTCGATCCGGGTAATTGTCCGTGGTAGTGCCAGTTTCCAAGTAAGGAAAATTTTGATTCCGCATTTTGGCCTCGGATAGACGGCCGGGGCGCTGCCGTGGCGCAACATGGTATTAGAGCCACGCCATTAACCTTGTCTAGCTTGTTCTAATGCGTTTTACTTATCCGATCGACCAAAATTCCAAAACTTGCATTTTTGTTCACATCAGTTTTCTGTTGAAATTTTTTGAAGTCCAAAAATTTTTCAGGTTGTCTCAGAATGATGTGCAGGGAGTTATAAGAACACTGGAAAAGTTCGACAACACGATCCCTCCGTACGACCGCGGAACCTCGGCCATTACCACTCTGGAGGCCGCGGATCCGCCGCATGAATGAGGGATCATGTCATCATTTTTTTGCAGTGGGCTTGTGGGCTAAAAATAGGGGTTTTGGAATATTAAAAATTGGGCCCAGAATTTCTGTTAGTGCTACAGTATTGCTTGGGGGCCCACTTGTTAATTTTTGATCGATCGGATATTTTAAACACATTATTTCACAGTATTTACATTATATCTGCGACCGTGAATGTCACTTGATCGGTAAATCCTGTCTAACTGCTATAGCCCGGTTAGACGGATTTGCGAACGTGATTTTCACGTTGATGTTCTGTGTTTATGCTGTGTTGTTGCGGATCGGTCGTGGGGGATAGCCTGGATGCAATGCTAGTACAGTTTTGTTTTATATGTACATTTGATATTGCGGGGCGAGCGTCCGACATGTGGACTGCCGTCACTGCCTGTTTGTATTATTCTTTTGGGGCACGACCTGGTTGCGGTCGATGTGCCCGGTGTATGTATATTTTACTTTCTGTACTAGGATTGCCCCGCGGTGGGGTGCACGGATAGCCGGGTTCTGGAGGGCAACAAGCCCGCATCTCATGGCATTGGGACGGAGGGGGCTTCACTCCAGGATTGGCGGGCTATTCGCCGCACTCGTAGGGGGTACAGGTTGATCCAGGAGGGGTGCCCGAGTTACCGGATTCCGTGAAGTGCTGGGTGGTCCATTCACGTTGCTGAAGGGGGCTGCCTCGCTTCTGGTTTTGGCGGGTGACTTGCCGCGCCCGTAGGGGTCTAGGTTTTCATTGCACAGGCTATCCACACGACCAGGGGAACGTCGGGTTTCAGCAGCGGCTCTGTGAAACCCGGGGCTTCCAGATATCTGTATTGTTCTGTGATGCTGTATATTTCTGTGATGTTGCATTTTATCACGCCTTGAGCGAAAAACTATATATTGGTATATATATTAGTAGATGTTGTATATGTTTTTCATCCGCGCTAGTCCAGTCCCCGCTCTGCCGTTAGTTAGCTAACCTAACGGGTGATGACGGGACCCAGTGGTGAATGCGGATGGCATATACGTACGTCAGTATATTTTCGTTCTTTGTAGTGTGATCAATTGATGGGACTGCATTGATTCGGATCAATGCAAGATAAGCAAACCTAATCTGATGTTGTTGGAACACTTTTCAAAAAGCTGTTATTGCAAGGACGTTCACTTTTGTTTTGCATCGTGGTATTCATTTGGAATATCCTGCTCCTCAGTCGACGAGGCAAGGGCCGAGATCCCTTCACCGGGAGTGACCCCTTGGACAGAAGTTTGCGTCAGGGCATTAACTTCACTATAGCCGATTACTTTTGCTTTGCATCGTGGTATTCAGTTGGAATATCCTGCACCTCATTCTACGGGGAAAGAGCCGAGATCCCTTCACCGAGAGTGACCTCTTTAGTAAAGGTTTTCGTCACTATATTTTCTAAAAAGGCTATGCATTTCCTTCAACGATATCAAGTTCATTACGTTAAAGGTTTTTCGCCAAAAACCATTCGTAGCCCTCCGTCATTTCTTATGGGTATTATTTAGTATTCGTGCTGCGTTTGTTGACCCCGTCAAGGCGTAGTGTACGGTAGCTAAGTGGTGCTTGTTTGTTGCATAAATGGGATTGATTAGGACAGTCGTGCGGCCTTGTTGACTCCGTCAAGGGCACGTACGGGTGGGTTTAATGCAATCCAGATAATGACGGGTTGAACTTGACTAGGACTCTTTGATTTGTTGACTCCGTCAAGATCACTTGAGTCCTAGGGGTAAAAACATCACATCGGGAGTTTCAAAAGAACTGAAACTTGCCAGACATGCGCATACCTTCTGGAGTGTGGTGACGTGAGTGGATTCCGTCACGTTATCATGCGATGATAGTTGGATCCCGATTCCCACTGATGAGTTGGTTTACTCCTCGGGTGACCCCGACTAATTCTTCTTTCAGGTTTGGAGGAGAATTTGAGGTACAGTGGGAGGTTTCCAGATTAGACAATGTGATAACCATTCTGATCTAGGTTAGAGTGCACGCTGAGTGTTTCTTTTCTCTCTCTCTTTGGCAGCGACCATTGACCCGACCCTGGACTATGACTCAGTGACCAAGTTGACCGAACCTTCTTAACACAGGCTTTTGGATTGTCAGAGTTGCAAACCTCATTGCCACTCCTACCTTTACCCTTTTCTCCAGGACACCCCGTATTACTACGAACGTCCACTTCCATTGGACAAAACCATCGTATGGTTATATACGAACTCGAAGGACTTCGAGGATGGTTTCTGGTTCTGGAGAAAACGAATAGGATTATTCAGTTGTCTTTTCTTTTCACCTTCTCTCATTACGAGTATTCCTTGGTTTAGGAGATAGTACACCTATTATGCAAATTGGATAGTCTTCTTCCAAACCTTAGGCTAGTACCGAACGGTGGGGAATGAAGAAAACCAATTAGCATAACGATGGTGTGCAGAAGGTATTAAGTTAAGACAAAGAAATGGATTAGTAAGAGGGCAAAGTAAATTGCGACTGCTATTCACGACCAAACCGAGTATTTCTTCGCCAATCCTAAATCACCTTTGTATTTCTCCAGGACACTCCGTATCACTACGAAGATCCCAAGTTTTTGGATACTCCATCGTATGGTTATATACGAACTCGAAAGGAACTTGTTCCAGTTCGGGGATGGATTCTGGTCCAGGAGAAATAGGAATACGGTTTATTCGGTTGTCTTTTCTCTTCACCTTCTCTCGCATTGCGAGTGCTCCTAGGATTAGGACAGTACACCCATTATGCTTATTGGATAGTCTTCTTCCAAACCATAGGCTGGTGCCGAACGGTAGGGAAGGAAGAAAACCATTTGGCCTAAAGGGTTGTGCAGACGGTAATGACTAAAGACATATAAAGGGATTTGGACAGATGGCAAAGAGATATACGGTTACAGTTGTGAATCTGGATAATGGTAGAGGCATTACTAGGAATACCAGGATACCCTATCGAAACATTTCAATGTTTCAGTTCAACTGTGTGCTGTTAAAAGAAAACTGATTTCCCGATTAGACACTTGCTCCAGGGTATGTATTTACCAGGTTTGATTCTCACATCTGTATGGTTTTACAGATGATGAGTGGGAGTAAGTTATTGGGAATAGGGTGATCATCCTCATTATATCGGGATTCTTTGTAATCGGTGATATTTGAGGAGATCACCTGGGCTGTTTGCCGGTCGGCAAATATTTGGTTTTGAATATCCGCTGTTGTGCACCAATTTCAAATTGGTATATCTGTACGTCTATTTTCATAGAGTGAGATATACCTTTTGATATTATGTCGAGGACATTTACCTATATCAGTGGATGGTTAGGTAAGGAGCATTAAACAGCGGTGTAATTCTTCTTAACCATAAGTACAGTTTTCAACCTACGACGCACTGTGAAAGAGTTGTTAGACTCAGCGGACTTATACAGAGTATTGTATGTTGTCCAGTGTCCATTAGGACAGAGGGGTTGGTCCTCATACTATATTCTGTTTACCTTTAACTTCTCTAGTTCTTAGACATGTGTTTCGTAGAAACACAGGGTCTAAGTTTTGAGGAGTTATAGGTATTTGAATAGAGTAGAGAACCAGGTGTAGCAAGTATCGGGATTCTTCAAAGTGATCGAAGATGTAGATACTTGTGTATGGTATTCAGTTGATAGTAATGATAAAGAGAAATTGCTTCTCTTTCAGGTTACTCATAATTGGAAGCATTCCTAAGTTGAGTAACGCTGATCGGCCGCTCTCCATTTAGTTGACATGCACTGGACATAGCTGCATGATTTGAATCTGGTTCATTTAAATCAGTGCCTCTGGTTCTATATTGGATATAGAACAGTTCATATCTTAACGATGTTAAGGTACGGGGAGTTGTCCGGCTTATGATTAAAACCAGACACTGGACAACTCAAGGCACGTTTCTGTAATGGCTGTTTGTGGGTTGACCCAGGCTATGACGAGGGTTGACTTTCTACCATCTGGAAGATAATTAGTGATATTGTTATTAACTCGCCACATTTTAAAAAGAAATGGTTTTTTTTTCAGAAAACAGCAGTGGGAGTATGGTAGAACTGGAAGCGATTCCAGAACCGTAAACGATTACTGAAGATTTGATAAGGAACCTAAAGATTCAATCTGATTTGACATTCCATTGGCCACTCCGCAGATACGGTGGGTAACTTCAGGCACCCGAGAGGTACTCCGGTAGCCTCAAGGACGGTGACAGGGAAGTTCTTGTTTACCCACACTTGCCATTGTTGTTGTTCCAGGCTGTGAGACCCGGCAGGAGGATGAGTATAGCGTCGTTCTAAACTAGCTTTAGAAGTGCACGTCTATATGACTCTGCCAGAGGGTTGTCGTAGTCAGTGGGAGCAGCGGAAGCATTGGTGGACATCAGGCTTATGTCTATTTATAGACTAAAGCAGATATACCGGAGATAGATCATCTATTTCTGATGTGAAGTCATAGGTTTGACTTCATCAGAATAGGGGATGGATCTGTTAAGAAGGTAGTAGGGTGTGATGTCCTGGTATTTGATGACATACACAGAGTAGGAAGTGATATTCCTATACTACGATCGGTTATATTTTGGTTGTCACACAGTGTTTTCTCCACACAGGACTTGGATATTATATCAGACATTCTGGTTACTAGATCTATAATTTTAGATCTAGATTTGGGTGGTTTCCTAATCTGGGTACCTTGACCGCATTCTATGAGTATTTAGAATGGACGACTCCTGGCACGGTAGTACACCTGCAGGTGATGGAGTCACCCTCTCTAAAGGTGTCTTATAGACTAAAGTAGAGAGGGATGTGCATGATTGGCAGATCACTTGCTTAGGCAATTGAGTCAATCATGAGATGTCAAGTACTACACCAGATGTTGTTCTTGCAGTAGATGCAATAAGTTGATATTGATCCAATCTTGGAGGAACAGTCGGAAGCAGTTTTAGAACATAAGTGAATGTTCTAGGGATATGATAACGGCTGCCTCCTTTAGGAGACGGTTATCACTCCAGGCTTCCAAGGTGACATGGACGACAAGGAGGTTGTCAGAGTTATAGTTCTCCCTCTGACGAGGGACAGTATTCTGGACAGGTGATCCAGGCAAATACTGAGGGAGGCATGGCGCAGGTTACTGATTAAGTTCAGTTGACGATACAGTCTAAGAAGTTTGGACTTGGAGTTCATTTATGAGCTGGGTCCCATCAGACATCCAGACATTCTAAGACAGGTATTGCTCATTTCGGGAGATGGCTTTCTCCGCGAACTTGAGATTTAGAGAGAGACATAGAAAGAAACATCTAGGCGGATCCACTCTCTGAGGCTATTCCTCGAACGCAATAGTTTCGCAAACAGGCTTTGTGCGACTGACTAGTAGAGGAGTTGGGTGTTCGGTATCACACGGGCTGTGAGTATGCGACATCGCAATAATTAGCCTTGAGTGCAAGTGGGAGATTGTTGGAGATAGTGCCCTCAGAGTCAATTATTGGATCACAGGCACGTGATTGCAATGATTGAGGGAGGACCTATCCCGGTAGGACAGTCTTACTCAAGATGATAGTATGCTATCTGGTTTACCTTTATCATCGTGTACTGCTTCAGGTGACCTTACAGGTCGCTATTACATGCTGATAGAGCCCCTAGGATTCTTGCTTGACGACCAGCAGTATGATGGCGATCATATACGTGGGAGCTTGGGTCTATAAGCACATCCTTAAAAGGTCCCTAGTCGTGGGAGTTTCGAGACTGGGCATCGATACTCCATTAGTAGACTAGTGTATACAGTCGAGACCCCGACGAGGGGCAGTGGCCGGTCTCACAAGCCACTGGTGTCAGTTGGTTCACCTAAGATGTATACAGGTGCTCATTAGGTTATGAGTACACCGGACAGGACTCGCCGGGAACCTGCTAGTTGGGATTATACCAGACGTCAGATAGCAGTTCCCTGGTGACATGTGTACAGGTTAGTTCATCGACCTGAGATCGTCATTTGTCTCGTGTGTGTTCCCACTGTACTTTGATTACTACCCTACCACGGCTCAAATGAGTCGTGCAAACAGGTTTTAGTTGGGTACAGTCCCGAGCCACATGGAGGCAGTGAGCGGATCTTCAGGGGTTCGTCTCTCCCGGTATTGGGAGTGAGGTCGCGCTGTGTCTAGGAGAGCCATTACACAAAGCCCTCGGCCGAGGCAGGAGATTTACTGGTAGGTATTCCAGTAGTATCTCAGGGTGTTCTGGGCTACACTCCGACACGACTTGTACCGCTTTTGGGGGTCTGACTTTTACCAACCCCCTAAGCCCGCCATGCGATGCTCATAGACGAACGGACCGGACTGTACGGATATTGTCACTGACAGGCTCAGTAGGGTGTCAGGATGAGTTCGCTCATCGATGTCCCTTTTGGTCAATAGCTGGTGGCCCGTCATGTATTGGCTAATACCTCTGACGTGCTAGTGGTTAAATCCACAGCCATAGTATTGACGAGTCTTTAGAGTCCACCACACTTTCAATTACTCAAGCTTTCGGGAGAAACGCTGTAGAGGCCGTATGGAGATATGGCAGGGTCCGATCAGATACGTGCGGTATTGCACGGATCAGGGTCGGACAGTTTTGTACTAGTGGCCGTATAGGTATATGGCATGGTTCGATCAGATACGTGCGGTATTGCACGGATCAGGATCGAACGGATATTACTAGTCGGCTTTGGTTTAAGCCGGATCCTAGTTTAGTACAGTGTAGATTTTGTCTCATTGCATTTGTATCCGGTCGGAATACAGATGCGGGTGTGTATGCACAGTATCGGGGTTTTCCTGTAATTTATTACGGGACCAGTTTTCTGGAGTTGCCAGTTTGCATTCCGTTCCGGCCGGTTTTCCTTTGTTCTTTCCCGGCCGGACTTTTCCGATGGAGGGGGTTATTTGCAATTGTGCAAATAACATTTGAGGAGGGGGTTTCTTGCAAATGCTTTGATTATGATAGCATCATTTCTTTTGCACCATAACTTGCATTTATTGTGATAAGAGTGGGTATGGGTTTGATGTAAGTTTATTATGATGATGTTTTTGGATATGATCACCATTCTCTTTATCCTACCATCACCTCCCTTCATGATTTGCTTTTGCCCTCCACCATTCTCACAATGAGGAGGCCGGCCACTATGTTTAAGAGATGAGAGAAATTTTCATTTTTAGTGTGACACAAAATTTCTTCATCTCATTCTTCTAGTTTTGGAAAAATGAAAGCACCATTTTTCCTTAACCTTATTCCTCCATCAAAGGCAACTACAAACCCCAAATGAGACAAGCATCATCTACACTACATTCTACAGCAAAGCTTGGGCACGTCGACTAGCCAGCTTCGTACCCGAGTTGCCTCGGTATTGAGGTAGGAGCCCGTAAAAGATACAGACGATGTGGTGCCCTTCAGGCAAGGAGGCGACGACCGGAGTTTCCGCGGGAGATCGGGACGATGACGAGAAGACCGGAGGACTCGGATCACTCGGTATATCTCAAACCCCATCTCTAGTTAGCTAGTATAGGTTAATGTTTTCGATCCGGGTAATTGTCCGTGGTAGCGCCAGTTTCCAAGTAAGGAAAATTTTGATTCCGCATTTTGGCCTCGGATAGACGGCCGGGGCGCTGCCGTGGCGCAACATCGTAGGGGTCTAGTGATGTGGGTTTGTCTATTCATCGCGACCGTGGAATCCGTGTTTTATACAGGCTCGTATTAAAACACGGACGTCCTAGTATATCCAATATTTCATATATGTTCTTTTGCTGCAATGTTCTGTGATGAGATCATATTACTGCCTGAGACGAATGCTTATATTATACATATGAGATATATGTTATATTGCAGATTTCGTTTCAAATGTGATGCTTGTGAAGCATAATAAAATGGGACTTCATTAATGAGATTAATGAAACTAAAAGAAACCTAAAGATGTTGTAGAAACTTGTCTCAAAAACTGGTAGCTCTAGTTCTTGCTTTGCATAGCGGTGTTCCTTATAGAACATCCAGCACGTTATTCTATAAGGAAAGAGCCGTGATCCCTTCACCGGGAGTGATCTCTTTAGCAAAACTGGCAGATGCTACAAACTCGGTTTATCTTTTGATTGTTTTTATAGTTCTTGCTTTGCACTGTGGTATTTGTGAAATATCTTGCACCTTATTCGATAAGGAAAGAGCCGAGATCCCTTCATCGGGAGTGACCTCTTTAGCAAAACTAGAAAAGGCCTCAAAAACATTCCATTCAAAATCACTCGATTCTACAACGATATAAAGTTCATTACGCAAAGGGTTTTCTTAAAAACCTGTCGTAGCCCTCCGTCATTTCAGATAAGTAGTATTTAGTATTCGTGCTGCGTTTGTTGACTTAGTCAAGGCGTAGTGTGCGGTAGCTATTTATGCTTATCTGCAAAAGCATATGATGCGATTGGATTAGGGTAGTCGTGCGGCCTTGTTGACTTAGTCAAGGGTCGTGCGGGTGGGTTTAATTCAATCAGGAAATGACGGGTTGAACATTACTTGCGGTCTATGGTTTGTTGACTTAGTCAAGGTCATAGATCGCTTGGGGCAAAATTTTATTGGGAATTTCATGTGTTGAAATTTGCAATGAGATTGCACACCTTCTATGAGAGAGTTGGATCCCGATACCCACTGCGAGTAAAAGTTACTCCTGAGAGAGTTTTACACATTACAATTAGCCGATCAAGTAGGTGTCTAGAAAGGTGTTAACGGGGTTACGCCCGTGGGAAAATGAGGTTTATTTTAATTAGGTCCGTGCGAAAGCACGGGGAACCTCCCTCAAAATACCGGCACTGCCTTGGCTGAAAGATTGGCGAACTTGTAGGGTGTAATTAATCCCGGCTAGTCTTTCCTTTTAGGGTTTGAAGGAAGATTTGACTAAAACAGTGGGAGACATCCTGATTAGATATATTAATAACCAATCTAATCTTGCAAGAGCATACGCTGAGTGTTTTCTTCTTTCTCTCTCCAGGTAGCAACTATGTTACGCCTTAATCAAGATAATAATACGGATGTATTGACCGAACCCGCTTGTTATACTGCGCTAGGGAACGTTGGTCCCTCTCCAACTTATAATTGTTATAAGACAGAACAGGAAATTGGGGATTACCAGAATTCCCGTGCCGCCCAAACGAAGAAAGTGCATGTTGATGCATCATCTTCGGGTATGTTCATTACCGAGAACTGTTTCTCAGTATCCTTTACGTCCTGGGTATGAAATACCGGATCAGGATCCCGCAAATGTAATTTGTTACATGGGCTAAAGATAGGTAGAGACCTGAGAACGGGTGATAAGTTTCATGAGTTGGAAATGATGCAAGTATTGCAGCCAAGTCTGTTGGCAGTTATCACCCTGTATTACCAGAATACATTGATTCTGAACGAATGTTATTAGATACCGAACCTGATATACAACATCATATCAGTCTCTTTATTAGTAAAGAAGGATATAATTTTGTATTGTTGGATAATGTTTTGAACATTTCCTATATCAAGAGTTGAACGGTTCAGGCACGTTATCTAAAAGCATAGACGTTCTAAATCAAACCACGGTTCTTACGTACAGAGCACACATAAGAGGAAGAGTTCAGAAATGAACGAATCCTTCTTGAGGCATTGTAGACTAGGTCATATCGATGCGACCCGACTAGCTAAAGTTACATAAAGATGCATATTCAAATTAGTTTGGATTTACAACTTGTAAAACTTGCCAGTCATGTCACAAAAATAAGATGACCACATCTCCGTTTATTGGAAACAGAGAAAGAGTTAGTGAACTCTTGGGATTGATACATGCTGATGTATGAAGGTCCCCTTTCTACACATGCCAAGACCGGTTCTTTGTACTTCATTACATTCACTGATGATCTCTCAAGATTCAGACATATGTTCCTGTTGAAACACAAGTCCGAAACTTTTGAGATAATCACAGAATATAAGTTAGAAGTAGAGAACCAAAACCGGGTACAAGTATTATATCCTTTGATGAGATCAAGGAGGAGAATACTTGAGCATGGAATTCCTGGACTATTCTAAAGGAGAATGGGATTCTCTCTCAGCATCACTCCTCCGTATGCACCACAGCACGTCGGTATATCGGGGCGGAGCAATTACACCCTATGTGATATGGTGGGCTCTATGATGAGTACTACTGAGTTGCCTATTTTCTTGTGGGGTTATGCACTTGAGAAGATGCATACCTATTGAATAGGGTTCTAATCAAATCAGATGCCTGCCCCTCCATATATGATATGGTATGAGAAGAGCCCATCTCTTAAAGATGTTAAGATTTGGGGTTGTCCGGCCTATGTCTAAAAACAAAATCCGGACAAGCTCGAGGCAAGGTCAGTTCTGTGGAAGTTTGTTGGATATCCCAAGCATTCGCAAGGGAATATCTTCTACCAAACTGGGGAACAAAAGGTGTTTTTGTTTCTCAGCATGCCACCTTTGTGAAAGGGAATTTCTTGTAAAAAAATTAGTGGTCATGAGGTAGAACTGGAAGGAGTTCCAGCTATACAAACTGCAACTAATGATTTGGTAAATCCAAAGGATTCAATAGTATCCAACGAACCTCAGCCTCTCTGTCGATCTAGTAGGGTTCCTCACCCACCTAAGAGATACTTCGGTTACTCTATGACAGTGGGAGTGAGGATTGCATCATGAGATGATGACCCACTTGTTTCGAGCAGGCCATCAGGAGTGGGGACTCTGTGAAAATGGCTGGATGCTTAGCGATCTGAGATGGAATCCTTATACACCAACTAAGTATGGACTTTGGTAGCTTTATCTGAAGGGTTAAATCCCCATCAGGAGCAAGTATATCTTGAGAAGATTACTTGATGTACATGGAAAAGTTGAGACTTTCAAAGCTATGCTTAATTCCATCCAGATCCTACTTGCCACGACTACATACCATAACTACGATATCTGGCGGTTGGTGTCATGACTGCTTTTCTAAATATTGATTTGGAAGAGAGCGTCTATAAGTACACAGCCAGAGGGCTTCGTAGACAGAGGGTGCAGTAGAAACGTGTGCAAGATGTTTTATGTGATACATCAAGCATCGCGGAGTTTGAACATCTGTTTTGATGGGGTAGTCAATGAGTTTGACTTCATCAAAATGGTAGATGAACCTTGTATATATAAAAAGGTAGTAGAGAGTATAGTGATGATCCTCGTATTGTACGTGGATGACATACCCTTGATAGGGAACGAGTTTCCTATGCTACGCTCGGTCAATCTCCGCTTATCATAAGGATTCTCCATATAGGATCAAAGTGATACCTCCTAAATCCTAGATTTTATATCTATGAGATAGATCTAAATGGATGTTAGGATTCTCACTAATTATAGTGAGATGGTATCAATCGATCCTGGGGAGAATCACTGGAAAAGTTCCAAGGTGATAAGGACGACTGAATGTCAGTCGCAGGCATTGTCTTTACCCTCAATGGAGGGACGGTATGTTGGAAGAATTCCAAGCTAGATACCGTGACTTACTAGACGATTAAAGGCAAGATACGTCATTACCAAGGGTGCTACCAAAGAGGCAGTCTGGATATATATAAGTTCATGAGATGAACTTCGTTCCAACCATTGTGTGACAATGGAGTTATGGCTTTGACCTAGAAACCCCCGTCCCATCACAAATCCAGATATAATTCTTAGGCAGTATCGCCTGATCATGGAGATGGTTGATCTCCAGGGAGATCGAGGTTAGGAGAGTAGACAAAGAGGACAACAGCGCGGATCCACTCACAAAGGCCTGTTTCCTAGTAGAGACTTTTATGGGATGGTTGAGTATGATATACTTCAACCACAGCTGATTGTTGGGTATGCGATACCACAACAAATGGCCCTAGTGCAAGTGGGAGATTGTTAGTTATATGTATGCCCTAGTGGCCATTACTGTACATACGTTGTATATTGTACTGGATGCTTGGACATATATAGGGAGAACTTTCTTGCTCGACATGATAGTATGCTATCTGGTCACTCTTTATCTTAATATGTACTCTGATTGTCTCTATGTCACATGTTGATAAAGCCCTTAGGATGAGTACTTGACTACCAGGACTATGATGCAGATCATACTAGTGCGGACAGTGTAGTCGCCAAGTACATCCTTCAAATGTTCCTAGTCGTGGGAGTACCGATACAGGGAATCGATACTCCAGAGTAGACTAGCGTATGCGCTTCTTGACCCATATGATGGGCGATGGATGATCCCATATCCATTGGTGATTGACATCAGAGAAGGTATACGGGTGCTCAGTGGAGATTGGTTACACTGGACGGACTCGCCGAGAACTCCCAGATGGTATTATACCTCACGTCAGATGGCAGTTCTCTGGTGACACTGGTACAGGTTAGTCTGTAGACCCGAGATCGTCATAGAGTCTTGTGTGATTCCCACTGTGCTTTGATTTCCATCATACCACGTCCAAGAGGGCGTGCAAAAAGGTGGCTTTTGGGTACTGTCCCGAATCACATGAAGGCAATGAGCGATAGGAGGGGTTTCGTCTGTCCCGGTATAGGGAGTTGATGTTGCGCTGTGTTCGATTGGCTATAACTGGAAATCCCTGGCCAGGATTGCTGAGATTTACTGGTTAGTGTTATCAGTAGTTTCTCGAACTGTTATGGACCTCATATCGACACGACTTATCAAGCTACTGGGGTTTGACGTTTACCACCCCTAGGCGAGATATGCGACATATCAGACGAAGAGACCGGACTGTACGGGAATGTTACTGATTGGATTCATAGGAGAATGTACAGGCTTGCTTGTTGATCTTCTAATTACTCAATACCTGGGTGGCAGTTACTTTTAGCTGACCGCTTGCAGCTTGTGGGTGTTTGATATGATCATCACCTACTGTCGATGTATTGACGATTCTTGAGAGTCCTACACAGAGGTTTACTGGCTCAGGAAAAACGGAGTAGGAGCACATATGTGATATGTGCGGGACCGAGAACAATACGTGTATGTGATACCGTATTAGATTCTCGCGATATGAGATATCGGCCGGGTATATGTGATATAGCCGGGTCATCGGATCAAGTGTTGATTCGATGAACTGATACAGATTATATTAGTCGGTTATTTATGAAATAGCCGGATTATCGGATCAAGTGTTGATTCGATAATTTAATGTATAATTATTTATTTAATATATTATATTACATTAACTAATATTAGCTCACTTAAAGATTCTTTTTCTCACTCGGGTAATATATTGATATATATGTGAAATATGTTAATGGTATTATTTTTTTTGTTACAATAAATTTTGTATATGTGATATATAATATTGTAATATGTCATGGTTATAAATGCAATATGTTTTGTGGAGTTTAAATGTGGTTAAGGTTTGGATTAGGGTTAAGCTTGCATGAAGCTTTCAAGAAGCTTCTTGAAGCTTTGACTTTGACTTGGATATTTTATGATATTTCTTTAACCCAACCCAACCCTTTAACCATAGTTGTTTCTCTACATGGGTTAAGTCTTCATACTTAACCCATGGTTGCATTTCTAACCTCACTAGAGTTTTCATTTATTCATCACAAAAGGATTAGATCTTCTTCTTCCTTCTTCTTTCTTGCATGAAAAGCTTTCTAGCTTTTTGCAAAGTGATGAAAATGAGTGAGAAATAGAAAATAAATGAGAGCTAAATTCCTACTTCATCATCCTCATCTATTCTAGCCACTTAGATTAGGGTGTTCACTTCATTAGCAAGTGAGAGCTTGTGTTAAAGAAACTTCAAGGTAGATCATATTTGTTATCGAAGATCAGAAGCTAGCATGCATCTTTCTCTTCGTGGAGCCTCTCTAGAGTCCGAAAACTTGATGATCGCAGCGAAGGGACCTCAACACGGAGCTTATGAAGCGAAGGACTGGACTATAAAGGTTGTAATCCCAAACTCTTAGAAGTAAAGTTGTTTACTTGCTATTTGTTTCACCTAATCTCCAGTAAAGATCTTGGTTAGGGTTGTTCGGCATGTCTAAATTTTAAATCGGGCATGGTTGATTACTTATAGACCCTTGTGACAGTGCCTAGTAACCCTACACTGTCTTGCTCTAACATATTGATAAAGTCCTTAGGATGTATACTTGACTACCAGGACTATGATGGAGATCATACTAGTGGGGCCAAGGGTTGTCCACAAGTACAGCCTATAATTGTTCCTAGTCGTGGGAGTATCGAGATAGGGTATCGATACACCGGAGTAGACTAGCGTATATGCTTCTTGACCCATATGATGGGCGATGGATGTTCCCACATCCATTGGTGTTTGACATCAGAGAAGGTATACGGGTGCTCAGTGGAGACTGGGTACACTGAACGGACTTGTCGAGAAGTCTTAGATGGTATTATACCTATCGTCGGATAGCAGATCGCTAGTGACTCTCATACAGGTTAGTCTGTAGACCCGAGATCGTCATAGAGTCTTGTATGATTCCCACTGTGCTTTGATTTCCACCATACCACGGTCAAGAGATCATGCAAAAAGGTGGTTTTTGGGTACAGTCCCGAGTCACATGGAAGCAATGAGCGATAGTAGGGGTTTCGTCTCTCCCGGTATTGGGAGTTGATGTTGCGCTATACTCGATTGGCAATAACAGGAAATCCCTGGCCAGGGTTGCTGAGATCTATTGGTAAGTGTTATCAGTAGTTTCTCGAACCGTTATGGACCTTGCATCGGCATGATTTATCAGGCTATTGGGGTCTGGCATTTTACCACACCCTGGCTGTGATATGTGACATATCTGATGAAGAGACCGGACTGTACGGTAGAGTTACTGATTGGATTCGCAGGAGTATGAGCAAGCGTGCTTATTGATCTTCTTATCACTCAATACCCGGGTGGCCGTTACGTTTAGCAGACCGCTTGCGGCTTGTGGTTACTTACTACATGGAAAGTAGTATAGGATGAAGAAGTAGGAAGTGGTCTCACTTTAGAATTGATTTTCTCACACTTTTTCTCATAACTCCATTAGAGCTAGAAAGCTTTTGAGGAGGAAGAAAAAGAAGAAGATGAACTCCAATGAATAATTCATCCAAATGAATTATGTAACCATGGGCGAGTTAAAGATATCATGCTTAACTCATGTAGAGAATTAACCAAGGTGTGAGGTTAAGGGTTGGGTTAACTAATATCTTAAGAGATGCCAAAAGAGTGGACTTTGTCAAAGTTTCTACAAGCTTCATGAAAGCTTGACAACTTTGACTAAGTCATGCTCTTTTGTTAATCTTTTAAGAAATAAACAAACCCTAATTTAACCTAATCATGGTATAAGTCTCATACACCCATCTTACATGTATCATCAACCATGACACAATGTATGTACACAAACATACATATCACATATGTACAATGTGAACAAAAAGTGAGAAAACAAATCATAAGTGAGCTAATACTAGTTAATGTAATGTTATATATCAAATATATAATTATACATTAAATTATTAAATCAACTCTTGATTTAATAATCCGGCTATAACCGACTAATATCATGTGTAACAACTTATCGAATCAACACTTGATCCGATAACCCAGCTATATCGCATATAACCGATCAATGTCACTAATCGGGAGAATAGAATACGGTATCACATATCATATTAATCTCGGTCCCGTACATATCACATATGTGCTTCTACTCCGTTTCGCTTGAGCCAGGAAACCCCTGTGTAGGACTCTAAAGACTCGTCAATACGCCGGCAATAGGTGATGATCATATCAAACACCAACAAGCTGCAAGCGGTCTGCTAAACGTAACGGCCTCCCGGGTATTGAGCGATCAGAAGATCAACAAGCAAGCCTGCTCACTCTCATGCGAATCCAGACAGTAACACTACCGTACAATCCGGTCTCTTCGTCTGATATGTCGCATATCTCGTCTAGGGGTGGTAAACGTCAGACCTCAGTAACTCGATAAGTCATGTCGATATGAGGCTCCTAACGGGTCGAGAAAATATGATAACACTTACCAGTATATCTCTGAAGCTGCCTTGGCCAAGGACTTCCTGTTATAGCCCATCGAGCACTGCGCAACATCAACTCCCTATACCGGGAGAGACGAAACCCCTCATATCGCTCATTGCCTCCATGTGACTCGGGACAGTACCCAAAAGCCACCTTTTGCACGTTCTCTTTGAAGGGTTCCTAGGCACTCTAATGGAGTCTCACAAGTGATCAAACATGCACAAATCAAAAAATTCTTTGTGCCTACAAACCCTAATACGGATCGTTAACTAGAAATCAAGGCGATGCAAGCAAGTAAACGGAAATATAGCTAAAGGGAAGGGGCTACAACCTTTATAGATCCGGTCCTCCACCTCCTAGGCTCCGCGATGAAGTATCCTCGCTGTACAAATTGGATCTTGGGCTCTAGCATCGGCTTCATCGGAGAAAAAGCGGGCTAGGTCATCGACGACGATGCCGAAGATGATCTACGTCGAGGCATCGCTAGATCAAGCTCCAACTTCACCAAGTCAAGAAAACTTGTGAAGGAAACACCCTATACTACTTGGCAAGAGGTAGAGGATGAAGAAATAGGAAGTGGGTAGACTTTAGTTTTGGATTTCTCACACTTTTTCATCAATCACCATTGATGTAGCAAGCTTTCTTCATGGAAGAAGAAGATGAAGAAGAAGAAGATAAGTTATGTAAAATAGATAAATAAATCAATACTTATCATTTACTAACCCTTGGTTAAGTGTAGAGAATGTACTATGGTTAGTTCATATGGTTAGGGTTAAGCATGAGACAAGAATGGTGACTTAGTCAAAGTTTCATGAATGTTCAACTAAAAACAAAAATAACAACCATTCTTTTCTCATCTTTTTCTTTTGCCCAAAATAAACAAGATAAATAAATAGATAAATAAGTAAATGAAAAAACAAAACCCTAACCATTAGTTTAACCATGGTTTAATTCTTTACACTAACCCTAGCTTGCATGTATCATCAAACATGATACAATCTTGTGCAAAAAAGTATATCACATATACAACTTGCACATTTCAAGTGAGAAAATCCATTTAAAGTGAACCAATACTAGTTAATGCAAAGTAATATATCAAATATATAATTATACATTAAATCATTAAATCAACACTTGATTCAATCATCCGGTCATATCGCATATAACCGGCTAGTATCCAATGTATCGGCTTATCGAATCAATCCTTGATTCGATAACTAGGTTATATCGCATACAACCATTCGACACATTCATCGCGAGAATGAAATACGGTATCACATACACGCATTATTCTCGGTCCCGCACATATCTCATATGCGCTCCTATTTCGTTTCGCTTGAGCTAGGAAACCTCTGTGTAGGACTCTAAAGACTCGTCAATACGCCGGCAGCAGATGATGATCATATCAAACACCCACAAGCCGCAAGCGGTCTGCTAAACGTAACGGCCACCCGGGTATTGAGCGATCAGAAGATCGACGAGCAAGCCCGCTCACACTCCTGTGAATCCAACCAGTAACACTTACCGTATAGTCCGGTCTGTTCGTCTGATATGTCGCATATCTCGCCTAGGGGTGGTAAACGTCAGACCCCAATAGCTCGATAAGTCATGCCGACGTGAAGTCCATGACATGTGTGAAACTACTGATAACTCTTACCAGTATATCACTGCAACCCTGGCCAGGGATTTCCTGTTATGGCCAGTCGAGCATAGCGCAACATCAACCCCCAATACCGGGAGAGACGAATCCCCTCCTATCGCTCATTGCCTCCATGTGAATCGGGACTGTGCCCAAAAACCACCTGTTTGCACGACTCAGTAGAGCCGTGGTAGGGTGAAAATCAAAGCACAGTGGGAGACACACAAGACTCTATGACGATCTCGGGTCAACAGACTAAGCTGTACCAGTGTCACCAGAGAACTGCCATCTGACGTGAGGTATAATACCATCTGGGAGTTCTCGGCGAGTCCGTTCAGTGTACCCAGTCTCCACTGAGCACCCGTATACCATCTCTGATGTCAAACACCAATGGATATGGGATCATCCATCGCCCATCACATGGGTCGAGAAGATATACGCTAGTCTACTCTGGAATATCGATGCCCCGTCTCGATACTCCCACGACTAGGAACAATGAAGGATGTACTCATTGACTACCCAGGCCCCACTAGTATGATCTACATCATAGTCCTGGAAGTCGAGTACACATCCTAAGGGCTTTATCAACATGTAATCAGAGAGACAGAAAGTATAAATGTTAAGATAAAGACCAACCAGATAGAATACTATCATGTCGAGCAAGAAAGTCCTACCTATATATGTCCCAGCATCCACTACAATATACATCCAATGTACAGTAATGGCCTCTAGGGCATACATATAACTAACAATCTCCCACTTGCACTAGGGCCATCTGTAGCAGTGGTTGCAGTATCACATACTCAACCATCCCCTATGAGTCTCTCTCTGGGAAAATGCCTTCGTGAGTGGATCCGCCGTGTTCTCCTCTGAGTCTACTCTCCTAACCTCGATCACGCTGGAGATCAACTATCTCCATGATCAGGTGATGCTGCCTCAGAATATGTCTGGGTCACTGATGGGACCAGGGTTCTAGGGCCGAAGCCACACTTCCATTGTCATACAATGGCAGAAACCTAGTTCATCTTATGAACCAATATACACCCAAACTGCTTCTTTGGTAGTATCTTAAATAGCGATGTTACCAGCCTTTATCGTCTAGTTTGCCACGGTATCTAGCTTGGAACTCTTCCAACATACCGTCCCTTTACTAAGGGTAAAGACAGTGCCTGTGACTGACATTCAGTCGTCTTTATCACCCTGGAACTCTTCCAGTGATTCTCCCCAGGATCGATTGATACCATCTCACTACATCTAGTGAGAATCCTAGCATCCAATTACATCTATCACATAGATGAAAACTCAGGATTTAGGAGGTATCACTTTGATCCTATATGGAGAATCTATGTGATAAGAGGAGATCAACCGATTGTAGTATAGGAAACTCTTTTCCTATCAAGAGTATGTTGTCCACGTACAATACGAGGATGACCACCTTACTCTCTATTACCGATTTGTATATACAAGGTTCATCTACCATTTTGATGATGTCAAACTGTTTGACTAACTTATCAAAACAGATGTTCTAACTCCGCGATGCCTGCTTCATCACATAAAACATCTTGCACACGTTTCCGCTGCTCCTACTGTTTCCGTAGCCCTCTGGCTATGTTCTTATAGACGTACTCTTCTAAATCATTATTTAGAAAAGTAGTCATGGCACCCAACCACCAGATATCGCAGTTATGGTATGTAGCCATGGTAAGTAGGATCTGGATGGACTCAAGCAAAGTCCCTAGAAAAGGTTTCATCATTATCCACACCTGGTTGATGACTAAAACCTTTAACAAGTCTAGCTTTGAAAGTCTCAACTTTTCCATCTACACCAAGTAATCTTCTCAAGATCTACTTGCTCCTGATGGGGATTTAACCCTTCAGATATAGCAATCAAAGTCCATACTTTGTTGGTGTATATGGATTCCATCTCAGACCGCTAAGTATCCAGCCATTCTTACAGAGTCCCTACTCTTGATGGCCTGCTCGAATCTAGTTGGGTCATCATCTCATGATGCATTCCATGCTCCCACTGTCATCGAGAAACCAAGGTATCTCTCGGGTGGGTAGGAACCCTACTAGATCGGTGGAGAGGCTGAGGTTCGTTGGTTACTATTGAATCCTTCGGTTCTATCAAATCATCTGCTGTAATTTGTATAGCTGGAACACTTCCAGTTCTACATTACAGACCTTGCCTCGAGCTTGTCCGGATTTTGCTTTTAGACATAGGCCGGACAATCCCAAATCTTAACTAGCTTAAGACATGGGCTCTTCCTTTACCATATCTCATATGGAGTGGTAGGCACTGATTTGAATCGAACCTTATTCAATAGGTATGCAACTTCATAAGTGCATAACTCCCAAAAAGGAAATAGGTAACTCAGTAGTACTCATCATAGAGCACACCTTATCATATAGGGTGTGATTGCTCCGCCCCGATATACCATCGTGCTATGGTTTATACGGAGGAGTAATGCTGAGAGAGAATCTCATTTTCTTTTAGAATAGTCCAGGAATGCCATGCATAAGTATTCTCCTCCCTGATCTTATCATAGGACATAATACTTATACCCGTATTTTGGTTCTCTACTTCCAACTTATATTCTGTGAATACCTCAAAAGCTTCGGACTTATGTTTCAACAGGGACATACGACTGAATTTTGAGAGATTATCAGAGAATATAATGAAGTATAAAGAACCAGTCCTGGCATGTGCAGACAGGAGACCTTACATACATCATCATGTATCAGTCCCAAGAGTTTACTAACTCTTCCTCTGTTTCCAATAAATAGAGCTATGGTCATCTTATCTTTGTGACACGACTGTCAAGTTTCACAAGATGTAAATTCAAACTGATTTAAATATGCATCTAAAATGTAACTTCAGCCAGTCGGGTCGCATTGATATGACCTGGTCTACAATGCCTCAAGAATGATTCGTTCATTTCTGAACTTTTCTTCTTATGTGTGTCCTGTATACTAGGAACTGTAGTTTGATTTAGAACGTCAATGCTTTTAGATAACGTGCCTGAACCGATCAACTTTTGATATAGGAAATGTTCAAAACATTATCCATCAATACAAAATTATATTCTTTCTTTACTAATAAAGAGACTGATATGATTTTGTATATCAGGTTCGGTATCTAATAGCATTTGTTCAGAATCAATGTATTCGTAATACAGGGTGACAGTGACCAACAGACTTGGCTGCAACACTTGCCCCGTTTTCTGCCTCATGAAACTTATCACCCGTTCTCAGTTTTTCTACCTTTTTGTAGCCCTATGTAACAGATTACATATCTGGGATCCTGATCCGGTATCAGATACCCAGGAATTAGAGGATACTGAGAAATAATTCTGTATAATGAAACACCCGAAGGAGATGCATCATATGCACTTTCTTCGTTTGGGCGGCATAGGAATTCTGGTATTCCCCTATTTCCCGCTCTGTCTTATAACAATTATAAGTTGGAGCGGGACCAACGTTCCCCAGCTCAGTATAACAAGCGGGTTCGGTCAATACATCCATTTTATTATCTTGATTAAGGCGTGATATGGTCGCTACCAGGAGAGAGAGAGAAGAAAACACTCAGCGTGCGCTCTTGCAAGATCAGATTGGTTATATATTTTATCTAATCAGGATGGCTCCCACTGTTTTTATCAAATCTTCCTTCAAACCTTAAAAGGAAAGACTAGCCGGGATTAATTACACTCTACAAGTTCGCCAATCTTTCAGCCAGGCCAGTGTCGGTACTTTGAGGGAGGTTCCCCGTGTTTTCGCACGGACCTAATTACTGTAAACCTCGTTTTTCCAGAGGCGTAACCCCGTTGACACCTTTCTAGACACCTACTTGATCGGCTAATTGCAAAGTGCAAAACTCTCCCAGGAGTAACAATTACTCGCAGTGGGTATCGGGATTCAACTATCAGATAGAAGGTATGCAATCTCATTGCAAATTTCAACACTTGAAACTCCCGATAAAGGTTTTTACCCTTAGCACCTATGACCTTAACTATGGTCAACAAATCATAAGTACTAGTCAAGTTCTACCCGTCATTTCGTGATTAATTAGACCCACCCACATGACCCTTAACTAAGGTCAACAAAGTCACACGACTGTCCTAACTAATCGCATCATATGCGGTGTAGGAAGACATCACTTAGCTACCGTACACTGTGCCTTGACTATGGTCAACAAACACAGCACGAATACTAAGTACTCTACTTCCTAAAATGACGGAGGTTTGCGAATGGTTTTTGTGAAAACCTTTAACGCTTTGAACTTGATCTCGTTGCGGAATCAAATGGTTTTTAAATGGAATGTTTTTGAGGCTTTTCTAGTTTTGCTAAAGGGGTCACTCCCGGTGAAGGGATCGTCGGCCCTTTCCTCGTCGAATGAGGTGCGGGATATATCATATACATCACTGTGCAAAGCAGAAACTATAGAAGCAATCAAAAGACAAACCGAGGGTTGTAGCATCTGTCAGTTAATGCTAAAGGAGTCACTCCCGGTGAAGGTATCTCGGTCCTTTCCTCATCGAATAAGGTGCAGGATGTTCTATAATGAACACCGCGATGCAAAGCAAGAACTGTAGCTACCTGTTTTATTTTGAAATTCGATTCCACAATATCAATTAGGTTTATTTTCTTTCATTAATCTCATTGATGTATATCCCATCATTTAATTCCACCTAAACATCACAGATAAATATAACGTACGCTTATGCCATCCGCATTCGCCTCGATGTCCCGTCTGCACCGTTAGGTTAGGTAACTAACGCCAGAGTGAGGCAGGGCTAGCGCGGGTGTAAAACATAAGCAACGTCTATATAATATATCATATATACTATATATAATATCTGTCACAGAACATCACATGATCACATCACAGATAAATCACAGCAGAAGAAACATATGAAATATTGGATATACTAGGACGTCCGTGTTTTCAATACGAGCCAGTATAAAACACGGATTCCACGGTCGTGATGAATAGCCTGTCCCACACCCTAAGACCCCTACGAGAGCGGCAAGCAACCCTACCAATTCTAGGGATAGGAGACCCGGACTCGACTCCTCGAGATGGTCTCCCACTGGACCCTAGAACCCAGTTACTTGTGCTCCCCTCCTTGGGTCTATCTTAGTGCAGAAAAGTAAATAATATACATCAACGGTGACATCTTCCGCAACCTGGAAGTGCCCCAATAAAAGAATATTACATACAAGTTTTTACATGAATGAAAATGAAAAACACTCATCTCACATAAAAAACCCCCGGCTATTCAAACACGACGATCCAATATAACATATCCAGCAACACATAACATCACATGTCATCAACGTAAGTAAATATGCGCATCCCAATTGTCGTTGACATATAGCAACGAAACCGGCTATATCACATATTACACTTACGGTCACAGAAAAGAAAGTGTAAAACTACAACAGTTGGAATCCGCAATCTCATTAGACATCGCATGCCTAACCAAGTGAATTCTTTAGACATCGCATGCCTAACAATTATAAACCGTGCATTTTAGTCTCAAAATCGAAAACACTTTTCAATATCAAGTCGGGCAATTCAACAAGATTCCCGACATCCTGATCGAATGCTCGTCGCAAACTTCAGTAGACGGCCGCACCCCTGATACCGTCGACGAAGTGCACCAAGACGGAACACCGCTACCGCGAGCACCCGAACGGATGCTTTCGGCGACGGGGTTCTCCTACAGTCACTTGGTCGGGGCTATAGAGTGAGGCTGTCTATTAAGTTTACCCGGCGAGTATCCACGTACGCTATGTGATTGCGACGGACTTTTGATCACATCAAAATTCCTTGGCAACCGATCAATTGAGACTAAACTGCTATGTTTATAACATTCATTCAGTTATCTCATAACTTCTTGTGAATTCCAATTGTTGTATCACATTCCGGATAAGATAGAAAATGTTAAACTTTCCGATCGAACAATCAAACACCCAAGTTTTCCCGATACAGCTCAACACATGAAATAAGTCTAACAGCATTCAGTTCGTGCCTCAGAACCAACGGTCCAGCCGTAGAAGGGTCAAGCCAACGCCTCACATGTGGCACGCCGTACTGCCCCAAACCCGAAGGTTCAAAGGGCAGTTCAAGACGGTCACATAATCGAGTTAAGGTTTGTTGTCTTCTAGAGGGTCCATCGCGTTACTTACACTACTTAGAACGTCGTTAAACTACGGAAATATCCAACAATTGGAAATTTCCCGGCAGGGGAAAAAGTGGGTATTTATATCCGGTCGAACTTTTTAACTGTAGGGTTCCTAGGCACTCTCAAGAGATCTCACAGGCATCAACCATGCCCGTTTCAAATTTTACGGTGCCGAGAAACCCTAGACTAGATCGTTAACTAGATATATAGGCGACAAATGAAACTAGTTTACAACTAAACTAAAAGAACGGAAATACAACCTTTGTAGATCCGTTTCTCCACTTCCATAGCTCCATGATGAAGTCTTCTCCGCTGTCCAAATCGAACCATGACTCTAGCATCGGCTTCATCGGAGAAAAAGCGGGCTAGGTCATCGACGACGATGCCGAAGATGATCTACGTCGAGGCATCACAAGATCAAGCTCCACCTTCACCAAGCCATGAAAACTTGTGAAGGAAACACCCTATACTACTTGGCAAGAGGTAGAGGATGAAGAAATAGGAAGTGGGTTCACTTTAGAATTGGATTTCTCACTCATTTCATCAATTCACCATTGATGAAGTCAAGCTTTCTTCATTGAAGAAGATGAAGAAGAAGAAGAAAGAATATCATAAGTAAGTTCAAAATAGAAAAAAATATGAATACTTATCATATCCTAACCCTAGTTAAGTGTAGAGAATAGACCATGGTTTGTTTAAATGGTTAGGGTTAAGCATGAAGACAAAATGGTTACAAAGTCAAACCTTCATGAAGATTAAACTACAAACAAAGAAGGCCACCATTTTCTCTTTATTCTTTCCAAAATAAATAAATAGATAAATAAGAAAGAAAAGCAAAACCCTAATCATTAACTTAACCATGGTTTAATCTTTACACTTAACCAAGTTAACATGCATCATCAAACATGATACAATCAAGTGCACAAAAGTATATCACATATACAACTTGTGAACTTCTAGTGAGAAAATCCATTTAAGTGAACCTATATTAGTTAATGTAAAGTGATATATCAAATATATAATTATACATTAAATCATTAAATCAACACTTGATTTAACGACCCGGTCATATCGCATATAACCGACTAATATCAATAGTAACAACTTATCGAATCAACACTTGATCCGATAACCCGGCTATAACGCATATAACCGATCAATGTTACAAATCGCGAGAATCGAATACAGTATCACATACTGGAATCATTCTCGGTCCAGCACATATCTCATATGCGCTCCTATTTCGTTTCGCTTGAGCCAGGAAACCTCTGTGTAGGACTCTAAAGACTCGTCAATACGCCGGCAGCAGGTGATGATCATATCAAACACCCACAAGCCGCAAGCGGTCTGCTAAACGTAACGGCCATCCGGGTATTGAGTGATCAGAGGATCGACGAGCAAGCCCGCACACACTCCTGTGAATCTAACCAGTAACACTTACCGTACAGTCCGGTCTAATCGTCTGATATGTCGCATATCTTGCCTAGGGGTGGTAAACGTCAGACCCCAATAGCTCGATAAGTCGTGTCGATATGAGGTCTATAACATTCGAGAAACTACTGGTAACACTTACCAGTAAATCTCAGCAACCCTGGCCAGGGATTTCCGGTTATAGCCAATCAAACACAGCGCAACATCAACTCCCTATACCGGGAGAGACGAATCCCCTCCTATCGCTCATTGCCTCCTTGTGATTCGGGACTGTACCCAAAAACCACCGTTTTGCACGCCCTCTTGGACGTGGTAAGGTGGAAATCAAAGAACAGTGGGAACCACACAAGACTCTATGACGATCTCGGGTCAACAGACTACTCTGTACCAGTGTCACCAGAGAACTGCCATCTGACGTAAGGTATAATACCATCTGGGAGTTCTCGGCGAGTCCGTCCAGTGTACCCAGTCTCTAATGAGCACCCGTATATCATCTCTGATGTCAAACACCAATGGATATGGGATCATCCATCGCCCATCTATATGGGTCGAGAAGGTATACGCTAGTCTACTCTGGTATATCGATGCCCCATCTCGATACACCCACGACTAGGGACCATGAAGGATGTACTTATGGACTACCATGTCCCCACTAGTATGATCTGCATCATAGTCCAGGTAGTCAGGTATACATCCTAAGGGCTTTACCAACATGTAACAGAGAGACAATCAGTGTACACGTTAAGGTAAAGAGCAACCAGATAGCATACTATCATGTCGAGCAAGAAAGTCCACCCTATATATGTCCAAGCATCCACTACAATATACATCCTATGTATAGTAATGGCCTCTAGGGCATACATATAACTAACAATCTCCCACTTGCACTAGGGCCATCTGTAGCAGTGGTTGTAGTATCTCATACTCAACCATCCCATAAAAGTCTCTCTCTGGAAAAAGGCCTTTGCGAGTGGATCCGCCGTGCTGTCCTCTGAGTCTACTCTCCTAACCTTGATCACCCTGGAGATCAACCATCTCCATGATCAGGCGATACTGCCTTAGAATATGTCTGGATCACTGATGGGACGGACGTTCCTTGGCATAAGCCACAACTCCATTGTCACACAATGGGAGGAACTAAGTTCATCTCATGAACAAATATACACCCAAACATCCTCTTTGGTAGCATCTCAAATAGCGATGTATCCTGCCTTTATCGTCTAGTATGCCACGGTATCTAGCTTGGAACTCTTTCAACATACCGTCCCTCCTCTGAGGGTAAAGACAATGCCTGTGACTGACATTCAGTCGTCTTTATCACCCTGGAACCATTCCAGTGATTCTCCCCAGGATCGATTGATACCATCTCACTACAACTAGTAAGAATCCTAACATCCAATTAGATCTATCTCATAGATCCAAAACCCAGGATTTAGGAGGTATC
This sequence comes from Agapanthus africanus, assembly GCA_030015575.1. Classification (NCBI taxonomy): domain Eukaryota; kingdom Viridiplantae; phylum Streptophyta; class Magnoliopsida; order Asparagales; family Amaryllidaceae; genus Agapanthus; species Agapanthus africanus. The sequence goes on from JASDDO010000026.1 coordinate 382,917,202, forward strand.
ACTTTGATCCTATATGGAGAATCATTGTGATAAGCGGAGATTGATCGAGCGTAGCATAGGAAACTCCTTTCTTATCAAGAGTATGTCATCCACGTACTTTACAAGGATCGTCACTATACTCCCTACTACCTTTTTGTTTATACAAGGTTCATCTACCATTTCGATGATGTCAAACTCTTTGACTAACACATCAAAACAGATGTTCCAACTCCGCGATGCCTGCTTTATCCTATAAAGCATCTTGCACACGTTTCCACTGCTCCCACTGTCTACGAGGCCCTCTGGCTGTGTACTTATAGACGCTCTCTTCTAAAACATCATTTAGAAAAGCTGTCATGACACCCAACCACCAGATATCGTACTCATGGTATGTAGCCGTGGAAAGTAGGATCTGGATGGACTTAAGCATAGCCACTTGAAAAGGTTTCATCATATCCACGCCTGGTCGATGACGAAAACCTTTAACAAGTCTATCTTTGAAAGTCTCAACTTTTCCATCTACACTAAGTAATCTTCTCAAGATATACTTGCTCCTGATGGGGATTTAACCCTTCAGATATTACAACCAAAGTCCATACTTTGTTGGTGTATAAGGATTCCATCTCAGATCGTTAAGCATCCAGCCATTCTTACAGAGTCCCACTCCTGATGGCCAGCTCGAAACTAGTTGGGTCATCATCACATGATGCAATCCTCGCTCCCACTGTCATAGAGAAACCGAAGTATCTCTCAGGTGGGTGAGGAACCCTACTAGATCAGCGGACCGGCTGAGGTTTGTTGGTAACTATTGAATCCTTTGGTTCTTTCAAATCATCAGCTGCAGTTTGTATAGCTGGAACATTTCCAGTTCTACATAACAGATCTTGCCTCGAGCTTGTCCGGATTTTGCTTTTCAGACATAGCCCGGACAACCCCAAATCTTAACCATCTTAAGATATGGGCTCTTCCCTTTCCATATCACATATGAAGCGGTAGGCAACTGATTTGATTTGAACCCTATTCAATAGGTATGCAGCTTCTCAAGTGCATATCTCCCAAAAGGAAATAGGAAACTCAGTAGTACTCATCATAGAGCACACCATATCACATAGGGTGCTATTGCTCCGCTCCGATATACCATCGTACTATGGTGTATACAGAGGAGTATGCTGATAGAGAATCTCATTCTCCTTTTGAATAATCCAGGATTTCCGTGCTCAAGTATTCTCCTCCTCGATCTCATCAAAGGACATAATACTTATACCCGTGTTTTGGTTTTCGACTTCTAAATCATATTCTGTGAATATCTCAAAAGGTTCGGACTTGTGTTTCAACAGGAACATATGTCTGAATCTTAAGAGATTATCAGAGAATGTAACGAAGTACAAAGAACCAGTCCTGGCATATGTAGACAGGGGACCTTACATACATCAACATGTATCATCCCAAGAGTTTACTAACTCTCTCTCTGTTTCCAATAAACAGAGCTGGTGTCATTATATCTCTGTGACATGACTGGCAAGTTTCACAAGATGTAGATTCAAACTGATTTAAATATGCATCTTCATGTAACTTCAGCTAGTCGGGTCGCATTGATATGACCTAGTCTACAAAGCCTCAAGAAGGATTCGTTCATTTCTGAACTCTTCTTCTTGTGTGTGTTCTGTATACTAAGAACTGTAGTTTGATTTAGAACGTCAATGCTTTTAGATAACGTGCCTGAACCGATCAACTTTTGATATAGGAAATTTTCAAAACATTATCCAACAATACAAAATTTTATCATTTCTTTACTACTAAAGAGACTGATATGATTTTGTATATCAGGTTCGGTATCTAACAGCATTTGTTCAGAATCAATGTATTGGTAATACAGGGTGACAGTGACCAACAGACTTGGCTGCAACACTTGCCCCGTTTTCTGCCTCATGAAACTTATCATCCGTTCTCAGTCCTCTACCTTTCTGTAGCCCTATGTAACAGATTACATATCTTGGATCCTGATCCGGTATCATATACCTAGGATGCGGAGGATACTGAGAAACAGTTCTTTGCAATGAACACACCCGAAGATGATGCATCAGCATGCACTCTCTTCGTTTGGGCGGCACGGGAATTCTGGTAATCCCCAATTTCCTGCTCTGTCTTATAACAATTATAAGTTGGAGCGGGACCAACGTTCCCTAGCTCAGTATAACAAGCGGGTTCGGTCAATATATCCGTATTATTATCTTGATTAAGGCGTGATATGGTCGCTACCTGGAGAGAGAGAGAAGAAAACACTCAGCGTGCGCTCTTGCAAGAATAGATTGGTTTTTATTTTATCTAATCAGGATGGCTCCTACTGCTTTTTATCAAATCTTCCTTCAAACCCTAAAAGGAAAGACTAGCCGGGATTAATTACACACTACAAGTTCGCCAATCTTTCAGCCAGGCCAGTGTCGGTACTTTGAGGGAGGTCCCCCGTGCTTTCGCACGAACATAATTAATGTAAACCTCATTTTCCCAGAGGCGTAACCTCGTTGACACCTTTCTAGACACCTACTTGATCGGCTAATCTTAATGTGTAAAACTCTCCCAGGAGTAACAATTACTCGCAGTGGGTATCGGGATCCAACTATCTCATAGAAGGTATGCAATCTCATTGCAAATTTCAACACTTGAAATTCCCGATAATATTTTGCCCCTAGTGTTTTATGACCTTGACGAATGCCAAACAACCCATAGTCTACTAGTCAAGTTCAACCCGTACATTTCTTGATTGAATTAAACCCACCCGCACGACCCTTGACGAATGCTAAACAACGCCGTACGAATACCCTAATCCAATCGCATCATATGCTCAAGCAGATAAATACTAGTTAGCTACCGCACACTACGCCTTGACGAATGCCAAACTACCGCAGCACGAATACTAACTAGTACTTATCTGAAATGACGGAGGGCTACGACAGGTTTTTCTGAAAACCTATTGCGTAATGAACTTGATATCGTTTTAGAATCAAATGATTTTGAAATGGAGTGTTTTTGAGGCTTTTCTAGTTTTGCTAAAGGAGTCACTCCCGGTGAAGGGATCGTCGGTCCTTTCCTCGTCGAATGAGGTGCGGGATATATCACATATATCACTGTGCAAAGCAAAAACTCTTAAAAGCAATCAAAAGACAAACCGAGTGTGTAGCATCTGCCAGTTATTGCTAAAGGAGTCACTCCCGGTGAAGGGATCTCGGTCCTTTCCTTATCGAATAAGGTGCAGGATATATCATATATACCGCTGTGCAAAGCAAGAACTGTAGCTACCTGTTTTATTTTTGAAATTCGATTCTACAACATCTTAGGTTTCTTTTCTTTCATTAATCACATTAATGAAGTCCCATCATTTAAATACCTAAACATCACAGATAAATACGACGTCCACTTATGTCATCCGCATTCGCCTCGATGTCCCCTCGTGCACCGTTAGGTTAGGTAACTAACGACAGAGCGGGGCAGGGCTAGCGTGGGTGTAAAACATAAGTAACGTCTATATAATATATCATATATACTATATAAAGTATCTATCACAGAACATATCACATGATCACATCACAGATATCGCAGCAGAAGAAACATATGAAACATTGGATATACTAGGACGTCCGTGTTTTCAATACGAGCCAGTATAAAACACGGATTCCACGGTCGTGATGAATAGCCAAACCCACACCCCTAGACCCCTACGAGAGCGGCAAGCAACCCTACCAATTCTAGAGTTAGGAGACCCGGACTCGACTCCTCGAGTTGGTCTCCCACTGGACTCCAGAACCCGGTTACTTGTGCTCCCCTCCTTGGGTCTATCCTAGTGCGGAAAAGTAAATAATATACAGAGGGTGACATCTTCCGCAACCTGGAAGTGCCCCAATTAAAAAAATATTACATACAAGTTTTTACATGAATGAAAATGAAAAACACTCATCTCACATAAAAACCCCTGGCTATTCAATCACGACGATCCAATATAACATATCCAGCAACACATAACATCACATGTCATCAACGTAAGTAAATATGCGCATCCCAATTGTCGTTGACATATAGCAACGAAACCGACGATATCACATATTACACTTACGGTCACAGAAAAGAAAGTGTAAAACTACAACAGTTGGAATCCGCAATCTGCATAGACATCGCATGCCTAATCAAATGAATTCCTTAGACATCGCATGCCTAACAATTATAAACCCCGCATTTTAGTCTCATTATCGAAAACACTTTTCAATATAAAGTCGGGCAATTCAACAAGATTTCCGACATCCTGATCGAATGCTCGTCGCAAACTTCAGTAGACGGCCGCACCCCCTATACCGTCGACGAAGTGCACCAAGGGGGAACACCGCTACCGCGAGCACCCGAACGGATGCTTTCGGCGACGGGGTTCTCCTACAGTCACTTGGTCGGGGCTATGGGGTGTAGCTGTCTATTAAGTTTACCCGGCGAGTATCTGCGTACGCTACGTGATTGCGACGGACTTTTAATCACATCAAAATTCCGTGGCAACCGATCAAGTGAGACTAAACCGCTAGATTTATAACATTCATTCAGTTATCTCATAACTAATTGTGAATTCCAATTATTGTATCACATTACGGATAAATAGAAAATGTTAAACTTTCCGATCGAACATTCAAACACCCAAGTTTTCCCGATACAGATCAACACATGAAACAAGTCTAAAAACATTCAGTTCGTGCCTCAGTACCAACGGTCCAGCCGTAGAAGGGTCAAGCCAACGCCTTACATGTGGCACGCCGTACTCCCCCAAACCCTAAGGTTCAAAGGGCAGTTCAAGACGGTCACATAATCGAGTTAAGGTTTGTTGTCTTCTAGAGGGACCATCGCGTTACTTGCACTACTTAGAACGTCTTTAAACCACGGAAAAGTCCAACAATTGGAAATTTCCCGGCAGGGAAAAATTGGGTATTTATATCCGGTCGAACCTTTTTTAACATATTCTAAAATTATCCGGAAAAACACATAGACAAAATTTGACAATTCGATCGAATGTACGAACACCCAATACAACCCAAAATACTCAACTCTTGATTTCAGATTAAAAATTCCCAGGAAAACCAGCACTGCCAAATAGGAATTACTGTGCAAAATTTAACGGGAGAAGAGACAAAAGGGCCGCGGAACCGCCGCATTAGCACGTTAATGCCGCGGTTCCGCCGCACTTTAGAAAGATCATTAGGTAATTTTTGCATCGTAATTCTTAGAATTTCCTGCTTAATTTTCTGCATATTTTTAATCTGGAAAAAACCCAATTTTTGGAAAAAGTCCAGAGAGCAAATTAGGGTTTGGGTTTCGGTTCGATCGGACTTCCAATTCCGTCTACGCATCGCCTAAGGCTCTAGCTAGGCTCTGATACCACTGTAGGGTTCCTAGGCACTCTCAAGAGATCTCACAAGGCATCAACCATGCCCGTTTCAAATTTTACGGTGCCGAGAAACCCTAGACTAGATCGTTAACTAGATATATAGGCGACAAATGAAACTAGTTTACAACTAAACTAAAAGAACGGAAATACAACCTTTGTAGATCCGTTTCTCCACTTCCATAGCTCCATGATGAAGTCCTCTCCGCTGTCCAAATCGAACCATGACTCTAGCATCGGCTTCATCGGAGAAAAAGCCGGCTAGGTCATCGACGACGATGCCGAAGATGATCTATGTCGAGGCATCACAAGATCAAGCTCCACCTTCACCAAGCCATGAAAACTTGTGAAGGAAACACCCTATACTACTTGGCAAGAGGTAGAGGATGAAGAAATAGGAAGTGGGTTCACTTTAGAATTGGATTTCTCACTCATTTCATCAATTCACCATTGATGAAGTCAAGCTTTCTTCATTGAAGAAGATGAAGAAGAAGAAGAAAGAATATCATAAGTAAGTTCAAAATAGAAAAAAATATGAATACTTATCATATCCTAACCCTAGTTAAGTGTAGAGAATAGACCATGGTTTGTTTAAATGGTTAGGGTTAAGCATGAAGACAAAATGGTTACAAAGTCAAACCTTTATGAAGATTCAACTACAAACAAAGAAAGCCACCATTTTCTCTTTATTCTTTCCAAAATAAATAAATAGATAAATAAGAAAGAAAAGCAAAACCCTAATCATTAACTTAACCATGGTTTAATCTTTACACTTAACCAAGTTAATATGCATCATCAAACATGATACAATCAAGTGCACAAAAGTATATCACATATACAACTTGTGAATTTCTAGTGAGAAAATCCATTTAAGTGAACCTATATTAGTTAATGTAAAGTGATATATCAAATATATAATTTTACATTAAATCATTAAATCAACACTTGATTTAACGACCCGGTCATATCGCAAATAACCGACTAATATCAATAGTAACAACTTATCGAATCAACACTTGATCCGATAACCCTGCTATAACGCATATAACCGATCAATGTTACAAATCGCGAGAATCGAATACAGTATCACATACTGGTATCATTCTCGGTCCCGCACATATCTCATATGCGCTCCTATTTCGTTTCGCTTGAGCCAGAAAACCTCTGTGTAGGACTCTAAAGACTCGTCAATACGCCGGCAGCAGGTGATGATCATATCAAACACCCACAAGCCGCAAGCGGTCTGCTAAACGTAACGGCCACCCGGGTATTGAGTGATCAGAGGATCGACGAGCAAGCCCGCTCACACTCCTGTGAATCCAACCAGTAACACTTACCGTACAGTCCGGTCTGATCGTCTGATATGTCGCGTATCTTGCCTAGGGGTGGTAAACGTCAGACCCTAATAGCTCGATAAGTCATGTCGATATGAGGTCTATAACATTCGAGAAACTACTGGTAACACTTACCAGTAAATCTCAGCAACCCTGGCCAGGGATTTCCGGTTATAGCCAATCAAACACAGCGCCACATCAACTCCCTATACCGGGAGAGACGAATCCCCTCCTATCGCTCATTGCCTCCATGTGATTCGGGACTGTACCCAAAAACCACCATTTTGCACGCCCTCTTGGACGTGGTAAGGTGGAAATCAAAGCACGGTGGGAACCACACAAGACTCTATGACGATCTCGGGTCAACAGACTACTCTGTACCAGTGTCACCAGAGAACTGCCGTCTGACGTAAGGTATAATACCATCTGGGAGTTCTCGGCGAGTCCGTCCAGTGTACCCAGTCTCTACTGAGCACCCGTATATCATCTCTGATGTCAAACACCAATGGATATGGGATCATCCATCGCCCATCTATATGGGTCGAGAAGGTATACGCTAGTCTACTCTGGTATATCGATGCCCCATCTCGATACACCCACGACTAGGGACCATGAAGGATGTACTTATGGACTACCATGTCCCCACTAATATGATCTGCATCATAGTCCAGGTAGTCAGGTATACATCCTAAGGGCTTTACCAACATGTAACAGAGAGACAATCAGTGTACACGTTAAGGTAAATAGCAACCAGATAGCATACTATCATGTCGAGCAAGAAAGTCCTCCCTATATATGTCCAAGCATCCACTACAATATACATCCTATGTATAGTAATGGCCTCTAGGGCATACATATAACTAACAATAACATATTCTAAAATACCCGGAAAAACACACTGACAAAATTAGACAATCCTATCGAAACACCGAGTCCCTAATACAACCCAAAAATGCAACTCTGGAAAACATTATTAAAAATTCCCAGGAAAACCAGCACAGAAAACTAAGAATTACTGTGCAAAATTAGATGCACAAAACGACAAAATGGCCGCGGAACCGCCGCATGAGCATGCTCATGCCGCGGATCCGCGGCGCCTTTATGGAATCAGGTGCTCGAATTTTACAGTAATCCTTAGATCTTCCTGCTGATTTTTCTGAATATTTTTAATCTGCAAAAATCCACATTTTACAAAAAAGTCCAGAGAGCATATTTAGGTTTGGGTTTTGATTCGATCGGACTTCTAGTTCCGTCTACGCATCGCCTAAGGCTCTAGCTAGGCTCTGATACCACTGAAGGGTTCCTAGGCACTCTAATGGAGTCTCACAAGTGATCAAACATGTACAAATCAAAAAATTCCTTGTGCCTACAAACCCTAATACGGATCGTTAACTAGAAATCAAGGCGATGCAAGCAAGTAAACGGAAATATAGCTAAAGGGAAGGGGCTACAACCTTTGTAGATCCGGTCCTCCACCTCCTAGGCTCCGCGATGAAGTATCCTCGCTGTACAAATCGGATCTTGGGCTCTAGCATCGGCTTCATCGGAGAAAAAGCGGGCTAGGTCATCGACGACGATGCCGAAGATGATCTATGTCGAGGCATCGCTAGATCAAGCTCCAACTTCACCAAGTCAAGAAAACTTGTGAAGGAAACACCCTATACTACTTGGCAAGAGGTAGAGGATGAAGAAATAGGAAGTGGGTAGACTTTAGTTTTGGATTTCTCACACTTTTTCATCAATCACCATTGATGTAGCAAGCTTTCTTCATGGAAGAAGAAGATGAAGAAGAAGAAGATAAGTTATGTAAAATAGATAAATAAATCAATACTTATCATTTACTAACCCTTAGTTAAGTGTAGAGAATGTACTATGGTTAGTTCATATGGTTAGGGTTAAGCATGAGACAAGAATGGTGACTTAGTCAAAGTTTCATGAATGTTCAACGAAAAACAAAAATAGCAACCATTCTTTTCTCATCTTTTTCTTTTGCCCAAAATAAACAAGATAAATAAATAGATAAATAAGTAAATGAAAAAACAAAACCCTAACCATTAGTTTAACCATGGTTTAATTCTTTACACTAACCCTAGCTTGCATGTATCATCAAACATGATACAATCTTGTGCAAAAAAGTATATCACATATACAACTTGCACATTTCAAGTGAGAAAATCCATTTAAAGTGAACCAATACTAGTTAATGCAAAGTAATATATCAAATATATAATTATACATTAAATCATTAAATCAACACTTGATTCAATGATCCGGTCATATCGCATATAACCGGCTAGTATCCAATGTATCGGCTTATCGAATCAATCCTTGATTCGATAACTAGGTTATATCGCATACAACCATTCGACACATTCATCGCGAGAATGAAATACGGTATCACATACACGCATTATTCTCGGTCCCGCACATATCTCATATGCGCTCCTATTTCGTTTCGCTTGAGCTAGGAAACCTCTGTGTAGGACTCTAAAGACTCGTCAATACGCCGGCAGCAGATGATGATCATATCAAACACCCACAAGCCGCAAGCGGTCTGCTAAACGTAACGGCCACCCGGGTATTGAGCGATCAGAAGATCGACGAGCAAGCCCGCTCACACTCCTGTGAATCCAACCAGTAACACTTACCGTATAGTCCGGTCTGTTCGTCTGATATGTCGCATATCTCGCCTAGGGATGGTAAACGTCAGACCCCAATAGCTCGATAAGTCATGCCGACGTGAAGTCCATGACATGTGTGAAACTACTGATAACTCTTACCAGTATATCACTGCAACCCTGGCCAGGGATTTCCTGTTATGGCCAGTCGAGCATAGCGCAACATCAACCCCCAATACCGGGAGAGACGAATCCCCTCCTATCGCTTATTGCCTCCATGTGAATCGGGACTGTGCCCAAAAACCACCTGTTTGCACAACTCAGTAGAGCCGTGGTAGGGTGAAAATCAAAGCACAGTGGGAGACACACAAGACTCTATGACGATCTCGGGTCAACAGACTAAGCTGTACCAGTGTCACCAGAGAACTGCCATCTGACGTGAGGTATAATACCATCTGGGAGTTCTCGGCGAGTCCGTTCAGTGTACCCAGTCTCCACTGAGCACCCGTATACCATCTCTGATGTCAAACACCAATGGATATGGAATCATCCATCGCCCATCACATGGGTCGAGAAGATATACGCTAGTCTACTCTGGAATATCGATGCCCCGTCTCGATACTCCCACGACTAGGAACAATGAAGGATGTACTCATTGACTACCCAGGCCACACTAGTATGATCTACATCATAGTCCTGGAAGTCGAGTACGCATCCTAAGGGCTTTGTCAACATGTAATCAGAGAGACAGAAAGTATACATGTTAAGATAAAGACCAACCAGATAGAATACTATCATGTCGAGCAAGAAAGTCCTACCTATATATGTCCCAGCATCCACTACAATATACATCCAATGTACAGTAATGGCCTCTAGGACATACATATAACTAACACTCTTGAACATGGTAAGGTGGAAATCAAAGCACAGTGGGAGTCACACAAGACTTTATGACGATCTTGGGTCTACAGACTAACCTGTACCAGTGTCACCAGAGAACTGCCGTCTGACGTGAGGTATAATACCATCTGGGAGTTCTCGGAGAGTCCGTTCAGTGTACCCAGTCTCCACTGAGCACCCGTCTACTAAATCTGATGTCAAACACCAATGGATATGGGATCATCCATCACCCATCTACATGGGTCGAGAAGCTATACGCTAGTCTACACTGGTATATCGATGTCCTGTCACGATATACCTACGAATAGGAACATTTGAAGGATGTACATAGCGACTACACTGTCCCCGCTAGTATGATATGCATCATAGTCCTGGTTGTCAAGTACTCATCCCAAGGGCTCTATCAACATGTAACATAGATACAATCAGAGTACATGTTAAGATAAAGAGCAACCAGATAGCATACTATCATGTCGAGCAAGAAAGTCCTCCATTTATATGTCCGAGCATCCACTACAATATACATCGTATGTACAGTAATGGCCTCTAGGGCATACATATTACTAACAATCTCCTACTTGCACTTGGGTCATCTGTTGTAGTATCTCATACCCAACAATCAGCAGTGGTTGAAGTATCTCATACTCAACCATCCCATAAAAGTCTCTACCGGGAAATATGCCTTTGTGAGTGGATCCACGCTGTTGTCCTCTGTGTCTACTCTCCCAACCTCGATCTCCATGGAGATCAACCATCTCCATGATCAGGTGATACTACCTAAGAATATGTCTGGATCTCTGATGGGACGAGGGTTCCTAGGCTAAAGCCACAACTCTATTGTCACACAATGGTAGGAATGAAGTTCATCTCAAGAACTAGTATATATCCAGACTGCCTCTTCGGTAGCATCCTTGGTAGCATTGTATCCGGCCTTTATCGTCTAGTATGCCATGGTATCTAGCTTAGAACTCTTCCAACATACCGTCCCTCTACTTAGGGTAAAGACAATGCCTGTGACTAACATTCAGTCGATCTTACCACTCTGGAAGCAATCCAGTGATTCTCCCCAGGATCGATTGATACCATCTCACTACACCTAGTGAGAATCCTAACATCCAATTAGATCTATTTCATAGATCCAAAACCCAGGATTTAGGAGGTATCACCTTGATCCTATATGGAGAATCCTTGTGATAAGAAGTGATTGACCGAGCGTAGCATAGGAAACTTCTTCCCTATCAAGAGTATGTCATCCATGTACAATACGAGGATCACCACCATACTCCATAATACCTTTTTTTATAAACAAGGTTCATCTACCATTTTGATGAAGTCAAACTCTTTGACTACGACATCAAAACAGATGTTCTAACTCCGCGATGCCTGCTTTAACTCATAAAGGAACTTGCGCACTTTTCCCCTGCTCCCACTATCTATGAAGCCCTCTGGCTATGTACTTATAGATGCTCTCTTCTAAATCACTATTTATAAAAGCAGTCATGACACCCAACCGCCATATATCGCAGTTATGGTATGTAGCAATAGCAAGTAGGATCTGGATAGACTTAAGCATAGCTTTGAAAGTCTCAACTTTTTCATGTACACCAAGTAATCTTCTCAAGATATACTTGCTCCTAATGGGGATTTAACCCTTCAGATAAAGCAACCAAAGTCCATACTTTGTTGGCGTATATGGAATCCATCTCAGATCGAATAGCATCCAGCCATTCTCACAGAGTCCCCACTCCTGATGGCCTGCTCGAAAATGTTAGTTATATGTATGCCCTAGAGGCCATTACTATACAGAGGATGTATATTGTAGTGGATGCTTGGACATATATAGGGATGACTTTCTTTCTCGATATGATAGTATGCTATCTGGTTACTCTTTACCTTAATGTGTACACTGATTGTCTCTCTGTTACATGTTGGTAAAGCCCTTAGGATGTGTACTTGACTACCTGGACTATGATGCGGATCATACTAGTGGGGACATGGTAGTCCATAAGTACATCCTTCAAGGTCCCTAGTCGTAGGTATATCGAGACGGGGCATCGATATACCAGAGTAGACTAGCGTATACCTTCTCGACCCATACAGATGGGCGATGGATGATCCCATATCCATTGGTGTTTGACATCAGAGATGATATACGGGTGCTCAGTGGAGACTAGGTACACTAGACGAACTCGCCGAGAACTCACAGATGGTATTATACCTTACGTCAGATGGCAGTTCTCTGGTGACACTGGTGCAGGTTAGTTTGTAGACCTGAGATCGTCATAGAGTCTTGTGTGATTCCCACTGTGGTTTGATTTCCATCATACCACGTCCAAGAGGGCGTGCAAAAAGGTGGCTTTTGGGTACAGTCCCGAATCACATGGAGGCAATGAGCGATAGGAGGGGATTTCGTCTCTCCCGGTATAGGGAGTTGATGTTGCGCAGTGCTCGATTGGCTATAACAGGAAGTCCTTGGCCAAGGCAGCTTTAGGGATTTACTGGTAAGTGTTACCAGTAGTTTCTCGACCCGTTATGAGCCTCATATCGACACGACTTATCGAGTTATTGGGGTTTGACGTTTACCACCCCTAGACGAGATATGCGATATATCAGACGAACAGACCGGACTGTACGGTAGTGTTACTCGTTGGATTCACAGGAGTGTGAGCGGGGTTGCTCGTTGATCTTCTGATCGCTCAATACCCGGGTGGCCGTTACGTTTAGCAGACCGCTTGCGGCTTGTGGGTGTTTGATATGATCATCACCTGCTGCCGGCGTATTGACGAGTCTTTAGAGTCCTACACAGGGGTTTCCCGGCTCAAGCGAAACGAAATAGGAGCGCATATGAGATATGTTCGGGACCGAGAATAATACCAGTATGTGATACTGTATTCTATTCTCGCGATTTGTGACATTGATCGGTTGTATGCGATATAGCCGGGTTATCGGATCAAGTGTTGATTCGATAAGTTGTTACTATTGATATTAGTCGGTTATATGCGATATGACCGGATCGTTGAATCAAGTGTTGATTTAATGATTTAATGTATAATTATATATTTGATATATTATTTTACATTAACTAGTATTGGTTCATTTAAGATTTGTTTTCTCACTTGAATGTGTACATTGTTTATATGTGATATATGCAAGTGTATATGTTTGTATCATGCTTGATGATACAAACAAGTTGTGTGTATGAGACTTGAACCATATCAAGGTTGGATTAGGGTTTACTATTTTCCTAAACAAATAACAAAAGAGAGTGACTTTGGTCAAAGTTATCAAGCTTCATGAAGCTTGATGAACATTGACAAAGTCAACTCTTTTGTCACTTGTTCAAGATATTAGCTAACCCAACCCTTAATCTTATGCTATGGTTAATTCTCTACATGAGTTAAGCATGAGGGCTTAACTCAACCATGGTGCCATCATATATTGGATAAGTTTCATTTTGGAAATTATTCATATGATTCTTTCTTCTTCTTCATCTTCATCAAGCTTGAAAAAGCTTGCTAGCTCCAATGGCATCATGAGAAATCCAATTCTAATGTGAACCCACTTCTTATTTCTTCATTCTCTACTACTTGCCATGTAGTATAGGGTGTTCTCTTCACAAGGTTTTTGACAGAGTGAAGGAATAGATTGAGTTTGAGTCTCCCCGACGTAGATCATCTTCGGCCTCGAAGTCAATGACCTAGCCCGATCATTTCTCCGACGAAACCATTTCTAGAGTCCGGGATCCGATGATCGCAGCGGAGGGACGTCAACAGGGAGCTAAAGAAGTGGTGGACCGGATCTACAAAGGTTGTAATCCCTTTCACTTAGTAGCAAAGTCATTTGCTTGCTTGCTTTTCGCCTTAACTTCTAGTTAACGATCTAGTTTAGGGTTTCTCGGCACCGGAAAATTTTTGTTTGGCATGGTTGATGCCTTGTGGAATCTCTTGAGTGTGCCAACTAACCCTACAGAGGTATCAGAGCCTAACTAGAGCTTTAGGCGATGTGTTAACGAAGTTAAAACTCCAAACGAACCCGGTACGTCCAAGTTTACCCCCTCTCTGTACATTTTTTCAAAACTGTGTATTTTCTGAATTAAAAATACCTGAAAAATAAAGCAGGAAAATATAAGAATATTGGTGAAATCCGAGCTCCTAATTCTTCTAAACCGCCGCGGAACCGCGGCCATACCGTGCTTGGGCCGCGGAACCGCGGCCGTACAATGGGATTGGATAATTTTGTTTTTACAGTAATTCTTATATATTAATGTGCTATTTTATGGGTATTTTTAAACTGACTCAAGTGTTGAGTTTTCTGGGGGTTTATTTGGTAATCGTCGATTCGATCGGAGAATTTAATTTTGTTATGTTTTCCGGATAATTTACAATATGTTAAAAAGTTCGACCGGATATAAATACCCAATTTTTCCCCTGTCGGGAAATTTCCAAGTGTTGGATTTTTCCGTGGTTTAAGAATGTTCTAAGTAGTGCAAGTAACGCGATGGACCCTCTAGAAGACAACAAACCTTAACTCGATTATGTGACCGTCATGAACTGCCCTTTGAACCTTAGGGTTTGGGGCAGTACGGCATGCCACATGTGAGGCGTTGGCTTGACCCTTCTACGGCTGGACCGTTGGTACTGTGGCATGAAGTGGATGTTTTTTGAACTTGTTTCAAGAGTTGGGCTGTTTTGGGAAAACTTGGGTGTTTGAATGTTCGATCGGAAGTTTAACATTTTCTATTTATCTGGAATGTGATACAATATTTGGAATCCACAAGTAGTTATGAGATAACTAATTTGGATGTTATAAACACAGCAGTTTAGTCTCATTTGATCGGTTGCCACGGAATTTTGATGCGATCAAAAGTCCGTCGTAATCACGTAGCGTACGCGGATACTCGCCGGGTAAACTTAATAGGCAGCTACACCCCATAGCCCCGACCAAGTGACTGTAGGAGAACCCCGTCGCCGAAATCATCCGTCCGGGTGCTCGCGGCAGCGGTGTTCCGCCTTGGTGCACTTTGTCGACGGCATAGGGGGTGCGGCCGTCTACTAAAGTTTGCGACGAGCATTCGATCAGGTTATCGGGAATCTTATTGAATTGCCCGACTATATATTGAAAAGTGTTTTCGATATAGAGACTAAAATGCAGGTTTATAATTGTTAGGCATGTGATGTCTAAGAAATTCATTTGATTAGGCATGCGATGTCTAAAGGGGTTGCGGATTCCAACTGTTGTAGTTTTACACTTTCTTTTCTGCAACCGTAAGTGTAATATGTGATATCGCCAGTTTCGTTGCTATATGTCAATGACAATTGGGATGCGCACATTTACTTACGTTGATGACATGTGATGTTATGTGTTGCTGGATATGTTATATTGGATCGTCGCGTTATGAATAGCCGGGGGTTATTATGTGAGATGAGAGTTTTTATTTTCATTCATATAAAAACTTGTATGTAATATTCTTTTATTGGGGCACTTCCAGGTAGCGGAAGTTGTCACAGTTGATGTATATTATTTACTTTTCCGTACTAGGATAGACCCAAGGAGGAGGGCACAAGTAACCGGGTTCTGGAGTCCAGTGGGAGACCAACTCGAGGAGTCGAGTCCAGGTCTCCTAACTCTAGAATTGGTAGGGTTGCTTGCCGCTCTCGTAGGGGGCTTGGGGTGTGGGTTTGGCTATTCATCGCGACCGTGGAATTCGTGTTTTATACTGGCTCGTATTGAAAACACGGACGTTCTAGTATATCCAATATTTCATATGATTCTTCTGCTGCGATATCTGTGATGTGATCATTTGATGTTCTGTGATAAATACTGTATATAGTATATATGATATATTATATAGATGTTACTTATGTTTTGCACTCGCGCTAGCCCTGCCCCGCTCTGTCGTTAGTTACCTAACCTAACGGTGCACGAGGGGATATCGAGGCGAATGCGGATGGCATAAGTGTACGTCGTATTTATCTGTGATGTTTAGGTGATTTAAATGATGGGACTTCATTAATGTGATTAACGAAAGAAAATAAACCTATGATGTTGTGGAATCGAAATTTCAAAAACAGGTAGCTACAGTTCTTGCTTTGCATCGCGGTGTTCCTTGTAGAACATCCTGCACCTTATTCGATAAGGAAAGGACCGAGATCCCTTCACCGGGAGTGACTCCTTTAGCAATAACTAGCATATGCTACACACTCGGTTTGTCTTTTGATTGCTTCTATAGTTTATGCTTTGCACAGTGATATATATGATATATCCCGCACCTCATTCGACGAGGAAAGGGCCGACGATCCCTTCACCGGGAGTGACCCCTTTAGCAAAACTAGAAAAGCCTCAAAAACACTCCATTTTAAAATTCATTCGATCCTACAAAGATATCAAGTTCATTACGCAAAAGGTTTTCAGAAAAACCTGTCGTAGCCCTCCGTCATTTCAGATATGTACTGGTTAGTATTCGTGCTGCGTTTGTTGACCTCTGTCAAGGCGTAGTGTGCGGTAGCTGATTAGCGCTTATCTGCATAAGCATATGATGTGATTGATTTAGGGTAGTCGTGCGACCTTGTTGACCTCTATCTAGGGTCGTGCGGGTGGGTTTACTTCAATTAGGAAATGACGGGTTGAACTTGACTAGCAGCCTATGGTTTGTTGACCTCTGTCAAGGTCATAGGACGCTAGGGGCAAAATATTATCGGGAATTTCAAGTGTTGAAATTTGCAATGAGATTGCATACCTTCTATGAGATAGTTGGATCCCGATACCCACTGCGAGTAATTGTTACTCCTGGGAGAGTTTTACACATTACAATTAGCCGATCAAGTAGGTGTCTAGAAAGGTGTCAACGGGGTTACGCCTCTGGGAAAACGAGGTTTACATTAATTAGGTTCGTGCGAAAGCACGGGGGACCTCCCTCAATGTACCGACACTGGCCTGGCTGAAAGATTGGCGAACTTGTAGTGTGTAATTAATCCCGGCTAGTCTTTCCTTTTAGGGTTTGAAGGAAGATTTGATTAAAACAGTGGGAGCCATCCTGATTAGATAAAATAATAACCAATCTATTCTTGTAAGAGCGCACGCAGAGTGTTTTCTTCTCTCTCTCTCCTGGTAGCGACCATGTCACGCCTTAATCAAGATAATAAAACGGATATATTGACCGAACCCGCTTGTTATACTGAGCTGGGGAACATTGGTCCCGCTCCAACTTATAATTGTTATAAGACAGAGCAGGAAATAGGGGAATACCAGATTTCTCGTGGCACCCAAACGAAGAAAGTGCAAGTTGATGCATCATCTTCGGGTGTGTTCGTTACACAGAACTGTTTCTCAGTATCCTTTACGTCCTGGGTATGTGATACCAGATCAGGATCCCGCATATGTAATTTGTTACATGGGCTACAGAAAGGTAAAGAACTGAGAACGGGTGATAAGTTTCATAAGGCAGAAAACGGTGCAAGTGTTGCAGCCAAGTCTGTTGGTCACTGTCACCCTGTATTACCAGAATACATTAATTCTGAACAAGTGTTATTAGATACCGAGCCTGATATACAAAATCATATCAGTCTCTTTATTAGTAAAGAAGGATATAATTTTGTATTGTTGGATAATATTTTGAACATTTCCTATATCAAAAGTTGATTGGTTCAGGCACGTTATCTAAAAGCATTAACGTTCTAAATCAAATTATAGTTCTTAGTATACGGAACGCACACAAGAGGAAGAATTCAGAAATGAACGGATCCTTCTTGAGGTATTGTAGACTAGGTCATATCAATGTGACCCGACTGGCATAAGTTACATTGAAGATGCATATTTAAATCAGTTTGAATTTACATCTTATGAAACTTGCCAGTCAAGTCACAGAGATAAGATGACCATAGCTCTGTTTATTGGAAACAGAGAAAGAGTTAGTGAACTCTTGGGATTGATACATGCTGATGTATGAAGGTCCCCTGTCTACATGTGCCAAGACCGGTTCTTTGTACTTCATTACATTCTCTGATAATCTCTCAAGATTCAGACATATGTTCCTGTTGAAACACACGTCCGAACCTTTTGAGATATTCACAGAATATAAGTTAGAAGTAGAGAACCAAAATACGGGTAAAAGTATTATGTCCTTTGATGTGATCAAGGAGGAGAATACTTGAGCACGGGATTCCTGGACTATTCTAAGAATGAGATTCTCTCTCAGCATTACTCCTTCGTATACACCATAGCACGATGGTATATCGCGGCGGAGCAATAACACCCTATGTGATATGGTGTGCTCTATGATGAGTACTACTGAGTTACCTATTTCCTTTTGGGAGTTATGCACTTGAGAAGTTGCATACCTATTGAATAGGGTTCCGATCAAATCAGTTGCCTACCACTTCATATGTGATATGGAAAGGGAAGAGCCCATATCTTAAGTTAGTTAAGATTTGGGGTTGTCCGGCCTATGTCTAAAAGCAAAATCCGGACAAGCTCAAGGCAAGTTCTGTTATGTATAACTGGAAAGGTTCCAGCTATACAAACTACAGCAGATGATTTGGTAGAACCAAAGGATTCAGTAGATACCAACGAACCTCAGCCTCTCCGCCGATCTAGTAGGGTTCCTCACCCACCTGAGTGATACTTCGGTTTCTCTATGACAGTGGGAGCGAGGATTGCATCATGAGATGATGACCCAACTAGTTTCGGGCTGGCCATCAGGAGTAGGACTCTGTAAGAATGGCTGGATGCTTAGCGATCTGAGATGGAATCCTTATACACCAACAAAGTATGGACTTTGGTTGCTTTATCTGAAGGGTTAAATCTCCATCAGGAGCAAGTATATCTTGAGAAGATTACTTGGTGTACATGGAAAAGTTGAGACTTTCAAAGCTAGACTCGTTAAAGGTTTGCGTCATAGACCAGTTGTGGCTAATGATGAAACCTTTTCTGAGGCCTATGCTTAAGTCCATCCAGATCCTACTTGCCACGGCTACATACCATGACTACGATATCTAGCGGTTGGGTGTCATGACTGCTTTTCTAAATAATGATTTGGAAGAAAGCGTCTATAAGTACACAGCCAGAGGGCTTCGTAGACAGTGGGAGCAGCGGAAACGTGTGCAAGATGTTTTATGTGATAAAGCAGGCATCACGGAGTTGGAACATCTGTTTTGATGAGTTAGTCAAAGAGTTTGACATCATCAAAATGGTAGATGAACCTTGTATATACAAAAAGGTTGTAGGGAGTATAATGGTGATCCTCGTACAGTACGTGGATGATATACTCTTGATAGGGAAGGAGTTTCCTATGCTACGCTCGGTCAATCTCCGTTTATCACAAGGATTCTCCATATAGGATCAAAGTGATACCTACTAAATCCTGGGTTTAGGATCTATGAGATAGATCTAATTGGATGTTAGGATACTCACTAGTTATAGTGAGAAGGTATCAATCGGTCCTGGGGAGAATCACTGGAAAGGTTCCACAGTGATAAAGATGACTGAATGTCAGTCACAGGCATTGTCTTTACCCTCAGTGAAGGGACGGTATGTTGGAAGAGTTCCAAGCTAGATACTGTGGCATACTAGATGATAAAGGATGGATACATCGCTACCAAAGATGCTACCAAAGAGGAAGTCTGGGTGTATATTAGTTCATGAGATGAACTTCGTTCCTCCCATTGTGTGATAATGGAGTTATGGCTTATGCCAAGGAACGCCCGTCCTATCAGTGATCCAGACATATTCTTAGGCAGTATCACCTGATCGTGGAGATGGTAGATCTCCAGGGGATCGAGGTTAGGAGAGTAGACTCAGAGGACAACACCGCGGATCCACTCACGAAAGGCCTTTTCCCAGAGAGAGACATGTATGGGATGGTTGAGTATGAGATACTACAACCACTGCTATCAGATGTCCCTAGTGCAAGTGGGAGATTGTTAGTTATATGTATGCCCTAGAGGCCATTACTATACATAGGATGTATATTGTAGTGGACGCTTGGACATATATAGGGATGACTTTCTTGCTCGATATGATAGTATGCTATCTGGTTACTCTTTATCTTAATGTGTACACTGTTTGTCTCTCTGTTACATGTTGGTAAAACCCTTAGGATGTGTACTTGACTACCTGGACTATGATGCGGATCATACTAGTGGGGACATGGTAGTCCATAAGTACATCCTTCAAGGTCCCTAGTCATAGGTATATCGAGACGGGGCATCGATATACAAGAGTAGACTAACATATACCTTCTCGACCCATACAGATGGGCGATGGATGATCCCATATCCATTGGTGTTTGACATCAGAGATGATATACGGTTGCTCAGTGGAGATTGGGTAGACTGGACGGACTCGCCGAGAACTCCCAGATGGTATTATACCTTACGTCAGATGGCAGTTCTCTGGTGACACTGGTGCAGGTTAGTCTGTAGACCTGAGATCGTCATAGAGTCTTGTATGATTCCCACTGTGCTTTGATTTCCATCATACCACGTCCAAGAGGGCGTGCAAAAAGGTGGCTTTTGGGTACAGTCCCGAATCACATGGAGGCAATGAGCGATAGGAGGGGATTTCGTCTCTCCCGGTATAGGGAGTTGATGTTGCGCAGTGCTCGATTGGCTATAACAGGAAGTCCTTGGCCAAGGCAGCTTTAAGGATTTACTGGTAAGTGTTACCAGTAGTTTCTCGACCCGTTATGAGCCTCATATTGACACGACTTATCGAGTTATTGGGGTCTGACGTTTACCACCTCTAGACGAGATATGCGACAAATCAGACGAACAGACCGGACTGTACGGTAGTGTTACTCGTTGGATTCACAGGAGTGTGAGCAGGCTTGCTCGTTGATCTTCTGATCGCTCAATACCCGGGTGGCCGTTACGTTTAGCAGACCGCTTGCGGCTTGTGGGTGTTTGATATGATCATCACCTGCTGCCGGCGTATTGACGAGTCTTTAGAGTCCTACACAGGGGTTTCCCGGCTCAAGCGAAACGAAATAGGAGTGCATATGAGATATGTGCGGACCGAGAATAATACCAGTATGTGATACTGTATTCTATTCTCGCGATTTGTGACATTGATCGGTTGTATGCGATATAGCCGGGTTATCGGATCAATTGTTGATTCGATAAGTTGTTACTATTGATATTAGTCGGTTATATGCGATATGACCGGATCGTTGAATCAAGTGTTGATTTAATGATTTAATGTATAATTATATATTTGATATATTACCTTACATTAACTTGTATTGGTTCACTTAAGATTTGTTTTCTCACTTGAATGTGTACATTGTTTATATGTGATATATGCAAGTGTACATGTTTGTATCATGCTTGATGATACAAACAAGTTGTGTGTATGAGACTTGAACCATATCAAGGTTGGATTAGGGTTTATTATTTTCCTAAACAAATAACAAAAGCGAGTGACTTTGTTCAAAGTTATCAAGCTTCATGAAGCTTGATGAACATTGACAAAGTCAACTCTTTTGTCACTTGTTCAAGATATTAGCTAACCCAACCCTTAACCTTATGCTATGGTTAATTCTCTATATGAGTTAAGCATGAGGGCTTAACTCAACCATGGTGCCATCATATATTGGATAAGTTTCATTTTGGAAATTATTCAAATGATTCTTTCTTCTACTTCATCTTCATCAAGCTTGAAAAAGCTTGCTAGCTCCAATGGCATCATGAGAAAAAGAGTGAGAAATCCAATTCTAAAGTGAACCCACTTCCTATTTCTTCATTCTCTACTACTTGCCATGTATTATAGGGTGTTCTCTTCACAAAGTTTTTGACCGAGTGAAGGAATAGCTTGAGTTTGAGTCTCCCCGACGTAGATCATCTTTGGCCTCGAAGTCAATGACCTAGCTCGATCATTTCTCCGACGAAACCATTTCTAGAGTCCGGGATCCGATGATCGCAATGGAGGGACGTCAACACGGAGCTAAAGAAGTGGTGGACCGGATCTAGAAAGGTTGTAATCCCTTTCACT
Organism: Agapanthus africanus; assembly: GCA_030015575.1. Classification (NCBI taxonomy): domain Eukaryota; kingdom Viridiplantae; phylum Streptophyta; class Magnoliopsida; order Asparagales; family Amaryllidaceae; genus Agapanthus; species Agapanthus africanus. The sequence goes on from JASDDO010000026.1 coordinate 382,939,431, forward strand.
TAGTAGCAAAGTCATTTGCTTGCTTGCTTTTCGCCTTAACTTCTAGTTAACGATCTAGTTTAGGTTTTCTCGGCACCGGAAATTTTTTGTTTGGCATGGTTGATGCCTTGTGGAACCTCTTGAGTGTGCCAACTAACCCTACAGAAAATAGTTGGGTCATCATCTCATGATGCAATACTCACCCCCACTGTCATAGAGAAACCGAAGTATCTCTCAAGTGGATGAGGAACCCTACTAGATCGGCGAAGAGGCTGAGGTTCGTCGGGAACTATTGAATCCTTCGGTTCTACCGAATCATCAGCTACAATTTGTATAGCTGGAACTCCTTCCAGTTCTACCTCATTACCACTAATTTCTTCACAAGAAATTCCCTTTCCCAAAGGTGGCATGCTGAGAAACAAAACAACTTTTGCTCCTCAGAGTGGTAGAAGATATTCGCTTGCGAATGCTTGGGATATCCAACAAACTTCTACAGAACTGACCTTGCCTCGAGCTTGTCCGGATTTTGCTTTTAGGCATAGGCCGGACAACCTCAAATCTTAACATCATTAAGAGATAGGCTCTTCCCATACCATATCACATATGAAGTGGTAGGCACCTGATTTGGTTGGAACCCTATTCAATAGGTATGCAGCTTCTCAAGTGCATAACCCCAAAGAGGAAATAGGCAATTCGGTAGTACTCATCATAGAGCACACCATATCACATAGGGTGCGATTGTTCCGCCCCGATACACCGATGTGCTGTGGTGTATACGGAGGAGTAATGCCGAGAGAGAATCTCATTCTCCTTTAGAATGGTCCAGAAATTACATGCTCAAGTATTCTCCTCCCTGATCACGTCAAAGAACATAATACTTATACCTGTTTTTGGTTCTCTACTTCTAACTTATATTCTTTGAATATCTCAAAAGGTTCAGACTTGTGTTTCAACAGGAACATATGTCCGAATCTTGAGAGATCATCAGTGAATGTAATGAAGTATAAAGAACCGGTCCTGGCATGTGTAGACAGGGGACCTACATACATCATCATGTATCAATCCCAAGAGTTCACTAACTCTTTCTCTGTTTCCAATAAATGGAGCTATGGTCATCCTATCTTTGTGACATGACTGGCAAGTTTCACAAGATGTAAGTTCAAACTGATTTAAACATGCATCTTTGCGTAACTTCAGCTAGTCGGGTCGCATTGATATGACCTAGTCTACAATGCCTCAAGAAGAATTTGTCCATTTCTGAACTCTTCCTCTTGTGTGTGTTGTGTACGTTAAGAACTGTGGTTTGATTTAGAACGTATATGCTTTTAGATAACGTGCCTGAACCGATCAACTCTTGATATAGGAAATGTTCAAAACATTATCCAACAATACAAAATTATATCCTTCTTTACTAATAAAGAGACTGATATGATGTTGTATATCAGGTTCGGTATCTAATAACATTCGTTCAGAATCAATGTATTTGGTAATACAGGGTGATAACTGCCAACAAACTTGGCTGCAACACTTGCACCGTTTCCAACTCTTGAAACTTATTACCCTTTCTCAGTTCTCTACCTATCTGTAGCCCATGTAACATATTACATTTGCGGGATCCTGATCCGGTATCTCATACCCAAGACGTAAAGAACACTGAGAAACAATTCTTTATAATGAACACACCCGAAGAAGATGCATCAACATGTACTTTCTTCGTTTGGGCGGCACGGGAATCCTGGTAATCCCCTATTTCCTGCTCGGTCTTATAACAATTATAAGTTGGAGCCGGACCAACGTTCCATAGCACAGTATAACAAGCGGGTTCGGTCAATACATCCGTATTATTATCTTGATTAAGGCGTGACATGGTCGCTACCTGGAGAGAGAGAAAAGAAAACACTCAGCATATGCTCTTGCAAGATTAGATTGGTTATTTATGTATCTAATCAGGATGGCTCCCACTGTTTTAGTCAAATCTTCCTTCAAACCCTAAAAGGTAAGACTAGCCGGGATTAATTACACCCTACAAGTTCTCCAATCTTTCAGCCAGGCAAGTGCCGGTACTTTGAGGGAGGTTCCCCGTGCTTTCGCACGGACCTAATTAAAATAAACCTCATTTTCCCAGAGGCGTAACCCCGTTGACACCTTTCTAGACACCTACTTGATCGGCTAATTGTAATGTGTAAAACTCTCCCAGGAGTAACTCTTACTCGCAGTGGGTATCGGGATCCAACTATCTCATAAGAGGTATGCAATCTCATTGCAAATTTCAACACCTGAAATTCCTGATAATGTTTTACCCCTAGCATCCTATGACCTTGACGAAAGCCAACAAACCATAGGCTGCTAGTCAAGTTCAACCCGTCATTTCCCGATTGAATTAAACCCACCCGCACGACCTTTGACGAAAGCCAACAAAGTCGCACGACTACCCTAATTCAATCGCATCATATCCTTTAGCAGATAAGCATAAATAGCTACCGAACACAACGCCTTGACGCAGGCCAACAAACGTAGCATGAATACTATGAAGTACTTATCTGAAATGACGGAGGGCTACGACAGGTTTTTAAGAAAACCCTTTGCGTAATGAACTTGATATTGTTGTAGAATCAAATGATTTAAAATGGAGTGTTTTTTAGGCTTTTACTAGTTTTGCTAAAGAGGTCACTCTCGGTGAAGGGATCGTCGACTCTTTCCTTATCGAATAAGGTGCAGGATATTCACAATACCACTATGCAAAGAAAAAACTATAGAAGCAATCAAAAGACAAACCGAGGGTTGTAGCATCTTCCAGTTATTGCTAAAGTGGCCACTCCCGGTGAGGGATCTCGGCTCTTTCCTTATCGAATAACGTGCTGGATGTTCTACAAGGAACACCGCTATGCAGAGCAACAACTAGAGCTATCTGTTTTTGAAAATTCAATTCCACAACATCTTTAGGTTTCTTTTATTTCATTATTCTCATTAATGAAGTCCCATCATTTTGAGTTACCTAAACATCACAGATAAATACAACGTACGCTTATGTCATCCGCATTTGCCTCGATGTCCTCTCATGCACCGTTAGGTTAGGTAACTAACGGCAGAGCAGGGCAGTGCTAGCGCGGGTGTAAAACATAAGCATTGTCTATATAATATATCATATATACTATATCCTATATCCATCTCAACATATCAAATGAACACATCACAGATATCGCAGCAGAAGAACAACATATGAAATATTGGATATTCTAGGATTTCCGTGTTTTATTTTAAGCCTGTATAAAACACGGATTCCACGGTCGTGATGAATAGCCAATCCCACACCCCTAGACCCCTACGAAAGTGGCAAGCAACCCTACCAATTCTAGAGTTAGGAGACCCGGTCTCGACTCCTCGAGATGGTCTCCCACTGGACTCCAGAACCCGGTTACTTGTGCTCCCTGCCTTAGGTCTATCCTAATGCGGAAAAGTAAATAATATACAAGGGTGACATTATCCTCAACCCGGAAGTGCCCCAATAAAAGAATATTACATACAATGAATTTTACATGAATGAAAATAAAAACTCTCATCTCATATAAAACCCCCGGCTATTAAAAAACACGATGATCCAATATAACATATCCAAGCAACACATAACATCGCATGTCATCATCGTAAGTAAATATGCGTATCCCAATTGTCGTTGACATATATCACCGAAACCGGCGATACACCACATATTACACTTACGGTCGCAGAAAAGAAAGTGAAAAACTACAACAGTTGGAATCCGCAACCACCTTAGACATCGCATGCCTGACCAAATGAATTCCTTAGACAACGTATGCCTAACAATTATAAACCCCGCATTTTAGTCTCGATCTCGAAAACAATTTTCCATATCTAGTCGGGCAATTCAACAAGATTCCTGACATCCTGATCGAATGCTTGTCAGAAACTTTAGTAGACGGCCGCACCCCCCGATGCCGTCGACGAAGTGTACTAAGGCGGAACACCGCTGCCGCGATCACCCGAACTGATACTTTTGGCGACGGGGTTCTCCTACAGTCACATGGTCGGGGCTATGGGCCATGACTATCTATTAAGTTTACCCGGCGAGTATCCACATACGCTACGTGATTGCGACGGAGTTTTGATCACATCAAAATCCCGTGGCAACCGATCAAATGAGACTAAACTGCTAGATTTATAACATTCAAATTAGTTATCTCATAACTACATGTGGATTCTAAATATTGTATCCCACCATATAATATCCAGACGACGTTAAACTCTTCGATCGATTCATCAAAGTCCCATAATTTCCCGACAGCCCAACACTTGAGCACAGTTTTAATAATACCCAGAAGATGCCTCAGTACCTATGAACCAGCCGTAGAAGGGTCAAACCAACGCTTCATATGTGACTATGCTAAACTACCACAAACCCTAGGGTTCAAGTGGCGGTTTCGATGACCACATAATCGAGTTAAGGTTTCTTTCTTCTAGAGGGTCCACGGAATCACTTGCATGTTTTTCCGAGTACGTTAAACTTGGAAAAATGGGTTTTTAACATTCGATCGAACCTTTTAACTTCGTCTAGACAATACGTGAAACACACGAAATAATGTTAAAACTATGAATGCGAAACACTCCGAATTGCTTAAAATGTAAGATTACATCACATACAAAATTAGCAAAATTAAACAACAGCTGAAACCCCAAATCCCAGAGACCAAAACATGGAAAAAATTTGGAACCCTGAATCCCCATAGGGGCCGGCCTCCTCGGTTTTAGTGGCCATGTGCTTGGCCAAAATCCGAGCACATGGTTCTAAATTTCTCCCATGTTCTTAGGTTTTCCCAAATATGATTCTGCACTTGTTTGAAAAAATTTTGGAGCTGATTTGAAAATCGACAGAAACCAGTTTTTAGGGTTTCAAGTTTCGGAGTTCGTTTCGTTTTCGTAATCTAACAAAATCCGTATTAATTTCTAGCATAGCACTGATACCACTGAAGGGTTACCTACGATGGCAGCAAGGTTCCGGGAGGCATCGTCCATGCCAAATTAAAAATTTTCCATTTAGCTAACCCTAACTTGAATCGTTTACTAGAAATAATATGGAATATGAAAAGCAAACACTTTGCAATATGAAAAGAGAGCAAGGAATACAACCTTTGTAGACCGGTCCTTCACTTCAATAGCTCCGTGTAGTAGTCCCCTTCGCTGCGAATGTAAACTCCGGACTCTAGAGAGGCTCCCACAAAGAAAACGAACGTGCTTGCTTCGATGACTTCGAGGCCGAAGATGATCTACGTCGAGTAGACACTAACTCAAGCTATTCCTTCACGAGCTCATGAACTTTGTGAAGAGAACACCCTATACTACATGGCAAGTAGTAGAGGATGAAGAAGTAGGAAGTGGGCTCACTTTAGAATTGATTTTCTTACACTTTTTCTCATAACTCCATTAGAGCTAGAAAGCTTTTGAGGAGGAAGAAATTGAAGATGATGAACTCCAATGAATAATTCATCCAAATGAATTAAGTAACCATGGGTGAGTTAAATCTATCATGCTTAACTCATGTAGAGAATTAACCAAGGTGTGAGGTTAAGGGTTGGGTTAACGAATATCTTAAGAGATGACAAAAGAGTGGACTTTGTCAAAGTTTCTACAAGCTTCATGAAATTTTGACAACTTTGACTAAGTCATGCTCTTTTGTTAATCTTTTAAGAAATAAACAAACCCTAATTTAACCTAATCATAGTATAACTCTCATACACCCATCTTACATGTATCATCAACCATGACACAATGCATGTATACAAACATACATATCACATATGTACAATGTGCATACAAAGTGAGAAAACAAATCATAAGTGAGCTAATACTAGTTAATGTAATGTAATATATCAAATATATAATTATACATTAAATTATTAAATCAACTCTTGATTTAATAATCCGGCTATAACCGACTAATATCATGTGTAACAACTTATCGAATCAACACTTGATCCGATAACCCGGCTATATCGCATATAACCGATCAGTGTCACTAATCGCGAGAATAGAATACGGTATCACATATCGTATTAATCTCGGTCCCGCACATATCACATATGTTCTCTCCTACTCCGTTTCGCTTGAGCCAGGAAACCCCTGTGTAGGACTCTAAAGACTCGTCAATACGCCGGCAGTAGGTGATGATCATATCAAACACCCACAAGATGCAAGCGGTCTGCTAAACGTAACGGCCTCCCAGGTATTGAGCGATCAGAAGATCAACAAGCAAGCCTGCTCACTCTCCTGTTAATCCAGACAGTAACACTACCGTACAGTCCGGTCTCTTCGTCTGATATGTCGCATATCTCGTCTAGGGGTGGTAAACGTCAGACCCCAGTAACTCGATAAGTCGTGTCGATATGAGGCTCCTAACGGGTCGAGAAAATACTGATAACACTTACCAGCATATCTCTGAAGCTGCCTTGGCCAAGGACTTCCTGTTATAGCCAATCGAGCACTGCGCAACATCAACTCCCTATACCGGGAGAGACGAAACCCCTCCTATCACTCATTGCCTCTATAGGACTCGGGACTGTACCCAATAGCCACCGTTTTGCATGTTCTCTTGAACTTGGTAAGATGGAAATCAAAGCACAGTGGGAATCACACAAGACTCTATGACGATCTCGGGTCTACAGACTAACATGTACCAGTGTCACCAGAGAACTGCCATCTGACGTGAGGTATAATACCATTTGGGAGTTCTCGGCGAGTCCGTTCAGTGTACCCAGTCTCCACTGTGCACCCGTATACTATCTCTGATGTCAAACACCATTGGATATTGGATCATCCATCGCCCATCTACATGGGTCGAGAAGCTATACGCTAGTCTACACTGGTATATCGATGCCCTGTCTCGATATAACTACGACTAGGAACATTTGAAGGATGTACTTAGCGACTACACTGTCCCCACTAGTATGATCTGCATCATCGTCCTAGTAGTCAAGTACTCATCCTAAGGGCTTTATCAACATGTAACATAGAGACAATCAGAGTACATGTTAAGATAAAGAGCAACCAGATAGCATACTATAATGTCGAGTAAGAAAGTCCTCCAAATATATGTCCAAGCATCCACTACAATATACATCGTATGTACAGTAATGGCCTCTAGGGCATACATATTACTAACAGTATTGACGAGTCTTTAGAGTTCCTACACAGAGGTTTCCTGGTTGATGCGAAACGGAGTAGGAGTACATATGTCATATGTGCGGGACCGAGATTGATACGAGTATGTGATACCGTATTGTATTCTCGCGATATGTGATATCGGACGGGTATATGTGATATATCCGGGTTATCGAATCAAGTTTTGATTCGGTAAGTTGATATTATTGATATTAGTCAGTTATATGTGATATATCCGCATCATTAAGCAAAGTGTTGATTTAATGATTTAATTTATAATTATATATTTGATATATGAATTTACATTAACTAATATTGCTCACTTGACCATTTCTTTTTCTCACTTTGCTTACATTATATATATATGATATATATTATGTATCATGCTAGGTTATATATGCAACTTGGGTGTGTGAGACTTACACCATAACCATGATAAAATTAGGGTTTTATTTATCTTAGTAATTAACAAAATTGGTTGGAAATTGTTATGGCTAGAAGCTTGGAGAATCTTACTAACCATTGACTAAGTCCACCAAATTTGTTTTACTTTAAGATATTTTGTTAACCCATCCTTTATCCTATGCCATGGTTAAGTCTCTACAATGGTTAGTGTATGACCTTAACTAACCAAAGGTTGCAATTCTAACCTCATTCCTTTCTCTTGTTAATTTCATCTTCATCTTCTTCATGAGCACAAAAAGCTTTTTAGTGTTTGGAGATGAGAAGAAATAATGTGAGAAAAATAAATCTAAAGTGAGCCCACTTCCTACTTCATCATCCTCTACTATTAGCTATTTAGTTTAGGGTGTTTGCTTCACTAATTTCACCATTAGTGAAGAGGTAGCATGAGCTCGAGTCTCCTCGACGTAGATCATCTTCAGCCTTGAAGACATTGAGCAAGGTTGTTCTTTTTTCAAGTGAACCCTCTCTAGAGTCCGGGAGTTCACCATTCGCAGCGAAGGGACTACAACATGGAGCTTTAGAAGTGAAGGACCGGTCTACAAAGGTTGTATTCCCTCATTCACTTAGATGTAAAGTGTTTACATTTAGTATTGTCGGATTTTCTAGTAACGATTCTAGGGTTAGGGTTAGGGTTAGGGTTAGATAATATGGCAAATTTTTTACAATGGCATGGACGATGCCTCCCGAAACTTTGCTGCCGTGCTGGACAACCCAACAGCATGAGCTTGAGTCTCCTCGACGTAGATCATCTTCGGCCTCGGAGACTTCGAGCAAGCTTGTTCATTTCTTCAAGTGAACTCTTACTAGAGTTCGGGTGTTCAATACTTGAAGCGAAAGGACTACTACACGGAGCTTTAAAAGTGAAGGACCGGTCTACAAAGGTTGTATTTCTCATTCACTTAGATGTAAAGTTGTTTACATTGTAGTTCATCTAAATCTCTAGTTAAGATTCTAGGGTTAGGGTTCTTTAGTACGGCAAAAATTTGAAAACGGCATGGACGATGCCTCCTGAAACCTTGCCGCCGCCCTACGGAACCCTGTAGTGGTATCAAAGCAAGGTTAGAGATTTAAACGATATTTGTTAGATTACGAAACCGAAACAACTCCGAAACACCCGATATACAATCCTAGTTTCTGTCGAATTTTAAATGGCCTCTAAAAATTTTTTTAGCAACCGCAGAATGTTGTATGTGATATAACATGAACACCATACAAATTTGAAGCATTTCCACTTACTTTTGACCGGCCACAAGGCCTCAAAAACTGAGCTCACCGGTTCCTTCGGGGAATTTGGGCTTTGAATTTTTAGGGTGTTCCAGTCTCTTGGTTTTGATGTTTCAGGTGTTGCATGTTTTTGCTAAATTTGCATGTGATGTTAACTTTCTGCAAAGGCAATTCGGAGTGTTTCGTAGTTTTAATTCTAACATGTATTCGGGTTATTTAGACGACGTTAAAAAGTTCGAACGGATATCAATAACCCATATTTTCCCTCGCTGGAAATTTTCCAGGAGTTGGATTTTTTTCAAGTTTAAAATGTTCAGAAAATCATGGAAGCGATTCTGTGGACCCTCTAGAAGAACGATACCCAAACTCGACTTTTTGGATCGCGAAACCACGGTCATACCTTGGGATTTGTGGCAGTTCCGTGGCGACATGAGTGGAGCATGGGTCGGCCCTTCTACGGATTGTTCATAAGAGCTGTGGCATGTTTTGGGTACTTTTTGAACTCCGCTCAAGTGTTGAGCTCTTTTGGAAATTTTAGGTGTTTGTTTATTCGATCGAAAAGTTTAACATCGTCTAGCTATCTGTGACTGTGATAAAATATTTGGAATCCACAATAATTAGTTATGAGATAACTGGTTTGAATTTTATAAATCTAGCAAGTTAGTCTCTTATGATCGGTTGCCACGGAATTTTGATCTGGATCAAAAGTAGTCGCAATTAAGTAGCGTACGCAGATACTCACCGGGTAACCTTACTAGATATCCATCCCCATAGCCCTGACCAAGTGACTGTAAGAGCACCCCGTCGCCAAAAGAATCCGTTCGGGTGCTCGCGACCGCGGTGTTCCGCCTTAGTGCACTTCGTCGACGGTATCGGGGGTGCGGCCGTCTACTAAAGTTTCCGACGAGCATTCGATCAGGTTATCGGGAATCTTGTTGATTTACCCGACAGGTTATTGGAAAGTGTTTTCAATATCGAGACTAAAATGCGGGGTTTATAATTGTTAAGCATATGATGTCTAAGGAATTCATTTGGTAAGGTATGAAATCCAAAGTATGTGATACATTGGGTTTATGATGTCTAAGGTGGTTGCAAATTCCAATTGTTGTAGTTTTTCACTTTCGTTTCTGCGACCGTAAGTGTAATATGCGGTGTATCACTGGTTTCGTTGCTATATGTCAACGAAAATTGGGATACGCATATTTCCATACATTGGTGACATTTGATGTTATATGTTGTTGTGATATGTTATATTGGATCGTCGTGTTTTGAATAGCCGGTTTTTTTATGTGAGATGAGAGTTTTTCATTTTCATTCATGTAAAAGCTTGTATGTAATACTTTTTTATTAGGGAAATTCCGGATTGAGGATGATGCATCCATTGATGTATATATATCCAAATAAATAATGCTCGATTCTGCAACGATATCCAAGGGTCGTGCGGGTGATGATCATATCCAACACTCCTTTTCAAAATCACTCGATTCTACAACGATATCAAGTTCATTTCGCAAATAGTTTTCATAAAAATCTGACGTAGCCTTCCGTCATTTCAGATAAGTAGTATTTAGTATTCGTGCTGCGTTTGTTGACCTTGTCAAGGCATAGTATGCGGTAGCTGATTAGTGCTTATCTACAAAGCAGATGATGCGATTGGATTAGGGTAGTCGTGCGGCCTTGTTGACCTTGTCAAGGGGAGGGTGGGTTTAATTCAATCAGGAAATGACAGGTTGAACTTTACTTGCGGTCTATGGTTTGTTGAACTTGTCAAGGTCATAGATCGCTTCGGGCAAAATATTATCGGGAATTTCAAGTGTTGAAATTTGCAATGAGATTGCATACCTTCTATGAGATAGTTGGATCCCGATACATACTAAGAGTAAGAGTTACTCCCGGTAGAGTTTTACACATTATAATTAGCCGACCATGTAGGTGTCTAGAAAGGTGTTAACGGGGTTATGCCCCTAGGAAAACGAGGTTTATTTTAATTAGGTCCGTGCGAAAGCACGGGGAACCTCCCTCAAAGTACCGGCACTGGCCTGACCGAAAGATTGGCGAACTTGTAGGGTGTAATTAATCCCGGCCAGTCTTGCCTTTTACGGTTTGAAGGAAGATTTGATAAAGACAGTGGGAGCCATCCTGATTAGATAAAATAATAACCAATATGATCTTGCAAGAGCATACGCTGAGTGTTTTCTTCTCTCTCTCCTGGTAGCGACCATGTCATGCCTTAATCAAGATAATAATATGGATGCATTGACCGAAACTGCTTTTTATACTGAGCTGGGGAACGTTGGTTCCGCTCAATCTTATAATTGTTATAAGTCCGAGCAGGAAATAAGGGAATATCTGGATTTCCACGCAACCCAATCGAGGAATAAGCATGTTGATGCATATTCTTCGAGTGTGTTCGATACCATGAACTGTTTCTCAGTTTCCTGTACGTCCTAGGTATGAGATACTGGATCAGGATCCCATATATGTAATCTGTTACGTGGGCTACAGAAAGGTAGAGAACTGAGATTGGGTGATATATCTCTAAGTGTTAGAGAATAGTGCAATTGTTACAGCCAAGTCAGTTGGCAAATATCACCTTGTATTACCAAATGGTAAATACATTGATTCTGAACGAATGTTATTACATACCGAACCTAATTTACAACAATACATCAGATTCGTTATTAAGTTAAAAAAGGATATAGTTCTGTATTGGAGGATAATGTTGTGAACATTTTCCTTAATAAAGAGTTGATTGGATCAGGCACGTTATATAATAGCATATACGTTCTAAATCAAACCACAGTTCAAAGTATCTAGAACACACACAAGAGGAGTAGTTCAAAAATGAACGAATCCTTCTTATGGCATTGTAGACTAGGTCATATCAATACGACACAACCAGCTAAGTTACATAAGGATGAATATGAGAATCTGTTCGAATTTTCATCTTATGATACCCGCTAGTCTTGTCTCAAAGATAAAATGACCAATACTCCGTTTACTGGAAACAGAGAAAGAGTTACTGAACTCTGGGACTGATACATGATGATGTATATGGTCCTATGTCTACTAATGTCAGGGTTGGTTCTTTGTACTTCATTACATTCATCGACGATCTCTCAAGATTCGGACATGTGTTCCTGTTGAAACACAAGTCTGAAACTTTTGAGAAATTCAAGGAATATAAGCTGAAGTTAAGAACCAGACGGGTAGAAGTATTAAAGTCCTTCGATGTGATCGAGGAGGCGAATACTTGCGCATGGAGTTCCTGGAGTTTCTAAAAAGAGAATGAGATTCTCTTTCAGCTTACTCCTTCGTATACACCACAGCACAACGGTGTATCGGGACAGAGGTATCGCACCCCATGAGATAAGGTGCGCTCTATGATAAGTACTGCTGAGTTACTTGTTTCCTTTTGGAGTTATGCACTTGAGAAGTTGCATACCTATTGAATGGGGTTCCGACCAAATCAGTGCCTACTACTCCATATGATATATGAAATGTGAAGAGACTATGTCTTAAACGAGTTAAGATATGGCTATGTCCGGCCTATGTTGAAAAGCAAAATCCGGATAGACTCGAGGCAATGTCAGTTCTATAAGTTTGTTGGATATCCCAAATATTTGCGAGGGAATATCTTCTACCACTCTGAGGAAAAAAAGGCGTTTTGTTTCTTAGCATGCCACCTTTTTAGAAAAGGAATTTCTTATGAAGAAATTAGTGGCCATGAGGTAGAATTGGATGGAATCCCAGCTAGACAAACTAACAGCTGATGATTTGGTGAAACCAAAGGATTCAATAGTCTCCAACGAACCTCAGCCTCTCCTCGAATCCGGTAGGGTTCCTCATCAACTTGAGAAATACTACGGTCTTCTCGGTGACAATGGGAGCGAGGATTGCATCATGGTAGAAGATGGCCTAACCAGGTTCAGGAAGGCCATCACGTGTGGTGACTATGTGAAAAGGCTGGATGCTATTCAATCAAAGATGGAATCCATATACACCAACAAAGTATGACTTTGCATGTTGCACCTGAAGGGGTAAAACCCATTGGGAGCAAATGGATCTTGATAAGATTCTTGGTGTGGATGGAAAAGTTAAGACTTTCAAAGCTATGCTTAAGTCCATCAGGATTAAAGCAGGCATCGCGGAGTTGGAACATCTGTTTTGATGTGGCAGTCAAAGTGTTTGACTTCATCAAAAAGGTAGATGAACCTTGTATATACAAGAAGGTAGTCGAGAGTAAGGCTGTCTTCCTCGTATTGTACGTAGATGACATACTCTTGATAGGAAATGGTTTCCTATGCTACACTCGGTCAAGCTCCTCTTATCATGAGGATTATCAATAGAAGATCTGGATGATACCTACTACATCTTATGGATTATGATCTATGGTGATTGATCTAAGTGGATGTTGGGAGTGTCCCAAATCTAGGTACATTAACACCGTACTAAAAGGGTTTTAGTATGGAAGATTCTAAGCGTGGTGGTTCGCCCACTTACTTAAAAGATCACTCTCTCCAAAAAGATGTCTCCCAAGACTGATTTGGAGAGAGCTCGCGTGCATGGGATACCCTATGCTTTAGCAGTAGGCTCTATCATGTGTGCGATGTTATGTACCAGACCAGATGTAGCTAACTTACTAGGTGTAGTGATCAGGAGTCAATCGGATGTTGGGAGAATCACTGGACAGTTGTGTAGGACATTCTTAAGTACTTGAGAAGAACTAAAGAGATGTTCTTGGGGTTTTGGTAACGGTGAACTCCAGTGGGAGTTCTTTACCAATTCCAGCTTCTAAAGTGATAAGGTCGACTGAAAGTCAGTCACAGGCTTTGTCTTTACCCTCAGTGGAGGGACGGTATGTCGGAAGGGTTCCAAGCTAGATACCGTGGCATACTAGATGATAAAGGATGAATACATCGCTACCAACGATACTACCAAAGTGGCTGTCTGGGCATTACTTGTCCATGAGATGAACATGGTTCCTACCATTGAGCGTCCAATAAGTGTTATTGTGACAACAATGGAGTCGTGGCTTTGGCAAAGGAACGCCGATCTCATCAGCGATCCAGACATATTCTGAGGCAAGTATCACCTGATCAGGGAGATGGTCGATCTCCAAGGGATCGAGATTAGGAGAGTTGACACGAAGGATAACACGGCGGATCCACTCACAAAGGCCTTTCCCTAGAGAGACTTCTATAGGACGTTGAGTATGAGATACTGCAACAAATGGCCTTAGTGCAAGTAGGAGATTGTTAGTTATGTGTATGCCCTAGAGGCCATTACTGTATATGTGATGTATATTGTAGTGGATGCTTAAACATATATAGGGAGGTCTTTCTTGCTCGACATGATAGTATGCTATCTGGTTACTCTTTATCTTAACATGATCACTTATAGTCTCTCTATTACATGTTGATAAAGCCCTTAGGATGAGTACTTGACTACCAGGATTATGATGCAGATCATACTAGTAGGGACAGGGTAGTCGGTAAGTACATCCTTCAAATGTTCCTAGTCGTAGGGGTATCGAGACAGGGTATCGATACTCCAGAGTAGACTAGCGTATACGCTTCTCGACCCATATGATGGGCGATGGATGATCCTATATCCATTGTTGTTTGACATTAGAGAAGGTATACGGGTGTTCGGTGGAGACTAGGTACACTAAACGGACTCGCCGAGAACTCCAAGATGGTATTATACTTATCGTTAGATAGCAGTTCTCTGGTGACACTGGTACAGGTTAGTCTGTTGACCCGAGATCGTCATAGAGACTTGTGTGATTCCCACCGTGCTTTAATTTCCACCATACCACGTTCAAGAGATCGTTCAAAAAGGTGGTTTTTGGGTACAGTCCCGAGTCACATGGAGTCAATGAGCGATAGGAGGGAATTTGTCTCTCTCGGTATTGGGGGTTGATGTTGCGCCATGCTCGATTGGCCATAACAGGAAATCCCTGACCAGGGTTGCTGAGATTTACTGGTAAGTGTTATCAGTAGTTTCTCAAACCGTTATGGACCTTGCATTGGCACGACTTATCAGGCTATTGGGGTCTGACGTTAAACATCCCCCAGGCTGTGATATGCGACATATCAGACGAAGAGACCGGACTGTACGGTAGTGTTACAGATTGGATTCGCAGGTGTATGAGCAGGATTGCTTGTTGATCTTTTGATCGCTCAATACCTGGGTGGCTGTTACGTTTAGCAATCCGCTTGCGGCTTGTGGGTGTTTGATATGATCATCACCTACTGTCGTCGTATTGACGAGTCTTTAGAGTCCTACACAGAGGTTTCCTGGTTCATGCGAAACGAAGTAGGAGCACATATGTGATATGTGCAGGACCGAGATTAGTGCGCATATGTGATGCCGCATTCTATTCTCGCGATATGTGATATCGGTCGGTTATATGTGATATAGCCGGGTTATCGGATCAAGTGTTGATTCGATAGATTGTTACATTTGATATTAGCCGGTTGTATGTGATATAGCCGGATTATTAAATTAAGTGTAGATTTAATAATTTAATGTATAATTACATATTTGATATATTGAATTACATTAACTAATATTATCTCACTTAAATATTTCTTTTTCTCACTTGTGTGCATATAATATATATATGATATATATTAATGTACATTTTATTTGTGTCATGGTTGATGCCACATGCTTCATGGGTGTATGAGACTCACACCATGCTTGATATAATGAATGGTTTTATTTATTTAAAGTTAATCAAAATTAGATGTAATTAAGTCATATGGTTGAAGCTTGTGGAACCATTGACCAAGTCCACTAATTTTGTTTTACTTGTAGATATTTATTAACATATCCATTATTGTTTATCCATGGTTTATTCTCTACATGAGTTAGTGTATGACACTAACTCACCCATGGTTGCTATTCTCACCTCATGAGTTTTCATTCTCATCTCCTCTTCATCTTCTTCTTCTTCATAGAAAAGCTTTCTAGCTTTTGAAAAGGTGATGAAATACTGTGATAAAAATTAATCTAAAGTGAGTCCATTTCCTACTTCATCATTCTCTACTATATTAGCCATTTAGTTTAGGGTGTTTGCTTCACTAATCTACCATTAGTGAAGAGGTAGCATGAGCTTGAGTCTCCTCGACGTAGATCATTTTCGGCCTCGAAGACTTCGAGCAAACTTGTTCATTTCTTCATGTGAATCCTTACTAGAGTTCGGGTGTTCACTACTTGGAGCGAAGGGACTACTACACGGAGCTTTAGAAGTGAAGGACCGGTCTACAAAGGTTGTATTCCTCATTCACTTAGATATAAAGTTGTTTACATGGTAGTTCGTCTAAATCTCTAGTAAAGATTCTAGGTTTAGGTTTCTTTAGTACAACAAAAATTTGAATACGGTATGGACGATACCTCCCGAAACCTTGCTGCAGCCCTACGGAACCCTGCAATATGATCACATCATATCACAGAAACAGTAGAAGCAAGTATAAAAAAATATAGGATATAATAATAAGTCTGTGTTTTAGATTAAGCCAGTAATGAAAAACACGGATTCCACGGTCGTGATGAATAGCCAAAACCCACATCCCTAGACCCTTACGATAGCGACAAGCAACCCTACCAATTCTAGAGTTAGGCGACTGATTGATCTAAATTTCGGATCGTGTTTTGAAAATATAATCACGACCAAAGAATTTTATACCGCAATCAATTAACGGTGTCGATGTAGCTCGTTAATGAATACGGATCGTCCACTGAGATGTGAGTACTTTTTCGATCTTGCTTTAGATGAGTCGAAATGAAAATATAAAAGAAAATTCAAGAAAGTATTTCGAGATTTAATTGAGTTATCATTTCAAGAAAATCAAAAATACATTTAAGAATTAGAAATCAAGAAAGTGTCCGATATCAATGTGAATTATCAAGAATATGTAGAATAGCTTGTAGGATTCGATCGTATTAGTAGCAATGATGAATCTAATAATGTCTTGTCTTATCTATTGATGAATTATAGCTAGGACGATGGTGATGAATGAAGATTAGGGATCTACTGAAGAAACTAGGGTTTCTCCATCTCTATCCCTTGTCTTTTCATTGATCATCATTCGGCTCTAGCCTTTAGAAAAGAGAATCATCAGTCATTTAATCCCTAATTTGAAACAAAATTATCAAGAATGGTGATCTCGCTCCAAATTAGGTCATTGATGATTCTTTTTCCTAAAGTTCATAATCCTCATAAGACGTAAGATTAGTATTATGATTTCATCATCATTTGATCTACTGATTCTCTCGAATCCTTTACAAGCGGAGATTTCACTCACACATTATGAAAATAGAATAATCAAGAATTAGAAATTTCATAATGCAAGAATCTAAAGAAAACAAGACTAAGAGTAATAATCACCTTTATTAAATCTTCTTCAAATTTACACAACTCCTCAATTCGAGGTACAAAGTTAAGCTCTCGATCGATTCTTTGAAGAGGTGAATTTTTCGTCGATCATTGCGTGGCTCGATCGCCGTGAGACGTGGATCGTCGTGGATCTCTTGCTCTTGATGACGATCGGCGTTGCGATAAAGGATCTTTGAAGTAGTCGCTCGATTATGCTCTCAATTGATCTTGATCTGATTTGGATTTGTGCTAGAATTTTTCCACCATTCACCACCCACACAACCCTAGATCTAGATCCCTTTTTGTAGATCTCAAATCATGCTTCCCTCATAAGCTAGGTTGTTACAAGGAGCCTTCTAGAATAAGGTTGTTACAAGGAGCCTTCTAGAACAAGCTTGTTACAAGGAGCCTTCTAGAACAAGGTTGTTAGAATGAAGCTTCGGGAGAATTCTTGATTGCCAGTGCCCTAACTCAGCCGCGGATCCACGGCGGATCGGCCAGACTCGGCCGCGGATCCGCGGCCGTTTGAAGAGATCACTGCATCATTTTTCTGTGGTCTTCTTCTGTTGGTCTCGAATGTATATTTGATATCTGGAATCTTTTTATCTCTTCTAAATCTCTGCCAGATTTTGTCTCTTTGACTTGTTGTATTTTATCGGCAAATTTGTGATTCCGATATCTGTCCTGAAATGATTTCTGCACAAAATCTTAATGAAGGATGTTGAGATATACAATATCACGCGTGAAGTAATAAACACACAATTTCCCTCCAGAATATTGATTATATATATAACACGTGTTATTTGATATTTTCCAGACGAATTTGTAATACGGGTTATATTTATAACAAACACCCTTATATGTTTAGAGAAATGAGGAAATTGTTATGTTTAATATTGCAATAATTTTGACTGAACAAATTCCCCCAAACTTGATTTTGATCGTCTCGAGCAAATATCTTTTATTCAAGAGAAGGAGAAATTTTATTAAGAAAAAGAAAAACTAACTAGCACACTTTCGTAGGCAACACGATTGCACTGAGCATGTGCAACAAGCCTTTAAACCTCTAGGTGTCCCTAGTAAGAGGAGTGTTGTCTCCTAAGGGTTTTCAGCGGATTGCACCCAGAAAATCCTATAATATGAGGAAGCCTGTGAAAGTTACATATAAAGATAAGAACTATAAAAGAAAGACTTTGAAAATCAGAGTTTCCAACTATACTATCTTTCCGGTTGTCATGAGCCATATCTTAATAGTCATGAAAAGATGTTAGAAATCATATCATCCCTCAATAAAATATCGTCTTTATTCTTCATCCCTACCTTTCTTCCAAACATCGATCATATACCCCTACGTGTGTGTACAAGACATCCCTACACTAGGAGAATTCAATTCAAACTATCATAATCTTGTCCATCTACCTCAGTACTTGTTAGTCGGTGAATATTTAGATGGAATTGCTCACACAATTTTCTTGCGACCGTTAATACTTCTTGAGGTACTAATCGACCGATTACTAAATGTGCTCACATATTAGACGTCTTTAGTATTTTCTGTAAGTGCACGGCAGCGCCCCGGCCGTCGATCCGACGCTGGAAACGCGGAAACGAAAAACTTTACAAACTAGTAAACCGGCACCACCGCGCACAAAAATCCCGAATCGGGCCATTAACCTAGCCACTAGCAGACTAAAAGATGGGTGAAGAGATATACCAAGCGATCCGTGTCCTTCAGTCTTCGTCTCCACTCCAATCTCCCGCGGAATCTCCGGTCGTCGCCTCCTCGTCGAAACGGGCACCACATCGCCGGGTTCTTTTACGGGCTCCCACCTCTGGACCGAGGCAACTCGGGCGCGAAGTTGGCGAGCCGACGCGTCCAAGAGATGCTGTAGACTAGTGTAGAATGGTTGTCTCTTGGGGTTATAGAAGTTGCCTTGGTGATGGAGGAGAGAAGAACTTTGGAGAAAGGTTTGAAAATGGAGCTATGAACTTTGATACTACATGAGAAATGAGATTAATTTTTCACACCAAAAATGAAACCTCATCCTCACTCCCCTCTCTAGTGGCCGGCCATGAATGAATGGTGGAGCAAAACCACAAGAATAATTCCAAGTGGGAAAATATATGATAGAAAAGAAAAGATCATCACAAGATCAACCTCACATCATCACAAGATCAACCTCACATCCTTTCAACAACTCATCATAATTAACGCTAGCAATGTGATGGAAAAAGAATATAATGATGATGGTCATATCATAATCCCACAAATGCAAGACACCCCCTCCACAATAATTTATTTGCAAACTTGCAAATAACATCCTCCATCAGAAAGTCCGGCCGTGAAGGAACAAAGCAAAACCGGCCGGAACGGAATGCAAACTGGCAACTTCAGAAAACTGATCCCGTAATAAATTACAGGAAAACCCCGCGAATGCACATACCTGCCCGCATTTGTATTCCCACTGAACACAAATGCAAAGAGACAAAATCTACACTGTCTAATACTAGGATCCGGCTTAAGCCAAAGCCGGCTAGTAAAATCCGTCCGATCACGATCCGTGCAATACCGCACGTATCTGATCGAACCCTGCCATATCTCCATACGGCCTCTACAGTGTTTCGCCCGAAAGTTGAGTAACTGTGTGTGGGGGACTCTAAAGACTCGTCAATCCTATGGCTGTGGATTTAACCACTAGCACGTCAGAGGTATAAACCAAACGTGACGGGCCACCAGCTATTGACCAAAAGGGACGTCGATGAGCGAACTCATCCTGACACCCTACTGAGCCTGTCAGTGACAATATCCGTACAGTCCGGTCCGTTCGTCTATGAGCATCGCATGGCGGGCCTAAGGGGTTGGTAAAAGTCAGACCCCCAAAAGCGGTACAAGTCGTGTCGGAGTATAGCCCAGAACACCCTGAGATACTACTGGAATACCAACCAGTAAATCTCCTGCCTTGGCCAAGGATTTTTCATGTACTGGCTTTCCTAGACACAGCGCGACCTCACCCCCAATACCGGGAGAGACGAACCCCTGCAGATCCGCTCACTGCCTCCATGTGGCTCGGGACTGTACCCAACTAAAACCTGTTTGCACGTCTCCTTTGAGCGTGGTAGGGTAGTAATCAAAGCACAGTGGGAACTCACACGAGACAAATGACGATCTCAGGTCAATGAACTAACCTGTACACATGTCACCAGGGAACTGCTATCTGACGTCAGGTATAATACTAACTAGCAGGTTTCCGGCGAGTCCTGTCCGGTGTACTCATAACCCAATGAGCATCTGTATACATCTTAGGTGAACCAACTGACACCAGTGGCTTGTGAGACCGGCCACCGCCCCTCGTCGGGGTCTCGACTGTATACACTAGTCTACTCTGGAGAATCGATGCCCTGTCTCGAAACTCCTACGACTAGGGACCTTTTAAGGATGTGCTTATAGACCCCAGCTCCCACGTATATGATCGCCCTCGTACTGCTGGTAGTCATGCAAGAATCCTAGGGGCTCTATCAACGTGTAATAGCGACTCGTAAGGTCACCTAAAGCAGTACACGATGATAAAGATAAACCAGATAGCATACTATCATCTTGAGTAAGACTGTCCTACCGGGATAGGTCCTCCCTCAATCATTGCAATCACGTGCCTGTGATCCAATAATTGACTCTGAGGGCACTATCTCCAACAATCTCCCACTTGCACTCAAGGCTAATTATTGCGATGTCGCATACTTACAGCCCGTGTGATACCGAACACCCAACTCCTCTACTAGTCAGTCTCACAAAGCTCGTTTGCGAAACTATTGCGTTCGAGGAATAGCCTCAGTGAGTGGATCCGCTGTGATGTTTCTTTCTATGTCTCTCTTTATCTCATGTTCGCGGAGAAAGCCATCTCCCGAAATGAGCAATACCTGTCTTAGAATACGTCTGGATATCTGATGGGACCTAGCTCATAAATGAACTCCAAATCCAAACTTCATAGACTGTATCGTCAACTGAACTTAATCAGTATCCTGCGTCATGCCTTCCCTCAGTATCCACCTGGACCACCTGTCCAAAATACTGCCCCTCGTTAGAGGGAAAACTATAACTCTGAAAGCTACTCTGCCATCCAGGTCACCTTGGAAGCCTGGAATGATAACTGTCTCCCGAAGGAGAATGCTGTTATCATATCCCTAGAACATCAACTTATGTTCTAAAACTGCTTCCGACTGTTTCTCCAAGATTGGATCAATATGAACTTATTGCACCTACTGCAAAAACAACATCTGGTGTGGTACTTGACATCTCATGATTGACTCAATTGCCTAAGCAAGTTATCTGCCAATCATGCACTTCCCTCTCCCCTTTAGTCTGTAAGACACCTTTAGAGAGGGTGACTCCATCACCTGCAGGTATACTACCGTGCCAGGAGTCGTCCATTCTAAATATTCATAGAATGCTGTCTAAGTACCCAGATTGGGAAACCACCCAAATCTAGATCTAAAACCATAGATCTAGTAACCAGAATGTCTGATATTATATCCAATTCCTATGTGGAGAAACCACTGTATGACAACCAAAGTATAACCGATCGTAGTATAGGAATATCACTTCCTACTCTGTGTATGTCATCCAAATACCAGGACATCACACCCTACAACCTTCTTAACAGATCCATCCTCTATTCTGATGAAGTCAAACCTATGACTGTCACATCAGAAATAGATGATCTATCTCCGCTATATCTGCTTTAGTCTATAAATAGACATAAGCCACTTGTCCACCATACTTCCGCTGCTCCCACTGACTACGACAACCCTCTGGCAGAGTCATATACACGTGCACTTCTAAAGCTAGTTTAGAACGACGCTATACTCATCCTCCTGCCGGGTCTCACGGTCTGGAACAAAAGCAATGGAAAGTCTGGGTAAACAAGAACCTCCCTGCCACCGTCCTTGAGCATACCAAAGTACCTCTCGAGTGCCTGAGGTTACCCACCATATCTGCGGAGTTCCTAATGGAATGCCAATCCAGATTGAATCTTTAGGTTCTTATCAAATCTTCAGTAATCGTTTGCGGTTCTGGAATCACTTCCAGTTCTACCATACTCCCACTACTGTTTTCTGAAAAAAATCCATTTTTATCAAAACTGTGGCGAGTCAAGAACAATATCACTATTGATCTTCCAGATGGTAGAAAGTCAACCCTCGTCATAGCCCGGGTCAACCCACAAACAGCCATTACAGAAACGTGCCTTGAGTTATCCGGAGTCTGGTTTTAAGCATAAGCCGGACAACTCCCCGTACCTTAACAATGTCAAGATATGAACTGTTCTATATCCAATACAGAAACAGAGGCACTGATTTAATTGAACCAGATTCAAATCATGCAGCTGTCTACAGTGCATGTTAACGAAATGGAAGGAGGCCGATCAGTGTTACTCAATTTAGGAGTGCTTCCAATCATGAGTAACCTGAAAGAGAAACAAGTTCTCTTTAATCATTACTATCAACTGAATACCATACAAAAGTATCTACATCTTCGATTTCCTTGAAGAATCCCGATACTTGCAACACCTGGTTCTCTACTTTATTCATATACCTATAACTTCTCAAAACTTGGACCTTGTATTTCTACGAAACACATATCTAAGAACTAGAGAAGTCACAAGTAAACAGAATATAGTACGAGAACCAACCCCTCTGTCCCAATGGACACTGGAGAATATACAATACTCTGTATAAGTTCCCTGAGTCTAGTGACTCATTCACTGTATATCGTAGGTTGAAAACTGTACTTATGGTTAAGAAGAATTACACCGCTGTTCAATGCTCCTTACCTAACCATCCACTGATATAGGTAAATGTCATAGACATAATTTCAAAAAGGTATATCTCACTCTATAAAAATAGACGTACAGATATATCAATTTGAAATTGGTGCATAACAACGGATATTCAAAACCAAATATTTGCTGTCCGGCAAACAACCCAGGTGACTTCCTCAAATATCACCAATTACAACGAATCCCGATATAATGAGGATGATCACCTAATTCCTAATAACTTACTCCCACTCATCATCTGTAAAACCATACAGATGTGAGAATCATACCTGGTAAATACATACCCTGGAGCAAGTGTCTAATTGGGAAATCAGTTTTCTTTTAACAGTACACAGTGAAACTGAAACATTGAAATGTTTCTATGGGGTATCCCGGTATTCCTAGTAATGCCTCTTCCGTTATCCAGATTCACAACTGTAACCGTATAATTCTTTGCCATCTCTCCAAATCCCTTTATATGTCTTTAGTTATTACCTTCTGCACACCCCTTTAGGCCAAATGGTTTTCTTCCTTCCCTACCTTTCGGCACCAGCCTATGGTTTGGAAGAAGACTATCCAATAAGCATAATGGGTGTACTGTCCTAATCCTAGGAGCACTCGCAATGCGAGAGAAGGTGAAGATAAAAAACAACCGAATAAACCTTATTCCTATTTCTCCTGAACCAGAATCCATCCCCGAACTGGAACAAGTTCCTTTCGAGTTCGTATATAACCATACGATGGAAAATCCAATAAACTATGGATCTTCGTAGTGATACGGAGTGTCCTGGAGAAATGCAAAGGTGACTTAGGATTGGCGAAGAAATATTTGGTTTGGTCGTGAATAGCAGTCGTAATTTACTTTGCCCTCTTACTAATCCCTTTCTTTGTCTTTACATAATACCTTCTGTACACCACCGTTAGGCTAATTGGTTTTCTTCTTTCCCCACCGTTCGGCACCAGCCTATGGTTTGGAAGAAGACTATCCAATTTGCGTAATGGTGTACTATCTCCTAAACCAAGGAGTACTCGCAACCTGAGAGAAGGTAAAAGGAAAAGACACTGAATAGTCCTATTCGTTTTCTCCAGAACTGGAAACCATCCTCGAATAAATTCCTTCGAGTTCGTATATAACCATACGATGGTTTTGTCCAATAGAAGTGGACGTTCGTAGTAATACGGGGTGTCTTGGAGAAAAAGGGTAAAAGTAGGAGTGGCAATGAGATTTGCAACTTTGACAATCCAAAAGCCAGTGTTAAGAAGGTTCGGTCAACTTGGTCATTGAGTCATAGTCTAGGATCGGGTCAATGGTCGCTGCTAAAGAGAGAGAGAAAAGAAACACTCAGCGTGCACTCTAACCTAGATCAGAATGGTTATCACTTTATCTAATCTGGAAACCTCCCACTGTAGCCTCAAATTCTTCTCCAAACCCGAAAGAAGAATTAGTCGTGATCACCCGAGGAGTAAACCAACTCATCAGCGGGAATCGGGATCCAACTATCATCGCATGATAACGTGACGGAATCCGCTCACGTTATCACACTCCATAAGGTATGCGCATATCTGGCAAGTTTCAGTTTCTTTAGAAACCCCCGATGTGGTTTTTGCCCCATGCTCCTATGACCTTGACGAAGGCCAACATATCATAAGTCACATGTCAAGTTCTACCCGTCATTGTCCAAGTTAATTTGAACCCACCTGTACATACCCTTGACGAAGGCCAAAATAGTAGTACGACTGTCCTAAACCAATGCATCTATCTATGCTGCAGAAAAGTAACAAATAGCTAGCATACACTATGCCTTGACGAAGGCCAACATACATAGCATGAATACTAAGTGCTACCTTTCTGAAATGACGGAGGGCTACGAATGGTTTCTGGCGAAAACCTTTAACGTGATGAACTTGATATCGTTGAAGGAACCGGATAGCTTTTAAAAATATAGTAGCGAAAACCTTTGCTAAAGTGGTCACTCCCGGTGAAGGGATCTTGGCTCTTTCCCCGTAGAATGAGGTGCAGGATATTCCTACTGAATACCACGATGCAAAGCAAAAGTAATCGACTATAGTGAAGTTATTGCCCTGACGCAAACTTCTGTCCAAGGGGTCACTCCCGATGAAGGGGTCTCGGCCCTTGCCTCGTCGACTGAGGAGCAGGATATTTCAACTGAATACCACGATGCAAAACAAAAGAGAACGCCCTTGCAATAACAACTTTTTGAAAAATGTTCCAATAACATCAGAATAGGTTTGTTTAGCTTGCATTGATCCGAATCAACGCAGTCCCATCAATTGATCACACCAATAAAGAACGAAAATAATGATGTACGTATATGCCATCCGCATTCGCCATTGGGTCCCGTCATCTCCCGTTAGGTTACTTAACTAACGACAGAGCGGGGACTGGACTAGCGCGGATGAAAAACACATACAACATCTACTAGTATATATATCAATATATAATATTTCGCTCAAGGCGTGATAAAATGCAACATCACAGAAATGTACAGCATCACAGAACAATACAGATATCTGGGATCCCCGGGTTTCACAAAGCCGCTACTGATACCCGACGTTCCCCTGGTCGTGTGGATAGCCTGTGCAATGAGATCCTAGACCCCTACGGGCGCGGCAAGTTACCCGCCAAAACCTGAAGCGAGGCAGCCCCCTTCAACAACGTGAATGGACCACCCAGCACTTCACGGAATCCGGTAACTTGGACACCCCTCCTTGGGTCAACCTGTACCCCCTACGAGTGCGGCGAATAGCCCGCCAATTCTAGAGTAAAGCCCCCTCCGTCTCAACGCTATGAGATGCGGGCCCGTTGCCCTCTAGAACCCGGCTATCCATGCACCCCTCCGCGGGGTAATCCTAGTACAGAAAGTAAAATATACATACAACGGGTACATCGACCTCGACCCGGTCGTGCCCCAAAAGAATAATACAAACAGGCAGTGACGGCAGTCCACATGTCGGACGCTCGCCCCACAATATCAAATGTACATATAAAACAAAACTGTACTAACATTGCTCCAGGCTATCCCCATGACCAATCCGCAACATCACAGCACAACACAGAACATCAACGTGAATGTCACGTTCGCAAATCCGTCTAAAAGGGCTATAGCAGTTAGACTGGATTTACCGATCGAGTGACATTCACGGTCGCAGATATAATGCAAATACTGTGAACTAACATGTTTAAAATTCTCGATCGATCAAATATACCCAAGTGGGCCCCAAGCACTACTGTAGCACTCACAGAAAATCTGGGCCCAAAAAGAATGTTCCAAAAACCCCATTTCCTAACCAGAAGCCTACTGTGAAAATTTGGTGCAACGACAACACTTTACCACCGCGGAACCACGGCCAAACCAGGGGTTTGGCCGCGTTTCCGCTGTCGTACTAAAGAATCATTGCCTCGAATTTTCCCAGAATGCTTAGAATTCTCGGCACAAGTTTCTGCAACAACCTGAAAAATTTTTGGAGCTAAAAAAAATTTCGACAGAAACTTGTGCTATAGAAATTGTGGTTTTTTGGAAATTCGTTCGATCGAAGCTTTAAACATAATAGAGCAAGCTAGACTAAGTTAATGGCGTGGCTCTGATACCCGTGTAAGTGCACGGCGGCGCCCGGCCGTCGATGCGACGCCGGAAACGCGGAAACGAAAAACTTTACAAACTAGTAAACCGGCACCACCGCGCACAAAAATCCCGGATCGGGCCATTAACCTAGCTACTAGCAGACTAAAAGATGGGTGAAGAGATATACCAAGCGATCCGTGTCCTTCGGTCTTCGTCTCCACTCCAATCTCCCGCGGAATCTCCGGTCGTCGCCTCCTCGTCGAAACGGGCACCACATCGCCGGGTTCTTTTACGGGCTCCCACCTCTGGACCGAGGCAACTCGGGCGCGAAGTTGGCGAGCCGACGCGTCCAAGAGATTCTGTAGACTAGTGTAGAATGGTTGTCTCTTGGGGTTATAGAAGTTGCCTTGGTGATGGAGGAGAGAAGAACTTTGGAGAAAGGTTTGGAAATGGAGCTATGAACTTTGAGACTACATGAGAAATGAGATTAATTTTTCACACCAAAAATGAAACCTCATCCTCACTCCCCTCTCTAGTGGCCGGCCATGAATGAATAGTGGAGCAAAACCACAAGAATAATTCCAAGTGGGAAAATATATGATAGAAAAAAAAGATCATCACAAGATCAACCTCACATCCTTTCAACAACTCATCATAATTAATGCTAGCAATGTGATGGAAAAAGAATATAATGATGATGGTCATATCATAATCCCACAAATGCAAGACACCCCCTCCACAATAAGTTATTTACAAACTTGCAAATAACCCCCTCCATCAGAAAGTCCGGCCGTGAAGGGACAAAGGAAAACCGGCCGGAACGGAATGCAAACTGGCAACTTCAGAAAACTGATCCCGTAATAAATTACAGGAAAACCCCGCGACTGCACATACATGCCCGCATTTGTATTCCCACTGAACACAAATGCAAAGAGACAAAATCTACACTGTCTAATACTAGGATCCGGCGTAAGCCAAAGCCGGCTAGTAAAATCCGTCCGATCACGATCCGTGCAATTCCGCACGTATCTGATCGAACCCTGCCATATCTCCATACGGCCTCTACAGTGTTTCGGCCGAAAGTTGAGTAACTGTGTGTGGGGGACTTTAAAGACTTGTCAATCCTATGGCTGTGGATTTAACTACTAGCATGTCAGAGGTATAAGCCATACGTGGCGGGCCACCAGCTATTGACCAAAAGGGACGTCGATGAGC
This sequence comes from Agapanthus africanus, assembly GCA_030015575.1. NCBI lineage: Eukaryota > Viridiplantae > Streptophyta > Magnoliopsida > Asparagales > Amaryllidaceae > Agapanthus > Agapanthus africanus. Next base: position 382,967,264 of record JASDDO010000026.1, read on the forward strand.
GAACTCATCCTGACACCCTACTGAGCCTGCCAGTGACAATATCCGTACAGTCCGGTCCGTTCGTCTATGAGCATCGCATGGCGGGCCTAGGGGGTTGGTAAAAGTCAGACCCCCAAAAGCGGTACAAGTCGTGTCGGAGTGTAGCCCAGAACACCCTGAGATACTACTGGAATACCTACCAGTAAATCTCCTGCCTTGGCCAAGGACTTTTCATGTACTGGCTCTCCTAGACACAGCGCGACCTCACCCCCAATACCGGGAGAGACGAACCCCTGCAGATCCGCTCACTGCCTCCATGTGGCTCGGGACTGTACCCCACTAAAACCTGTTTGCACGTCTCCTTTGAGCGTGGTAGGGTAGTAATCAAAGCACAGTGGGAACTCACACGAGACAAATGACGATCTCAGGTCGATGAACTAACCTGTACACATGTCACCAGGGAACTGCTATCTGACGTCAGGTATAATACCAACTAGCAGGTTCCCGGCGAGTCCTGTCCGGTGTACTCATAATCCAATGAGCACCTGTATACATCTTCGGTGAACCAACTGACACCAGTGGCTTGTGAGACCGGCCACCGCCCCTCGTCGGGGTCTCGACTGTATACACTAGTCTACTCTGGAGAATCGATGCCCTGTCTCGAAACTCCCACGACTAGGGACCTTTTAAGGATGTGCTTATAGACCCCAGCTCCCACGTATATGATCGCCCTCATACTGCTGGTAGTCAAGCAAGAATCCTAGGGGCTCTATCAACGTGTAATAGCGACTCGTAAGGTCACCTAAAGCAGTACACGATGATAAAGATAAACCAGATAGCATACTATCATCTTGAGTAAGACTGTCCTACCGGGATAGGTCCTCCCTCAATCATTGCAATCACGTGCCTGTGATCCAATAATTGACTCTGAGGGCACTATCTCCAACATTTTCCTCGTCTTGCAACACCTAAGGCTTAGCAGTGACTCCCAAACCAGTTGGTTTAAGGCACTGGGTGATGAAGACCCTCGTTATATTTTTTTTATGCTGCCTTGGTGATTACAAAACCAGTGATCATTTTTCTTTCTTCACCATTTTATACTTTATTTATTATTTTCTTCGTACCTTGTCTTTTAGACAAGAGCATTTCAAGGTATCCTCTACTATCTCGAGTTTCAAGACGTGTGTAAGTGCGTATAGTGGGGTATTAACATTCAAATGTTTGGCTTTCAGATTAGGAATTATTTTTCAGACTTATTTTTATTCTCAGATTAGTGACTTCTTTTATCTTACTAACCCTTGGGACAACGACACATAACTACTTATTACTAGTTCGTTTAAGAAAACGTCTAACTTTTTAGGTTTTCTTAAATTTTTCTAATCTTTTGGATGTAATTTTTCACTTTCTAATCTTTTATTATAAAAGAAAATTTTTGAAAATTTTCGTGTTTTGTGATTATACAAAGTGTATGCGAAGTGATGCTTAAATAAGCACAAACCTCCCCCAAACTTGTTTATAACAGTGTCCTCACTGTTACCATCTGTTAAATCTCGAAAACCTGTAGGCTTGGGAGGAAAATTTATTAACGAGGGCAATAATATATGGACGTGAAAATCTCCCCTAAACTTATTTTTGGCTCATAATTTTGAGGACAACTTTTATTTTCAAAAGCCAAAAATATACCCCCCCCCCAAACTTGAGTTAAACAATATTAAGCTTTTTAAAATCATAAGAGGGGGGTACAGTTAATGGTCAATGCCAAGCTTTGCAAAGACCGAAAGTCAACACCAACAATTCGAAGATTTTATCAGTGTAATGCACCGATTGGTGAAAGAACATGTTGTATAGAGCCAGGAAGAAGTGGGGAAAAGATAAGTGGTGTGATGGAAAGGGTTTGCGTCTCGATTCGGAGAGACGACACAGTGATAATGATGGTGGATTACTCGCATTCTTGTAAGTGTAAAGAACAAGGGGTGGTGGTTCAATTTCTTTGTTTTGGGGTTGATTCATCACAACTCCTGTATAAGCTAAGAATGCGAGTTCATCAGCGAAGGTTTCATTGATATCCCGAAGAATAATGTCATCGGAAAGAACGGGATGATACTCAGACTCCATGAAAAGTTCAGAATAAGCGTTAGATGTTGACCCGGACAACTCAAAAGAAGGGTCTGTTTGTGTATAATACATAGCTGGGTCAAACAACAAAGTATGAAAAGAGTCTAGATCAGTATCGTGAAGCTATTCAGATTCGCTGCTGTCGACATCCATTAATTCGACAGAAAATACATGAGCATAGGGTTCGGAGGGCACACTTCCCAACTTTTAAATGTTAAGTTCAATTGACCTATTCCCGAAGGATAGGGTCAAAGAACCGTTTCGACAATTGATTACAGCGTTGGAAGTTGCAAGAAAAGGTCGACCTAGAATCACCGGAATTTGGTTCCGTGGGTTTGCTACAGGTTGTGTATCTAGAACAATTATGTCCACAGGGAATATAAATTCCCCTACTTTTATCAACACATCCTCTAACATACCCCTTGGGCGGGTGATAAATCAATATGCCATCTGGAGAGTTATGTGCGCGGGCTTTAACTCTTCGATACCCAATTGCTCATACACAGAATATGGAAGCAAGTTAACAATAGCGCCAAGGTCGAGTAGAGCACGATTGATATTTTACCCCCAATAGAAATAGAGATTGTAGGACAGCCAGGGTCCTTACGTTTCTTGGGTACTTGCTGGGTAAAAGCTTTGCTTACATTACTCGACATGAATACCTTCTTAGGCACTTGTGTTTTCCTCTTCCTAGTTCACAAGTTCTTAAGGATTTTTGCAAAAGCTGGAACTTGTTGGATAGCATCTAGGAGAGAGATATTTACGTTAACTTGCTTAAACATTTCCACAATCTTCTCCATTTGTGCATTAGGTTTGTTGGGCCTCAATCTGTTTGGAAATGGAGCTTTATCAATAAGTGTTGGGTTCAACATTTGTGGAGAAGTTTGTGGGGATGGAAAAGATGAAGTAGGTGGAGGGTTCGAGCCTTGGGGAAAACGGAGAATAGGCTCGGAAGAAGAAGGTAAACTGGACGAAATAGGGTAAGAAGTAGAAGTGGAAGTAGAAGTGGAAGTGGAAGTGGATGTGGAAGTGGAAGCCAGGGTGTTAATGATCAACTCATCATTATCAATTTGTTCACCCACATGATTGTCTAGCACTGTTCCAGATCTCAACGTGGTAATAGCACTCACATCATATGCATAGCCAAGATTAGGTAAAGGTTGAGATGGATGTTTCCCTTTCTCTCTAGCACTCATCGCGGCATTCAACTGTGAAATTTGTGCTTCTATCACTTTTATATTCTCACCGTGGGACACAGTGTTTTGAAGTAACGTCTGGATAGAAGATATTAAAATATCATTCGTTTGCATGGAATGTTTAATGATCATGTCGAGTGCATAGGGTTTATCGGTACCGGCAGAAGAAGGATCAAAGTTGTTGGCCAGGTATTGAAAATTTTGTGGTTGAAAGGGGTGCTGACTCAGTTGTGGTGGTTGTTGTTGTGGAGGGACCCTTTGAAAGTTAATCTGGTTTCGAACCGTATTTTGAGTTTGTTGTTGGTTCCAAGAAAAATTAGGGTGATTCCTCCAACCTTGATTATATGCGGAAGAAGAAGGATTGTTTCCAGGTCGTTGCTGAAAAACAGCATTAGTTTGCTCGTGACCTTGAAACGGTACATTCAAAGGACATTCTTCTGTCAAATGTGATGGGTTGGAAAAGCAACCACACATGATTTTGGGAAGTGTGTATTGGTTTAAAGAGGCTGAAGAGATTCTGTTTTCTATAGCGTTGAGTTTCCTTTGTGTCGCAGCCATTTCGGCTTTCAATGCGACGGAAACATTGAGCTGATGGTTACCTTCCCCAGACGATGGTGGTCTAACACTTTCCTATTGTAAGGTGTTTTGGGCAAGATCTTCCAGGTATTTCCAAGCTTCACCATTATCTTTAAATAGGAATTGACATTGACACATGGTTTCAAGCATCTGTTTTGTCGTGAGATCAATACCCTCATAGATAATTCGACACAGATCCCATCTAGGGATTCCGTGATGAGGACATTGAATAAGAAGATCCTTGAACCGTTCAAAGCATTTCCCAAATGGTTCATTGAGAAGTTGGGTAAACTGGTAGATTTCACCCCGAACACGGTTGGTCTTTTGATTGGCATAAAATTTCTTAAGGAATGCTGCAACGAATGCGTCCTATGTTGAAATAGAATGTGCGGGTGTGTTATAAAGCCATTTCTCGGCTAAATCGCACAAAGTGAACGGGAGAAGACGTAAACACAGAGCATCCATAGACAGTTGTGACGTGCCAATCATTGCACATACGTTTTCGAATTTGGAGATAAAAACGTATGCGTCTTCAGATTCAAGACCGTGAAATTTAGGCAACAGTTTAATGAATTGGGGTTTAATTTCAAAATTGTCCCCACTGGCTAGTGGTATGGAAAGACAGGTAGGAAGGGGACCACGTGTAGGGGTAGCATCTCTCTTGGAGAGAAATGCGCAGAGGATTCCGCACACCTGCGGGCGGTGGCGGAATGGTGTTATTGAATTTCGATGGATATCCGTCCATCACGGTCGTGGTGGGTGGTGGGAAAGAAGACGAAGAATTACCGACTCTGGAGTCGATAAAAGAAACGCGGACAAGACAGGCAATAGAATCACGTGTCCAGCCTAACATGTGCTAAACAGTTATAGCACAAGTGGCAGCGTAGGTGATAATTAGAGAAAAGTGGTTTGGTTTGTTTTGAAAAAGATGGATTTTGAAAAATCAAATCACAAAAATGCACAAGCAAGCCTAGAACTAATGGTCACCTGGGTCAAGTCCCTAGACCGCTCCTAGACTTCCAGATGACAAATCGCAGGATAAATCCTCTACTACCTCTTTATTTCTTCTGTGGCCAGGTAAGTGCAGGTAAGTGGGAGGTTCTCCACTACGTAAGTAGCGGGCCTAATTAAGTAACCACTTGCCTTAGACACACTTGCCTTAGACACCACAAAAGAAATGCGGATAAGCAATAGATTACCCACGACCTTTTTCTGTCCGAATTGAGCGCGACGGTTCTTAGAGTCTTGTCTAGATATTTTTTAGTTAATGAGGGTGATGCTGATGCTAGTTTTGTGATTTTTGGGGCTTAGGAAGGGTAATGAAATCCCTACCTAATCTGAGTTTGGTCTTTTCCTCTTAATTTCCGTGTTAAAATATGCACAAATAACCAATTTCAAGAAACGCAACAAATTTCTTTTAAGCGCTTCGAATTTCTTTGCAAAGAATACTGCAGAAAAGTGTTATGAACAAGATCAGAGAGAAGAGGAGAGAACAGAGAATATACCATAGAAGTTTCGAACACTGAGACGCCTAAACGGCGGCGGAAACCGCCGCAAAAACCTATAATTAGCCACGGATCCGCGGTTCACAGTAGGAATTAGGGTTTCAAAATTTTTCTGTTGCTTCATATACTCCTCTGGATTCTTCAGAAAGTCTCTAAATCTTGATCTCACTGTTAAAATGATTCCAGATTCCCTCGCAAAAAATCCAAACACTAATCGTTAAGCACTTGAAGCGATTCTTGAATTAAAATTTGATGGAATAATAATTTTTCAACTCAAATAGCAAGAAAGAACAAATTACGCACGCATCCCCGGCAACGACGCCATTTGATTGATCTAAATTTCGGATCGTGTTTTGAAAATATAATCACAACCAAAGAATTTTATACCGCAATCAATTAACGGTGTTGATGTAGCTCGTTAATGAATATGGATCGTCCAGTGAGATGCGAGTACTTGTTCGATCTCGCTTTAGATGAGTCGAAATGAAAATATAAAAGAAAATTCAAGAAAGTAATTCGAGATTTAATTGAGTTGTCATTTCAAGAAAAAAAAATACATTCAAGAATTAGAAATCAAGAATGTGTCCAATATCAATGTGAATTATCAAGAATATGTATAATAGCTTATATGATTCGATCGAATTAGTAGCAATGATGAATCTAACAATGACTTGTCTTATCTATTGATGAATTATAGCTCGGACGATGGCGATGAATGAAGACTAGGGATCTACTGAAGAAACTAGGGTTTCTCCTTCTCTATCCCTTGTCTTTTCATTCATCATCATTCGGATCTAGCAAGCAAAGAGGATCATCAATCATTTAATCCCTAATTTGCAACGAAATTATCAAGAATGGTGATCTCGCTCCAAATTAGGTCATTGATGATTCTTTTTCCTAAAGTTCATAATCCTCATAAGACTTAAGATTAGTATTAGGATTTTGTCACGACCCGCAGGGTACGGAACGTGACTGGCACTTAAGTTTACGAAACATCTAAAGACGTCCGTAAAATAAGTAAGCCAAAGCCCAGAAAACAAAACCAATTAAGCAAAAGAGTGAAGAAAACCCAATCAATTGAAAGCAGGTTTATCAAATAAGTCATGTAAAACCCTTTTTAAAAACAATACTAATTTTCCCGAAAATTTCGGCAGAGTCTCCTTTGTAAATACTGGCCCCCAAAATGGGTACAACAAAAATATACATGAATCCAACAAAATAGGGCATCCCCAAGTGGGAGCTAGCTCTTCGCCACAAGGCGGTCACAAATACCACGCAATGTAAATGACAGCAAGCATAATAATTATAATAAAGCATAAGAAAACATCATGTCGACTCAAGTGAGTTCGACCCCAAAATACAGCATAAAAGTCCACAAACCTCACAGTCTCATCTCTAGGTCAATATACAATAAATCTGGTAGAAACAGTAGATGGAGTACACTAGATACAAGAATATACAAGGTGGTACAAAAATGATAACATAACCCACCTATGAGCAAATCTCGAGCCCAGGCAAAAGAGGCAAAAGAACAAGTGCGCCCGCCGCTACTGAACTGACGGAGCGGACCTGCAAAAGACTGTGGCACAACGGGGGTGAGTTGCCAACTCGTGAGTAATAAATAACATCTACAAAGGCTATCGTATGCATGCACACAAGCATCCTAGCATCTAAAATACAGGTATGACGGGATGCACTAGCAGGTGTGTATACAACATCAGTGTACTAATATGTATGCAACATGAATATCTGAGGTCTCAATAGGTATATATAAGAAACATTTTATCTCTTTTTGTGTTTTGAAACTCTTTTAGAATGCCAGCATAATGTCAATGAATCGACGAAAAACGGTGTCCAGCAACGACACCCAAAAGCTGTCTCAAATCTCATAAATCCATGTCATAGTGTCTCTGGCCTCAGCCATCCGGCTGACCCATCTCAATATCAATATCTCATCCTCTCACGGCCCCGGTCGGTATCCTCTGGATATCCGCCGTGCCCAATGAAGTCACCGGTCGGTAATCCGTCCCCTGCCAGGCTCATCGTCAACACCACGAGCTTCTTGCCCCGGGGTACCCTACCGGGCCCACCATGTACCCGAAACGGTTCATCCAACTCCTCGAAACGGGTCTCCAAAAACCACAGCAAACTCATGGTGGACGACACTTACATCACTAGAACCCGCAATTTACATGTTTTAAAAATATAATAAGTTTAGAAATTTTGCGGCTTTCCCCCGAAATCCAGAAATATCATAAAATCTCAAGAAGTCCTCATAAGTGCATATATCAATAATAATGAATGCATATGGTGTCAATAATCAAGTTGCGATGTGTAATTAATGGATTAGGCATGAACAATTAATATGATGAAGTACATGCACATGAATAGCAGTCCTACGGTTTCATTTTAAGGAATTAAAGGCAATAGTACCAGTTTAAGTATCAATTAGTAAAAGGTTTCAATTTAAAAGTTATCTAGTGTGGTGGCATGGCAATTACCAGGGTGTGTGTGTAAGCATGAATAGTGCTCGTGCTGCATATAAAAACCCTGGTAATGGTGCAGGTGTCCTATGAAATGGTTTCGTATAGGTATGTCAATATAATGCATGGATGCAGCAAATAGTCAATTAAGTATTTCACCCCTAATTATTAACATTACTAAGGATCTTGTAAGTTACTAAAACTATCGGGCGGCTTGCGCCATCCAACGATAGTCCCCCGTAGATGTTACATCTACTCACCGGAATCCCTGGCTAGCTGTGTCCAATCACCGCCTTTCCTTTTCGCGCCGCGTCTGACGTCTCCGCGACCGAATCTGGAATTTACATCAATACCAAACATAAGGTTACATATCAAGAATGACGCAAAAACCCAAACGAAACTACTAACGTTCGCTAGCTAGGTACAACGTGCACAACGTGCGCGGAACACACGCGAAAATCGCAAAACTGCCGAAAAACGCCGATTTGGTCGCCCGGCAAAACTAAAACCCGACTACCCAAAAATCTGCACTCACGCATCCTAAAAGTCGTAGGACAAGCCATTACAATCATCAAGATATCAAAAATAATTCATCACATAATTTTATAACAAAACTAGTAAGCATTTGCATTCCAAAATCGGTGCAAAAATCGCCGATTTGCGACAAAACGACTACAATCTAGCATAATCGCCCAAGTCACACAATTAGATAACCACTACACAAAATTTCAACACATTAACCATGCTCCAAAACCTAAATTCCACCACCAACCCTTTCTTGATTTTTCTCAAAAGCAATTGCAAATCAAAATCCATACTAGAAAACTTAACTAACACTAATTTCAATTCCAATTAGCAAGTTAACCTTCTTAGATTTAGGTTAGCAAAATAACTAGATAACAATTTAGGTTTAATCAACTAAATAATGTTTTCTAAACCCTAATCAACTCATTTATCAAGCTTCAAATACCATTTTCCATACATAAACCCCTTTCTAGATTTCCTAAAACAACAATTTCACACTTCTAAAATTAACTAATTTAGCAAAATTGAAGACTACATAAACAAGGTGACCATATAGATTTGTTAATTAACAACTAGATTAACTATAAAACAATCTAATTAACTATTATGGCTTCAAAACCCTAGTTAAATTTTTCAAGCATAACCTAAGAAAAACTAGATTAGAACTACACTAAATTTAACACTACAACAATCTACTTAAGAATCTTAAACAAAAGAATTTAATTAGCAAGGGATTATACCTCACTAGAGATCTAGCAAGAATGGATTTTGCTCCAAATGATGGCCTCAAGCATCAAGATCCAAGCTAGGGAGGTGAAGGAAAAGAAGGATGAAGGATGGTTTGAATTTGTAAGCTTGAAATTGAATTTTTTGTTGATTTAAACATGAAGAATTTGAAGAAATGAAAAGAAAAGAGTTGAAGAGGATGAGGTGCAGGTTCGGACAGATTAGGAGGTGAGGGGGAGGGTGTGGGCAAGTGGGGAAAAGTCATGGGTCAAGTCTCCAAAGTCAAAGCACCATACTTTATCAATTATATTTAAAATAAATCCATAAACCAACAATTCAACACAAGAAGCAACCAAAGAAAGAGAGGCCAGAAATTTCTGGACTTGCACAAGGTGGGGCTGTCCTAGGGCTGAGGGAAAAGAGAGAGGGGTTTTACAAAAGAAATTTTATGCAAAAAGGCCCCCTACAACTCAAAAATTGCAAGTTTTAGCTCAAAATTCAATAAATTCGTTTCATAACATAAAAATTTGTTAAAAATCAAAATAAATTACTAAAAATTTATGTTATCACTAGATTTTAATTATCATAATTTTAGAGATTAAAATTAGCCCGGAAAAATTTGTATTTATCGCTAATTTAATGTATTTTCTTACCGGCTTAAAATAATATTAAAAAATTGAAAAATTAGGGAAAATTTTTAAACGACCAGAATTTCATAATTAACTCATTAGTTACTAAAAACAAGCAATTACCTATCCATTTTAGGTATAATTAGCCTAAACTGCAAAATAACAAGAAAGACGGTTTTCGGAAAAATACCGAATTTTCACCGAATTTCAGGAAAACACCAAAACGACTTTTCAAGACGCTACAATCTTCCCCACTTAAAGAAATTCGGTCTCCGAATTTAAAAATATAGCTACGCGTACCTTCAAAGAGATGGGGATATTTCTTCCTCATCTCGCCCTCGGTCTCCCAGGTAACCTCCTCGCTGCTCGGGCTACGCCAAAGGACCTTGACGGTTGGTATAATCTTCGATCTCAACTTCTTCACCTGCCGATCCAGGATGGCCACCGGCTGCTCTGCAAAAGAAAGGTCGCGCTCTAGCTGGACCGTCGGGTGCTGAATCGCATGCGAAGGGTCGTGAAGGTACTTGCGGAGCATCGAAACATGGAAGACGGGGTGAACATCGGGAAAGCTGGGAGGAAGAGCCAAACGATATGCAACTGCGCCGACACGCTCAAGGATCTCGAAGGGACCTACGAATCTAGGGCTAAGCTTCCCCTTTCGCCCAAAACGCATCACGCCCTTCATCGGAGAGACTTTCAGAAAAACATGGTCGCCAACTGCGAACTCTAATCTGCGACGGCGCCTGTCTGCATACGATTTCTACCTGCTCTGAGCCGCTCTCATCCGGTCTCGAATCAACTGTATCTTCGCTGTCGTCTCCTCAACAAGCTGCGGCCCCAAAATACTGCTCTCGCTGAGCTCTGTCCAACAGACGGGCGATCTGCATCTCCTCCCATACAATGCCTCGAAAGGTGCCATCTGAATAGTATCCTGGAAGCTGTTGTTGTAGGAGAACTCTACTAGAGGTAAATGACGATCCCAGCTACCACCAAAGTCTAAAACGCACGCTCTGAGCATGTCCTCGAGAGTCTGAATGGTCCGCTCTGACTGTCCGTCGGTCTGCGGATGAAACGCTGTGCTGAAGCTCAAACGAGTGCCCAAAGCCTCCTGAAGTCTCTGCCAAAGTCGGCTGGTGAACTGAGTGCCTCGATCTGACACGATACAAGTCGGTACGCCATGTAGTCGCACGATCTCGTCAATATAGAGCTGAGCATACTGAGCGAAGCTGAAAGTCGTCTTCACTGGCAGGAAGTGAGCCGCTTTCGTCAATCTATCCACGATCACCCAGATGGAGTCGTACCCTCGACTGGTCCTGGGTAGACCCACAACGAAATCCATCGAAATCTGTTCCCATTTCCACTCTGGAATGGGTAACGGCTGTAGCTCTCCTGCGGGCCTCTGGTGCTCGGCCTTGACTTGCTGACAAGTCAGGCATCTCGAAACGAACTCCGCAATGTCCCTCTTCATCCCGTCCCACCAGTAGGTCTCTCTCATATCATGGTACATCTTGGTGGAACCGGGGTGGACACTATACACTGATCGGTGTGCCTCCTCAAGAATGTCGCGCCGCAATCCATCAGCATCTGGTACGCACAGTCTAGATCCATATCGTAAAATCCCCTGATCGTCAACCACGAACTCGGAAAATCTGCCCTGTCCCATCTGTGCCATGATCTCTGAGCAACGGTCGTCACTGCGCTGTGCCTCATATATACGGTCAAGCAACTGTGGGCGTGCACGAACATGCGCGAGCTGTCCCCCTGTCTGAGTGAACTCGAACTCAACTCGGCTGTCGCATAACATCTGCCAATCTGCTGACGACTGCATCTGCACTGCGCGCAAAAAGGATAGACTACCCCCGGGCCTCCTACTCAACGCATCTGCCACCACATTCACCTTGCCTGGGTGATATAAGATCTCGCAGTCGTAGTCTTTCACCAACTCCATCCAACAACGCTGTCTGAGGTTCAGGTCTCGCTGCTGAAATATGTACTTTAAGCTCTTGTGATCGGTGAATATCTGACACGACTCGCCGTATAGGTAATGTCGCCAAATCTTCAGTGCAAAGACCACTGCAGCCATCTCCAAATCATGAGTGGGGTAGTTCTGTTCATGCTTCTTCAACTGCCGAGAAGCATAAGCGATCACCCGGCCATGCTGCATCAATACGCATCCTAATCCCACTCGCGAAGCATCACAGTAGACAACAAATCCGCCTGATCCCGAAGGCAAAGATAATACCGGCGCCGTAGTTAAACATGTCCGTAGCTGCTGAAAACTGCGCTCGCACTCCTCTGTCCAGACGAAAGGAACTCCCTTCCGGGTCAAACTGGTCAACGGTGCAGCTATACGGGAGAAGTCCTGAACAAAACGCCTGTAGTAGCCCGCCAAGCCTAGAAAACTACGGATCTCAGTAACCGATGTAGGTCGGGGCCACTGCTGAACAGCCTCAATCTTCTTCGGGTCCACACAAATGCCGTCTCTCGTAACCACGTGACCCAAGAATCCGACGCTGTCCAGCCAGAATGCACACTTGGAGAACTTCGTGAACAGCTGGTGCTCCCTCAGAGTCTGTAACGTAATCCGCAAGTGCTGCTCGTGCTCCTCTCTGCTCCGGGAGTACACCAAGATATCGTCGATAAACACGATGATGAACAAGTCAAGATACGGCCTGAATGTACGGTTCATCAAATCCATAAATGCTGCTGGGGCGTTGGTGAGTCCGAACGACATCACCAAAAACTCGTAGTGGCCGTAGCGCATGCGGAAAGCTGTCCTCGGTATATCCTCCTGTCGAACTCGCAGCTGATGGTATCCTGATCGCAAGTCGATCCTCGAAAAATACCCCGCACCCTGAAGCTGGTCGAACAAATCATCAATGCGCGGCAACGGATATCTATTCCGAACGGTAACTTTGTTCAACTGGCGGTAGTCGATACATAAGCGCAAACTTCCATCCTTCTTCTTGACAAACAGGACCGGAGCACCCCACGGAGAAACACTCGGTCGAATAAGCCCCTTATCTAACAAATCCTGCAACTGATCCTTCAGCTCTCGAAGCTCTGCCGGGGCCATCCGGTAAGGAGGTATAGAAATAGGCCCCGAGCCGGGAATCAAATCAATGCAGAACTCAACATCGCGCTCAGGCGGTAGCCCAGGTAGCTCATCAGGGAAAACATCAGGGAACTCACAAACTACCTGGACCCGGTCTAACGGAACCTCTGCAGCTCGAGTATCACAAACAAACGCTAAGAATCCCTGACATCCCTTCCGCAAGAGCTGACCAGCGCGAAGAGACGAAATTAAGCTGGGAAGGGTGACACTGCGGCCTCCCTGAATAACAAGGACTGGCTCTCCCGGAAAGCTAAATCTGACTGCCTTCTCACGGCAGTCCACCGAAGCATAACAAGTGGCTAGCCAATCCATGCCCAGAAGCACATCAAAGTCCAACATATCGAGGAGTATCAAATCAACTGATGAATCCCTCTCCCCGATACGAACGGAACACAAACGAAATACAAACCGAGCGACAAACGACTCGCCTACCGGAGTAACAACAACAAGCGGCTGATCTAACGACGACGACTCACGGCCCAACATCGGTGCAAAGTGTGTAGAGACGTACGAATGTGTGGAACCTGGGTCGAATAATACCCGGGCGTCGAAAGAACAAACTGGCAAGGTACCTGTCACAACGGCATTGGATGCCTGCGCATCCTGCGGTGTCAAAGCAAAAACTCGGGCCTGTCCTCCACTGATAGCGGGCTGACCTCGACCTCGGCCTCTGCCTCCTCGTCCTCTCTGAACAGGACCGCCGCTTCCACGGCCTCTCGGTGCACCTAACTGGCGTGGAGCATCGCCTGGGGTAGGAAGTAGGGCTCTCTGAGGAGGGGGTGGTGATGGTGGTAGGGTCCCATGCGGAACTGTCGCTGCTCCCTGTCGTCTCACCGGACAGTCTCTGACAAGATGGTGCGGACTCCCGCACCCAAAACATCCTGGCGACGGCTGCTGCCCCTGGGGATAAGAACCATATAACTGTCCCCGCCCAAATCCTCTGCCAGGCCTATCTTTCGGAAAGAATCTGGCGCGCTGCCTCTGAGACGGTACATCGGTGCGCATCCTCTTCGGCCCAGAAACGGCTGAAGTCTGTGATATGCGTGTCTCCATCCGCAATGCCGTATCCATAGCAGCTGAATAAGTGTCGTAGTGCTGGGCGCCAATGGCAAGATATAGCTGGGCATCAAGTCCCTGTATGAACCTCTTCACCATCTTCTCCTCGGTATCCACCAAATACCGAGCATAGCGGGATAACTGTGTAAACTGGATGTCATACCCAGACACCGTCATCCCAGGTGTCTTGACTAAGGCTTCGAAGCTGCGAGCTCTGGCGTCACGAATGCTCTCTGGAAGGAAACGGGCTAGAAAGACCGCTGTAAACTCGGCCCAAGTCATAAGCGGTAAACCTGCAGCTCAACCTCTCAAGACTGACTCCTACCATGTCTGCGCGAGACCCTTTAGTCGGAAACTCGCAAGCTCTACCCATCGATCATCCGAACATCTCAGCGAACGGCAGATCCTGGCTAAACTGTCAAGGAACGTCTGTGGGTCCTCCGCTGTCTCGGTGCCGGTGAATACTGGAGGTCTCAGCCTCATGAAATCCTGTAGTGAAACCGGAATGGCCACGGTGGTAGTAGTAGGAGCAGGTATCATGGTCGTCTGTGATGTAGTAGGTACGTCATCCGGCCTCGGTGTACGACTGGCTGCAACTAGGGATCCTACCATCTGACGTAGCTCCTGCATGCCTCCCATCATCTGTCGCAACTCCTCCATACCGGTCTCGAGCCTATCCATACGGCCCGGGGAAGGTGGATCGGTCTGTCCCTACGGCGTAGGCATACCACCCTGCTCAGTCCTAGTCTCGGACGAGCCAACTCGAATCTCGTCTCTGGCGGCAGCCTTCTGTGCCCTCGTAGCCTTCGGCGGCATAGTGGCTGTTACAGGAAAACGGATAGTAAGGACAGTGCAATAGGATCATAGGATACACGGAATTGAAGAAGGAATTTTTCAAGCAAGTATATCCTAAAGTCACTTAGGCGGAGTACCGTATCGTAAGTATGCCGCGGACATACGCACGCTACGTTACCCTGCTTAAGTCACTTACTCCATCTACCAAGGGTCATCCTACACTCACAAAGGTAAAACCTCTCGCTCTGATACCAACTTTGTCACGACCCGCAGGGTACGGAACGTGACTGGCACTTAAGTTTACGAAACGTCTAAAGACGTCCGTAAAATAAGTAAGCCAAAGCCCAGAAAACAAAACCAATTAAGCAAAAGAGTGAAGAAAACCCAATCAATTGAAAGCAAGTTTATCAAATAAGTCATGTAAAACCCTTTTTAAAAGCAATACTAATTTTCCCGAAAATTTCGGCAGAGTCTCCTTTGTAAATACTGGCCCCCAAAATGGGTACAACAAAAATATACATGAATCCAACAAAATAGGGCATCCCCAAGCGGGAGCTAGCTCTTCGCCACAAGGCGGTCACAAATCCCACGCAATGTAAATGACAGCAAGCATAATAATTATAATAAAGCATAAGAAAACATCATGTCGACTCAAGTGAGTTCGACCCCAAAATACAGCATAAAAGTCCACAAACCTCACAGTCTCATCTCTAGATCAATATACAATAAATCTGGTAGAAACGGTAGATGGAGTACACTAGATACAAGAATATACAAGGTGGTACAAAAATGATAACATAACCCACCTATGAGCAAATCTCGAGCCCAGGCAAAAGAGGCAAAAGAACAAGTGCGCCCGCCGCTACTGAACTGACGGAGCGGACCTGCAAAAGACTGTGGCACAACGGGGGTGAGTTGCCAACTCGTGAGTAATAAATAACATCTACAAAGGCTATCGTATGCATGCACACAAGCATCCTAGCATCTAAAATACAGGTATGACGGGATGCACTAGCAGGTGTGTATACAACATCAGTGTACTAATATGTATGCAACATAAATATCTGAGGTCTCAATAGGTATATATAAGAAACATTTTATCTCTTTTTGTGTTTTGAAACTCTTTTAGAATGCCAGCATAATGTCAATGAATCGACGAAAAACGGTGTCCAGCAACGACACCCAAAAACTGTCTCAAATCTCATAAATCCATGTCATAGTGTCTCTGGCGTCAGCCATCCGGCTGACCCATCTCAATATCAATATCTCATCCTCTCGCGGCCCCGGTCGGTATCCTCTGGATATCCGCCGTGCCCAATGAAGTCACCGGTCGGTAATCCGTCCCCTGCCAGGCTCATCGTCAACACCACGAGCTTCTTGCCCCGGGGTACCCTACCGGGCCCACCATGTACCCGAAACGGTTCATCCAACTCCTCGAAACGGGTCTCCAAAAACCACAGCAAACTCATGGTGGACGACACTTACATCACTAGAACCCGCAATTTACATGTTTTAAAAATATAATAAGTTTAGAAATTTTGCGGCTTTCCCCCGAAATCCAGAAATATCATAAAATCTCAAGAAGTCCTCATAAGTGCATATATCAATAATAATGAATGCATATGGTGTCAATAATCAAGTTGCGATGTGTAATTAATGGATTAGGCATGAACAATTAATATGATGAAGTACATGCACATGAATAGCAGTCCTACGGTTTCATTTTAAGGAATTAAAGGCAATAGTACCAGTTTAAGTATCAATTAGTAAAAGGTTTCAATTTAAAAGTTATCTAGTGTGGTGGCATGGCAATTACCAGGGTGTGTGTGTAAGCATGAATAGTGCTCGTGCTGCATATAAAAACCCTGGTAATGGTGCAGGTGTCCTATGAAATGGTTTCGTATAGGTATGTTAATATAATGCATGGATGCAGCAAATAGTCAATTAAGTATTTCACCCCTAATTATTAACATTACTAAGGATCTTGTAAGTTACTAAAACTATCGGGCGGTTTGCGCCATCCAACGATAGTCCCCCGTAGATGTTACATCTACTCACCGGAATCCTTGGCTAGCTGTGTCCAATCACCGCCTTTCCTTTTCGCGCCGCGTCTGACGTCTCCGCGACCGAACCTGGAATTTACATCAATACCAAACATAAAGTTACATATCAAGAACGACGCAAAAACCCAAACGAAACTACTAACGTTCGCTAGCTAGGTACAACGTGCACAACGTGCGCGGAACACACGCGAAAATCGCAAAACTGCCGAAAAACGCCGATTTGGTCGCCCGGCAAAACTAAAACCCGACTACCCAAAAATCCGCACTCACGCATCCTAAAAGTAGTAGGACAAGCCATTACAATCATCAAGATATCAAAAATAATTCATCACATAATTTTATAACAAAACTAGTAAGCATTTGCATTCCAAAATCGGTGCAAAAATTGCCGATTTGCGACAAAACGACTACAATCTAGCATAATCGCCCAAGTCACACAATTAGATAACCACTACACAAAATTTCAACACATTAACCATGCTCCAAAACCTAAATTCCACCACCAACCCTTTCTTGATTTTTCTCAAAAGCAATTGCAAATCAAAATCCATACTAGAAAACTTAACTAACACTAATTTCAATTCCAATTAGCAAGTTAACCTTCTTAGATTTAGGTTAGCAAAATAACTAGATAACAATTTAGGTTTAATCAACTAAATAATGTTTTCTAAACCCTAATCAACTCATTTATCAAGCTTCAAATACCATTTTCCATACATAAACCCCTTTCTAGATTTCCTAAAACAACAATTTCACACTTCTAAAATTAACTAATTTAGCAAAATTGAAGACTACATAAACAAGGTGACCATATAGATTTGTTAATTAACAACTAGATTAACTATAAAACAATCTAATTAACTATTATGGCTTCAAAACCCTAGTTAAATTTTTCAAGCATAACCTAAGAAAAACTAGATTAGAACTACACTAAATTTAACACTACAACAATCTACTTAAGAATCTTAAACAAAAGAATTTAATTAGCAAGGGATTATACCTCACTAGAGATCTAGCAAGAATGGATTTTGCTCCAAATGATGGCCTCAAGCATCAAGATCCAAGCTAGGGAGGTGAAGGAAAAGAAGGATGAAGGATGGTTTGAATTTGTAAGCTTGAAATTGAATTTTTTGTTGATTTAAACATGAAGAATTTGAAGAAATGAAAAGAAAAGAGTTGAAGAGGATGAGGTGCAGGTTCGGCCAGATTAGGAGATGAGGGGGAGGGTGTGGGCAAGTGGGGAAAAGTCATGGGTCAAGTCTCCAAAGTCAAAGCACCATACTTTATCAATTATATTTAAAATAAATCCATAAACCAACAATTCAACACAAGAAGCAACCAAAGAAAGAGAGGCCAGAAATTTCTGGACTTGCACAAGGTGGGGCTGTCCTAGGTCTGAGGGAAAAGAGAGAGGGGTTTTACAAAAGAAATTTTATGCAAAAAGGCCCCCTACAACTCAAAAATTGCAAGTTTTAGCTCAAAATTCAATAAATTCGTTTCATAACATAAAAATTTATTAAAAATCAAAATAAATTACTAAAAATTTATGTTATCACTAGATTTTAATTATCATAATTTTAGAGATTAAAATTAGCCCGGAAAAATTTGTATTTATCGCTAATTTAATGTATTTTCTTACCGGCTTAAAATAATATTAAAAAATTGAAAAATTAGGGAAAATTTTAAACGGCCAGAATTTCATAATTAACTCATTAGTTACTAAAAACAAGCAATTACCTATCCATTTTAGGTATAATTAGCCTAAACTGCAAAATAACAAGAAAGACGGTTTTCGGAAAAATACCGAATTTTCACCGAATTTCAGGAAAACACCAAAACGACTTTTCAAGACGCTACAAATTTCATCATCATTTGATCTACTGATTCTCTCGAATCCTTTACAAGCGGAGATTTCACTCACACATTATGAAAATAGAATAATCAAGAATTAGAAATTTCATAATACAAGAATCTAAAGAAAGCAAGACTAAGAGTAATAATTACCTTTATTAAATCTTCTTCAATTTACACAACTCCTCAATTCGAGGTACAAGATTAAGCTCTCGATCACTCCTTTGAAGAGGTGAATTTGTCGTCAATCTTTCGTTGCTCGATCGCCGTGAGACGTGGATCGTCGCGGATCTTTTGCTCTTGATGACGATCGGCGTTGCGATAAAGGATCATTGAAGTAGTCGCTTGATTATGCTCTCAATTGATCTTGATTTGATTTGGAGTTTGAATTGATTTGGATTTGTGCTAGAATTTTACCACAATTCACCACCCACACAACCCTATATCTAGATCCCCTTTTATAGATCTCAAATCAAGCTTCTCTTATAAGCTAGGTGGTTACAAGGAGCCTTCTAGAACAAGGTTGTTACATGGAGCCTTCTAGAACAAGGTTGTTAGAATGAAGATTCAGGAGAATTCTTGATCGCTAATGCCCTAACTCGGCCGTGGATCCGTGGCGGATCGGCCTGACTCGGCCACGGATCCGCGGCCGTTTGAAGAGATCACTGCATCATTTTTCTGTGGTCTTCTTCTGTTGGTCTCGAATGTATATTTGATATCTGGAATCTTTTTATCTCTTCTAAATCTCTGCCAGATTTTTTCTCTTTGACTTACTGTATTTTATCGGCAAATTTATGATTCCGATATCTATCCTGAAATGATTTCTGCACAAGATCTTAATGAAGGATGTTGAGATATAAAATATCATGCGTTAAGTAATAAACACACAATTTCCCTCCAGAATGTTGATTATATATATAACACGTGTTATTTGATATTTTCCAGAAGAATTTGTAATACGTGTTATATTTATAACAAACACCCTTATATGTTTAGAGAAATGAGGAAATTGTTATTTTTAATATAGCAATAATTTCGACTGAACTGCGACCGGCCTCGACTCCTCGAGATGGCCTCCCACTAGACTATAGAACCCGGTTACCTGTGCTCCCCGCCTTGGGTCTATCCTAATATGGAAAAGTAAATAATATACATCAATGGAGACACCAACCTCAACCCGGAAGTGTCCCAATAAAAGAATATTACATACAAATATTTACATGAATGAAAATTGAAAAACTCTCATCTCACGTAAAACCCTCCGGCTATTCAATTACGACGATCCAATATAATATATCGATAGCAACACAATAACATCACATGTTATCAACGTAAGTAAATATGCGTATTCCTAATATCGTTGACATATAGCAACGAGATCGGGGATATTCCCACATATTATATTTACGGTCGCAGAAAAGAAATTGAAACTACAATAATTATAATCCGCATCATCCTTAGACATCATAAACCCAGATTATCACATATTCCGAATTTCATGCCTAATCCCATAAATCTTGCATTTAAGTCTCGAATTGAAAACACTTTTCAAAAAAAAAAAATCGGGTAATTCAACAAGATTCCCGATTAAATGATCGAATGCTCGTCAGGAACTTCAGTAGATGGCCGCATCCCCCGAGGCCGTCAACAAAGTGCACTTGGACGGAACAACATGGACACAAGCACCCGAGTGGATGCTTTTGGCCATGGAGTTCTCCTATAGACACTTGGTCGGGGCTATGGGGCGTGGCTGTCTAGTGTCTCCCGACGAGTGTTCACGTACAATACGAGATTGCGATTGAGTTTTGATCCGAATCGAAACTCCATGGCAATCTATCAAATGAGACTAAAATGCGAGATTTACAAATCGCTAACTAGTTTTCATAAAACTAATCAATGTGGATTCCAAAAATTGTATCACATATCAGAGCAATCTAGACGATGTTAAATATTTTGATCGATATTTCAAACATCAACAAATCAAAAAAACCTCAACAACTTGAGCCTCACTAACAATACCCAGAAAGTCCAAAATTACACAATGAAGCAGCAGAAGAAAAACGAGTCCATAACCCCTCATGTTGGCGGCGGAACCGCGGCCAAAATATGGTTTAGGTGGCGGTTCCGCGACCATATTGAGGAGTTAGGCCCTCGTACTCCTTGGGGCTCAATAGAATTAGCTGCATGATTTTCTGAGAATTTTTAATCTTGAAAATTTCAACGTTTGAAAAATTGGATAGAAACATGTAAAAAACCGGTTTTAAAACTTCGATCGAACACTTTAATGTTGTTTACCCTTCATTTAAGTCTCTAGCTTAGCTATGAAAGTATGTCTTAGCACCCCTACTAGGTTTCAAAGAGCATAAAGTATACAATTTTGAAAAAACTAGAGGTCTAAGCATATTATACAAGAATCGAACTAGAGAATTACGGTTTTGTAGCAAGAATAGAAGTTCAAAACTAAGTGATGGAGGTTTACAACCTTTGTAGACTAGTCCTTCACTTATAAAGCTCCAAGTAGTAGTCCCTAGAAATCTTCTTTGACTCCACTTGAAGTAAGGATCGAGCTTGATTGAAGTCTTCGATGCCGAAGATGATCCACCTTGAAGTCTCTTTCACTCAAGCTTACTCTTCACCAATCAAGGTATTAATGAAGCAAACAACCATAACTAATAGGCTAGATTAGTGTAGGTTGATGAAGTAGGAGATTTTCTCACCAGAGATAATTATCTCTTTTCTTTTTCCAACTCAAGAAAAACCCTAGAGTAGAAAATGAAGAAAAAGATGAACTTGGATCTTGTGTGAGAATGAACCATGAGCTAGAGATAAGATTGGGATGAATAAATATCTAAGAGTAAAACAAAAACGAGGAGATGAGTCATGGCTTCTCAATGCTTTTCCAAGCATCCAAATCCATGACTCATTTTCCACATTTACTATTTTTCTTAAACCATAAATCATCCTATTTATCTTTAGTCTCTAGTGTGATTCTCAAACACCTATGTTCTATGTACCATCAACCATAATACAATATCAATTTATATATAAATATATATATCTCATATATATAATTATATATATAGAGAGAAGAAAATTTAAAATAAGCTAATATTAGTTTATATATATATATATATATATATATATATATATATATATATGAGAATAATGGAGGAAAGAGGCCATAGGAGTGAATTTCCTCCTATGGCGTCGAAAAAATACGCCCTCTATCATGTTTTCCGACGATCGGAATGCATCATCTTTATCGTTATCATCTAAGATATGGGTGTGCCAAATTTCATGTGATTCTACAACTTTTTCACCATTGATTTAGCAATGTAAAATGTTCTATTGTCGGTAAACCGTTAATTTGAACCCACTAATTCAACGGTGAAAATTTTTTAGAATCACATGAAATTTGGCGTACCCAAATCTTAGATGATAACGATGAAGATGATGGGTGCCGATCGTCGGAAAACACGATGGAGATTGTATTTTTTCGACGTGTTAGGAGGAAATTCCTTCCTATGATATCTTTCCTCCATTATTCTCTCTCTCTCTCTCTCTCTATATATATATATATATATATCAAATATATAAATATATATATCAAATTATTTAATCAACTCTTGATTCAATAATCCGGTTATATCATATATAACCGACTAATATCAAATATATATGTATATCAAAACATTAAATCAACACTTGATTCAATTATCCGGTTGTATAACATATAACCGACTAATATTCAATATTAGATATTAAATCAACACTTGATTTAATAATCTGGTCATATCTTATATAACCGGTAATATCAAATAAATATAAATAAATCAAATCATTAAATCAACACTTGATTCAATAATCCGGTTATATCACATATAACCTGACTGATATAAAATATCACTAGATTAGAATACGGTATCACATACTCGTATTTAATCAAGCTCCCGCACATATCTCCATATATGCCCTACTTCATTTCGCTTGAGCTAGGAAACCTCTGTATGGGACTCTAAAGACACGTCAATACGCCTGCAGTAAGTAATGATCACATCAGATACCCACAAGCTGTCAGCGGTACTTGCTGGCCATAACGGCTACCCAGGTATTGAACGAATAGAAGACCAACAAGCAAACTTGTCCAAACTCCGTAAAGCCTATAAGAAAACTAACCATACAGTCCAGTCTCTTCGTCTAATATGTCGCATATCGAGTCTATGGTGGAATCGTCAGACCTTAAAAACTTGATAAGTCATGCCGATGTATGGCCTATAACCTTTCGAGAAACTTCTGATAACACTTTCCAGTAAATCTCATCAGCCCTGGCCAGGGACTTGCTGTAATAGCCAATCGAGCATAGCGCAACATCAACTCCCAATACCAAGAGATACGAAACCCCTCATATCGCTCACTACCTCCATATGACTCGGGACTGTACACAAAATCCACCTGTCTGCATGACTCCTTTGAGTCATGGTAGGGAGAAATCAAAGCACAGTAGAAACCACACAAGACACTTTGACGATCTCGGGTCTATAAACTAACCTGTACAAGTGTCACCAGAGAACTGCTATCTGATGATATGTTTGGCACCATCTAGGAGTTCTCGGCGAGTCCTGTTCGGTGTACCAATTCTCTAATGAGCACCTATGTACAATCTTTGATGTCAAGCACCAATGGTTATGGGATCAATCATCGCCCCATACAGGATCAAGAAACGTACACACTAGCCTACTCTGGAATATCGATGCCCTGTCTGGATATTCCCTC
Source organism: Agapanthus africanus (assembly GCA_030015575.1). Taxonomy (NCBI): domain Eukaryota; kingdom Viridiplantae; phylum Streptophyta; class Magnoliopsida; order Asparagales; family Amaryllidaceae; genus Agapanthus; species Agapanthus africanus. The sequence goes on from JASDDO010000026.1 coordinate 382,990,651, forward strand.
GACTAGGAAATGTTAAAGGATGTTCTTACGGACTACACAAGCCCACAAGTATGATCCGCATCATAGTCCGGGTAGTCAAGCCTACATTCTAAGGGCTTTATCAACATGTATTAGAGAGACAGTATACTGAAACAAGTGTTCATGTTAAAATAAAGAGCAACCAAATAGCATACTTTCATGTTGGACAAGAAAGTCCTCTATATATATGTCCAAGCATCCACTATATCATACAATAATGGCCTTTAGGGCACACATATTCCTAACATCTATGTCCTTATCTAAGGACACCGAATCTTTTATAATATGCACCTCCATACTAGGAAACTGAGCTAAACATCTTGAATCTCTCTTTAATGATACAAACAAGTTCGGATCGTGGATCTGACAAAATAAATTTTACGGCAAATACATAACGATATAAGTTTAGATTAAGACTGGTAGCAATAACATGTTATTCGAACAACTTACATGATCTGCAACCCAATCGCAAAAATTATCCCGATGATATTTTTCCAATCGTTCATTATTCCAATCAGGATGCCCCTCACGTACCTCATTAATATGAATTCTGTTCTCAACAATAAATTATGATATTAATATTATATCATTTCATACACACACAAACACAAATAAAACAATTAATCTAAAAAAACTTACTCTCTAATTTCTTCAAGACACACGTTATTGAGGAGGGTAAACCGATATATCTTGTTGATAAACATAGTGTCTACTCTCTTATAATCGGCTTTACCATATGGCCCGTCCTGAATTCTCCGAGGCCGGTTAAGCTTCGTCTTAATGTTCTCATCCAGATAGCGGAAACAAAATGTGGTTACTTCATCTAGAAGATAACCTTGCATGAATGAACTCTCTGGTCGATTTCTATTGCGTATATACTTTTTTAGAGTGTAGAGGTACTTAAAGAAAAATATGTTAAATAAATAAAGACGAGCATATAGGACAACAATAATTTTACAAATTGCGTCAAACGAAAAATTCCACGTACCTTTCGACGGGATACAACCATCGATATTGTACCAATCCGGCAAACTTAGCCTCGGTTACAAGATGAACCGTCATGTGTATTATGATATCGAAGAATGACGGTGGGAAATACGCTCAAGCTTGCAAAGTATCAATGAAATAGAATTTTCTAGATTCTCCAGCGTCACAACATCCAAGGTTTTAGCGCACAATTCTCTAAAAAAGCAACAAAAGTCAGTGATTACTAGACCAACCAATTCGGGAAGGGAAGTCCTGAAGGCTAATGGGAGAATGTGCTCCATAATAACATGGTGATCATGACTTTTCAGCCCATCGATCTTGCCTTTCAAAATTTTTATCTTCTAGCTAAATGATCTTGAGAAACTTGTGAGAACTTTCAAATAATGCAACACCTGCAAGAACATTTTCTTCTCCGGTTGTGACATATGATACGCGGCATTGGAAAGTACAAACTTTCCTGGTTTACCCGCTATCGGTTTAGGTTGCAATTCACTTCTAATTTCCTGGTCCTAAAGATCCATCTGAGCACGGAGATTGTCTTTAGATTTTTCGTCTTTACAAAGAAGCAAGTTGAGTATGTGCTCGGATACTCCCTTTTCTATGTGCATGACGTCCAGAAAATGACGCACTAAATTTGTTGAGCAGTACGGAAGCTCGTAGAAAATGCTTAACTTATTCCAGTATGGTGGTTTGACCTGTTTTGCCAGATATATCCCGAAGGTCACATTATTGTAACCAGCCCACTGAGCAATCATGTCCTCTCCAGACAATGAGGCTGGAGGCCCAAGAAGCTCTTAATGACCATTAAAGTGAGCAGCATCTAACCTGCAGGGATGGTCTAGTGGCAGGAAACGCCGATGACCGCAATAACAAACCTTCCTGCTAAAATTCAACTATTTCGATGTTGTATATTGATGGCAATAAGGGCATGCATTGTGACCATGTACGGACCAACCTGATAGCATTCCATACGCAGGAAAGTCATTAATTGTCCATATTAAAGCCGCACGCATTATGAAGGTTGTATCTGTGTTTGCATCATAAGTCTCTACACCATCAATAAATAATGCTTTCAACTCATCGATCAGAGGTCGGAGATAGACGTCGATATTGTTTCCCGGTGAGTTTGGTCAGTCAATAAGAAGAGGCATCATAAAGTAGGATTGATCCATAGCCAACTAAGGTGACAGATTCTAAACTATCATTACAACGGGCTATGTGTTGTGGCTTCCAGCCATATAGTTGAATGGGCAGAAGCCATCACTAGCGAGTCCGAACCTGACATTGCAGGGATCACTACTGAATATTTTGTGCCTTCTATCGAAATCCTTCCATGCCAGTGAATCTCTTGGATGACTCGTTTTTTCATCTTCGCTTGGATCAGCACGGTGATGCCAAATCATTGCCTCGGCTGTTTTCTTGCACCTGAATAGCTTCTGCAGCCCATGTGTTATGGGAAAGTATCGTGCTATCTTGATAGGTATATCGGGTTTCTTATTAGATTCTTTCGGCTTATACCTGGCCTCTCTATATGTTGGACACTCTTTCAAATTTGAATTTTCTTTCCGGTACAACACGCAATCTTTGGTACATGCATGAATCTTCTGACACTTCAGACCCAAATAAGATATCATCTTCTGGGCTTCGTACCAGCTGTCAGGCACGTTATTTCCAGGGGGCATAGAATATTTCAGGAACATCAGAAGCATCATGAATGACTTGTTGCTCCATCCATTTTGGCACTTAATCTGGAAAAGTTGGACGGACCATGATAGGGTGGAATACTTTGCATTCTCATAAATTGGTCTTCTAACATCATTCATGAACTTTTCATACTTATCGGCACGCGGTCCTTGACCGGAAGGAATGTCATCTTCTGTAGGAATACTATCACCGAGGGCAGCCTCTACCATATCCTCCATTTCTTCTCTTGGAAAGAAGTTATCGTCTTCTTCTTCTTCTGCCGCATTACCCACTTCTCCTTCTTCTTCTGCCGCATTACCGTCTTCTTCTTGTCCTTCCCCGTGATATATCCATATTGTATAAAGTCTAATAAAACCATGTTTAACGATGTGAAGCTCTAAGATTTTTACCTTCTGCCAGAACTTATTCCCACATCTATCGCACGGACAAAGAATCTTCTCTAACACGATCTTATTATGTGTGCGTGCAAAATCAATGCAATCAGCAACTCCTGCGACAAACTTAGATTTCATGCGTTGCCTATCCACATACATCCAGTCCTTAACTCTGATGTACTCATGGGCCATGTTAGTCTATATAACATATAAATTGTAGGTTATGGTGACTATATTGAGAAATCTAAGTACGATATGGTTACTGACAAAGAAGAAAATCCGTAGAGGAAAGTTTGTTGTTGAAAAGAATAAATTATCGATTAACAAACTTAGATTTGAAGATATCCAAGTATGAGTTGTATTCTGTGTATGTGTGTTTCAATTTATGATTTCTCTTAAGTGTAGGGTTGTTAGTGTGTATGTGCTTTGTGTGTGCGTTTGTTGTGCATTCATGTTGTATGTGTGTGTTTCGGCTGTCGGGGGTCAAGCTTCTATCCCATTAAGAATGTATAGAGCAGACATCCATTCACTTGTGCTTTCATCCTTTTCGAGTAAATTTTGGCAGCACCTCCCCGCTGTTCTCCGAGTATACTGTAATAGAATAGATAATCATTTCAATACTGTGAAATAACGTTGAAATGAACATCTAATCTATCTTTGTAAATGGAGAACCGGCAGAAAAGTACCGACGGAATAACTCGAAACGAATGAAAACACAAGTGAATGCAGGTGTTTGCTTTATACATTCCTAACTGGTCCACACCGGACAAATCTATTGGTTATCATACGTTTGAATCTTCTCGTCACATAGAAGACACGACAGTTGTTAGTACCGAACTATACCGTCTGATATTTAATAACCTTCGTATAGTTCTATGTCATGATGAACATCGAACGTATGTTAACCGATAGACGGGGACAAAGTCGCGCTTTGATTTTCACATATGAATATCGATAAGAATATGAAAGTTTCATATTATCATTGAGTATCATATATTGGTTTTAACATGAACATTTAACTTGAATAGGTTTTACCTTTACGTTTCGTTTTTAAGGGTTTGATGTTTTAGTTTAGGGAAAGGTTTTCTTACGTTTACGTTATCATCGAGTATCCTACTGAAGGAACTAGTGCACCCTAAACCCTAACCCTAATTAACCCAAATTAACATAATTTACCCAAATTAACCCTAATCATCAAACTAACTCAAATTATCCCTAATTAACCCAAAATTAAGCTAATTAAACCAAATTATCCCTAATGAACACCCTAACCCAAATTAACCCTATTTTACCTAATTAACCCAAATTAACCCTAACCCTAACCCTAATCATCACCCAAACCCAAATTAACTATATTTTACCTAATTAACCCAAATTAACTCTAACCCTAACCCTAATCATCACCCAAACTCTAACCCTATTTTACCTAATTAACCCTAACCCTAACCCTAATCATCACCCAAAGCCTAACCCTAACCCAAATCAACCCCCAATTAACCCGGCCCTATAACCCTAACCCTAACCCTATTTTACCTAATTTACCCTAACCCTAACCCCTATCATCACCCAATGCCTAACCCTAACCCAAATTAACCCCCAATTAACCCTGCCCTATAACCCTAACCCTAAAATGAACAACAATAACACCAAAAACAACAAAATTATAAATTATATTCCAAATTAACTCACCTCTACCAAAGACCGGCCGATGAGTAATGTTCCTTTAGGAGGTGGAGAGCAAGAGCTCGATGGGGTAGAGAAGGCCGGGAAGATGGAGCTCGAAGAGGTGGAGGTGGCGGCGAGGATGATTGGCGGCGACGAGGAACTCCACAACGAGCTCGATCGACGGCGATGGAGGAGGAAGTTGGCGACGAGGAAGTCGGCGATGAGAGTGGGGTGGCGACGAGGGCGACGAATTTCGGGGTGGCATGGGTTAGAGGGAAATTTTGGGGGACGGTGGGAAATTGCTTTGCTTTATTTTTTTTAAATAACCTTTTTTACCCCTATGGATTAATCCGTAGGGCTTTCTTTTGCGGCACCGTAGGGCCAAATAAAGAGATTTCATTTTAATATTTTTTAATTTATTTATGCCGCTACGGTGGGCACTATAGGGGAAAACTATGACCCTGCGGAGTAAACCGCAGGGGCAATAAAAAGTTGCCCCTACGAATTTCTCTATCAGTAGAGGCAATCCCTTACTGTAGTAGTGTCATTTGATTAAAGACACCCCATAACCCAATGTCCTCTTGTTTTAATTTTTTTAAACTGTTGAATCGGGATAATAGTATCCGAAATAGATCCATCCTGAACGAATATTTGAAAGTATTGAGCTTAATTTTTTTGGAAAACCCTAAAAGTTCTTGCTAGTTGAGTAGAATTGAGCATAATTTTTTTATAGTCATGAAGCTCTTTTGAAACCCTTTCTCCTCGATTACAAATTTGAAACTTATATTGTATCATTTTTAGGATGTTTTTGGTTTGAAGATAAATTTCCCTAAAAGTTTATATATTTATTTGGGTAGTTTTACATATAGAGCCATTAACCTCATCTTTTAATTGCAAGATAGAGAATTTCCCATCAAATTTGTATTACATTACGATGAAGGCTACAATGAAGGCTGTGCTTGGTACATGGAATGAAAAATTACCGTTAATTCTTGCATTCCCAGGAATGGGATGAATTGGCATCGAATTCAAAGATATCTAGCATTAACTTGCTTGTTATACTTTAATCATTCCCGGTAATATATGTATATGCAACCGTCGGCCGGCGGCAAGGCCGTTGACGAACGACCAATCGACAGAGGGCCGGCAAGCGGCCGACGGGGTTGGCCAGCGGACGATTGGCGATAGAATACGGCTGGCCTACGGAGAAGGTACGATTGGCGGTGTCGGCGATGACTTGCGGCCGGCCGGCAGCGAAAGGTCGATTGGCGGTGGGCCGGGCGGCAGGGACGAGCGGACAGTGTGTGGCAATGGAGGCCGACGGCTGATGGTCATAGCTCTTTTTATGTAATGCTAGAATATTTCATTGTAATTTAGGATAGACATATGTTTTGGTGGTTAGGATTATCTTGAAATGGGGTCATTTGACTACCATGGTAATCCTACATTCCAGAGAGTTTTTTTTACACCTAAACAAGTATAGTAATATTTCATGGTAATCTATGATTAGCACCTAGATTATCTCCTACCAAACGCATCCGAAGGAAAACACAAAAGAAACGAATTGTTATTGTTGTTGGATAGGATTTAAAAAATGCTATTTAATTGAAAAGGAAACCATCTATCTTTTGAAGGAAGTTTAACTTTTAATGAATTCGTTGGTGCCGGTTGTGCCTTAAAACATACTAATTTTTTGCATGCACGATGCACATATATAATAAAATAAAGAGTCGATATTGAATTCTTCAATGTCTTGACTAAAAGCCTCACAATATTGATTATATTAACTAATATCTTTCAATAATCCTTTTAAACCTTGTTCTATTGTGTTTTTTATTATTAGTTTTTGTTAGATTATATTATCTCATGGCGCATATCATATGTTTTTGTAGTATTGATATGTCACACTCAACAGATGTTTGTTAGTCCAGTTGAAAATTTGACCCCAAAATTATGGTTATAATTGTAGAGTTATATTTTTATAAGCTTCCTAAATGTAGAAAGTAAAGATTGATACGATAAGAAAAAGATTTTTCTAGGGAATTGGAGATTCAAATAGTGGGGTAAAGAAAGATTGGAAAAGAGCCTTTAAAGGAAAGAATATGACGATCTTGATGTTCTTAACTTAAGACATATGAATATCAGACTGCTTGTAAAATTGATGTAGGAGATTCTCAACATTGTGTTGATTTTAATTTAAATTAGCTAAGATTTGATCCAAGATTTGAAGTCTAGATCAAGTAGGAGTGCATTACTAAGATTTAAATTAATCCATAATTTTAAATCTAAAGTTTATCTCTTTGTAATCCTAATTTGAATTTAAGTCTTATATCTAAATTTATGTACGCTATATCTATAAAGCCAGGTAACCTAGAGTTCTTATAAAAAAAAGTGGTTTGCCAATATTCTCCGCAATTAAAAAGGTGTAGCCGTAAAACCATAAGAGATGGACATAAAGGATAGGTTTTTGTGAGGGTTTGAGATTTCTTTGTACTGGGCGATGATCGGAGAGGGCAGTTCTCGTGTAATCATTTCTTGATAGCAGATGTTCTTGTCGTCGATTTGCATGATTAGGTGAAAGTTATGCCAAACCAGGGTAAAATCTTGTGTTTGTGTTGTTTGGTGTGTGCTTCTGATAACTCGGTGTTTTGGTAGTAGTTCGGTTATTCTTTTTCAAGAAGATTCGATTCAAGCAATCCTGATAGATTTTTCCTTACAACTCTTAGTGTGATTTGTGATTCCTTCGAGAATCACGGGTACAGAAATTACAAAAAGTGGTATCAAAGCTTCGGGTTCTGTGTTCGGATTATTTGGGGAGATGATATCTACGCATTATAAGGTGGAGAAATTTGATGGGCAGAACAATTTCGGTCTTTGGAGGTTGAAGATAACGGCTATTCTCAAGCAGCAGGAGTTCGCAAGACTGCCTTTACAAATTACAGTATTCCGAAGATGATCACGGATGATTAGTGTTCATCTCATAAATTGCATTTTAATACCTCTCATTCGTTATCTATTTTGCAATTTATCGGTACTTTTAACAGTGTGTGCTCAGTAATTACAGTTTACAGGTATCCGTGACAAATACTTTAAAACATACTTAAAATCACGGATATAACGTTTGGGAGCCGACATTGCAAGAAGACCTGAAAACCGACCGATATCCTAAGAGCTCTTTTGGAAATATTGCATGTGTACACATTTTTTGTCTAAAAATGGTTCAACATACAAGTGTGCACATAGGTTGGACCAACGTGCGGCTGCCATGGCACACAAACTTGATGGCATGAGCAAGTGGGGGGGGCATGAGCATTTATTGCTAAAAGTTGTGATGTGAGTTAAAGGTTTGGTTTCCCTCCAGAACTCTGAAGACAAACCAGATTAATTTAAACCAAGCAAACAGAATCAAAGTGATTGTGGAGAGCTCACAAGGCCGCACACCAAACACGAGACCCATAGCTCCGATTGGACACGGCCACACGCTCATTAAATCCGGCGAGCTCGGTCCAAAATGCTCCAATGGGCCGCATCTTTTCTCTGTACCTCCCTTGCTGCCACGTAGGCTTATTTTTATTGTGTGTTTAATTTTCTTTTGAGCCTATAAATAGCAGATCAGTGGGCAAGGGGAGGCCTCTCTCATTCTCATATATTCTCATAGTTTTTCATAGTTTCTTTTCTTTTTTTCTAGTTTGAGGGTGAGTGAGCTTCATATTGGTTTCTTCTTCTTCCCTCTTGAAGCTCTCTTTGGAGAGCTTCATTAAGGATGTTGAATAAGTTACCATTAAACTTATATCTCTTTCTAAAGTGTTAATATATTTGTTGCTTCCTTTTATTACATGCTTTCCTTACTTGCTTTGTTTTCTTTTATTCATCATGCTTAACTAATTCTTTGGTTGTGGTAATGGTGAGAAAGTGAGATGAAAGGTTTTGCCTCCTCCACCTCTTCTTTATGTTTCATGAGCTTAATTTATGATTCTAACTTAAATATTGTTTATGTATTATATGTTATGGTATTTTGAAACATGGTTACTTTTTAACCTCCTCATATACCATATTCATTCCCTTTCCCCATTTCAATGTTTAAGTTAAATTCAATTTAGTGTTAAGTTTTCTAAGTTTGGATATGGTATGTTGTGATAAGGTTCTTGACAAACTCTTTGTTTCATATACTATATATCATCTCAAACACTTAGCAAACTCAACACTAAACCCATTTGCTCTCACTAACTACTTTGTGTTTTTGTTGTTGCGGTATGTTTGCTAACCCTTGTGTTTAGAGTTGATACCCCAAGCTCGGACATACAAACGGTTAGTGATCAAAACGGACTCGTTTCGTGTTTTGCGACAAACATCGGAATTTGACCTTTTTTGCTCCGCAACTGAGTTGACAAGTCGTGCTTCATGCCCGGATCAAGGTAAGGCCGGACAACTCATGATCAAGGGAGTGTAGAGGTAAACGTCACGATTCGACCTTCCAAGACAAAGCAACAGCCAATTTCTTTCTTACATTATTTGCGTATTTTCTTGTTTTCCGTATTTTCGTATTGTTTATATTTTTTGTGACAAACAACCCAATTCATTAATTTGTTAAACCTTAAATCACGATACCTAATCACAATTCACTGTGGATCGACCTATGCTTGCTGGCTCGCTACAACGCGCCGTGCACTTGCGGTTATAAATATTTAAAACGAGAACGATCTGGCGTGCGCATTCCGTTTCATTTCATCTCATAAAACTGCATTTTAATACCTCTCATTCATTATCTATTTTGCTATTTATTGGTACTTTTAACAGTTTCTGCTCAGTAATTACAGTTTACAGGTATCCGTTGATGGGTTACCCTAGCACCCTGGCCAACTTCCGTGGCCAAATGCGGAACAAAAATTTCAAAACGAACGAAAACTTGGCGCTAGACTAAACCCTAAAACCGGATCTTTCCATAAAACCTACTTAGCAAAAGAAGCGCTATCTACTATGATAGAAATCTCACTAAACGAACCAAGTCCTTCGGTCTTCTTTCTTCATCCTTAGCTCCTAGCAAGCGCCTTGAACATGGTTGAACTCCAAATCCGGCTCCATCGGTCCATCGGGGTCTAGCTTGTTCTCCGGCCTCCTTTTGTCGTAGATGATCCACCCGGGGAATATGATCCATGGCTCTAGCTCTTTGCAATATGTCAAAAGAGCAACTAAAGGACTTGGGATGCTAGTCCAAGTGGTCTAGGATGTAGTTTGGAGTTCTAAGTGTGAAGCTATCTCTTTCTTGCCTCTTCACTTGATTCTCAACACATGAGAAGCTAGTGAAGAGGAAGAAGATGAAGGTGGAGGAAGCTAGTGAGGAAGGAGAGGAATGAGAGCTCAAGAGAAAAATGAATGAAGCATGAAAGAGAAAATCACACACCTTAGTTTTGTGTATGAATTCTTTCAATAAACAAATGACAACCATGCTTCAATAGTACCCACAAAAGAATTGAAAATTCATTTGTTGATTATTAAAGCAGGGTCATGCCCATTCCTCCCATTCCTTACACTTTACACCTCATTTCCATTTATTAGATAAATGGAAAATGCATTATGAGGTGGCCACCTTCTAGAAGGAAATCTGTAATAAATACGGATTTCGGTCTACTCTATATACATACCCGCATTCGGATAAAAATCCGAACGCCCAAAGAGATAGAATAACACGTTGAATGTAATACTAGAATATATATATCAAAATACATATATGTAAATTATTAAATCAATACCCGATTCAATAATCCGGCTCAAACCCGAGCCGGCTAGTATTACCAACTGTCCGATCGAAAGTCCGAGTACAAAGTACATCAATGATCGAACCCTGCACGTATCCAATACGGCTACTACATCATTTCGGCTGAATCAGGGAAACCCTCTGTGTGGGACTCTAAAGAGTCGACAGTACTCTGGCAGTGGGTTTAACAAGCACGCCAGCGGCACTAGCTGTACGTAACGGCTACCCAGGTACCTGTCGAAAAGGAAGGCCGATGAGCAAGCTCATCCGGATCCCCTACTGAGCTTATCCGTGACAATATCCGTACAGTCCGGTCTCTTCGTCAAAGAGTATCTCATACCGGGTCTAGGGGATGGTGAACGTCAGACCCTAATAACCTGATAAGTCGTGCCGATGTGGCTCAGGACCAATCCGGGAAACTACTGATCAACCTATCAGTAAATCCTAAGTGCCTTGGCCAAGGTCTTATGGTCCTGACCAATCGAATCACAGTGCGATATCGACTCCCTATACCGGGAGAGACGAATCCCCGACAATCGCTCACTGCCTCCATGTGGCTCGGGACTGTACCCAACCAAAACCTGTTTGCACGACTCAGTAGAGCCGTGGTAGGGTAGTGATAAATGCTCAGTGGGAACTCACACGAGACAAATGCCGATCTCAGGTCAAAAGACAAACCCGCACACATGTCACTTGAGAACTTCTATCTGACGATAGGTATAGTACCATATGGAAGTTATCGGCGAGTCCGTCCATTGTAGTCACACCCAGTGAGCACCTGTATACGATCTTAGGTGCATCAGACCAATGGCTGCGGGACCAACCATCCCCCGACGGGACTAGAAACGTACACACCAGTCTACTCTGGAGTATCAGTGCCCAGTCTCGATACTCACGCGACTAGGGACCATTTAAGGATGTGCTTATGGACTACCCTGCTCCCACAAGTATGATCGTCATCACAACGCAGGTAGTCAAGCAAGATCCTAGGGGCTTTATCAACATATAACCGCAATATGTAATAACGAGTATGACATATGCCATGTCAAGATAAAGACAAACCAAAATAGTATACTACCGTATCGAGTCTTTATCAATATGTGCAAACCAAATATAACAATAATACAAATAAATACACATATCCCGATAAAGACAAGTCAAATAATATACTATAAAACTGAGGAAGATTGTTCTGTACATACATATCCCTAGTATCCATATGTTTACATATAAAATACTGGCCTCTAGGGCATATACATGCAAAAATCTCCCACTTGCACTAAAGGCCAGTGATTAGCATACCGAATACCCAACGTCTGCTCTAAGGCCAGCTGCTGGCGTACCGCATACCCAACATCCTAAAAAGTCGCTCGAACTATGCTTGAGGGGGGGCCTTTGTAAATGGATCTGCCGTGTTGTCTTTCGTATCCACTCCCCGGACCGCGATCTCCTGGCGATCTACGATCTTCCTGATCAGGTGATACCTTCTTAAGATGTGCCTGGATTTCTGATGGGACCGTGGTTCCTTCGCTAAAGCTATAGCCCCATTGTTATCGCAATACAAAGGTATTGGGTCAACAATGGACGGAACTACTTGAAGTTCAGCTATGAACTTCTTCATCCAGACCGCCTCTTTTGCGGCATCCCTTGCAGCAATGTATTCACCCTCCATCGTCGAGTCTGCGCCGGTATCCTGTTTGGAACTCTTCCAACATACCGTCCCTCCGTTGAGGGTAAACACAAAACCCGAGACAGACTTGCTGTCATCCTTGTCACTCTGGAAGCTTGAGTCGGTAAAGGACTCGACCCTGAGGTCTCCATTACCTTAAAACAGGAACATCTCCTTAGTCCTTCTCAGGTACTTAAGAATGTTCATCACTGCTGTCCAGTGGTTCTCACCTGGGTCTGACTGATAACGGCTCACCACGCTTAGCGCGTAAGCTACATCTGGTCTTGTACATAGCATCACATACATTATAGATCTTACCGCTGAAGCGTAGGGTATAGTGCCCATGCGAACCCTCTCCTCATCAGTCTTGGGAGACATCTCCTTGGAGAGGGTGATTCCGTGCAATGCGGGTATATTACTGCGCTTGGAATCTTCCATACCAAATCTCTTTAGTATGGTCTCTATGTACCTGTACTGCGAAAGTTCCAGTAATCTATTGGATCTAGCTCTGTAGATCTTTATCCCCAGAATGTACGAGGCATCACCTAGGTCTTTCATAGAGAACCTTTGTGATAAGAATAGCTTGACCGATTGTAGCATAGGAATTCATTTCCTATCAAAAGAATGTCGTCCACGTACAAGACTAGGAATACGATAGTTCGTCCTACAATCTTCTTATATATACATGGCTCATCTTCGTTCTTTATGAAGTCAAAGTCCTTGACTGTCTCATCAAAACTGATGTCCCAGCTCCGCGATGCTTGCTTCGATCCGTAAGTGGATTTGAGTAACTTGCACACCTTCCCGCTGCTCCCATTGTCTACAATACCTGTTAGGTCCACGTTACCCACCCCGGTTCTTTCAGGGAGGCGGATTAGGTAAAAATCAAAATTTTCTCTCAAGGTGACATGGACCATGCATGAAGGATCTTTGCTAAACAAAAACTAACATACTAACTACAAGTTCTAGCTACTATGTAGAATGGTTATACCTAGATCTTGAACTCCTTCTCTTCTTGTTGTGGTTCTCCTTCTTGCTTGCTCCTTGTAGTGGCGTAGACGGCTCCTCCTCGTCGTCTTCCCTTTGCCAAAGATAGATCCACCCGAGGGCCTCTATCTTGAGCTCCTACCACATCCAAGAGGTAACTAGAGTGCTTGGTTTGCTAGACAAAGAACTCTAGAAAGAGTAGAGAGAAGTTTTGGTGGCTTTGTCTCAAGAGCTTTTGATTTTCAACACATGAAAGATTAAAGCTTTGAGAGGAAGAGGGAGAGCTCAAGAACATGAGAGAGAAAGAGCAAGAGAGAATGAGAGTAGAAATCTACAACCATGCTCATATGAGAGAAATAATAATAATAATAATAATTAAGTGAAAATGTGATGGTTAGTTTTGAAATGACTATTATCATTTCACATTAAATGAAATGTGCAAGAATCAAGAAGCATCTTTCATGTGAAATGATGATGGTCAAATTGTCAACAATAGTCAACCGGTCAACCAAAGTCAAAAGATCAACAAAAGTCAAATGGTCAACTTAACCATGGCACAATTATCCTTAATTAATATCATTAATCATATCTCTCATTCTCATTAGGGTTTGGAAAAAGTCAACGGTCAATAACCTTAATGAGAATCCTCTGCCTCTGTCAACTGTGCATACACACCCGCATCCATGTTCCGAGGAACACGAATACAATGAGACAAAACAATTCCCAAAACAAATACTAGGATCTGGCTTAAACCAAAGCCCGCTAGTAATAACTGTTCGGACACCAAACGTGCACAAGTGCGCGGATGTGAACAAACCCCGTCGCAAAACCATGCGACCTCTACTCTGTTTTGCCCAAAGGCTAATAACCCTCTGTGTGGGACTCTAAAGGCTGGACACTACGCTGGCAGTGGGTTTAACCACAGGCCGCAAGCGGTACTAGCTGTACGTAACGGTCCCCAGGTAGATGCCGATAAGAAGACCGATGAGGTGAACCCATCTGAACTCCTACTGAGCCTGAATATGACAATCTCCGTACAGTCTGGTCTGTTCGTCTAAGAGTATCGCATGTCGGGCCTAGGGGGTGGCAAACGTCAGACCCCTAATAGCGGTACAAGTCGTGTCGGAGTGTAGCCCAGAACACCCTGAGAAACTACTGGAAACACTACCAGTAAATCTCGCTTGCCCTGGCCAGGGACGACTATGTGTAATGGCTCTCCTAGACACAACGCGATATCAACTCCCAATACCGGGAGAGACGAATCCTGTCTAACCGCCACTGCCTCCAAGTTCTTCGGGACTGCACCCAACTACTACCTGTTTGCACGACTCAATAGAGCCGTGGTAGGGTAGTAATCTAAGAACAGTGGGAACACACTTGAGGCGAAGTGACAGTGTCAAGTCAATAGACTAAGCTGTACTCATGTCACCTGGGAACTGTTAACAGACGATAGGTATAATACCAACCAACAGTTCCTGACGAGTCCTGTCCAGTGTACTCGTAACCTAACAAGCACCTGCATACTATCTCCAGTACGACGTACTGATGGTTGCGGGACAGACCATCTCCCCTGCTGGGACGAGAAGCATATGCACCAGTCTACTCTGGAGTATCGATGTCCTGTCTCGATAATCCTATGACCAGGGACCAAAATAAGGATGTGCTTATAGACTACCCAGCCCCCACTAGTGTGATCGCCATCACAACGCCGGTAGTCAAGCAAAGATCCTAAGGGCTCCATCAATATGTATTAGTGATATGTTAAACGAAACATATACACATATTAAGATAGAAAAAAACCAAGTAGCATACTACTATATCGAGAAAAACTGTCATAAACCCGTATATATATATATCCCAAGCTTCCAAAATTTATTATACAAACTAGTACTATACAATAATGGCCTCTAGGGCATACATATCCAACAAAACCTTCTGGCTGATCTATATAAACCCACTCTTTTAAACTTCCGTTTAGAAAAGCCGTTTTTACGTCCATCTGCTAGATCTCATAGTCATGGAAGGCAGCAATGGCAAGAAAGATCATAATGGATTTGAGCATAGCCACTGGAGAAAAGGTTTCATCATAGTCCACTCCTGGTCTTTGACGAAAAACTTTTGCAATGAATCTAGCCTTATAGGTTTCCACCTGTCCATCTACACCAAGTTTCTTCTAATAGATCCATTTGCATCCAACGGGTTTTACCCCAGGTGGAGCAACTTCCAGGGTCCACACTTTATTGGTGTACATGGACTCCATTTCAGATTGCATAGCATCCAGCCACTTATCAGAGTCCCTACTAATAATGGCCTGCCCGAAACTAGTAGGATCATCTTCTTCCAAGATGCGATCCTCTCGATCCCCATCTATGAGAAAACCGTAGTATCTCTTGGGCGGATGAAAAATCTTACTAGATCTGCGGAGTGGCTGAGGTTCGTCCGGGGTTATTGAATCTTATGGTTCCTCCAAACCTTCAGCTATAGTTTGTTCTTCTGGAATTTCTTCCAGTTCTACCGTTCTCCCACAAATTTCTTTTGCAAGAAATTCCTTTTCTAAGAAGACAGCGTGGTGAGCAACAAACACTTTCCGTTCCTCAGTGTGGTAAAATAGGTATCCATGCGAATGCATTGGATATCCAACATACTTACGTAAGACTGACCGTGCCTCTAGCTTGTCCGGTTTCTGTGTTTTCACATAGGCCGGACATCCCCATATCTTAATACCCTTAAGACATGGCACCTTTCCTTTCTATATTTCTTACGGTGTTTTAGGCACAGATTTGGAATGAACCTGATTCAAAAGATATGCCGCTGTTTGAAGCGCATGTCCCCAGAATGAAAGAGGCAACTCAGCATCACTCATCATGGAGCGAACCATGTCTAACAGGGTACGATTCCTCCTCTCCGACACACCATTGTGCTGTAATGTATACGGAGGAGTAAGCTGAGAGAGAATTCCTTTCTCTTTTAAGTATTCTTGGAATTCCGTGCTTAAGTACTTCTTCCTCTATCAGATCGGAGGATCTTGATACTTTTGCTAGTTTGGTTCTCCACTTCGTTTCTGAATTCTTTGAATTTCTCAAAAGCTTCAGATTTGTGTTTCATAAGATGCACATATCCGAATCTAGAGAGATCGTCAGTGAATGTGATGAAGTACGAGAACCCACCCCTTGCATGTATAGACATCGGATCACATACATCACTGTGTATGAGTCCCAAGAGCTCTGCTGCTCTTTCTCCATGCCCGGTGAACGGAGATTTGGTCATCTTTCCTTTAAGACAAGACTGACAAGTTTCATAAGATGAAAATTCGAACGTATTCAAGAGTCCATCTTTATGTAACTTACTCAATCTTTTCTCTCCGATATGACCAAATCTACAATGCCACAAGTAGGATTCGTTCGTATCTGAACTCTTCCTCTTGCGTGTGTTTTATACATTGAGAACCGTATTTTGATTTAGAACATAGATACCATTACACAGTGTACCTTCTGCAACCAATACCTTATCAAGGTAAATGTTCATGATATTTCTATCAAGAACAAAGTTATATCCATCTTTATAGAGTAAAGAAACTGAAATGATGTTGCAAAGCATGGAAGGTACAAAGTAGCAATTGTTCAAAATCATAGCATTGCCATTTGGCAACACTAGGTGATATTCACCGACGGCCGCAGCATTAACTTGTGCTCCGTTGCCTACCCTGAGGGACATATCACCAGGTCAAACTATCCTACTTTTTCTCAGCCCCTGTAATAAATTACAGATATGAGATCCTGATCAGGTATCTAGTACCCAGGAGGTAGGACTGATCGAAAAACAGTTCTCAATAACAAGAACACCTGATGAAGACGCAACAGTTTGTTTCTTCTTCGATAGGGTTATCAAGGAATTCAAACTTTCCTCTTTCCCTTGCTCATACTTATGACAGTTGTCGTAAGTTAGAGCCGAACTGACGTTCTCCAGCCCCGAATAAGAATTCGGATCGGTTAAGCGAAACATTTTATTATCTTGATTAGGGCGTGAAATGGTTTCTACCTGGAGAGAGAGAGGGAAAACACTCAGCGTGCGCTCTTGCAAGATTAGATTGGTTTATTAATTTATCTAATCAGGATGGCTCCCACCGTTTCCTCAAATTCTTCTTCAAACCCTAAAAGAAGAACTAGTCAGGATTAATCGCACGTCACAATACTTGCTTAACCTTTCAGCCAGGCTGGTGTTGGTACTTCGAGGGAGGTTTTCCAACGCTTTCGTGAAGTTCCTTAATTACATAACCTCTTTTCCCTAGAGGCATAGCCCCGCTAATACCTTTCTAGACACCTACTTGGTTTATAGCATTGATTGTTAAGTGTGATAATCTCCCGAGAGTAATCCTACTCATCAGTAGGATCGGGATCCAACTATCATTGTGTGATGCACTAGATGGAATCCACTCTCGTCACCACACTCCAGAAGGTATGCTAAATCTGCAAGTTTCCTGTATGTTTGAAACTCCCGATGTGATTTTTGCCCCTAGCGGTTTATGACCTTGACAAAGGCCAACAAATCATAATCCACTAGTCAAGTTCAACCCGTCATTATCCTGGATTAATCTCGACCCACCCGTACATACCCTTGATAAAGGCCAACAAGATTGTACGACTGTCCTGGATAATCGCATCTTACTATGCAATAAACAAGCAATATCTAGCTACTGTACACTACGCCTTGACAAAGGCCAACAAACGCAGCACGAATACTATGTACAACTCATTTGAAATGATGGAGGGCTACGGCTGGGTTTTTGGTGAAAAACCCGTTAACGTAATGAACTTGATATCGTCGAAGGAACCTGAGTAGTTTTGTAAATATATAGTAGCGAAAACCTTTGCTAAAGAGGTCACTCTCTATGAGGGGATCTCGGCTCTTTCCTCGTCGAATGAAGTGCAAGATATTCCAAACTGAATACCACGATGCAAAGAAAAAATAATCGACTATAGTGAAGTTATTACCCTGACGCAAACTTTTACTCAAGGGCTCACTCCCGGTGAAGGGATCTCGGCCCTCGCCTCGTCGAATGAGGTGCTGGATATTCCAAACTGAATATCACTATGCAAAGAAAAGAGAACATCTGTAATGTCAGTTTTTAAAGCTTGGTTCCAACAACATCTTTTAGGTTTATTATCTTGCATTAATCAAAATTAATGCGGTCCCATCAATTTGTAACCTATCACACCAGAAAAGAACGAAAATAAAATGTACGTATATGCCATCCGTATTCGCCACGGGGCCCCGTCATCACCCGTTAGGTTACTTAACTAACGACAGAGCGGGGAATGGACTAGCGCGGGTGCAAAACATATACAACATCTACTAGTATATATATATATATGTATATATAACATTCGTCCCAGGCATGATAATAAACAACATCACAGATAACAATACAGAATGGTGGATAATCTTGGAGCCACGGGTTTCATTTGAGCCACAAATAAAACCCGACGTTCCCGGTCGTATGGATAGCCTATGCAATGAAAACCTGTACCCTCTATGAGTGCGGCGAATAGCCCGCCAATTCTAGAATGAAGTCCCCTCCGTCTCAACGCCATGAGAAATAAGCCCCCTCCGTCTCTAGGCCAAGAGATGCGGGCTCGTTGCCTTCTAGAATCCGGCTATTCGTGTACTCCTCCGCGGGGTAAACCTAGTACAGAAATAATAAAATAATATGTACAAACGGTGACATCAACCTCATCCCAGTCGTGCCCCAAAATAATATACAACCTGGCAAAGACGGCAGTCCACAAGTCGGACGCTCGCCCCGCAATAACAAATGTACAAATGTAATTTTAAACTGTATTTCTAACATTGCACCACACACTATCCACCACGAAAATCCAACCACAATCACAGCACAAGCACACAACATCAACGCGAATGTCACATTCGCAAAACTCGTCTAAAGGGACATATAGCAATCAGACGAGTTTTACCGATCGAGTGACATTCCCGGTCATAGATAAAAGTGAATGTACTGAAAATAAAATACGTATTTTAAAATTACGATTGACTACACTATCCAAGTAGGCCCCAAATATTAAACCAACACTGTAACAAAACTGGGCCCAGAAAATAATTATCCCAGAAAACACAATTCCAAAAATAAGAGCCCAGAAGAAATTTTGTTCACATGGGCCCCAAAACGGCCGCGGAACCGCCGCCAATAGGGGATTTTCGCGGCGGTTCCGCGGCGGTTTGGAGGAATCACGTGACCAAATTTCATCAGGGGTCTTAAAAACTCCTGCATGATTTTCTGAGACCATAAAATTGATTTTTCGAGCACGTTTCAAAATCGACAGAAACTACATGAAATGAAATGCGGTTTTTGGAATTTTCGGTCGATCGTTATTTTAAACACGTTTAGACAAGCTAGTATAGGTTTTATAGGTGGCTCTGATACCATGAAGGGTTACCCTAGCGTCCCGGCCAACTTCCGGGGCCAAATGTGGAACAAAAATTTCAAAACGAACGAAAACTTGGCGCTAGACTAAACCCTAAAACCGGATCTTTCCATAAAACCTACTTAGCAAAAGAAGAAGTGCAATCTACTATGATAGAAACCTCACCAAATGAATCAAGTCCTTCGGTCTTCTTTCTTCATCCTTAGCTCCTAGCAAGCGCCTTGAACCTGGTTGAACTCCAAATCCGGCTCCATCGGTCCATCGGGATCTAGCTTGTTCTCCGGTCTCCTTTTGTCGTAGATGATCCACCCGGGGAATATGATCCATGGCTCTAGCTCTTTGCAATATGTCAAAAGAGTAACTAAAGGACTTGGGATGCTAGTCCAAGTGGTCTAGGATGTAGTTTGGAGTTCTAAGTGTAAAGCTATCTCTTTCTTGCCTCTTCACTTGATTCTCAACACATGAGAAAGTGGTGAAGAGGAAGAAGATGAAGGTGGAGGAAGCTAGTGAGGAAGGAGAGGAATGAGAGCTCAAGAGAAAAATGAATGAAGTATGAAAGAGAAAATCACACACCTTGGTTTTGTGTATGAATTATTTCAATAAACAAATGGCAACCTTGCTTCAATAGTAACCATAAAAGAATTGAAAATTCATTTGTTGATTATTAAAGCATGGTCATGCCCATTCCTCCCATTCCTTACTCTTTATACCTCATTTCCATTTATTTGATAAATGGAAAATGCATTATGAGGTGGCCACCTTCTAGAAGGAAATCTGTAATAAATACGGATTTCAGACTACACTATATACATACCCGCATTCGGATAAAAATACGAACGCCCAAAGAGATAGAATAACACGAATAATGTAATACTAGAGAATATATATATATATCAAAATACATATATGTAAATTATTAAATCAATACCTGATTCAATAATCCGGCTCAAACCCGAGCCAGCTAGTATTACCAACTGTCCAATCGAAAGTCCGAGTACAATGTACATCAATCGATCGAACCCTGCACGTATCCAATACGGCTACTACATCATTTCGCCTGAATCAGGGAAACCCTCTGTGTGGAACTCTAAAGACTCGACAGTACTCTCGCAGTGGGTTTAACAACAAGCACGTCAGCGACACTAGCTGTACATAACGGCTATCCAAGTACCTGTCGAAAAGGAAGGCCGATGAGCAAACTCATCCGGATCCTCTACTGAGCCTATCCGTAACAATATCCGTACAATCTGGTCTATTCGTCAAAGAGTATCGCATACCGGGTCTAGGGGATGGTGAACGTCAGACCCTAATAACCTGATAAGTCGTGCCGATATGGCTCAGGACCAATCCCGGAAACTACTGATCAACCTATCAGTAAATCCCAAGTGCCTTGGCCAAGGTCTTATGGTCCTGACCAATCGAATCACAGTGCGATATCGACTCCCTATACCGGGAGAGACGAATCCCCGACAATCGCACACTGCCTCCATGTGGCTCGGGACTGAACCCAACCAAAACCTGTTTGCACGACTCAGTAGAGCCATGGTAGGGTAGTGATCAAAGTTCAATGGGAACTCACACGAGACAAATGCCGATCTCAGGTCAAAAGGCTAACCTGTACACATGTCACCTGAGAACTTCTATCTGACGATAGGTATAATACCACATGGAAGTTCTCGGCGAGTCCGTCTAGTGTACTCACACCCAGTCAAGCACCCGTATACGATCTTAGGTGCATCAGACCAATGGCTGCGGGACCAACCATCCCCCGACGGGGCTAGAAACGTACACACCTGTCTACTTTGGAGTATCAGTGCCCAGTCTCGATACTCACGCGACTAGGGACCATTTAAGGATGTGCTTATGGACTATCCTGCTCCCACAAGTATGATCGCCATCACAACACAGGTAGTCAAGCAAGATCCTAGGGCCTTTATCAACTTGTAACCGCAATATGTAATAACAAGTATGACATATGCCATGTCAAGATAAAGACAAACCAAAATAGTATACTACCATATCGAGTCTTCATCAATATGTGCAAATCAGATATAACAACAATATAAATAAATACACATATCCCGATAAAGACAAGTCAAATAATATACTATAAAACTGAGTAAGATTGTTCTGTACATACATATCCCTAGTATCCATATGTTTACATATACAATACTGGCCTCTAGGGCATATACATCCAACATCCGTGACAAATACTGGAAAACATACTTACAATCACGGATATAACGTTTGGGAGCCGACACTGCAAGCAGACAAGAAAACCGACCGATATCCCAAGAGCTCTTTTGGAAATATTGCATGTGTATACATTTTTTGTCTAAAAATGGTCCAACACACAAGTGTGCACATAGCTTGGACCAAGGTGGTGCTGCCATGGCACACACACTTGATGGCTTGAGCAAGTGGGGAGGACATGAGCATTTATTGCTAAAAGTTGTGATGTGAGTTAAAGGTTTAGTTTCCCTCCAGAACTCTGAAGACAAACCAGGTTAATTTAGACCAAGCAAACAGAATCAGAGTGATTGTGGAGTGCTCACAAGGCCGCACACCAAACGCGAGCCCATAGCTTGGATTAGACCCGGACACATGCTCATTAAAACCGGCGAGCTCGGTCGAAAATGCTCTAATGGGCCGCATCTTTTCTATGTACCTCCCTTGCCGCCACGCAGGCTTATTTTTTTTGTGTGTTTAATTTTCTTTTGAGCCTATAAATAGAAGATCAGTGGGCACGGGGAGGCCTCTCTCAGTCTCATATATTCTCATAGTTTTTCTTAGTTTCTTTTCATTTTGTTTAGCTTGAGGGTGAGTGAGCTTCGTATTGGTTTCTTCTTCTTCTTCCCTCTTAAAGATCTCTTTGGAGAGCCTCATTAAGTAGGTTGAATAAGTTACCATAAAACCTGTATCTCTTTCTGAAGTGTTAATATATTTGTTGCTTCCTTTTATTACTTGCTTTCCTTACTTGCTTTGTTTTCTTTTATTCATCATGCTTAACTAATTCTTTTATTGTGGTAATGGTGAGAAAGTGAGATGAAAGGCTTTGCCTCCTCCACCTCTTCTTTATGTTTCATGTGCTTAATTTATGATTCTAATATAAATATTGCTTATGTATTGATATGATATGGTATTTTGAAACATGCTTACTTTGTAACCTCCTCATATACCATATTCATTCCCTTTCCCCACTTCAATGTTTAAGTTAAAATCAATTTAGTGTTAAGTTTGCTAAGTTTGGATATGGTATGTTGTGATAAGGTGCTTGACAAACTCTTTGTTTCATATACTATATACCATCACAAACACTTAGCAAACTTTACACTAAACCCATTTGATCTCACTAACTACTTTGTGGTATGCTTGCTAACCTTTGTGTTTAGTGTTGATACCCCAAGCTCGGACATACAAACGGTAAGTGATCAAAACGGACTCGTTTCGTGCTTTGCGGCGAACATCGAAATTTGACGGTTTGTGCTCCGCAACCGCGTTGACAAGTCGTGCTTCATGCCGGGATCAAGGTAAGGCCGGACAACTCATGATCAAGGGAGTGTAGAGGTAAACGTCGCAATTCGACCTTCCAAGCCAAAGCCACAACCAATTTCTTTCTTACCTTATTTGCGTGTTTTCTTGTTTTCCGTATTTTCGTATTCTTTATAGTTTTTGTGGCAAACAACCCAATTTATTAATTTGTTGAACCTTAAATTACGATACCTAATCACAAGTCCCTGCGGATCGAACCATGCTTGCCGGCTCACTAAAACGCGTCGTGCACTTGCGGTTATAAATATTTAAAACGAGAACGATCTCGTGTGCGCATTCCGTTTCACTAAAACATACACATTTCCAGAACATACGCGTTTGCGCGCGGAGGTGAATTCCCAACAAGTTTTTGCCGCCGTTGCCAGGGAGTTGGTAGTATTAGGAATTGTTATTTCTGGTTCTTACTAACTCACTAACTTCTAAATAAATTTTTTCAAAAACTAACAATACGATTTTTCTGACTTTTGTTCTCTGTTCTTCTGACCTGCAATCACCCTGAGCTGAATTTAAAAAAATCAAGTTATACCATATGAATACTTATCTTTCCTAGAGAAGCCACACAAAATTTCACCCCCTTTCCTCGGAATTTAACAGGCGACAGCAGGGGAAATTCCGGCGAACTCGGCCCTTTTAGGGAATTTTTGGTATTTTATTTTTGTGCGATCTCCAGAGAAGTGTGTATTCTAGTGGTATTTTTTTTATTTTTCTAATTTTTAGTGTGCAGGAACTGGGGCATATATATCGCTTTTGACACTGAATATCTTATTTTCCAACATTTTAGGTTTTTCGCGGAATTACGACCAGCGATCGTGCGGAGCAAGGTTCAAATGAAATTTCAAGACGTTAGCGAGTTATAGTGCCAAAGATCCGGGTAGTTTGACCCGCGCAAGCAAAAAATCAACGACTTGGATCAATTCAAAGGGATTTTTCTTAAACCAAATCAAATCGGTACGTATTTCCTAACACCTTCACCCAAATCCGACGCACTCCAATATTCTATCTTCTGCAGGATTCTTCGCACAATATTGCCGCCAATTGATCAGAGAACAAACCTATTTTCTGCAGCGCTTAAACTTAACTTGACAAAGAATTGTTTATATTGCTTGATTTCTTGAAATTCTTTTATTTGATTGTGCATTGCATTTTAATACGGTATTAAGGGCAAAATGACCAAACAAGATATGGTAAAGGATTTCATTACTTTTTCTCCATAGCCCACAAATCACAAAACTGCATTCTTGCATACCCCCAGTAATTTAAAATCAATTAGAACTTTGACTCTAAGAACTTCGTGCTCATTAGGAGAAGTTAACTGTGTTTAGAACTTTTCTTAACGGTATATCGTTCACGGGGTTTCTAGGCAAGTGTTAACGGCGCGACCGCCAAAAGAGAAAGGGTTATCTAATTAAGGATCTTCGCGAAAGCGTTGTTAAACCTCCCCTTCTCTCTTGCACTTACCTTACTTCGTTATCGGTATATCTTGAGCCTATTTCTCGACACAGTTTTACTTCGTCAATCAGGTTCTTGAGCAGGTCTAGTTGACTTTGCATAACATAGACTGCTAGGAAAGTGATATTCTTTATTTTTGTGACATTTGTGCATCTTGTTAATATGGGTGATACACGATTCAATTCAATTTTTCACGACTCTTATTCTTTGGTTTTGTAACGTTTTGGAAATCGTTATGCAAATTTTTCCGTTTTGGGGTAAAATAGTCGGTATTTTCCGTTTTAACTGATTGTGATCAAACTTCAGTATAGACTTGTTTCCAACTAGTTTTCCTAGAATGAAACTAGTTTGCGGGTTTTTGTGGTCACTTGGAAGTTTTGCTCCACTTTGAAAATTTCCCTACTTAAAGTATTATTTTAAATTGATAATTAAGCACTTAATTAGTGGTAATTACAATTTTGGTTTGGTTTAATTACTTCTAATATGGATCTATGCTAATCTAATCACTAGATTTTTAGTTAATCCATCCATAGAAAATATCTTCATATTTTGTGATTTGAATTGAATTGTAAAGAAAAAGGAAAATAGGTGGCATAAGCTAATTAATGCATTTATTAGCTTTTATTGTTGTTTCTTACTAGAAATTTCTACACCATTCCACAAAACTCCCACCTCCACTAGCTTGGCGGAACCTACCCATTTCTGCCCACTCCTTTTCTTGCTTCAATTTCATCATTTCCAAGCTCACAAAATCATCAAAAATCCTTAAATAATCCTACAAAACTCATAAGCAAATCATAACCCATCTTTCTTCTTCACAAAACTAGTTTAGATCTTCATGAAAGTGATCTTTTTGGATGCAAAAAATTTGGAGTTGTTGCTAAACTTGTGATCTAGTTTGTGAGGTATAATCCTAACACTAATCTTTTCTTTTTGCTTAAACGCTTTAAGCTAGCTATTTAAGTGTTTATTATAGCTTTAAAGTTTATGTTTAGAATATTCATGATAATTATTATGAAAATCAAGTTAGGGTTTTGTAGGTTTAAAGTGCTTAATCTTGATGTGTAGACTTGGAAAAGTTAAGCAAAATTGTGAGAATGATAATTGTTATTTTTCCTAATTGTTTTTTAAGCTTAATCGAAAATTTGGTTTTTCTAAGTCATTTTTGGTTAAGATTAAAATTATGGATATGTTTTGGATAACTTAGTTATGCTAATTGGCGATGTTTGTGATCGCTGGAATTGTTAAATTTCTAGACTTATGCTAAATTGTGATAAAATGATGTAAACTGCTTACTAGCTTTTCGGTAAAATTAGACGTGGGTTTTAAATGAAAGTGGAGATGATGTATATATTATTATCTACGATAGCTATATGCGTTGTGAATAATTATTGGTGCGATTGGATTTTTCGCTTAGTAGTTTTCATGTATAGCGGCCCTGTTTAGGGTTTTGGCTATGTTTTTCCGATATTTGGATTCTTCGTTTTGAGTTTTGGATATTGTATTTGGTCGTTGGATGTTTATACGTCAACGACAAGGGTAGTTGATTGTTTTGCATGTGTAGGCTATAGGTTCTAACCTATGAGCGCACCGCGTGCCGTTTGGTTTTTGGAACTGGATGTTAATTGCTTTGCGAATTCATATTGATTGTAGGTACATTCGCGTGGATTCCGAGACGACGAAGCGCATCGACCGCGGATAAGCGAGGAGTTTAGCAGGTGAGTAGATTTATATCTACTAGGGAAGTCGGGTGGAGGGCATATAGCACCACAGCAAATATTGGATAGAAAGATCGTTTGATTATTATATCCTGATAATGATATGCGATGGAAATGATTGTAGGATTTACAAACGATAATACGAAAGAAGTTGATGCTAGTGAACATATTGATATATGAGAATATAAATGATAACTGAATCATGATAGCTACGAATTAAAAGAGAACAAGTGTGACGTTCATATAATGTGATGCGAGTTATTAATGTGATGAACGATTATACGATGTGATATGATGACTTAGTGTGATATGTCATTTTATGGATTCGAGTCGATATGAGATTGTTGATACCTTTGTAGGTCCCCTGACACGAGTTTGACATAGATGTGACCTGAGAGATAGGTTTATTTATATGGATAATGTTCTGCATTTTGAGTGATATGCCGTACGAGACTTAGATCCGTACCCCGATGTTGTATAGGTTGATAGAATCCCTATTTGTTTAATGTCGCCGTACGTGGATTACCGTACGCGATGAGTTTTACCTGTTGATTTATCCATAACCTTTTTTAGGGGAGGCCGTACGATAGATTGTACCTTACGTGATGTTGTGAGGCTGGAAGCCGATTGATGGATTCACCGACTCGGTTATATTGTAGATACCTTATAGATTTTAGCTGATGATGTACCTTATGCTACGATCATGTTATTCTCATTGCATTACATATACCTGTGCTAGTACACCTACACCATTATCGATGATGAGTATGTTGTACATACACAGATTGCCGGCTCACACATTTCATCATCGATAATTGCTATGTCACTACACAGTAGAATTTCTAGATCATGCTATGATATATTTGCTATGTTCATATCACTGTTCCACGTTGCATGAGATATACGGACATGCTTGCATTCTGTTAAATTTTGCATATATACTGACATGTACACCCACATACTTGGTTATAGCTACATGTACTTTATGCATACATACTGACACGTACACCCACATATCTTGCTATAGCTGCTTATACCCTTAAGTGGTATTGTATTGACATGTGATTTTGAGACGTTGATTATTGTGGTATTGCGCTTATGAAATGCATCATACATACTTGCTTACATGTAGATACTATCTTTCTACAGTTACATGTACACCTCATATGATGCTGCACTTGATTTCGAAGGATTTATGAACAGCTTGATATATTTTAAAACTGATTCATTTAAAAGTGAGGTTTTCCCTTAATATGCTCATATTCCTGTTTTACGTTGCATATATCAGTTTTTCATGGATTTACGTATTGAGATATGGATTTCATGTGATTTATGTTTTTGAGAACCGTGGAAGAATTTCAAGGAACTATGATTGTTTGAAAACCCGGTTTCTCTTGATATGATATTTCGATGCGACCACCATGAGATTTCTCGGTTCTGAGATTTGTGATATATAACCGATGCGAGGAGTGTAGTGGGCCGTGTGCGGGTACATGGTGGAGCCCGGTATGGTTCCCCTCGGCAAGAAGTTCGCAGATGATAGGCGATGAGCCTGGAAGGCTGGGCAAGTACCTACCGGTGATACTATTTGGACTCGGCGGTTATCGTGGGGATACCGACCGGAGTGATGTACATACATAACATCAGGGCCAGTCGTGGTGACGGCGCCTGATTTATGAGGATTTACGTGTCGATGCTAGACACGCGTTTCATAATGTTTCGAGTGTCGAGGTTAGACTCCCAGGTTTCCCGGATTTTGTTGTGTCGCGAGGGACACACTGTTGGATATATATGCCCTAGAGGTCTACATTGTATAGGATGCTTGGGATATGTATGTACATGAAAGTCTTACTTGATATGATAGTACGCTATTTGGTTTGACTTTGTCTTAACGTATAATATATTTTACTTGGTATTTATATATATATGTTGATAAAGCCCATAGGGTGTTTGTCTGACTACCGGCGTTGTGATGGCAGTCATACTAGTGGGAGCTGGATAGTCAGTAGGCACACCCTTAGATGTCCCTGGTCGCAGGAGTATCGAGATTGGGCATCGATACTCCGGAGTAGACTAGTGTATACATATCTAGACCCTGACGAGGGGCAATGGATTGGTCCCGCAACCATTGGTGGTGTTCACCTAAGATTGTATACAGATGCTCACTGGGTGTGAGTACACCGGACAGGACTCGCCGAGAACTGACTGGATGGTATTATACCTAACGTCAGATAGCAGTTCTCAGGTGACATGTGTGCAGATAGTCCGTTGACTTAAGGTCATCATTTGTCTCGTGTGAGTTCCCACTGTGCTTTGATTGTTACCCTACCACGGCTCAAAGGAGTCGTGCAAACAGGTTTCAGTTGGGCACAGTCCCGAGCCACATGGAGGCAGTGAGCGACTGTTAGGGATTCGTCTCTCCCGGTATAGGGAGATGATATCGTACTGTGGTCGTTTGGTCATTACCATAAGTCCCTGGCCAGGGCTGATTGAGAATTACTGATAGGTTGATCAGTAGATTCTCGGATGGTGATAAAGCCATACCGACACGACTTGTACGGTTATTAGGGGTCTGACGTCCACCATCTCCCTAGACCATACATGCGATACTCTTAGACGAACAGACCGGACTGTGCGGATATTGTCACAGACAGGCTCAGTAGGATTTCAGATGGGTTACCTCATCAGCTTTCTTATCGACAACTACCTGGGGACCGTTACGTACAGCTAGTGCCGCTTGCGGTCTGTGGTTAAACCCACTGCCAGCGTAGTAGTCGAGTCTTTAGAGTCCCACACAGAGATTTCCCAAACCCAGGCGAAAAGATATAGAGGTCGTATGGTTTTACGACAAAGGTTCGGACGCATACGTGTTTGATCGCACGTACGACATTCGGACAGTTTTTACTAGCCGGCTTTGGTTTAAGCCAGATTCTAGTATCAGGTTATTGGATTTATACAGTCTAAAGTTTTTCCGTGTTTTCACGGATGAGAGGGGCGTTCTCGTAATTTTCCGAGAAGCTTCTAGAAGGGTGTGACATAAAGAGAGAGGTGGCATTTTCATTTAATGATTAAGTGGCTCATTGTGAGTGATTCATCATATCATTAATGCATCATTAATTGCTTAATGACTCACATGATGAATCACCCACTTGATTTAATGAAACATGATGAATATTATCTTTTTATTCATTTCTTTTAATTCATTATGTTTCATATATATCAAGTGAGAAGCTTTTTCTTTATTAATAATATATCATTATCATCTTCTCACTCTCTCTCTTCAAGTTCTCTCTCCTTCACCAAGCCTAATCCTACCCCTCATGAGTTGAGAACAAGGATTAGGAAAGACTAATTACTCCAAAACCTATCTCTACATCACCTTAGCTACTCTATTTAGCAACTAGAGAAACTAAGTAACCTCAAGTTTAGAGGTTATAGCTTGGATTAGGGTTCTCGGGTGGATCGTCTATCACGGGAGAAAGCCGAAGAGGACGTGGAGATCCAAAGAGGCCGTAGACAACATCAAGACGAAGGACTAGAACCGTTTGGTATAATCTCTTCGCATAGTAGTTTAAAACTCTATAGCTTTTGTTAAAACTTGTATAGCAAACGATTCATACGGTTAATCGATGTTTGATCATAGAACTTGATTGTTATTCATATTTCCACCTCCCCACAAGTATTGGGATGTTGAACATCGACTTACAGTGGTATCAGAGCCTAGCTAAACAAGATTTAACTTAATTGCAAATTTGTACGAATTTCGAACGGAAAAACGAAGCCGGAAAACCCTAAAAATATCAAGTTTCTGTCGAAATTTAAATGAAGTCCAAAAATTTTTCAGGCAAGTTCAGAAAGCTTGACAAGACACCAGAAGAACACCCAAGAAATTTGGGCTCCTGAATCGGCAACGCGGCCGCGGAACCGCGGCGGATCGCACCGATCCGCCGCGCTTCCGCCGCCGAGTTGCCGAGTCAGGAACTCAAATTTCCTGTGCTGCTTCTCTGTGTAATTTGGGATTTTCTGGGATATTTAATATTTGCTCAGGTTTCAGTTTTACAGAGCAGTTTTTGGAGCAATATTAAAGATGTTTAATCGATCGAAATTGTACAGTATTTGCATATTGGATTATATCTGTGATTGTATAATGTGTTCGTAAACCTCCCCTAACTGCTAGTATGTCAGTTGGCAGGGGGTTGCACATTTCTGAAATGGATTTTAACTGTTTGTGTATATAAACTGTATTGGACTGTTGTGGTGATTATCCGGGTTTTGTGATGGGTTATTGTATTAATTCATTTGATGTAAATGTAACAAGTTGTAATATTATTTTGCGGGGCACATCCAGGTTGCGGTTGTAGCCACCGTTGTATTATTTCTTTTTACTGTTTTTTGCTTCTAGGACAGATCCAAGGTGGGGTACACAAACTGCCGGGCGGGTAGTTTGCCGTACCCGTAGGGATCTTGGGTGGGGTAACGGCTATTCATCACAACTGTGTAATCTGTCTTTTCTTGCAGGCTCAAAAGAAATACAGATTGCTTGCAAATCTAATATTGTTTATCTGTGTTATGGAATGTATATCATTGTGTCAGACGAATGTAAAATATCTATATATATGATAGCTATTTAGACGTCGCTTATGTTTTACACCCGCGCTAGCCCAGCCCCCGCTCTGTCGTTAGTTAAGTAACCTAACGGGTGATGAAGGGACCCCGTGGCGAATGCGGATGGCATAAGAGGACGTCATCTTTTCGTTGTTATCTGTATTGATAGGTTAAAGATGGGACGCATTATCATTAATGCAAAGAAAATAAAACCTAAACTGAATCGTTGGAACAATTTCTAAAAACCACTCGGTTTTCTTGAAAAAGCAAATTTTAAATGCGGAGCTTAAACCACTCCTTTTAATAAAAGCTATCTTAGTTCCTTCGATCAAATCAAGTTCATTACGTTAACGGTTTTTTGCCAAAAACCAGCCGTAACCCTCCGTCATTTCAGATAGACAGCACATCGTATTCATGCTATGCTTGTTGGCCTACGTCAAGGCATAGTGTATGGTAGCAGTGTGTGTGCCTATTTGTTGCATAGATAGATGCATTAGTTTAATACAGACGTACACCTTGTTGGCCTACGTCAAGGGCTTGTACGATGTGTTTAAATTGATCAGGACAACGACGGGTAGAACTTGACTTGCGTCTTATGACTTGTTGGCCTACGTCAAGGTCTATAAGAGCTTGGGGTAAAAATCACATCGGGAGTTTCAAACATAAAGGAAACTTGCAGATTTAGCTTACCTTCTGGAGTGTGGTGACTAGAGTGGCTTCCATCTAGGGCATCATGCAATGATAGTTGGATCCCGATCCCACTGATGAGTAGGATTACTCTCGGGAATTTCTCTCACTTAACAATCAATGCTATAAACCAAGTAGGTGCCTAGAAAGGTGTTAGAAGGGCTACGCCTCTAGGGAAAAGAGGTTCTTTAATTAAGGAACTTCGCGAAAGCGTTGGAAAACCTCCCTCGAAGTACCAACACCAGCCTGGCTGAAAGGTTAAGCAAGTATTGTGACGTGTGATTAAATCCTGACTAGTTCTTCTTTTAGGTTTTGAAGAAGGATTTGAGGAAACAGTGGGAGCCATCCTGTTTAGATAAATTAATAAACCAATCTAAACTTGCAAGAGCATATGCTGAGTGTTTTCTTTTCTCTCTCTCTGGCAGCTACCATGACTGGACTAAAACTATTACTTGAAAAGAATATACTAACCGGGCAGAACTATAAAGACTGGCTAAGAAACGTCAATATTGCGCTGACTTATGACAAAGTTGCATATGTTACCACCGCTGTTCCTCCCCTTATCCCAGGACAAGATTCCTCAGTTGCGGACAAGGAAGTTCGTAAAACCTGGGATCTAGACTGTGAGCGAGCTAAGTGTATCGTGCTGGCGTCCATGAATAATGAACTCCAGAAACAGCACGAGAGTATAGATATTACATCCATATTCCTCCATTGCAAGGAATTGTATGGTGAACACTCCCGTATCGCAAGGTACGAAACCTCAAGGAAACTCTTCCAGATGAGGTTAGCTCCAGGATCACCTGTTGGAGAGCACGTCCTCAAAATGATCACCCTCATTGAGGAACTCGCAAACCTGGGATGCGTGCTAGAAAATGATTTGTATATCGACCTGATTTTACAGTCCCTTCCCCACACCTTCTCTCAGTTCGTGCTGAACTTCAACATGCACGAAATGGAAGCGGATCTTCCAAAGCTCCTCAATATGTTGAGGGTAGCAGAGACCTCCTTGAAAAAGGAGAAGACCCCCGTTCTGTATGTTGGCCAATCATCTTCTTCTAAAACTAAAGCTAAAACTAAAGGGAAGAAGAAGATGAAAGCCACCAAACCGAAGGGTGGGGTCAAGAAGGTGCAGGGAACGAACAAGGCAGGAAGGGTGAAGGCAGAAAAGAACGAGTGCTTCTATTGTCACAAGCAGGGGCACTGGAAGAAGGATTGTCAGGCCTTCAAAGCCAAGGACATGAAGCAAGCAGTTGCTTCTACTTCAGGTGTGTTCGTAATCGAAAATTGTCTTTCAGTAAACTCTACTTCATGGGTACTTGATACCGGTTCTGGTTCTCACATCTGTAATTCTTTGCAGGATCTGAGAAATAGTAGAGTACTGGGGGCAGGTGATATGACTCTCCGGATGGGCAATGGAATGCATGTAGATGCAGTTGCAATAGGGGAATATCACCTAGGGTTGAATAGTGGAAACATTTTGGTATTGTATAACTGTTTTTGTATTCCCAGTATGTTGTGTAATATTATATCAGTATCTTTATTGTCTAATAAAAGATATAATTTTGTGCTTGAAAGAAATGTCATGAACATTCTCCTAAATCAAGAACTGATTGGGTTTGGCACACTGGAAAACGGCATATACATACTTAATCAACCACAAATTTTCAATATTCAAAACACGCGTAAAAGAAAGGCTCCAGATTCGAATCAAGCCTTCCTATGGCATTGTAGACTTGGTCATATAAATGAAACAAGGCTGACTAAGTTACATAAAGATGGATATCTAGATTCGTTTGAATATTCATCATATGCAACTTGTCAATCATGTATTAAAGGAAAAATGACCAAATCTCCGTTCACCGGACACGGAGAAAGAGCCACTGAACTCTTGGGACTAGTACACAGTGATGTATGTGGTCCGATGTCTATACATGCACGAAGTGGTCACTCCTACTTCATCACTTTTACTGATGACTTCTCTAGGTATGGACATGTGTTCTTAATAAAACATAAATCCGAAGCTTTTGAGAAGTTTAAGGAGTATAAAAATGAAGTAGAGAAACAAACTGGTAAAAGCATCAAGACACTTCGATCTGATCGAGGTGGAGAATACTTAAGTACCAGTTTCCTTGAATACTTGAAAGCAAATGGAATACTCTCTCAGCTTACTCCACCTTATACACCTCAGCATAATGGTGTATCAGAAAGAAGGAATCGCACGCTATTAGATATGGTGCGATCAATGATGAGTAGTGCTGAGTTGCCACTTTCCTTCTGGGGATTTGCTCTAGAATCAGCCGCATATCTATTAAATAGAGTTCCAACTAAGTCTGTACCTACCACTCCATATGAAATGTGGTGTGGGAAGAGACCATATCTCAAGTATATCAAGATATGGGGGTGTCCGGTATATGTTAAAAAGCATAATCCGGACAAGCTCGAGGCACGATCGGTTTTGTGCAAGTTTGTAGGATACCCCAAGCATTCAAGGGGGTACATGGTCTACCACACTGAAGAACAAAAGGTGTTTGTCGCTCGTCACATTGTCTTCTTAGAAAGCGAATTTCTTGCAAAAGAAATTAGTGGGAGCGCGGTAGAACTGGAAGAAATTCCAGAACCTCAAACTGCAACCGAAGACTTAGAAGAATCTCAGATTTCAATAGAACATGACGAACCAACGCCACTCCGCAGATCTAGTAGGCTTTCTCATCCTCCTGAAAGATACTATGGTTTTCTTCTTGATGGGGATCGAGAGGATTGCATCATCGATGATGATGAGCCTACTAGTTTTCAGCAGGCTATCACAAGTAGCAACTCAGTAAAGTGGCTGGATGCAATGAGATCCGAAATGGAATCCATGTATACCAATAAAGTATGGACTTTAGAAGTTGCTCCTCCTGGGGTAAAACCAGTTGGGTGCAAATGGATCTTCAAAAAGAAGATTGGTACATTTGGACAAGTGGAAACGTACAAAGCTAGACTAGTAGCAAAAGGTTTTCGTCAAAGACCAGGATTGGACTATGATGAAACTTTTTCGCCAGTAGCTATGCTTAAATCCATTCGGATCATGCTTGCCATTGCTGCCTTCCATGACTATGAAATCTGGCAAATGGATGTAAAAACAGCTTTTCTAAATGGACATCTAGAAGAGAGTGTTTACATGGATCAACCAGAAGGTTTCTTAGACAGTGGGAGCAGCGGAAGAGTGTGCAAATTGCTTAAATCCATTTATGGGTTAAAGCAAGCATCGCGGAGTTGGAACATCTGTTTTGATGAAACAGTCAAGGAATTTGACTTTATCAAAAATGCAGATGAACCATGTATTTATAGGAAGATTGTAGAAGGAGCAGTAGTCTTCCTCGTTTTATACGTCGACGACATACTACTAATAGGGAATGATATCCCTATACTACAATCAGTAAAGCTCTTCTTGTCACAGAAATTCTCTATGAAAGACTTGGGAGATGCATCATACATTCTGGGCATTAAGATCCATCGAGATAGATCTAATAGAATATTAGGACTTTCACAGTCCAGGTATATAGACACTATACTAAAGAGATTTAGTATGGAAGATTCCAAGCGCGGCAATATGCCCGCTTGTCACGGAATCACCCTCTCCAAAGAGATTTCTCCAAAGACTGATGAAGAGAGGGCTCGCATGGGCATTATACCCTACGCTTCGGCGGTAGGATCAATAATGTATGCGATGTTATGTACCAGACCAGATGTAGCTTACGCACTTAGTGTGGTAAGCAGGTATCAATCGGACCCAGGTGAGAAACATTGGATAGCGGTAAAGAACATTCTCAAGTACCTAAGAAGGACTAAGGAGATGTTCTTGATTTACGGCAATAAGGACCTCCAGGTAGAGGCTTTTACCGACTCCGGCTTCCAAAGTGACAAGGATGATTCTAAATCTATTTCGGGTTTTGTGTTTACCCTCAATGGAGGGGCGGTAAGTTGGAAGAGTTCCAAACAAGATACCGTCGCAGACTCAACTATGGAGGCTGAGTATATAGCTGCTAGTGAAGCCGCAAAAGAGGCTGTCTGGATAAGGAAGTTCATTTCTAAACTTCAGGTGGTTCCGTCCATTGCCAATCCAATACCTTTGTATTGCGATAACAATGGCGCTGTAGCTTTAGCGAAGGAACCAAGGTCCCATCAGAAATCCAGGCATATCTTAAAGCGGTTTCACCTGATCAGGGAGATCGTGGATCGTCGGGAGATCGAGATACGGAGAGTAGACACAAAAGACAACACGGCAGATCCATTCACCAAGGCCATTCCTC
Organism: Agapanthus africanus; assembly: GCA_030015575.1. Classification (NCBI taxonomy): domain Eukaryota; kingdom Viridiplantae; phylum Streptophyta; class Magnoliopsida; order Asparagales; family Amaryllidaceae; genus Agapanthus; species Agapanthus africanus. Next base: position 383,026,559 of record JASDDO010000026.1, read on the forward strand.
AAGTACAGTTCGAGAGGCTTTTTGAGATGTTGGGCATGCGGTACGCAAGCAACTGGATCTGGTAGAGACAGTGGGTACTCATTGCGCCAATTATAGGCCTTAGTGCAAGTGGGAGATTGTTGGATATATATGCCCTAGAGGCCTACATTGTATAGGATGCTTGGGATATGTATGTACATGACAGTCTTGCTTGATATGATAGTACGCTATTTGGTTTGACTTTGTCTTAACGTATAATATATTTTACTTGGTATTTATATATATATGTTGATAAAGCCCATAGGGTGTTTGTCTGACTACCGGCGTTGTGATGGCAGTCATACTAGTGGGAGCTGGATAGTCTGTAGGCACACCCTTAGATGTCCCTGGTCGCAGGAGTATCGAGATTGGGCATCGATACTCCGGAGTAGACTAGTGTATACATATCTAGACCCTGACGAGGGGCAATGGATTGGTCCCGCAACCATTGGTGGTGTTCACCTAAGATTGTATACAGATGCTCACTGGGTGTGAGTACACCGGACAGGACTCGCCGAGAACTGACTGGATGGTATTATACCTAACGTCAGATAGCAGTTCTCAGGTGACATGTGTGCAGATAGTCCGTTGACTTAAGGTCATCATTTGTCTCGTGTGAGTTCCCACTGTGCTTTGATTGTTACCCTACCATGGCTCAAAGGAGTCGTGCAAACAGGTTTCAGTTGGGCACAGTCCCGAGCCACATGGAGGCAGTGAGCGACTGTTAGGGATTCGTCTCTCCCGGTATAGGGAGATGATATCGTACTGTGGTCGTTTGGTCATTACCATAAGTCCCTGACCAGGGCTGATTGAGAATTACTGATAGGTTGATCAGTAGATTCTCGGATGGTGATAAAGCCATACCGACACGACTTGTACGGTTATTAGGGGTCTGACGTCCACCACCTCCCTAGACCATACATACGATACTCTTAGACGAACAGACTGGACTGCGCGGATATTGTCACAGACAGGCTCAGTAGGATTTCAGATGGGTTACCTCATCAGCTTTCTTATCGACAACTACCTGGGGACCGTTACGTACAGCTAGTGCCGCTTACGGTCTGTGGTTAAACCCACTGCCAGCGTAGTAGTCGAGTCTTTAGAGTCCCACACAGAGATTTCCCAAACCCAGGCGAAAAGATATAGAGGTCGTATGGTTTTACGACAAAGGTTCAGACGCATACGTGTTTGATCGCACGTACGACATTCGGACAGTTTTTACTAGCCGGCTTTGGTTTAAGCCAGATTCTAGTATCAGGTTATTGGATTTATACAGTCTAAAGTTTTTCCGTGTTTTCACGGATGAGAGGGGCGTTCTCGTAATTTTCCGAGAAGCTTCTAGAAGGATGTGACATAAAGAGAGAGGTGGCATTTTCATTTAATGATTAAGTGACTCATTGTGAGTGATTCATCATATCATTAATGCATCATTAATTGCTTAATGACTCACATGATGAATCACCCACTTGATTTAATGAAACATGATGAATATTATCTTTTTATTCATTTCTTTTAATTCATTATGTTTCATATATATCAAGTGAGAAGCTTTTTCTTTATTAATAATATATCATTATCATCTTCTTACTCTCTCTCTTCAAGTTCTCTCTCCTTCACCAAGCCTAATCCTACCCCTCATGAGTTGAGAACAAGGATTAGGAAAGACTAATTACTCCAAAACCTATCTCTACATCACCTTAGCTACTCTATTTAGCAACTAGAGAAACTAAGTAACCTCAAGTTTAGAGGTTATAGCTTGGATTAGGGTTCTCGGGTGGATCGTCTATCACGGGAGAAAGCCGAAGAGGACGTGGAGATCCAAAGAGGCCGTAGACAACATCAAGACGAAGGACTAGAACCGTTTGGTATAATCTCTTCGCATAGTAGTTTAAAACACTATAGCTTTTGTTAAAACTTGTATAGCAAACGATTCATACGGTTAATCGATGTTTGATCATAGAACTTGATTGTTATTCATATTTCCGCCTCCCCACAAGTATTGGGGTGTTGAACATCGACTTACACACACGTTGTTTTATATCCTCATATTTACCTTCATATGTTTTTATGATATTTACATGCAGGAGTTGTTGTGTCATTGGTTGACACATGGACGAGATCCACCTGCATACATGCATTGATTATATTGTTGGACAAGATCCACTGCATACATGCATTGATTATATTGTTGGACGAGATCCACTGCATACAAGCATTGATTACATTGTTGGACGAGATCCACTACATACATGCATTGATTATATTGTTGGATGATATCCACTTGCTGATAGACAGTTAAAATTTGTGTTGGCACATATGCAGATACGGTCACCCTAGATATCATAATATTAACTTTATGATATAGTTGACCTAGGAATCGTTGTTTATTTCGATTTCTACCTGGTGATGTTTTTCTATTCACGAGTTGGCAACTCACCCCCGTTGTGCCACAGTTCTTGCAGGTTGACCGCATGGATCAGTTACGACATCGCTGGCACACAGCTGTTTTCGGGTGACTTGCTTGTGGTAGGTGGTACATGTTGGATCGTTCCCCTCTTGTATTCATTATTCATATTGTATCTAGTCACTTCATAAATTCAGAAACTAGTAATTGTATTTCTTGCAGACTTAGAAGACTTGTAGTTGCGAGACTTGAGCGATGGGTTTTATGTTCGCTTTTGGGGTTGTTGTCTTGCTTTATTTTTTTCCTTGTGAGGATCTTCGCCGTTGGGCGTCGTATACTTGTTCTTTTTTTACTTGTGGTGGTTGTTCCCGCCGTTGGGCGTGATTTGCTCCCGTTTGGGGATGCTTTATTATTTTCTGTGTTGTACCCGTTTTCGGAGTTAGTTTTTACAAGGGAGGTGCTGCCCATTTTTTTCTTCAAAAGACAAAACATGATTTATTGTATCTTTAGTTATTAAAAAGTTTTAGATTTCTGGGTTTCAGCTTACTTGAATTACGTTACGCCTGTAGACGTCGCGTGATTTAAGTGCTGGTCGCGAGCTAATATTTTGGGTCGTGACAAAGTTGGTATCAGAGCGCTAGGTTTATCCTTGGCTCGAGTCTAGGTTTAACTATGTGGGGTCTAAGGCGTATATATTTCGGAACCTAGGCTTGACCGTACGGAATTTAGACTTGAACAAGGGGGTGTTAGACCCGAACTTTCGTTACATAGGATGACCCTGAATGATGGAGTACGTAGCTTGAGTAGAGTGGCGTACCGTACGTATGTTCCGCGGCATATTTATGATACGATACTCCACTTAAGAAACCTTAGGATGTACATATCTTGAGACCGGTGATTCTCTTTGTTTTCTTTGATTTTCCATCCATTTGAGATCCTTGATTCTATTCGTTTACATGATCATACTCTCACTGTTTCCGTTCCTCCATATGATCATATATTCTTTCTGGATCTGTTGGTTCATTTCATCACTTGATCTATTTTCGTCGACACTTGTTTGAGGTTCCTGTCACCATGGTTTGAGCGTAGATTGAGCTGCTACTGGTGATGCGGTCAGGGAGAGCTCGTCGTGGACGAAGACTGACTATCGTGTTTTCTGGTGACAGGGGAACGTATCGATGTAGTGTGGTGTTGTGACCTCTCATTTGAGATGAGTGTACGGTTTTTTACCGGATGATCGGGTCATTGTTACAGGCTGCCTACTGTGAGAGGACTGTTGATGTACAGCATACCCCAGAGATTGTGATGTCATCGATCGTGCAGACAGATGACCCAGCTGTTGCTGAGATTGATGTGATGTTGCTTCCAGAGCTTACGAGCTGAGATCGCTGGAGCTTCCAGGTAAAGAGGCGACAGGTGATAGCTAGTCTATCTTGAGTTGAGAGACGGAGGTGATTCGTTAGATTTAATGCCCTGACGCAGGCCCAGTTGAGTTGAAAATTTCCAGTGTGGGGAGTCTTACTGAAATCTAGAGTAGATCGAACCAGAGATGACGTTGTTCGTCGGATGTTCCGATGTGAGATCGGTAAGCTGTCTAGTTTCAGATAGGGGATCTCACCCAGATTTGTTGTGAGATGATCGAGAAACAGATAAGTTTTGAGTATTCTTCCGATGGTTGGGACGAGTTCCCGAGGACGTGTTTGGCTAAAGATCTTCTACAGTGTGATGAAGATAACGAGTTTATGATTTCGAGTCCGTGTGAGAGATTCCGGATTGATTGTCGCCGAGAACATTTGCAGTACGCAGATAACATGACTTGATGTCAAAGTGGGCGATAATAAGGACGAGTGGAACAAGAGGTTCGTGCGTGATGCTGACGAGCTGTTGCTACTCCCCGTCGAGATTATAGATCTGATATATTTGCAGAGGCGTCGGGATACGGCCAGTTCCTGAGAAAATGTTATGCTGAGAACGCAGATGTCTAGAAAGCAAGAAAAGATTTGTAAGCGTACCAGCCTCCGTACAGTTCGGTATAGGCGAGATCGAAAGAGACCTTGAGCCAGTTCCTTCCAGGACACTGCTGCGATGAGATTGCACTGTGGATCAGTTGTGTCACGTGTATTCAGAGGGCCAGAGGCCGACGCCAGTGACGTGCTGCTTTATGAGTGATCATATTAATTGGTCGAGAGTTGACCTGAGTAGTGCCAGAGCGGAATCATTTCCGTTAGCACACCTGACCGGTCAGATGAGCCGATAAAGCGCGAGATTTGTGATCCACAGAGAAATAAGGACCCAAAGATAGAAGACGCCAGACTGTGAGCGGGAGGCAAGCGGATGATCTTGCTCTGCCAGTTTGGGCGCAATGACTTTTTTCGACATTGTAGGTTGTGTACCTCAATGTCATTTGATGCGATTTGTGTTGTGATCCGAGTATCACGCTTATATCGCTTGGATTTGAGTTTTGATGATTGAGTTTCAGGATGTGGTTTTCATGCACCATGGATGCACCTACTGGGTATATACATTTTTTGTGCATAGTTATTGCACTTGATATATTTTATATATCGTGGTGTTGATGTCGATTTTGTGCCGTAGCTGCACATGTTTTTGATTTCCTGGATTTCCTGCACAGGATTTGATATTTCGTGCAGTGCATGCACAGGATTTGAGATTTCGTGCACTAGATTTTTTTTTACGAACCCGACGCACTTGGGTTGGATTTTTGCGCATATTAGGCGCGTGGTATTGGATTTTGTGCTCATCGGATGCACTTGAGTGAGATTTTTACTCGTGCATGTTGGATGCCCTTGATATAGATTTTTCCGGGCATATTAGATTCGATTTTTATTCGTGCATGTGGGATGCACATGATTTCGATTTTTATTCATGCATGTGGGATGCACTTTATTTCGATTTCATTTGTGCATGACGGATGCACTTGATTTGGACTTTCGCGCACGTTGGGCGCGTGATATGATTTTTGTGCATACCTGATGCACCCGAGTGGGGTTTTCGTTCGTGCATGTTAGTTGCACTGGATTGAGATTTTCGTGCACTATAGATGCACTAGTTGTTGTTGTCGTGCACGCCAGTTGCATTGGACTGATATTTTCGTGCACACCCGTTGCACTTAGTCTTACTTTTGTGTATATTGTGGCACTTGTATTTGGATTTGATTCCGTGCCCACCAGACGGACGTGATTGTTGGATACGCCTTTTTAGGCTGACTTTTACTTTTGAGCACTTTGTTTTCATGATGAGGCCCTATACTTGATAGTACCCTATCAGGACTGATCCGAGGACAGTACTTGAGTACTTTTGCATGCATAAAAAGCTACCAAGAGGTTTTCAAAAAGGAGCTATAGTCTCGCTATTTCCTACGTGTCTGCGAGTGACACGAACGTTTACCAAGGAAAACCTTTTGGGATATTTCAAAAAGGCGGTACGTATATTTTGGCAAAACATATATGTTAGTATATTATTACTTTACAAATGAGCGTCCGCCACTTGTGCCGTGAGTTACACATCACACGGCAATTCATAAAAGATTCTGCATATGATTTATTCGGTTTTTAGAGATTTTTCAAACAGGATGTGTACTATATATGTATTATAGTATTTGATTAGTGCATATGGGATTGTGGTAGTGGATTTGAGATCTGTATCTCCTTTGTGACTCCGATGATATGCGTGCAAGTCCGTTGATTTGCGTAACGCTTGACGGAGATCGGTTTGAGTTTCGTACTCATTTTTCCGGCGCACAGGATGCGCTGTGGTTTTCTGTTCCTTCCGTTATTTCGGAGCCCCGTTGATTTAGTTATTTATTGCAATGTTTTAGCATTTGGGGGTTTAAATTTAAATTCGAGGACCGAATTTCTTTAAGGGGGGAAGATTGTAATGTTTTGGAAATCGTTATGCGAATTTTTTCGTTTTAGGGTAAAATAGTCGGTATTTTCCGTTTTAACCGATTATGATCAAACTTCTGTATAGACTTGTTTGCAACTAGTTTTACTAGAATGAAGCTTGTTTGCGGATTTTTGTGGTCACTTGGAAGTTTTGGTCCACTTTGAAAATTTCTATAATTAAAGTATTATTTTAAATTGATAATTAAGCACTTAATTAGTGGTAATTACGATTTTGGTTTGGTTTAATTACTTCCAATATGGATCTATGCTAATCTAATCACTAGATTTTTAGTTAATCCATCCATAGAAAATATCTTGAAATTTTGTGATTTGAATTGAATTTTAAAGAAAAAGGAAAATAGGCGGCAAAAGGTAATTAATGCATTTATTAGCTTTTACTGTTGTTTCTTACTAGAAATTTCTACACCATTCCACAAAACTCCCACCTCCACTAGCTTGGCCGAACCTACCCATTTCTACCCACTCTTTTTCTTGTTTCAATTTCATCATTTCCAAGCTCACATAATCATAAAAAATCCTTAAATAATCCTACAAAATTCATAAGCAAATCATAACCCATCTTTCTTCTTCACAAAACTAGTTTAGATCTTCATGAAAGTGATCTTTTTGGATGCAAAAAATTTGGAGTTGTTGCTAAAATTGTGATCTATTTTGTGAGGTATAATCCTAACCCTAATCTTTTCTTTTTGCTTAAATGCTTTAGGCTAGCTATTTAAGTGTTTATTATAGCTTTAAAGTTCATGTTTAGAATATTCATGATAATTATTATGATAATCAAGTTAGGGTTTTGTATGGATAAAGTGGTTAATCTTGATGTGTAGACTTGTAAAAGTTAAGCGAAATTGTGAGAATGATAATTGTTATTTTTCTTAATTGTCTTTTAAGCTTAATCGCAAACTAGGTTTTTCTAAGTCATTTTTGGTTAAGATTAAAATTATGGATATGCTTTGGATAACTTAGTTATGCTAATTGGCGATGTTTGTGATCGCTAGAATTGTTAAATTTCTAGACTTGTGCTAAATTGTGATAAAATGATGTAAACTGCTTACTAGCTTTTCGCTAAAATTAGACGTGGGTTTTAAATGAAAGTGGAGATGATGTATATATTATTATCTACGATAATTATATACGTTATGAATAAGTATTGGTGCGATTGGATTTTTGGATTGGCAGTTTTCATGTATAGTGACCCTGGTTAGGGTTTTGGCTATGTTTTTTCAGTATTTGGATTCTTAGTTTTGAGTTTTGGATACTGTATTTGGTCGTTGGATGTTTGTACGTCAACGACAAGGGTAGTTTATTGTTTTGCATGTGTAGGCTATACGTTCTAACCTATGAGCGCACCGCGTGCCGTTTGGTTTTCGGAACTAGATGTTAATTGCTTTGCGAATTCATATTGATTGTAGGTACATTCGCGTGGATTCCGAGACGACGAAGCGCATCGACCGCGGCTAAGTGAGGAGTTTAGCAGGTGAGTAGATTTATATCTACTGGGGAAGTCGGGTGCATGGCGTATAGCACCCCCGCAAATATTAGATTGAAAGATCGTTTGATTATTATATCCTGATAATGATATGCGACGGAAATGATTGTAGGATTTACAAACGATAATACGAAAGAAGTTGATGCTAGTGAACATATTGATATATGAGAATATAAATGATAAGTGAATCATGATAGGTACGAATTAAAAGAGAACAAGTGTGACGTTCATATAATGTGATGCGAGTTATTTATGTGATGAACGATTATACGATGTGATATGATGACTTTGTGTGATATGTCATTTTATGGATTCGAGTCGATATGAGATTGTTGATACCTTTGTAGGTCCCCTGACACGAGTTTGACATGGATGTGACCTGAGAGATAGGTATATTTATATGGATAATGTTCTGCATTTTGAGTGATATGCCGTACGAGACTTAGATCCGTACCCCGATATTGTATAGGTTGATAGAATCCCTATTTGTTTAATGCCGCCATACGTTGATTACCGTACGCGATGAGTTTTACCTATTGATTTATCCATACCTTGTTTAGTGGAGGTCGTACGATGGATTGTACCGTACGTGATGTTGTGAGGCTGGATGACGATTGATGGATTCACCGACTCGGTTATATTGTAGACACGTATACCTTATAGCTTTTAGCTAATGATGTACCTTATGCTACGATCATGTTATTCTCATTGCATTACATATACATGTGCTAGTACACCTACACCATTATCGATGATGAGTATGTTGTACATACACAGATTGCCGTCTCACACACTTCATCATCGATAATTGCTATGTCATTACACAGTAGAATTGCCACATCATACTATGATATATTTGCTATGTTCATATCACTGTTCCACTTTGCATGAGATATAAGGACATGCTTGCATCCTGTTAAATGTTGCATATATACTGACATGTACACCCACATACTTGGTTACAGCTACATGTACTTTATGCATACATACTGACATGTACACCCACATATCTTGCTATAGCTGCTTATACCCCTAAGTGGTATTGTATTGACATGTGATTTTGAGATGTTGATTATTATGGTATTGCGCTTATGAAATGCATCATACATACTTGCTTACATGTAGATACTATCTTGCTACAGTTACATGTACACCTCATATGATGCTGCACTTGATTTCAGAGGATTTGGGAACCGCATGATATATTTTAAAACTGATTCATTTAAAAAAGCGGTTTTCCCTTAATTTCCCTTAATATGCTTAATATGCTCATATATCAGTTTTTCATGGATTTACGCATTGAGTTATGGATTTCATGTGATTTATGATTTTGAGAACTGTGGGGGTATTTCAAGAAACTATGTATTGTTTGAAAACCCGGTTTCTCTTGATATGATATTTCGATGCGTCCACCATGAGATTTCTCGGTTCTGAGATTTGTGATATATACCCGATGCGAGAAGTGTAGTGGGCCATGTGCGGGTACATAGTGGAGCCCGGTACGGTTCCCCTCGGCAAGAAGTTCGCAGATGATAGGCGATGAGCCTAGAAGGCTGGGCAAGTACCTACCGGTGATAGTATTTGGACTCGGCGGTTATCATGGGGATACTGACCGGAGTGATGTACAGACATGATATCAGGTCCAGTCGTGGTGACGACACCTGAGTTATGAGGATTTACGTGTCGATACTAGACACGGGTTTCATGATGTTTCGAGTGTCGCGGTTAGACACTCAGGTTTCCATGATTTTGTTGTGTCGCGAGGGACACACGTTGTTTTATATCCTCATATTTACCTGCATATGTTTTTATGATATTTACGTGCAGGAGTTGTTGTGTCAGTGGTTGACACGTGGACAAGATCCACCTGCATACATGCATTGATTATATTGTTGGACGAGATCGACTGCATGCATGCATTGATTACATTGTTGGACGAGATCCACTGCATACATGCATTGATTATATTGTTGGACGATATCCACTTGTTGATAGGCAATTATTTATGTGTGGGCACATATGCAGATACGGTCACCCTAGATATCATAGTATTACCTTTATGATATAGTTGACCTAGGAATCGTTGTTTATTTCGATTTATATCTGGTGATGTTTTTCTATTCACGAGTTGGCAACTCACCCCCGTTGTGCCACAGTTCTTGCAGGTTTACCGCATGGATCAGTTGCGGCATCGCTGGCACACAGCTGTTTTCATGTGACTTGCTTGTGGTAGGTGATACATGTTGGATCGTTCCTCTCTTGTATTCATTATTCATATTGTATATATTCACTCCATCAATTCATAAAATAGTAATTGTATATGTTGCAGACTTAGAAGACTTGTAGTTGCGAGACTTGAGCGATGGGTTTTATGTTCGCTTTTGGGGTTGTTGTCTTGCTTTATTTTTTTTTCCTTATGTGGATCTTCGCCGTTGGGCGTCGTATACTTGTTTTTTTTTACTTATGGTGGTTGTTTCCGCCGTTGGGCGTGATTTGCTCCCGTTTGGGGATGCTTTATTATTTTCTGTGTTGTACCCATTTTCAGGGTTAGTTTTTACATAGGAGGTGCTGCCCATTTTTTTTGTTCAAAACAAAAATCTTGATTTATTGTATCTTTATTTCTTTAAAAGGTTTAGATTTCTGGGTTTCAGCTTACTTGAATTACGTTACGCCTGTAGACGTCGCGTGATTTAAGTGCTGGTTGCGAGCTAATATTTTTGGTCGTGACAGATTTATACTCAATCCCAATTAATTTGTACAAATTGCCAAAATTCTTCCCACATTCATGATAATTGTCCTTTTCTAGGGGTTGACCAACCGTCCCAAATTTTTGATAACGGTCACCCGCCTAACACTCTTGAACCCAGTCCCACTTCAACCATAGACTAAATGAGAATTTAGAGAAAGAGGTCGATAGATTGACTGCTTTAGCATCACCACCATCACAACCCCTCCAACCCGAAACAATTGAACCATCTTTAGGGAGTGATAGTGAGATGGATGCTAGGTTCATCGCTTTATAGCTAGGTATTGAAGTGATGACCATTGTCGAGAATCAATCAGCTTCTACGCTAGCCCTGTTCATACAGCAGTCTGAGCAATTATTTCTTGCTCAAGCCCAATCTTTGGCTAGCATAGAGGAACAAGTGAAACATTTAGCTCGAAAGATTCTAGGGAGTAAGCACAGTCAATCGGATCCCAATAGTGTAAATGTCTGTCATTTAGGAAGTCATCCAAGTGAGATAAATGATCAAAAGAATTTTGATGATTTCATAGATGATAATACAAATGGATTGACTGAGTGCTACCAGGACACACAAGAAATTCCTCCGACTGATTTTTGCTTTCCAATTTTAGAGGAGGAACCTTGTGATTTGAGGGTTATGGTTTGGATAAATTAGAAGAGATCACTGGTCAGGAACCCACAATTATTGTATCACCTAGTGATATTGTTTCGGAAGAAGCATTAGGGTGGAAACCTACTTTTTTAGATGACATGAACCTACCCAATTATGAATGTGATGAAGGAAAAATTGTTTTGGGAGAGAGTGTGAATAATGAGAGTAAGATTGTGGAAAATAATAGGGAGGAAGACAGCATTGAGGATTATTCTTTCATATCGAGTTTTGAGGAGATTTTTGCTGATGAACTTGATATTGTTGATGAGTTTGAGTCGGGATCATTTTGGGAACATCCGAGAAACCTTTCTTTTGCCGAACTTTTTGCGGATGAACTCAAGTTTTTACACGAACTTGACTTTGGAACTCAACATACGCTTATTGAACAATCAGTTCATCCAGAAAACAATTCTTTGACATCCTCAAAATTTCATCTTCACCTTCAGCGTCTTCTTATACGTACTTTTACACGCCCATGCCCTTTACTAACATCTAACCATTCTCTGTATATTCACTTTTTCTTTTTATTATACCTATTCTTTTGCCAACCATGGCACTATATCGACAAAAATTTTGAATGGCTGGTATTAATTTCTGCACTAACCCCGTCTTTTAACTTGTACATGTTGTAATTAGTCTTAGGTTTTTTCTTTTTCCTTTAATAAAATTCTCACCCTGATGTCTAAGTCTAGCTACCGGAGACGGGGGCAACGATAAGGACATCGTAAAACATAGGTTTGGGGGTGAGCACTGCGTTTATCTGCATCATGTGTATATTGTATATTTTGCATTGCATACATATTAAAAAAACACATAAAAATTGAAAAAAAATTCTGAAAAATATAAAAACTTTGTCATCAAGTTAGCTAGTAGGGTAACTTAGATTTTTATTTCGAAAGTTTAGTTGATACGTTAGAAATAACTAAATCTTAGGCTTAGGAATTGAAAAACCTAAAAATAACCCTCAGTCTGTTTAACCTTGGTAATTATACGTCCTTACAGTTTTTTTTTGAGAAATAGGTAATCTTGATTTCAGTTCTTTAGTTAAGTCAAGATGAAGGAGAGTATTGATACTTTACTGAAAGATAAGTCTGAAAAATAGTTTCTATTCTTGAGTCCAAATTTAGAAAATATATACCCTACAAACTGCACATACACACACCTTGAAATATGGGATAGTAAAGGATACCTAGAAATACTCTTGTCTGAAAGCCTAGTATGAAAGAAAAAACGGTATTTAAAGCTAAACACCTAAAAGAGCATCATTGAAAAAGATATCCGGTCTTGAAAAGAAAAAAATATTAAATAAAGTCAAGACCTGGAGACTGCTATTTACGTTTTAAGCTCATACATTCAGTAATCGGCTGTTAGTGCCTCAAGAAGCATTAATAATCGCATGAAAGATGTATGAGCAAAACCGTCCGTCCATTAATGAAAAGAAGTAGTATTAGGTATTAAGGCAAGGGTACTATAGCTTGAATTGAATTCTTAAATGTAGGGGTGAAAATTTACACACACGTAGGGGTATACAATCGATGTTTGGAGGAAAGATAGGGATGAAAAATAAGACTTATGTTTTCTGTAATGATGATAAAAATCCCTGATTGGAGACCGCACTTTAGAAGGAAAACTCAAGAAATACCAAGATCTTTCTAAACTGTAAAAATGTATAAGATCTAGAGGTTTATTATTTCTGACTTAGGATGATAGAATTTCTAACTTAGATACTAAACTGTAGGAGTAGAATCGATGTTAACTTATAAAACTAGCTTGACTGGATTTTGTGGGTGTAATCCGCTGAAAACCCTCAGGAGACAACACTCCTCCTACTAGGGACACCTAGAGGTTTAACGGCTTGTTGCACGTGCTCAGTGCAATTGCGTTCCCTCCGAAAGTAAGGCTAGGATTTTTTGTTTTGCTCGGGACGAGCAAAAGATAAGTTTGGGGGTATTTGTTCATCTCATAAAACTGCATTTTAATACCTCTCATTCATTATCTATTTTGCTATTTATCGGTATTTTTAACAGTGTCTGCTCAGTAATTACAGTTTACAGGTATCCGTGACAAATAAAGGAAAAAATACTTAAAATCACGGATATAACGTTTGGGAGCCGACACTGCAAGCGACCAGAAAACCGGCCGATATCCCAAGAGCTCTTTTGGAAATATTGCATGTGTACACATTTTTTGTCTAAAAATGGTCTGACACATAAGTGTCCACATAGCTTGGACCAAGGTGGGGCTGCCATGGCACACACACTTGATGGCTTGAGCATGTGGGGAGGGACATGAGCATTTATTGCTAAAAGTTGTGATGTGAGTTAAAGGTTTGGTTTCCTTCCAGAACTCTGAAAACAAATCAGGTTAATTTAGACCAAGCAAACAGAATCAGAGTGATTGTGGAGAGCTCACAAGGCCGCACACCAAACACGAGCCCCATAGCTCGGATTGGACCTGGGCACATGCTCATTAAAACTGGCGAGCTCTTTCCAAAATGCTCCAATGGGCCGCATCTTTTCTCTGTACCTCCCTTGCTGCCACGTAGGCTTATTTTTATTGTGTGTTTAATTTTCTTTTGAGCCTATAAATAGCAGATCAGTGGGATAGGGGAGGCCTCTCTCTTTCTTATATATTCTTATAGTTTTTCTTAGTTTCTTGTCTTTTTGTTTAGCTTGAGGGTGAGTGAGCTTCATATTGGTTTCTTCTTCTTCCCTCTTGAAGCTCTTTTTGGAGAGCATCGTTAAGGAGGTTCAATAAGTTACCATAAAACTTGTATCTCTTTCTCAGGTGTTAATATATTTGTTGCTTCCTTTTATTACTTGCTTTCCTTACTTGCTTTGTTTTCTTTTATTCATCATGCTTAACTAATTCTTTGGTTGTGGTAATGGTGAGAAAGTGAGATGAATGGTTTTGCCTCCTCCACCTCTTGTTTATGTTTCATGTTCTTAATTTATGATTCTAACTTAAATATTGCTTATGTATTGATATGATATGGTATTTTAAAACATGGTTACTTTGTAACCTCCTCATATACCATATGCATTCCCTTTCCTCATTTCAATGTTTATGTTAAAATCAATTTAGTGTTAAGTTTGCTAAGTTTGGATATGGTATGTTATGATAAGGTGCTTGACAAACTCTTTGTTTCATATACTATATACCTTCACAAACACTTAGCAAACTCAACACTAAATCTATTTGCTCTCACTAACTACTTTGTGTTTTTGTTGTTGCGGTATGCTTGCTAACCCTTTTGTTTAGTATTGATACCCCAAGCTCGGACATACAAAAGGTAAGTGATCAAAACGGACTCGTTTCATGCTTTGCGGCGAACATCGGAATTTGACGGTTTGTGCTCCGCAACCGCGTTGACAAGTCGTACTTTATGCCGGGATCAAGGTAAGGCCGGACAACTCATGATCAAGGGAGTGTAGAGGTAAACGTCGCGATTCGACCTTCCAAGCCAAAGCCACGACCAATTTCTTTCTTACCTTATTTGCGTGTTTTCTTGTTTTCCATATTTTTGTGTTCTTTATATTTTTTGTGACAAACAACCCAATTCATTAATTTGTTGAACCTTAAATCATGATACCTAATCACAATTCCTTGCGGATCTTCTCGTGCTTGCCGGCTTGCTACAACACGCCGTGCACTTGCGGTTATAAATATTTAAAACAAGAAGGATCTCTCGTGCGCATTCCGTTTCATTAAAACATACACATTTCCAAAACATACGCATTTGCATGTACGGGTGAATTCCTAACAATTAGAAAGAGGGGATAGAGGACAAGGCCTTTGGTGCGATACAGCTTCATCTGGTTGATGAAGTTCTTTGCGAGGTCAAGCAAGAGACTACGACAGATTAGTTATGGAGCGGGTTGGAATCCTTATACATGAAGAAATCAGTTACAAATCGTCTTTACCTCAAGAAACGAAAGTACATGTTAAAGATGAAGGAGTGGGACATCCGTCAAAGACCACATGGATGAACTCAACCAGATCGTGATGGACTTGCGAAAATGGAGGTGAAGATAAAGGATGAGAATCAGGCGATGATTCTACTCTATTTGTTGACCCCAGAGTATGGGTAGTTCATCAAGTTGATAGTGTATGGCTAGTATAAGCTTTCTGTTTCGAAGATTTTTCCCGTGTAAACTTTAGCCGCAATCAAACAACCTTACGATGAAGCAAAGTAGCAAGTCATACAATGAAGAGATAGGGAAAATGGGATTGTTACTAAGATGAGTTATGAGAAGTTTTGAATGAGTGTGATGGTAAGAAGTGGACTATAAGGAAGGTAATTTGCTAGGGAATCGGATTAGATAGTGTAACACCTTAGAATGCGATTAGTGTTAGTTGTAAGTAGATGTGCAACACCCCACGAGTTGCGGGGAGGCGGAAATATGAAAAACGATCTTGTTCTTGAAGCATAAATCGACTAACCGAAGATCTTTGGTAAACGATAATTAACAACTACCATAGAAGTTCTAAACTACTATGTAAAGAGATTATACCTAGTGATACATGTCCTTCGTCTTTACGATCTCTTCGTCCTCCTCGGCCTCCTCCAAGTGATAGATGATCCACCCGAGAACCCTAATCCAAGCTTCACCTCAAAACTTGAGGTAACTAAGTTTCTCTAGTTGCTAATCAAAGGAACTTAAATCATATAGAGTTAGGTTATGGGATGTTTAGTCTTTTCTAATCCTTGTTCTCAACTCATGAGTGGTAGGATTAGAGCTTGAAGAAAGAGTGAGATTGAGGAGAGAGAAGGTGAACTAGAATAATCAAAATGAAATTGTTTCTCACTTAATATATGAAGCATAATGAATAAATCAATAAATGAATAATAAGAGATTATTCATCATGCTACATAAATGTATTATGAGTGATTCACTATGTGAGTCATTAAGCATTTAATAATGCATTAATGACATAGTGAATCACACATTATGAGTCACAATATCATTAATGTCAATGCCACCTAAACCCCTCAAGTCACCATGCTTCTAGAAGCTTCCCGGAAATTACGAGAACGCCCCTCCCATCCATGAAAACACGGAAAAACTTAGACTATATAAATCCAATAACCTGATACTAGAATCTGGCTTAAACCAAAGCCGTCTAGTAAAAACTTTCCGAATGTCGTACGTGCGTTTAAACACGTATTCGTCCGAACCCTTCTCGTAAAACCGTACGACCTCTATATCGTTTCGCCTGGAGTTGGGAAAACTCTGTGTGGGACTCTAAAGACTCGACTACTACGCTGGCAGTGGGTTTAACAACAGACCGCAAGCGGCACTAGCTGTACGTAACGGTCCCCAGGTAGATGTCGATAAGAAGGCCGATGAGGAAACCCATCCGAACTCCTACTGAGCCTGTCCGTGACAATATCCGTGCAGTCCGGTCTGTTCGTCTAAGAGTATCACATGTATGGTCTAGGGAGGTGGTAAACGTCAGACCCCTAATAACCATACAAGTCGTGTCGGCATGGCTCAATCACCATCCGAGAATCTACTGATCAATCTATCAGAAATTCTCAATTAGCCCTGGCCAGGGACTTATGGTAATGACCAACCGATCACCGTGCGATATCAACTCCCTATACCGGGAGAGACAAATCCCTAACAGTCACTCACTGTCTCCATATTGCTCGGGACTGTGCCCAACTAAAACCTGTTTGCACGACTCCTTTGAACCGTGGTAGGGTAGTAATCAAAGTACAGTGGGAACTCACACGAGACAAATGACGACCTTAAGTCAACGGAATATCTGCACACATGTCACCTGAGAACTGCTATCTGACGTTAGGTATAAATACCATCCAGTCAGTTCTCGGCGAGTCCCGTCCGGTGTACTCACACCCAGTGAGCATCTGTATACAATCTTAGGTGCACTCCACCAATGGATGCGGGACCAATCCATCGCCCCTCCTCAGGGTCTAGATATGTATACACCAGTCTACTCTGGAGTATCGATGCCCAGTCTCGATACTCCTGCGACGAGGGACATCTAAGGATGTGCCTATTGACTATCCAGCTCCCACTAGTATGACTGCCATCACAACGCCGGTAGTCAGGCAAATACCCTATAGGCTTTATCAACATGTATGTATATATATGAATACTACGCAAAATATATCATATGTTAAGATAAAGAAAAACCAAATAGTGTACTATCATATTAAGCAAGACTGTCATGTACATACATATCCCTAGCATCATATACAATGAAGGCCTCTAGTGCATATATATCCAACAATCTCCCACTTGCACTAAGCCCTATAATTGGTGCAATGAGTACCCACTGTCTGCACTAGATCCAGTTGTTGGCGTACCGCATGCCCAACATCTCAAACCGTCTCTTGAACTGGACTTGAGGGATGTCCTTGGTCAATGGATATGTCGTGTTTTCTTTTGTGTCCACTCTCCGTACCTCGATCTCTCGACGATCAACGATCTCCCTGTTCAGGTGAAACAGCCTTAAGATATGCCTGGATTTCTGATGGGACCTTGGTTCCTTCGCTAATGCTACAGCCCCATTGTTATCACAATACAAAGGTATTGGATTGGCAATGGACGGAACCACCTGAAGTTCAGAGATGAACTTCCTTATCCAGACAGCCTCTTTTGCGGCTTCACTAGCAGCTATATACTCAGCCTCTATAGTTGAGTCTGTGACGGTATCTTGTTTGGAATTCTTCCAACATACCGCCCCTCCATTGAGGGTAAACACAAAACTCGAAATGGATTTAGAATCATCTTTGTCACTTTGGAAGCCAGAGTCGATAAAAGCCTCTGGCTGGAGGTCCACATTACCGTAAATCAAGAACATCTCCTTAGTCCTTCTCAGATACTTGAGAATGTTCTTTACCGCTATCCAATGTTTCTCACCTGGGTCAGACTGATACCTGCTTACCACACCAAGTGCATAAGCTGCATCCGGTCTTGTACATAACATCGCATACATTATAGATCCTACTGCCGAAGCATAGGGTATAATGCCCTGCGAGCCCTCACTTCATCAGTCTTTGGAGACATGTCTTTTGAGAGGGTGATCCCGTGACAAGCGGGCATATTTCCGCGCTTGGAATCTTCCATACTAAATCTCTTTAGTATAGTATCAATATACTTGGACTGTGAAAGTTCCAACATTCTATTAGATCTATCACGATAGATCTTAATGCCAAAAATGTAGGTTGCATCACCCAAGTCTTTCATGGAGAATTTCTGTGACAAGAAGAGCTTTACTGATTGTAGCATAGGGATATCATTCCCTATCAGTAGTATGTAGTCGACGTAAAAAACGAGGAAGGCTACTGCTCCTTCTACAATCTTCTTGTAAATACATGGTTCATCTATATTTTTGATAAAGTCAAATTCTTTGACTGTCTCATCAAAGCAGATGTTCCAACTTCGCGATACTTGTTTTAATCCATAGATGGATTTAAGCAACCTGCACACTCTTCCGCTGCTCCCACTGTCTAAGAAACCTTCTGGTTGATCCATGTAAACACTCTCTTCTAAATGTCCATTTAGAAAAGCTGTTTTTACATCCATTTGACAGATTTCATAGTCATGGAAGGCAGCAATGGCAAGCAGGATCCGAATGGATTTAAGCATAGCTACAGGTGAAAAGGTTTCATCATAGTCAAATCCTGGTCTTTGACGAAAACCTATTGCAACGAGTCTAGCTTTGTAGGTTTCCACTTGTCCAAGAGCACCGATCTTCTTTTTGAAGATCCATTTGCATCCAACTGGTTTCACCTTAGGGGGACAATTTGGGATCCTCATTTTGGTCAACCAGCTGTAGCAACTTCTAAAGTCCATACTTTATTGGTGTACATGGATTCCATTTCAGATCTCATAGCATCCAACCACTTCACCGAGTCAATACTCGTGATAGCCTGCTGAAAACTAGTAGGCTCATCATCATCGATGATGCAATCCTCTCGATCCCCATCTAGAAGAAAACCATAGTATCTCTCAGGAGGATGAGAAAGCCTACTAGATCTGCGGAGTGGCATTGGTTCGTCATGTTCTATTGAAATCTGAGGTTCTACTAAGTCCTCGGCAGCAGTTTGAGGTTCTAGAATTTCTTCCAGCTCTACCGCGCTCCCACTAATTTCTTTTGCAAGAAATTTGCTTTCTAAGAAGACAATGTGGCGAGCGACAAACACCTTTTGTTCTTCAGTGTGGTAGACCATGTACCCCCTTGAATGTTTGGGGTATCCTACAAACTTGCACAAAACCGATCGTGCCTCGAGCTTGTCCGGTCTATGCTTTTTAACATATGCCGGACACCCCCATATCTTGATATACTTGAGATATGGTCTCTTCCTGCTCCACATTTCATATGGAGTGGTAGGCACAGACTTAGTTGGAACTCTATTCAATAAGTATGCTGCTGATTCTAGAGCAAATCCCCAGAAGGAAAGTGGCAACTCAGCACTACTCATCATTGAACGCACCATATCTAATAGCGTGCGATTCCTCCTTTCTGATACACCATTATGCTGAGGTGTATAAGGCAGAGTAAGCTGAGAGAGAATTCCATTCTCTTTTAAGCATTCAAGGAAACTGGTACTTAAGTATTCTCCACCTCGATCAGATCGAAGTGTCTTGATGCTTTTACCAGTTTGTTTCTCTACTTCATTTTTATACTCCTTAAACTTCTCAAAGTCCTCGGATTTATGTTTCATTAAGAACAGATGTCCATACCTAGAGAAGTCATCAGTAAAAGTGATGAAGTAGGAGTGACCGTTTCTCGCATGTGTAGACATTGGACCACATACATCACTGTGTACAAGTCCCAAGAGTTCTGTGGCTCTTGCTCCGTGTCCGGTGAACGGAGATTTGGTCATTTTTCCTTTGATACATGATTGACAAGTTGCATATGATGAATATTCAAAGGGATCTAGATATCCATCTTTATGTAACTTAGTCAACCTTGTTTCGTTTATATGACCAAGTCTACAATGCCATAGGAAGGCTTGATTTGAATCTGGAGCCTTTCTTTTAAGTGTGTTTTAAATATTGAAAATTCGAGGTTGATTAAGTATGTATATGCCGTTTTCCAGTGTGCCATACCCAATCAGTTCTTGATTTAGGAGAATGTTCATGACATTTCTTTCAAGTGCAAAATTATATCCTTCATTAGATAACAAAGATACTGATATAATATTACATAATATACTGGGAATACAAAAACAGCTGTACAACACCAAAGTGTGCCCATAGTCAACCCTAGGTGATATTCCCCTATTGCAATAGCATCTACATGCATTCCATTGCCCATCCGGAGAGTCATATCACCTGTCCCCAGTACTCTACTATTTCTCAGATCCTGCAATGAATTACAGATGTGAGAACCAGAACCGGTATCAAGTACCCATGATGTAGAGTTTACTGAAAGACAATTTTCGATTACGAACACACCTGAAGCAGAAGCAACAGCTTACTTCTTGTCCTTGGCTTTGAAGGCTATACAATCCTTCTTCCAGTGTCCTTGCTTGTGACAATAAAAGCGTTCGTTTATATCCGCTTTCACCCTTCCTGCCTTGTTCGTTCCCTGCACCTTCTTGACCCCACCCTTCGGTTTGGTGGCTTTCATCTTCTTCTTCCCTTTAGCTTTCGCTTTAGATTTAGAAAAGGATGATTGGCCAACATACAGAATGGGGGTCTTCTCCTTTTTCAAGGAGGTCTCTGCTACCCTCAAGATGTTGAGGAGCTTTGGAAGATCAGCTTCCATTTCGTGCATGTTGAAGCTAAGCACAAACTAAGAGAAGGTGTGGGGAAGGGACTGCAAAATCAAGTCGATATACAAATCATTCTCTAGCACGCATCCCAGGTTTGCGAGTTCCTCAATGAGGCTGATCATTTTGAGGACGTGCTCTCCTACTGGCGATCCTGGAGCTAACCTCATCTGGAAGAGTTTCCTTGAGGTCTCGTACCTCGCGATACGGGAGTGCTCTCCATATAATTCCTTGACATGGAGAAAGATGGATATAATATCCATACTCTCGTGCTGTTTCTGGAGTTCATTGTTCATGGACGCCAGCACGATACACTTAGCTCGCTCACAATCTAGATCCCAGGTTTTGCGAACTTCCTTGTCCACAACTGAGGAATCTGGTCCAGGGATAAGGGGAGGAAAAGCGGTGGTAACATATGCTACTTTGTCATAAGTCAGTGCAATGTTGATGTTCCTTAGCCAATCTTTATAGTTCTGCCCGGTCAGTATATTTTTTTCAAATAATAGTTTTAGTCCTGTCATGGTAGCTGCTAGAGAGAGAAAAGAAAACACTCAGCATATGCTTCTTGCAAGTTTAGATTGGTTATTAATATATCTAAACATGATGGCTCCCACTGTTCCCTCAAATCCTTCTTCAAAACCTAAAAGAAGAACTAGTCAGGATTTAATTACACGTCACAATACTTGCTTAACCCTTCAGCCAGTCTGGTGTTGGTACTTCGAGGGAGGTTTTCCAACGCTTTCGTGAAGTTCCTTAATTAAATAACCTCTTTTCCCTGGAGGCGTAGCCCCTCTAACACCTTTCTGGACACCTACTTGGTTTATAGCATTGATTGTTAAGTGAGAATGTTTCCCGAGAGTAATCCTACTCATCAGTGGGATCGGGATCCAACTATCATTGCATGATGTACTAGATGGAAGCCACTCTAGTCACCATACTCCAGAAGGTATGCTAAATCTGCAAGTTTCCTTTATGTTTGAAACTCCCGATATGATTTTTACCCCAAGCTCTTATGAATTTGACGTAGGCCAACAAATCATAAGACGCAAGTCAAGTTCTATCCGTCGTTGTCCTGATTAATTTAAGTACATTGTACATGCCCTTAACATAGGCCAACAAGGCTGTACGTCTGTCCTATACTAATGCATCTTTCTGTGCAACAAATAAGCAAACCGCACTGCTACCATCCACTATGCCTTGACGTAGGCCAACAAGCATAGCATGAATACGATGTGCTGTCTATTTGAAACGACAGAGGGTTACGGCTGGTTTTTGACAAAAAACCGTTAACGTAGTGAACTTGATATGATCGAAGGAACCATGATAGCCTTTATTAAAAGGAGTGGTTTAAGCTCCGCATTTAAAATTTGCTTTTTGAAGAAAACCGAGTGGTTTTAGAAATTGTTTCAACGATTCAGTTTAGGTTTTATTTTTCTTTGCATTAAAAATAATGCATCCCATCTTTAACCTATCATTACAGATAACAACGAAAATACAACATCCTCTTATGCCATCCGCATTCGCCACGGGGTCCCGTCATCATCCGTTAGGTTACTTAACGAACGGCAGAGCGGGGGCTGGGCTAGTGCGGGTGTAAAACATAAGTGACGTCTAAATAGCTATCATATATAGATATTGTACATTCGTCAGACGCAATAATAGGCATTCCAGATCACAGATAAACTTTATTGGATATGCAAGCAATCCGCGTTTCTTTTGAGCCTGCAATGAAAGTCGGATTACACAGTTGTGATGAATAGCCATTATCCCACCCCAGACCCCTACGGGTACGGTAAACTACCGGCCAAGTACCCGAAGTGAAGCGGTCTCCCTCAACAAAGTGAGTAGGCCACTAAGCACTTCGAAATACCCGGTAGTTTGTGCACCCCACCTTGGGTCTATCCTAGGAGCAAAAACAGTAAAAATAAATAATACAACGGTAGCAACAACCGCAACCTGGATGTGCCCCGCAAAATAATATTACAACTTATTACAATTACATCGAATGAATTAATACAATAACCCATCACAAAATCCCGGCTAATCATCACAACAATCCAATACAGTTCATAATCACAAACAGTTAAAACATTACAGATATGTGCAACACCTTGCCAACCGACATACTAGCAGTTAGGGGAGGTTTACGAACACATAATACAGTTCACAGATATAATCAAACAAGCAAACATCGTATAATTTCGATCGATCAAACCCATTAGATTCTACTCCAAATCTTCTCTGTAAACCTGAAACCTGAGCAAAAAATAAACCATACCAAAAAAGACAAAATATCACAGAAGATGCACAGGGAAAAAATGGGTTGAATCGGCCTCAACTCGGCCGCGGATCCGCGGCGGATCTGTGGGATCGGCTGCGGTTCCGCGGCTGTATGGCCGATTCAGGAACCCATTTTTTTCCAGTGTTCTTATAATTTCTTGTAGGTTGTTCTGGAGGTACCTGAAAAAATTTTAGGCCTCATTTTAAAAACGACAGAAACTGTGTGATATCGGGGTATTTTCCGGTTCGTTTTGCGTTCGAAATTCATACGACTTTGCAAGTGAGTTAATTATTGTTTAGTGAGGCTCTGATACCACTGTAAGTCGATATGCAACACCCTACGAGTTGCATGGAGGCGGAAATATGAAAAACGATCTTGTTCTTGAAACATACATCGACTAACCGAAGATCTTTGCTAAACGATAATTAACAACTACCATAGAAGTTCTAAACTACTATGTAAAGATATTATACCGAGTGATACGTGTCCTTCGTCTTTACGATCTCTTCGTCCTCCTCGGCCTCCTCCAAGTGATAGATGATCCACCCGAGAACCCTAATCCAAGCTTCACCTGAAAACTTGAGGTAACTAAGTTTCTCTAGTTGCTAATCAAAGGAACTTAGATCATATAGAGTTAGGTTATGGGATGTTTAGTCTTTTTTAATCCTTGTTCTCAACTCATGAGTGGTAGGATTAGAGCTTGAAGAAAGAGTGAGCTTGAGGAGAGAGAAGGTGAACTAGAATAATCAAAATGAAATTGTTTCTCACTTAATAAATGAAGCATAATCAATAAATGAATAATAAGAGATTATTCATCATGCTACATAAATGTATTATGAGTGATTCACTATGTGAGTCATTAAGCATTTAATAATGCATTAATGACATAGTGAATCACACATTATGAGTCACAATATCATTAATGGCAATGCCACCTAAACCCCTCAAGTCACCATGCTTCTAGAAGCTTCCCGGAAATTACGAGAATGCCATTCCCATCCGTGAAAACAGGGAAAAATTTAGACTGTATAAATCCAATAACCTGATACTAGAATCTGGCTTAAACCAAAGCCGTCTAGTAAAAACTGTCCGAATGTCGTACGTGCGTTTAAACACGCATTCGTCCGAACCCTTGTCGTAAAACCGTACGACCTCTATATCGTTTCGCCTGGAGTTGGGAAAACTCTGTGTGGGACTCTAAAGACTCGACTACTACGCTGGCAGTGGGTTTAACCACAGACCGCAAGTGGCACTAGCTGTACGTAACAGTCCCCAGGTAGATGTCCATAAGAAGGTCGATGAGGAAAACCCATCCGAACTCCTACTGAGCCTGTCCGTGACAATATCTGTGCAGTCCGGTCTGTTCGTCTAAGAGTATCACATGTATGGTCTAGGGAGGTGGTAAACGTCAGACCCCTAATAACCGTACAAGTCGTGTCGGCATGGCTCAATCACCATCCGAGAATCTACTGATCAATCTATCTGTAATTCTCAATCAGCCCTGGCCAGGGACTTATTGTAATGACCAACCGATCACCGTGCGATATCAACTCCCTATACCGGGAGAGATGAATCCCTAACAGTCACTCACTGCCTCCACGTGGCTCGGGACTGTGCCCAACTAAAACCTGTTTGCATGACTCCTTTGAACCGTGGTAAGGTAGTAATCAAAGCACAGTGGGAACTCACACGAGACAAATGACGACCTTAAGTCAACGGACTATCTGCACACATGTCACCTGAGAACTGCTATATGACGTTAGGCATAAATACCATCCAGTCAGTTCTCGGCGAGTCCTGTCCGGTGTACTCACACCCAGTGAGCATCTGTATACAATCTTAGGTGCACTCCACCAATGGCTGCGGGACCAATCCATCGCCCCTCCTCAGGCTCTAGATATGTATACACCAGTCTACTCCGGAGTATCGATGCCCAGTCTCGATACTCCTGCGACTAGGGACATCTAAGGATGTGCCTATTGACTATCCAGCTCCCACTAACCCCGGTAGTCAGGCAAACACCCTATGGGCTTTATCAACATGTATATATATATATATGAATACTACGCAAAATATATCATATGTTAAGATAAAGATAAACCAAATAGCGTACTATCATATTAAGCAAGACTGTCATGTACATACATATCCCTAGCATCCTATAAAATGAAGGCCTCTAGGGCATATATATCCAACAATAATTAAGCGATAATGCGGGTTTTTAGGGAAAAGTTTACCAAATCGGTTTTCTCACATTTTATAACAATTAATTAATATTTTCTTATTATTTTTTATGTCTTGCACACACATGTGGATGTTAATGTGAGGGTTGGTTAGTGTTAACCGTGTTTAGTAGCCATGACACCTTAAGCTAATCTATGTCCTAATTTAACCTTGCCTTAGATATTTATGTGAGAAATATCTTCTTGCTTTTGGATTGAAGGGAGGTGGCTAGGTGAGTCATGAGGGTAATTAATGCAAGCTTTAATGAGGAGAGGGAGAGAGTAAGAGTAAGGTTTAAGCTCACCCTACACTCACCCCTCACCATTATTTCCCCTCACTCTCTCATTCATATCTCTTAACTATTATTTCCTTATGTCCTCAACTCTCAACTGAAACCCTCACTACCCCATCACCAAAACCTTGCAAAACTTCATAAAATCCCACTAAAACACTTCACAAATCTTAGTTTAGCCACTAAGTTGCCTTGGAGCTTGGAAAAATTGGATTTTTGAGCAAGAGTGGCTAGGTAATGACCTCTAACTGATAATTAGGAGTTCATATTGTTGTGTTTCCTTGTAGTTATGGTTTAGAACACTAAAGGTTTAGTTTTGTGCAAATATCATATTTTTAGTGTCATATTAGAGTCTCTGTGATCTACTGTAGAACCAGGTGTTTGTTGGAAAAGTTCCCATCACAGTGACCTAATGTTGAGGTATGGAACCCACTATAAAAACCTGTGACCATTCCCAAAAATCGTGGCTGTAAATTTATTGCTTCTGGCCGCAAATTGCGTCCAGAGTGGGGAGTGGGTTGTTGAGTTTTGGGCGTAGGGTCTCTGGGGTTGTATGTGGTCTCGTGGAACTTACTGTTAGTTATATGTATGCCCTAGAGGTCATTACTGTACATAGGATGTATATTGTAGTGGATGCTGGGACATATATAGGGAGGACTTTCTTGCTCGACATGATAGTATGCTATCTGGTTGAACTTTACCTTAACGTGTATGCTGATTGTCTCTTGTTACATGTTGGTAAAGCCCTTAGGATCTGTACTTGACTACCTGGACTATGATGCGGATCATACTAGTGGGGACATGGTAGTCCATAAGTACATCCTTCAAAGTCCCTAGTCGTGGGTGTATCGAGACGGGGCATCGATACACCAGAGTAGACTAGCGTATACCTTCTCGACCCATACAGATGGGCGATGGATGATCCCATATCCATTGGTGTTTGACATCGGAGATGATATACGGGTGCTCAGTTGAGACTGGGTACACTGGACGGACTCGCCGAGAACTCCCAGATGGTATTATACCTCACGTCAGATGGCAGTTCTCTGGTGACACTGGTACAGAGTAGTCTGTTGACTCGAGATCGTCATAGAGTCTTGTGTGGTTCCCACTGTGCTTTGATTTCCATCTTACCACGTCCAAGAGGGCGTGCAAAACGGTGGTTTTTGGGTACAGTCCCGAGTCACATGGAGGCAATGAGCGATAGGAGGGGATTCGTCTCTCCCGGTATAGGGGGTTGATGTTGCGCTGTGTTCGATTGGCTATAACAGGAAATACCTGGCCAGGGTTGCTGAGATTTACTGGTAAGTGTTACCAGTAGTTTCTCGAACAGTTATAGACCTCATATCGACACGACTTATTGAGCTATAGGGGTCTGACGTTTACCACCCCTAGGCGAGATATGCGACAAATCAGACGATCAGACCGGACTGTACGGTAGTGTTACTGGTCGGATTCACTGGAGTGTGAGCGGGCTTGCTCGTCGATCTTCAGATCGCTCAATACCCGGGTGGCCGTTACGTTTAGCAGACCGCTTGCGGCTTGTGGGTGTTTGATATGATCATCATCCGCTGCCGGCGTATTGACGAGTCTTTAGAGTCCTACACAGAGGTTTCCTGGCTCAAGCGAAACGAAATAGGAGCGCATATGAGATATGTGCGGGACCGAGAATAATGCGAGTATGTGATACCGTATTCCATTCTCGCGATGAATGTATCGAATGGTTGTATGCGATATAACCTAGTTATCGATTCAAGCGTTGATTCGATAAGCCGATACATTGTATACTAGTCGGTTGTGTGCGACATGACCGGATCATTGAATCAAGTGTTGATTTAATGATTTAATGTATAATTATATATTTGATATATTACTTTGCATTAACTAGTATTGGTTCACTTTAAATGGATTTTCTCACTCGGGTGTGCGCATTACATATGCGATATGATTTTGTGCACTTGCTTGTATCATGTTTGATGATGCATGCTTTTTGGTTAAGTGTAAAGTATTAAACCTTGGTTAATGAAATGGTTAGGGTTTATCATTTAGTTATTCATTTATCTTATTTAGTTATCCATTTATTTTTGATAAATGAATAAAATAAAGAGAAAAGGATGGTGGCTTCTTTTGTTGTTTAGTTAAAGCTTCATGAAGCTTTGACTTAGTCCACTATTCTTATCTCATCCTTAACCCTAACCATACCACTCAACCATGATTAATTCTCTACACTAAACCATGGTTCTAAGATGATAAGAATGTATTATTCTTTTCATTTTAGAATTATCTTATCATAACTATTTCCTTCTTCTTCTTCATTCTTCAAGTGAAGAAAGCTTGCCCCATCAATGGCAAGTGATGGAAATGAGTGAGAAATCCGATTCTAAAGTCTACCCACTTCCTATTTCTTCATCCTCTACCTCTTGCCAAGTAGTAGAGTGTGTTGACTTCACAAGTTTCATGACTTGGTGAAGTTGTGAGCTTGATCTAGCGATGCCTCGACGTAGATCATCTTCGGCATGGACATCGACGACCTAGCTTGCCCATTCTCCGACGAAGCCGACTCTAGAGCCCGGATTTGATTTGGACAGCGGAGACGACCTCGTTGCGGAGCCGTGGAGGTGGAGGACCGGATCTACAAAGGTTGTATTTCCGTATTCCATTAGTTAATTGTTAACTAGTTAGTTTTTCGCCTAGACATCTAGCCGACGATCCGTAGTTTAGGGTTTGTAGGCACCGTAAAATTTGAAATTGGCATGGTCGATGCCTTGTGAGACCTCTCTTGTGTGCCTAGGAACCCTACAGTGGTATCAGAGCCTAGCTAGAGCCTTAGGCGAAGTCCAGACGGAATTTGAAACCGAAACGAACCCGAAACCAACTCCAAAATGTGCTCTCTGTACTTTTTCTAAAAACAGTGATTTTTCAGTATTAAAAATATGTAGAAAAACCAGCAGAGAAATATAAGAATTTCGGCACAAATTTTTTTTGATGAACAGTGAAAATCTGCGCGGATCCGCGGCATAATATTGGATAATGCGGCGGATAAGCGGCAAGAATGTGACGTCATCAACTAATTTTTGCAAAGTAATTCATTTGTTTTTGTGCTGACTTCTCTGGTTATTTTTAATATTTATTCAAGTGTTGAATAATCTGGGATGTTTTGGAGCTTTGATGATTCGATCGGGTTTATCAAATTTTGTCTGTGTGGCTTTCCGGATAAATTTTAGAATATGTTAAAAAGTTCGACCGGATATAAATACCCAACTTTTCCCCTGTCGGGAAATTTCCAAGTGTTGGATTTTTCCGCAGTTTAACGACGTTCTAAGTAGTGCAAGTAACGCGATGGTCCCTCTAGAAGACACAAACCTTAACTCGATTATGTGACCGTCTTGAACTGCCCTTTGAACCTTCGGGTTTGGGGCAGTACGGCGTGCCACATGTGAGGCGTTGGCTTGACCCTTCTACGGCTGGACCGTTGCTACTGATGCATGAACTGAATGTTGTTAGACTTGTTTCATGTGTTGATCTGTATCGGGAAAACTTGGGTGTTCGATTGTTCGATCGAAAAGTTTAACATTTTCTGTTTATCTGGAATGGGATACAATAATTGGAATTCACAAAAGTTATGTGATAACTGAATGAATGTTATAAACATAGCAGTTTAGTCTCACTTGATCGGTTGCCACGGAATTTTGATGTGATCAAAAGTCCGTCGCAATCACGTAGCGTACGCGGATACTCGCCGGGTAAACTTAATAGACAGCCTCACTCCATAGCCCCGACCAAGTGACTGTAGGAGAACCCCGTCGCCGAAAGCATCCGTTCGGGTGCTCGCGGTAGCGGTGTTCCGCCTTGGTGCACTTCGTCGACGGTATCAGGGGTGCTGCCGCCTACTGAAGTTTGCGACGAGCATTCGATCAGACTTTCGGGAATCCTGTTGAATTGCCCGACTTGATATTGAAAAGTGTTTTCGATTTTGAGACTAAAATGCGGGGTTTATAATTGTTAGGCATGCGATGTCTAAGGAATTCATTTGGTCAGGCATGCGATGTCTGAGGTGGTTGCGGATTCCAACTGTTGTAGTTTTACACTTTCTTTTCTGTGACCGTAAGTGTAATATGTGATATCGCCGGTTTCGTTGCTATATGTCAACGACAATTGGGATTGACATATTTACTTACGTTGATGACATGTGATGTTATGTGTTGCTGGATATGTTATATTGGATAGTCGTGTTTGAATAGCCGGGGGTTTTTATGTGAGATGAGTGTTTTTCATTTTCATTCATGTAAAAACTTGTATGTAATATTTTTTTTTTGGGGCGCTTCCAGGTTGCGGGAGTTGTCACCTGTTGTATATTATTTACTTTTCCGCACTAGGATAGACCCAAGGAGGGGAGCACAAGTAACCGGGTTCTGGAGTCCAGTGGGAGACCAACTCGAGGAGTCGAGTCCGGGTCTCCTAACTCTAGAATTGGCAGGGTTGCTTGCCGCTCTCGTAGGGGTCTAGGGGTGTGGGTTTGGCTATTCATCACGACCGTGGAATCCGTGTTTTATACTGGCTCGTATTGAAAACACGGACGTCCTAGTATATCCAATATTTCATATGATTCTTCTGCTGCAATATCTGTGATGTGATCATGTGATGTTCTATGATAGATACAGTATATAGTATATATGATATATTATATAGACGTTACTTATGTTTTACACCCGCGCTAGCCCTGCCCCGCTCTGCCGTTAGTTACCTAACCTAACGGTGCACGAGGGGACATCGAGGCGAATGCGGATGGCATAAGTGTACGTCGTATTTATCTGTGATGATTAGGTACATTAAATGATGGGACTTCATTAATGTGATTAATGAAATAAAAGAAACCTAAGATGTTGTAGAATCGAATTTCAAAATAAAACAGGTAGCTACAGTTCTTGCTTTGCACAGAGGTATATGTGATATATCCTGCACCTTATTCGATAAGGAAAGGACCGAGATCCCTTCACCGGGAGTGACTCCTTTAGCAATAACTGGCAGATGCTACACACTCGGTTTGTCTTTTGATTACTTTTAAGAGTTCTGCTTTGCACAGTGATATATATGATATATCTCGCACCTCATTCGACGAGGAAAGGACCGACGATCCCTTCACCGGGAGTGACTCCTTTAGCAAAACTAGAAAAGCCTAAAAAACACTCCATTTCAAAAATCATTTGATTCTACAACGATATCAAGTTCATTACGCAATAGGTTTTCAGAAAAACCTGACGTAGCCCTCCGTCATTTCAGATACGTACTAGTTAGTATTCGTGCTGCGGTTGTTTGGCCTCCGTCAAGGCGTAGTGTACGGTAGCTAACTAGTGCTTATCTGCTAGCATATGATGCGATTGGATTAGGGTATTCGTACGGCGTTGTTTGGCCTCCGTCAAGGGTCGTGCGGGTGGGTTTAATTCAATCAGGAAATGACGGGTTGAACTTGACTAGCGGACTATGGGTTGTTTGGCTTCCGTCAAGGTCATAGCGAGCTAGGGGCAAAATATTATCGGGAATTTCAAGTGTTGAGATTTGCAATGAGATTGCATACCTTCTATGAGATAGTTGGATCCCGATACCCGCTGCGAGTAAGAGTTACTCCTGGGAGAGTTTTATACATTACAATTAGCCGATCAAGTAGGTGTCTAGAAAGGTGTTAACGGGGTTACGCCTCTGGGAAAACGAGGTTTACATTAATTAGGTTCGTGCGAAAGCACGGGGGACCTCCCTCAAAGTACCGACACTGGCCTGGCTGAAAGATTGGCGAACTTGTAGTGTGTAATTAATCCCGGCTAGTCTTTCCTTTTAGGGTCTGAAGGAAGATTTGATAAAAAGCAGTGGGAGCCATCCTGATTAGATAAAATAATAACCAATCTATTCTTGCAAGAGCGCACGCTGAGTGTTTTCTTCTCTCTCTCTCCAGGTAGCGACCATATCACGCCTTAATCAAGATAATAATACGGATTATTGACCGAACCCGCTTGTTATACTGAGCTGGGGAACGTTGGTCCCGCTCCAACTTATAATTGTTATAAGACAGAGCAGGAAATTGGGGATTACCAGAATTCCCGTGCCGCCCAAACGAAGAGAGTGCATGCTGATGCATCATCTTCGGGTGTGTTCATTACAAAGAACTGTTTTTCAGTATCCTCTACGTCCTGGGTATGTGATACCAGATCAGGATCCCAGATATGTAAACTGTTACATAGGGCTACAGAAAGGTAGAAGAACTGAGAACGGGTGATAAGTTTCATGAGGCAGAAAACGGGGCAAGTGTTGCAGCCAAGTCTGTTGGTCACTGTCACCCTGTATTACCGATACATTGATTCTGAACGAATGTTATTAGATACCGAACCTGATATACAAAATCATATCAGTCTCTTTATCAGTAAAGAAATGATAAAATTTTGTATTGTTGGATAATGTTTTGAACATTTCCTATATCAAAAGTTGATCGGTTCAGGCATGTTATCTAAAAGCATTAATGTTCTAAATCAAACTACAGTTCTTAATATACGGAACACACACAAGAGGAAGAGTTCAGAAATGAACGAATCCTTCTTGAGGTATTGTAGACTAGGTCAGATCAATGCGACCCGACTGGCTAGAGTTACATAAAGATGCATATTTAAATTAGTTTGAACTTACATCTTGTGAAACTCGCCAGTAATGTCACAAAGATAAGATGACCATAGCTCTGTTTATTGGAAACAGAGAAAGAGTTAGTGAACTCTTGGGATGATACATGTTGATATATGTAGGTCCCCTGTCTACACATGCCAAGACCGGTTCTTTGTACTTCATTACATTCTCTGATAATCTCTCAAGATTCAGTCATATGTTCCCGTTGAAACATGAGTCCGAACCTTTTGAGATATTCACAGAATATAAGTTAGAAGTAGAGAACCAAAATACGGGTATAAGTATTATGTCCTTTGATGTGATCAAGGAGGAGAATACTTAAGCACGGAAATCCTGGTCTATTCTAAAGGAGAATGAGATTCTCTCTCAGCATTACTCCTCCGTATACACCATAATACGATGGTATATCGGGGCGGAGCAATCACACCCTATATGATAAGGTGTGCTCTATGATGAGTACTACTGAGTTACCTATTTCCTTTTTGGGAGTTATGCACTTGAGAAGTTGCATACCTATTGAATAGGGTTCGAATCAAATCAGTTGCCTACCACTTCATATTTGATATGATAAGGGAAGAGCCCATCTCTTAAGACAGTTAAGATTTGGGGTTGTCCGGCCTATGTCTGAAAAGCAAAATCCGGACAAGCTCGAGGCAATGTCAGTTATGTACAACTGGAAAGGTTCCAGCTATACAAACTACAGCTGATGATTTGATAGAACCAAAGGATTCAGTAGATTCCAACGAACCTCGGCCTCTCCGCCGATCTAGTAGGGTTCCTCACCCACCTGAGAGATACTTCGGTTTCTCTATGACAGTGGGAGCGAGGATTGCATCATGAGATGATGACCCAACTAGTTTCGAGCTGGCCATCAGGAGTGGGACTCTGTAAGAATGGCTGGATGCTTAGTGATCTGAGATGGAATCCTTATACACCAACAAAGTATGGACTTTGGTTGCTATATCTGAAGGGTTAAATCCTCATCAGGAGCAAGTATATCTTGAGAAGATTACTTGGTGTACATGGAAGTGTTGAGACTTTCAAAGCTAGACTTGTTAAAGGTCTACATCATTGACCAGGTATGGATGATGATGAAACCTTTTCTAAGTAGCTATGCTTAAGTCCATCCAGATCCTACTTGCCACGGCTACATACCATGACTACGATATCTGGCGGTTGGGTGCCATGACTGCTTTTCTAAATGATGTTTTAGAAGAGAGAGTCTATAAGTACACAGCCAGAGGGCCTCGTAGACAGTGGGAGCAGCGGAAACGTGTGCAAGATGTTTTATATGATAAAGCAGGCATCGCGGAGTTGGAACATCTGTTTTGATGAAGCGGTCAAAGAGTTTGACATCATCAAAATGGTAGATGAACCTTGTATAAACAAAATGGTAGTAGGGAGTATGGTGACGATCCTCGTAGAGTACGTGGATGACATACTCTTGATAAGAAAGGAGTTTCCTATGCTACGCTCGGTCAATCTCCGCTTATCACAATGATTCTCCATATAGGATAAAAGTGATACCTCCTAAATCCTGGATTTTGGATCTATGAGATAGATCTAAATGGATGTTAGGATTCTCACTAGTTGTAGTGAGATAGTATCAATTGATCCTAGGGAGAATCACTGGAAGTGTTCCAGGGTGATAAAGACGACTGAATGTCAGTCACAGGCATTGTCTTTTCCCTCAGTAAAGGGACGGTATGTTGGAAGAGTTCCAAGCTAGATACCGTGGCATACTAGACGATAAAGGCAGGATACATCGCTACTTAAGATGCTACCAAAGAGGCTGTTTGGATGTAAAATGGTTCATGAGATGAACTATGTTTCTCCCATTGTGTGACAATGGAGTTGTGGCTTTTGCCAAGGAACGTCCGTCCCATCAGTGATCCAGACATATTCTAAGGCAGTATCACTTGATCATGGAGATGGTTGATCTCCAGGGAGATCGAGGTCAGGAGAGTAGACTCAGAGGACAACACAGCGGATCCACTCACGAAAGGCCTTTTCCCAGAGAGAGACTTTTTATGGGATGGTTGAGTATGAGATACTGCAACCACTGCTACAGATGGCCCTAGTGCAAGTGGGAGATTGTTAGTTATATGTATGCCCTAGAGGCCATTACTGTACATAGGATGTATATTGTAGTGGATGCTGGGACATATATAGGGAGGACTTTCTTGCTCGACATGATAGTATGCTATCTGGTTGAACTTTACCTTAACGTGTATGCTGATTGTCTCTCTGTTACATGTTGGTAAAGCCCTTAGGATCTGTACTTGACTACCTGGACTATGATGCGGATCATACTAGTGGGGACATGGTAGTCCATAAGTACATCCTTCAAAGTCCCTAGTCGTGGGTGTATCGAGACGGGGCATCGATACACCAGAGTAGACTAGCGTATACCTTCTCGACCCATACAGATGGGCGATGGATGATCCCATATCTATTGGTGTTTGACATCGGAGATGATATACGGGTGCTCAGTTGAGACTGGGTACACTGGACGGACTCGCCGAGAACTCCCAGATGGTATTATACCTCACGTCAGATGGCAGTTCTCTGGTGACACTGGTACAGAGTAGTCTGTTGACCCGAGATCGTCATAGAGTCTTGTGTGGTTCCCACTGTGCTTTGATTTCCATCTTACCACGTCCAAGAGGGTGTGCAAAACGGTGGTTTTTGGGTACAGTCCCGAGTCACATGGAGGCAATGAGCGATAGGAGGGGATTCGTCTCTCCCGGTATAGGGGGTTGATGTTGCGCTGTGTTCGATTGGCTATAACAGGAAATCCCTGGCCAGGGTTGCTGAGATTTACTGGTAAGTGTTACCAGTAGTTTCTCGAACAGTTATAGACCTCATATCGACACGACTTATTGAGCTATTGGGGTCTGACGTTTACCACCCCTAGGCGAGATATGCGACATATCAGACGATCAGACCGGACTGTACGGTAGTGTTACTGGTCGGATTCACTGGAGTGTGAGCGGGCTTGCTCGTCGATCTTCAGATCGCTCAATACCCGGGTGGCCGTTACGTTTAGCAGACCGCTTGCGGCTTGTGGGTGTTTGATATGATCATCATCCGCTGCCGGCGTATTGACGAGTCTTTAGAGTCCTACACAGAGGTTTCCTGGCTCAAGCGAAACGAAATAGGAGCGCATATGAGATATGTGCGAGACCGAGAATAATGCGAGTATGTGATACCGTATTCCATTCTCGCGATGAATGTATCGAATGGTTGTATGCGATATAACCTAGTTATCGATTCAAGCGTTGATTCGATAAGCCGATACATTGTATACTAGTCGGTTGTGTGCGACATGACCGGATCATTGAATCAAGTGTTGATTTAATGATTTAATGTATAATTATATATTTGATATATTACTTTGCATTAACTAGTATTGGTTCACTTTAAATGGATTTTCTCATTCGGGTGTGCGCATTACATATGCGATATGATTTTGTGCACTTGCTTGTATCATGTTTGATGATGCATGCTTTTTGGTTAAGTGTAAAGTATTAAACCTTGGTTAATGAAATGGTTAGGGTTTATCATTTAGTTATTCATTTATCTTATTTAGTTATCCATTTATTTTTGATAAATGAATAAAAGAAAGAGAAAAGGATGGTGGCTTCTTTTGTTGTTTAGTTAAAGCTTCATAAAGCTTTGACTTAGTCCACTATTCTTATCTCATCCTTAACCCTAACCATACCACTCAACCATGATTAATTCTCTACACTAAACCATGGTTCTAAGATGATAAGAATGTATTATTCTTTTCATTTTAGAATTATCTTATCATAACTATTTCCTTCTTCTTCTTCATTCTTCAAGTGAAGAAAGCTTGCCCCATCAATGGCAAGTGATGGAAATGAGTGAGAAATCCGATTCTAAAGTCTACCCACTTCCTATTTCTTCATCCTCTACCTCTTGCCAAGTAGTAGAGTGTGTTGACTTCACAAGTTTCATGACTTGGTGAAGTTGTGAGCTTGATCTAGCGATGCCTCGACGTAGATCATCTTCGGCATGGACATCGACGACCTAGCTTGCCCATTCTCCGACGAAGCCGACTCTAGAGCCCGGATTTGATTTGGACAGCGGAGACGACCTCGTTGCGGAGCCGTGGAGGTGGAGGACCGGATCTACAAAGGTTGTATTTCCGTATTCCATTAGTTAATTGTTAACTAGTTAGTTTTTCGCCTAGACATCTAGCCGACGATCCGTAGTTTAGGGTTTGTAGGCACCGTAAAATTTGAAATTGGTATGGTCGATGCCTTGTGAGACCTCTCTTGTGTGCCTAGGAACCCTACACTTACAACTTTCACTAATTATCTGTGTATCCAAAAATGGGTTCACTTTACTATAATCTAGTGTTTTGAATACGCGTGTTACGTTATCAGACACGGTTCGTGATTCTGTGTAGCTGCTGCACTTGGGTTGGTTTTGGAGTGTCGCTACACACGTTAGCTTCTAGACGAACACTTGTGAGTTGGATTGGAATTGGTGCGTCGGTCAAACGTAGTTTGTACGTGATATTGGTCGATTTCTGAGATTTTGCACTTGCTATGTTTGTGTTATTAGGATCGCAGGCGGGGACTTCGAACGCTGCGAAGAAGGGGAAGCAGGTGATTGGGTCTACCTAGCTCGTAATTGTCGGTGAGCAGATTTAACATCTACGGGAAAATGGCCCGTATGGCGTTAAGCGTCAGGGCTAGATATGATATGATATGATATGATATGATATTAGCTGCATTGCTTATATGCACATATAGAGATTTTGCATGGACATCTTTTCATCTTATTACTTGTTGTGCCTGGACTTGTACCCATTGGACAATGCACTATTATTGACAGTTCATGTTGCACGAGCACTAATTGTATGCTACACACACACTGTCGGTAATTGCCATGATACGCACAACACACATACATATGTGATATGGTATTGATTAGTGACATTGAGGCATTGATTCTTATGCGGTTGTGCATATGAAATACAGTTGCATCTATATGCTTATATATAGCCCTAAGTGGTAGGGTATTGTCATTTGACATTGAGACATTGATTCTTATTCCATTGTGCATATGGAATATAGTACACCTATATACCTACATGGTATTGTATCATTATTGACAGGTATATACACATATCTTGCAATAGCTGCATGTACATCATGCATACATACTTACATGTACACCCTGATACCTTGCTATAGCCACATGCTCACATTTATATGATGTTGCTTAGATTTTGGATAATTGGGAACCGCATGATATATTTAATAACTTGATGCATTTAAATAGCGGTTTTTCCTTGATATGCTCATATTACTGTTTTATGTTACATATATTATATTTCATGGATTTACGCATTGAGATATGGATTTCATGTGATTTTTGGATTTGAGAACCGTGGGGGTATTTCAAGAAATTCATGTATTGTTTAAAAACCCGGTTTCTATTGATATGATATTTCAGTGCGTCCACCATGAGTTTTCTCGGTTCTGAGACTTGTGTTAGATACACTATTCGAGGAGCGGTAGGTACATGGGGGACCCGGTATGGTTTCCTGGGGAAAGAGGTTATTTTCTTGGTATAGACGATGAGCCTGGAAGGAGGGCTAGTACCTACCGGTGATAGTATTTGGACTCGGCGGTTATCGTGGGGATACCGACCGGAGTTATGTACGGACATGACATGAGGGCCAATCATGGTGACGGCGCCTAACAGATGAGTTTTTACGTGTTGATACTGGACACTAGTTTTCATGATGTTTCGAGTGTCGATGTTGGACACTCAGGTTCCATGATTTTGATGTGTCGTTGAGGGACACACATATATACATATATATACATAGGCATATGTTTTCATGAGGTTTCGGGTGTCGATGTTGGACACTCAGGTTCCATGAGACTTATAGGATATGATGGCCGATCTGAGGATGCGGTGCCTGAGGATTTTGGGATTTGACGTGTCAGTGAGGGACACTGGGGTTTTTCCATGCTGATGATTTTTGCATGAGGTTTTATTATTTATCCCACACTCAGTATTTATTTGATATGCGTTTGATTCATGTAGATATAGTATCCTGGTGGTGTACCCTGATCATGATAATTGCATATTCATATTGCCATACTTATGCTATCAGATTACATGTGATAAATTACCGCTGTTAGTGCATACTTGCAATTTCAGTATGATGTTATTTGCTATTCACGAGTTGGCAACTCACCCCCGTTGTGCCACAGTGTTTTGCAGGTCTGATCCACAGAGTAGTCACGGCAGGGCGCCTTATTATCTCTACTTTTGCGGATACCGCTACGGTTGGCTATGAGGCCTTTTTTCATAGGTGGGTTGCGGTTATCCGATGATGACGTTGTATATCTTTTTTATCTAGTACTCTCCATCTACCACCTTCATGTTTTGACTTAGAGAAGAGTTGTGAGGATCGATGTTGTATATTCTTATGACTCTGGTTGTCGTGCTCGTGTGGGCCGGCTTTTATTTATGTTGATTATCTCATTTCTTCGCTATGGCGTTGTATATTTGTTGTGGTGGTTGTTTCCTCCTTCGGGCGAGTTTTGCTCCCGTTTGGGGATGCTTTACTTATATCTTATGTTTGTACCCATTTCGGGACTAGTTTTTACAAAGGAGGTGCTGCCTAAATTTTTATGGAAAACAAACTTAAGCTTTAAGTTCTTACTTGAGATTTTATAGTGTTTCTATCCTTTACTTCTTGTAATGGTTTAAATTGCTAGGTTTTCGGCTTATTTAAATTGCGTTTCGCCTGTGGACGTT
Source organism: Agapanthus africanus (assembly GCA_030015575.1). Classification (NCBI taxonomy): domain Eukaryota; kingdom Viridiplantae; phylum Streptophyta; class Magnoliopsida; order Asparagales; family Amaryllidaceae; genus Agapanthus; species Agapanthus africanus. The sequence goes on from JASDDO010000026.1 coordinate 383,065,817, forward strand.
ACGTAGTCTAAGTGTCGGTCATGCACCTAACTTGGGTCGTGACAAAGTTGGTATCAGAGCGCTAGGTTTTACCTTTCGGAGCGTAGCATGACCTTGGTATGATGGAGTAGGTAGCTTAAGCAGAGTAACGTAGCTTGTGTATGTTCCGCGGCATACTTACGACACGGTACTCCGCCTAAGTGACCTTAGGACTTATTGTTTGAAATTCCTTCCGTGATTATATACATCCTTGTTATTCGATTTATGTGTTCTTATCGAATCTTGTTTCCATTCCAGCCTTTATACCGCCGAAGACTACGAGGACGCAGAGAGCGGCCGCGAGAGCCGGGGTCAGAGTTGTCTCGTCCGAGACGAGGAATGACCCGGGCGGTAAGCCCATTATGCAGGGGCAGATTGATCCCCCTTCGACAGACCATATTGCTATGCTAGGGGCCGGTATATAGGATTTGCGCCAGATGGTGGGGTCGTTAGTTGAGGCCATTCGAGCGCAGAGGCAGGAGGTTGTTCCACCTGTTACGGGGACCGTGTGGTGCCTACTGTTCCGACAGTCGTACCTGCAGCTACGGAGGTGATCATCGTATCGTTATCGGAGTTCATGAGGCTGAGGCCTCCGGTTTTCACTGGCACCGATGCAGCTGAGGATCCGCAGTCATTTATCGATCGGATGGCGAGGATATGTCGTTCGCTGAGATGCTCTGACGCGAGATGGGTACAGTTCGCGAGCTTTCGTCTGGAGGGTTTGGCCCAGAAGTGGTGCGAGTCCTTAGAGAAGGGCAGAGTCGCAGGTCTTTCTCCTATGACTTGGGCTGAGTTCGTGACGGTGTTTCTTGCACGTTTTCTTCCGCAGAGCATCAGAGATGCTCGAGGGTGCAGTTTCGAGTTGTTACACCAGACTCAGGGTATGACGGTGGCCGAGTACGATGTGCAGTTTACCGAGCTGTCTGTGTATGCTCCGTATTTGATAGCTACTGAGGAGATGCGGGTCAAGTAGTTTGTTCGAGGCCTGCTTACCCAGTTATTCCTCGCTATCAGCGTACATCATTATGACACGTATGCAGCAGCGGTGGACGCAGCCCTATTGGTTGAGGAGCGTCTTTCTGAGTCGTCGGTTGTTCTGGAACCGATGAGGATTCGTACTGGTATATCAGCCTGGAGACAAATGTTTAGACGCCGCGACATCGTTCGTTCAGGCACGGGGAGTAGCAGAGACGTGGGACAAGGCCATTTGTTCAGCACTTATCCCCAGGAGGGTCAGCAGTCGATGCGTGGGTGCTTTCGGTGTGGCAGTCTATATCACCTCGTTAAGGATTGTACCACGATATGCCAGAGAGAGGCAGCTGTACAACATGTTACCTTACCGCCTTCTCCACCTCAAAGAGCGTTGCCTCTTGCGCCTGTTGTTGCTCCGCGTCAGACTTGTGCTCAAAGAGGTCGTGGTCGTGAAGGGTTTGTTCAGAGAGAACAAGGTGGCAGAGGTAGAGGACAGCCAGTTGCCGGTAGAGGGCAGGCTCGGGTGTTTGCCTTAACTCATCAGGACACGCAGGAGTCCAATGCAGTGGTTTCAGGTACTCTTTATGTAGGTTCTTTTGATTCACATGTTTTGTTTGATCCGGGATCTACGCATTCGTATGTTTCTACACACTACGTGCCAAGGTTGGGCCGAGAGTCGTGTTTACTAGATCAGCCGCTTGTTGTGATTACTCTTGTTGGCGGTTCTTTTGTTGCACTTCATGTGTTTTGGTCGTGTGCCGTTTGGATAGGAGATGGAGATTTGTCTGTCAATTTGATCCTTTTAGATATATTGTACTATGAAGTTCTCCTCGACATGGACTGGTTAGGAGCTTGTTATGCGTTTGTGGACTGCCGTGAGAAGACAGTCAGTTTTAGTTTTCCGGACGAGTCTGTTCGGGTTGTGCAGGGGGTCGTGGTGCCGCCCCTCACAATTTGATTTCAGCCCTTTACGCTAGTCGGCTTTTGAGGAGAGGATGTCGGGGATTCTTGGCGTTCATTTGTGATACTGGAGCCACAGTAGAGTCATTGGACCGGGTTCCTATCGTGCGAGAGTTTCCCAACGTTTTTCCCGATGAGTTACCTAGTTTGCCACCAGAGCGCGATATTGAGTTTTGCATTGATCTGATTCCTGGCACGGGGCCTATTTCTATACCGCCTTATCGATGGCTCCTGCAGAGCTTAGAGAGCTTAAAGATCAATTACAAGAATTGCTTGATAAGGGACTTGTGCGTCCGAGTGTTTCGCCTTGGGGAGCTCATGTGTTGTTCGTCAAGAAGAAGGACGGCAGTTTGATGTTGTGTATTGATTATCGTCAATTGAACCGAGTTACGGTGCGGAATAGGTATCATTTACCTTGCATTTATGATTTGTTTGATCAGCTCCAAGGTGCGAAACATTTTTCTAAGATTAATTTGCGTTCGGGTTATCATCTGTTGCGGGTTCGGAATGATGACCTTCTGAAGACTGCTTTTCGTACACGCTACGGGCATTATGAGTTTTTGGTCATGTCGTTCGGAATCACCAATTCCCCAGCAGCGTTCATGGATCTGATGAACCGGATTTTCAGGACGTTCCTCGACTAGTTTATTAATGTGTTTATTGATGGCATTCTGGTCTACTCTAAGAGTCGTGAGGAGCATGATCAGCACTTGAGAATTGCTTTGTAGATATTGAGAGAGCACCAGTTGTATACTAAATTCTCAAAGTGTGCATTTTGGCTTGATAGTGTTGACTTCCTGGGTCATGTGGTGACGAGAGACGGTATTCTTGTGGACCCGAGGATGATCGAGGCTGTACAGCTTTGGCCCAGACCTGTATCTGTGACAGAGGTCCGCAGCTTTTTGTGCTTAGCTGGTTATTACCGCCGCTTCGTGCAGGATTTCTCGAGCATCGCTACACCGCTGACCGGATTGACCCGGAAGGGGGTTCCTTTTCTTTGGACTGATGCGTGCGAGCAGAGTTTTCAGCAGTTGAAGACTCGGTTGACGACTTCACAGTTCTATCTTTGCCTTCTGGATCAGGTGGCTTTGTTGTTTACTGTGATGCTTCTCGAGTGGGGCTCTGTTGTGTTCTGATGCAGCATGATAGAGTGATTGCTTATGCTTCTAGGCAGCTGAAGAAGCACGAGCAGAATTATTGTAACATTCAGAAAAATAAAATATTATTTTTGGGAATTTTTATAATTTAATAATAAATATTATGAATATTTTAATAATGCGGTACAATTAAATACCCATAAAGTGGAAAATATTTGGAAAATTATAGAAATTACTGAAATGAGGGTGCTTTATGTGTTTTATGCAAATTACAATTTTTATAATTATTTATACACTATTTTAATGTTAATCACGGTTAAATATCGCTAATCTTGTACTAATCTGGTTTTGTGCATGACATGCACCCTTTCATGTTACAAACCTTATCATTTTTCCTTTTGGGTGACCATGGTTTTAAATTAGGGTTTTCATTTGGGTTTAAAATGAAAAGAGAAGAGAAGAAAAGAAAAAGGAAAAGAAAACATTAAACTAAAGAGTATGGGCAAGAGAGAGAGGTGAGGGGTCAACCTTGGACCTTAGCACTTTGTCCCCTTCATTGTTTCATCTTCATCCTCAACTCCTATGGTTATCCGCTACGGTTGGATCAGGGCGCCTTATTATCTCTACTTTTGCGGATACCGCTACGGTTGGCTGTATGGCCTTTTGTCATAGGTGTGTTGCGGTTATCCGATGATGTCGTTGTATATCTTTTGTATCTAGTACTCTCTATCTACCACCTTCATGTTTTGACTTTGAGACGAATTGTGAGGATCGATATTGTATATTCTTATGACTCTGGTTGTCGTTCTCATGTGAGCCGGCCTTTATTTATGTTGATTATCTCATTTCTTCGCTACGGCGTCGTATATCTGTTGTGGTGGTTGTTTCCACCTTTTGGCAAGTTTTGCTCCTGTTTGGGGATGCTTTACTTATATCTTATGTTTATACCCGTTTCGGGGCTAGTTTTTACCAAGGAGGTGCTGCCGAATTTTTTTGAAAAACAAACTTAAGCTTTAAGTTCTTACTTGAGATTTTATAGTGTTTCTATCCTTTACTTCTTGTAATGATTAGATTGCTGGGTTTTTGGCTTACTTAAATTGCGTTTCACCTGTGGACGTTACGTAGTCTAAGTGCTGGTCATGTACCTAACTTGGGTCATGACAGAAAGAATCAAACGGCACAATCTCTACTAACTCCCTCTCTTGATCTTGTATTCTTGTTAACTATGAATCGATGGATAGAGCACGGATTATCAAACATGCACCGGCTAATGTGATGGGGCATAAATCGTCAATTCACATAAGAATTTACAAATCCCAAAATTATAACCCTAATCACCCTCAAGTTTTGTATCATGAGCATGGGATATCAAACATACACCGGCTAAGGAGATGGAGCATATCCCGTCAAATTTCACACCCAAACTTGAGAGCAAAAAGAGTGAATCGATGGTAAGATCAAGGTGAGCGAATGTCGCGACCCGGAATTTAGCTCATGACCGGCATATAAATCACGCAACGTCTAAAGGCGTAACGTAATTCAAGTAAACCGAAGCCCAGAAATCTAAACCTTTTTGCCGAAAATAGTGGAGGTGCAGTTCTGAAATAAAGGTATAATGAAATCAAGTTTTTCTTTAAATGCATAGATAATAATATATGAAAATGCAAGTGGATTTTACTATAGTTGAAAACATTTTTCATCTTTAAAAATTTTGGGCCGCACCTCCCTTGTATATTTTGATCCAAAACCACATACAAGAAATATATATATAGGCATCCCCAAGCGGGAGCTAGCTCTTCTCCAATCGGCGGAAACACAACCATGCAAGTAAGCAATATATATATACGACGCCCAATGGCGAAGATCAAACACAAAAAGAAACAAATAATAAAGCGAGACATCAAAACCTAAAAAGAAGCGAACATACACCTAACGTTCTAAGTCTCGCAACACAAGTCTGACTAGGTCTACCAAAATACAAAGTCTAGGTTCTGATTGATGGAGTTTATCTAGATACAATAAAAATAATAAGTAAAAGAGTGGGCACGATCCAATGTGTCCCACCTACAATAGCAAACACCCTGAATGAAACTTTGTGCCAGCGATACCGCTACTGATCCAAGCGGTCGAACCTGCAAGAAACTGTGGCACAACTGGGGTGAGTTGCCAACTCGTGAGTAGAAAACATCAGCAGGTAGAAATCGAATAAACAGCGACTCCTAGGTCATACTGTATCATAAAGGAAATACTATGATATCTAGCGTGTCCATGTATGCATATGTATCAACAATGTAATCGATGCCAATGACATGTAAAAGCAATCATCTGAATCAAATGCCTGTATGTATGAGGAAAATCAACCAACATGTGTCCATCAACAACACATCAATATCATGGAACCTGAGTTTCCAACACCGACACTCGAAACATCATGAAACCCGTATCCAGCATCGATACGTAAATACTCATATCTCAGGCACCGCATACTCTGATCGGCCCTTAGGCGTCGCATACTCTGATCGGCCCTCATATCCATCTCACGACTCCGGCCGGTATCCTCCGGATAACCACCGGGTCCAAACTATCACCGGTAGGTAGTACTCCCCCTGCCAGGCTCATCGTCTACATCTCGAGCTTTTTGCCCCGGGGTACCATACTGGGTCCACCATATACCCACAGATGTTGCCTCCTCTCTCCTCGAATCGGGTATGCTTATAACTCAGAACTGAGAAAACTCATGGTGGACACGAAATATCATATTAAGAGAAACCGTGTTTTTAAAATAATACACAATTTCTTTTGAAATATAACTACGGTTCTCAAATCCAGAGATCTCATAAAAACAACACCTCAATGCAGGTAACCATAAAATACGATATACGTAAACATAGAAAAGTTATATGAGCATATCAAGTATATCATGCAAGCATGTCAAGTGATGGTACCGAACAATGAATGTACCTTACGGTTATGAATAATATCATGATATGGCAATTCTACTGTGCAAGTGGCATGGCAATTACCGATGATGAATGTGTGTGGGCTGACAGATCGGTTAAGTGTAATATGCACATCATCGGTAATTGTGCAGGTGTACTAGAAGATGATATCATATAATAATAAATACTGGGAACATCACACTTATGTTACGAGGGATAAACCAATATAAACATGAACGATAAAAGGGTATACAACTACATGTGAACCATACGGTCAGTTTAAAAGATACGAATCGTAGTTTTGAAAGTGGGGGCTACGGTGTTTTGAGGAAAAAACACCATTTGAAATTCCGTAGCGTCCTTTGAGATTTCCATTTTACATGATGCATACGATTCTTCAGTTTTGGAAATAAGTAAGGTTCAGGTGGCATCTTTACGTCGGCGATCCCGCCTCATAGCATCCGATATGGTAATATCCTCGATCATCAACCTCAAATCACGAGCACGGATCAATCATCCGGTATATCTCATCACGTATGGTAATCTATCGTACTGTGACATCAAACAAAATAGGGATTCTATCGTCCTATTCATCAATAAGGGTAATGATCTATGGTCTTGTACGTTGATTAGTCGAAAATAGTGCATTGTCAACACGTTAATTTCCCTACTCTTATCATTCATATATAGGTGTTTATTGGTATTATAATACAGATTATGAATTCATCTGGAAAAAACCAAATATCCTGTGTTAAAGCTATAATCGACATTCTAAAGGAAAATTAAGTGTTTATTACTACATGCATGATCTATATCAACACTTGTCTCGAGATTGTGTGCGGGAAATTCTCCAGGTAAAAGAGTCGGAACTGCTAAAAGTGTTGATAAAATGCATCAAGTCCTAGACTTGTGATCAGGCAGTAAACAAGAAAGTATAAAAATATTCCAGACATCAGGAAAGTGCCATAAAGCCAACAGAAACAACACTGGAAATTCCATGCAGAGATCACCTCAGACGGCCACGGATCCGCGGCCGAGTCAGGCTGATCCGCCGCGGATCCGCGGCCGAGTCGACTCATCGGCGGTTGGAACTTTTTGCAGTGGTCTTCTTTTAACGGCCAAACTTCCTCAAGACGCTTCAAAGTCCCCAGAAATCTCCAGAAACTTCCCTCTAACAGCCAAGCTTCTCATTCAAGCAAGCTAACTACCTTCATCTAGAAGCTTCTCTCTAACTACCTAGCTTCCAAGGGAAGACTAACCAAGCTTCTAGGGGAAGCTAAAGGAAAGCACTATAAAAAGGCACCTAAGGCTCCATGAAGAGGTTGTTCATCATTTTGAGGGTAAAAATTCTAGAAAGATCCAAATCATTTCTAAATCAAATTGAGTGACACAATTTGATCCAAATCAAGATCCATCGAGTACCGAGCCAAAGCAAGCCTTCAACGAGTCTTTTGAAGTAACGCCGATCTTCATCCGAGCAAGAGGTCCATGACGATCCGCGTCTTAAGAAGACGATACGAAGCTAGTTCGACGATTTAGTTCCTCCTCAAATCTTGTAATCTTTGAGTGTATTGTAACGAAACGTCGATCAATAAATGGTGAAAATTCTTGATCTTGCCTTTCTTTACATTTGAGCATTATGAAGAGTTATCGATTCTCGATTGTTTTCTTTTTCATGATGTTTGAGTGAAAACTCCGCTTGTGGAGCAATCGAGAAAATAGGTAGATGATGATGATTAAATTCTTGAATGATTTTTAAGCCTTATGAGTTTTGTAAACTTTAGGAAATTGAAACAACGATGACCTAGTTTTGAGCGAGATGCTTTCTTGAATGTTTTCGTTCCAAATTAGAGATCAACGATCGATGATTGAATTTCCTAGAGGCTTGAATTTGAATGCTAATCAACGAATGGACAAGGGATGATGATGAAGAAACCCTAGTTTTTTCAATAGATCCCTAAACCTCGTTGATTGTCATCGATCTAGCAACAAATCTTCAATAGATAAGAATTAGTAATAATAAGTATTCATCATCACTATCAGTTGGATCGATTCCTACAAGCCTCTTTACAAATCTTGATAATTCATTCGATTTGGACATCTTCTTGATCTTTAGTATTTCTTGATTTTAGACCTATTTCTTGATTATTCTTGAAATTAAATTTCACAATTATTGAATCATTTTCTTTTATCTTTTAATTTTCAACTCAACTAAAACGACTACGAACGAATCACACTTTCCCAGTGGACGATCCGCATTCACCGACGAACTTACAATAAACACCGTCAATTGATTGCGGTAAAAATTTCTTTGGTTGTGAAACATTTTAAATACTACATCGAAACGATTTCAATCAAATGGCGCCGTTGCAGGGGATAGTGTGCTAATTTGTTCATTTTTGTAATTTGAGTTGGAAAATTTATTATTCCATCAGTTTCGTAGATCAAAATTCGCAACAAGCGCTTAACAATTTGTTTTGATTTGCTGCAAGGAAATCTGGAATCGCTAGAGCGAGAGAAAAATTTTCAGGACATCTTAGATAGTTCAGTGAGTGTACAGGAGTATCTGCATTAATTTTTGTGCAGGGATCTAATCACGAGACCGCGGAACTGTGGCCATAGATAGCTTCTTGCGGCGGATCCGCGGCGGGAAAGCTGCTTCAGTGCACCAAAATTCTCTGGTATATTCTGTACATTCTTATCTCCTCCGTGCTCTGTCCAATAACCAATTTTCTGCAGGTTTCTTTGCAAAAATTCGCAGCGCCGCAAAAAGAAAAATTGTTGCGTGTTTGATCTTGGTTGTTTGCATTTTTAACAAGAAAATTAAGGGGTAAAGACCAATTTCAAATTAGGTGGGGATTTCATTACCCTTCCTAAGCCCCAAAAATCACAAACTTGCATCCGCATCACCTTCATTAACTAAAAAAAATCTAGACAAGGCTTTAAGGACCGTCGCGCTCATTTAGGACAGAAGGAGGTCGTGGGTAATCTATTGCTTATCCGCGTTTCTTTTGTGGTGTCTAAGGCAAGTGTGTCTAAGGAAAGTAGTTACTTAATTAGGCCCATTACTTACGTAGTGGAGAACCTTCCACTTACCTGGCACTTACCTGGCCACAGAAGGGGCAAAGAGATAGTAGAGGATCTATCTTGCGACTTGTCTTCTGGAAGTCTAGGAGCGGTCTAGAGCCTTGACCTAGGTGACCAGTAGAATTAGGGTTGCTTGTGCATTGTTTGTGTGAATTTTTCAAAAATCCGTATTTTTCAAAACAAACACCAACTCATCTTTTCCTTAATTATCACGACGCTGCCACTTGTGCTATACCATTTAGTGCATGCTCGGCTGGACACGGGATTCTAGCGGCCGTCTTGTCCGCGTTCCTCATATCGACTCCGAAGTCGGTAATTCTACGTCTACTTTTTCTACACCCCCTACCACACCCATTTGGATGGACGATTCTCCATCGAACTTCTTTAACACCACTCTGCCACCGTCCGCAGGTGCGCAGAATCCACCCCTCATCTCTCTCTAAGAGAGATGTTACCCTATGCGAGGTCCATTTTCGACCTTTCTTACCATTCCACAAGCCAATGGGGACAATTTTGAAATCAAACCTCAATACATCAATCTTCTACCAAAATATGACGGTCACGAGTCTGAAGACGCATGCGCTATGATGGGTACTTCTACGTCAATCTTATTACCAAATTTGAAAATGTATGCGCTATGATGGGTACTTCACAGCTTTCTGTGGATGCTATGAGATTACGTCTTCTCCCATTTACCTTGTGCGATATAGCCGAGAAGTGGCTTTATAACATAGCCGCACATTCTATTTCAAATTGGAGAGAATTCATAACAGCATTCCTTAAGAAATTCTACCCTAATCATAAGACAGCTTGAGTCCGTAGCGAAATAAATCAATTTACCCAGCTTCCAAATGAACCATTCTCGAAGTGTTTTGAACGCTTCAAGGATCTGTTAGTTCAATGTCCACATCACGGAATTCCTAGATGGGATCTGTGCAGAATCATATATGAGGGCATTAATCCTACAACAAAACAGACCCTTGAATCCATGTGTCAAGGCACCTTCATGACTAAAGATGATGGTGAAGCCTGGAGATTTTTGGAAGATTTCGCTGAAAAATCTTTACAGTGGGAGAATGTAAGTAAACCATCGTCTAGGGGTGGTAATCACCAATCTGATGTTTCCATAGGAATTAGAGCTGAAATGGCAGCAATGCAAAAGAAACTCGAAGTTATGGAACATAAATTTTTAGCAGCCTCCCTAAGTCAGATGTCACTGTTAGTTATATGTATGCCCTAGAGGCCATTACTGTACATAGGATGTATATTGTAGTGGATGCTGGGACATATATAGGGAGGACTTTCTTGCTCGACATGATAGTACGCTATCTGGTTACACTTTACCTTAACGTGTATGCTGATTGTCTCTCTGTTACATGTTGGTAAAGCCCTTGGGATCTGTACTTGACTACCTGGACTATGATGCGGATCATACTAGTGGGGACATGGTAGTCCATAAGTACATCCTTCAAAGTCCCTAGTCGTGGGTGTATCGAGACGGGGCATCGATATACCAGAGTAGACTAGCGTGTACCTTCTCGACCCATACAGATGGGCGATGGATGATCCCATATCCATCGGTGTTTGACATCAGAGGAGATATACGGGTGCTCAGTAGAGACTGGGTACACTGGACGGACTCGCCGAGAACTCCCAGATGGTATTATACCTCACGTCAGATGGCAGTTCTCTGGTGACACTGGTACAGAGTAGTCTGTTGACCCGAAATCGTCATAGAGTCTTGTGTGGTTCCCACTGTGCTTTGATTTCCATCTTACCACGTCCAAGAGGGCGTGCAAAACGGTGGTTTTTGGGTACAGTCCCGAGTCACATGGAGGCAATGAGCGATAGGAGGGGATTCGTCTCTCCCGGTATATGGGGGTTGATGTTGCGCTGTGTTCGATTGGCTATAACAGGAAATCCCTGGCCAGGGTTGCTGAGATTTACTGGTAAGTGTTACCAGTAGTTTCTCGAACAGTTATAGACCTCATATCGACACGACTTATCGAGCTATTGGGGTCTGACGTTTACCACCCCTAGGCGAGATATGCGACATATCAGACGATCAGACCGGACTGTACGGTAGTGTTACTGGTCGGATTCACTGGAGTGTGAGCGGGCTTGCTCGTCGATCTTCAGATCGCTCAATACCCGGGTGGCCGTTACGTTTAGCAGACCGCTTGCGGCTTGTGGATGTTTGAAATGATCATCATCTGCTGCCGGCGTATTGACGAGTCTTTAGAGTCCTACACAGAGGTTTCCTGGCTCAAGCGAAACGAAATAGGAGCGCATATGAGATATGTGCGGGACTGAGAATAATGCGTGTATGTGATACCGTATTCTATTCTCGCGATAAATATATCGAATGGTTGTATGCGATATAACCTAGTTATCGATTCAAGCGTTGATTCGATAAGCCGATATATTGTATACTAGTCGGTTGTGTGCGACATAACCGGGTCATTGAATCAAGTGTTGATTTAATGATTTAATGCATATTTATATATTTGATATATTACTTTGCATCAACTGGTATCGGTTTACTTAAGATGGATTTTCTCACTCGGATGTGCGCATTGTATATGCGATATACTTTTGTGCACTTGTATTGTATCATGTTTGATGATACATGTCATGCTAGGGTTCAAGTGTAAAGATTAAACCTTGGTTAATGAAATGGTTAGGGTTTATAATTTGTTATTCATTTATCTATTTATTTATCCTTTTTATTTTTGATAAATGAATAAATGAAAATGAGAAAAGAATGGTGGCTTCTTTTGTTCTTTAGTTGAAGCTTCATGAAGCTTTGTTAAAGTCAACCATCCTTATCTCATCCTTAACCCTAACCATTCCCACTAACCATGATTCATTCTCTACACTTAACTCTAGTTAGAATTATGATAAGAATTCATTTTCTTTTCATTTTCTAATAACTTATCATATCATTTTCCTTCTTCTTCTTCCTTGCTTCAAGTGAAGAAGCTTGAGGTCATCAATGGTGGATTGATGTTTTGAGTGAGAAATCCAATTCTAAAGTTAACCCACTTCCTATTTCTTCATCCTCTACCTCTTGCCAAGTAGTAGAGTGTGTTTCCTTCACAAGTTTCATGACTTGTTGAAGGTGGAGCTTGATTCATCGATGCTTCGACGTAGATCATCTTCGGCATGGACATCGACGACCTAGCTTGCCCATTCTCCGACGAAGCCGACTCTAGAGCCCGGATTTGATTTGGACAGCGGAGACGACCTCGTTGCGGAGCCGTGGAGGTGGAGGACCGGATCTACAAAGGTTGTATTTCCGTATTCTCATTAGTTAACTGTTAACTAGTTCTTGTTCGCCTAGACTTCTAGTATACGATCCGTTGTTTAGGGTTTGTAGGCACCATAATTTTTGAAATTGCCATGGTTGATGGCTTTGGAGACCTCACTAGTGTGCCTAGGAACCCTGCAGTGGTATCAGAGCCTAGCTAGAGCCTTAGGCGAAGTCCAGACGGAATTTGAAGTCCGAACGACACAAAACCGAAACCCAAAACAAGCTCTCTGTACAATTTTTAAAATCTGGGATTTTTCAACATTAAAAATATTCATAATAATCAGCAGGCAATTCTAAGAAAGACTGTAAAATTCGGCTGCCTAATTCCAACAGTTCGCCGCGCTTCCGCGGCACGAGCTTGGCTTGTGCGGCGCAAGCGCGGCCATTTTGTCGTTTCTGGCATCCTAATTTCTACAGTAATTCATATAGTGCTGTGCTGGTATTCCTGGGTATTTTTAATATATTTTCAAGAGTTGAATTTTTCTGAGTTGATTTGGGGATTCGGTATTTCGATCGGGGTATCAAATTTTGTCTGTGTGGCTTTCCGGATAAATTTTAGGATATGTTAAAAAGTTCGACCGGATATAAATACCCAATTTTTCCCCTGTCGGGAAATTTCCAAGTGTTGGATTTTTCCGTAAGTTTAACGACGTTCTAAGTAGTGCAAGTAACGCGATGGTCCCTCTAGAAGACACAAACCTTAACTCGATTATGTGACCGTCTTGAACTGCCCTTTGAACCTTCGGGTTTGGGGCAGTACGGCGTGCCACATGTGAGGCGTTGGCTTGACCCTTCTACGGCTGGATCGTTGGTACTGAGGCACGAATGGAATGTTGTTAGACTTGTTTCATGTGTTGATCTGTTTCGGGAAAACTTGGGTGTTCGATTGTTCGATCGGAAAGTTTAACATTTTCTGTTTATCTGGAATGGGATACAATAATTGGAATTCACAAGTAGTTATGTGATAACTAAATGAATGATATAAACATAGCAGTTTAGTCCCACTTGATCGGTTGCCACGGAATTTTGATGTGATCAAAAGTCCGTCGCAATCACGTAGCGTACGCGGATACTCGCCGGATAAACTTAATAGACAGCTTCACTCCATAGCCCCGACCAAGTGACTGTAGGAGAACCCCGTCGCCGAAAGCATCCGTTCGGGTGCTCCCGGTAACGGTGTTCCGCCTTGGTGCACTTCGTCGACGGTATCGGGGGTGCGACTGTCTACTGAAGTTTGCGACGAGCATTCGATCAGGATGTCGGGAATCTTGTTGAATTACCCGACTAGATATTGAAAAGAGTTTTCGATTTTGAGACTAAAATGCGGGGTTTATAATTGTTAGGCATGCGATGTCTAAGTAATTCATTTGGTCAGGCATGCGATGTCTGAGGTGGTTGCGGATTCCAACTGTTGTAGTTTTACACTTTCTTTTCTGTGACCGTAAGTGTAATATGTGATATCGCCGGTTTCGTTGCTATATGTCAACGACAATTGGGATGCGCATATTTACTTACGTTGATGACATGTGATGTTATGTGTTGCTGGATATGTTATATTGGATCGTCGTGTTTGAATAGCCGGGGGTTTTTATGTGAGATGAGTGTTTTTCATTTTCATTCATGTAAAAACTTGTATGTAATATTCTTTTATTGGGGCGCTTCCAGGTTGCGGGAGTTGTCACCTGTTGTATATTATTTACTTTTCCGCACTAGGATAGACCCAAGGAGGAGGGCACAAGTAACCGGGTTCTGGAGTCCAGTGGGAGACCAACTCGAGGAGTCGGGTCCGGGTCTCCTAACTCTAGAATTGGTAGGGTTGCTTGCCGCTCTCGTAGGGGTCTAGGGGTGTGGGTTTGGCTATTCATCACGACCGTGGAATCCGTGTTTTATACTGGCTCGTATTGAAAACACGGACGTCCTAGTATATCCAATATTTCATATGATTCTTCTGCTGCGATATCTGTGATGTGATCATGTGATGTTCTTTGATAGATACAGTATATAGTATATATGATATATTATATAGGCGTTACTTATGTTTTACACCCGCGCTAGCCCTGCCCTGCTCTGCCGTTAGTTACCTAACCTAACGGTGCACGAGGGGACATCGAGGCGAATGCGGATGGCATAAGTGTACGTCGTATTTATCTGTGATGTTTAGGTACTTAAATGATGGGACTTCATTAATGAGATTAATGAAATAAAAGAAACCTAAGATGTTGTAGAATCGAATTTCAAAATAAAACAGGTAGCTACAGTTCTTGCTTTGCACAGCGGTATATGTGATATATCCTGCACCTTATTCGATTTGGAAAGGACCGAGATCCCTTCACCGGGAGTGACTCCTTTAGCAATAACTGGCTGATGCTACAACCTTCGGTTTGTCTTTTGATTGCTTTTAAGTGTTTTTGCTTTGCACAGTGATATATATGATATATCCCGCACCTCATTCGACGAGGAAAGGACCGACGATCCCTTCACCGGGAGTGACTCCTTTAGCAAAACTAGAAAAGCCTCAAAAGCACTCCATTTCAAAATTCATTCGATCCTACAACGATATCAAGTTCATTACGCAATAGGTTTTCAGAAAAACCTGTCGTAGCCCTCCGTCATTTCAGATAAGTAGTAGTTAGTATTCGTGCTGCGTTTGTTGGCCTTTGTCAAGGTGCAGTGTGCGGTAGCTAACTGGTGCTTATCTGCTTATGCATATGATGCAGATTGAGTTAGGGTAGTCGTGCGACCTTGTTGGCCTTTGTCAAGGGCCGTGCGGGTGGGTTTATTTCGATCAAGAAATGACGGGTTGAACTTGACTAGCATCCTATGGTTTGTTGGCCTTTGTCAAGGTCATAGGAGGTTAGGGGCAAAATATTATCGGGAATTTCAAGTGTTGAAATTTGCAATGAGATTGCATACCTTCTATGAGATAGTTGGATCCCGATACCCGCTGCGAGTAAGTGTTACTCCTGGGAGAGTTTTATACATTACAATTAGCCGATCAAGTAGGTGTCTAGAAAGGTGTCAACGGGGTTACGCCTCTGGGAAAACGAGGTTTACATTAATTAGGTTCGTGCGAAAGCACGGGGGACCTCCCTCAAAGTACCGACACTGGCCTGGCTGAAAGATTGGCGAACTTGTAGTGTGTAATTAATCCCGGCTAATCTTTCCTTTTAGGGTTTGAAGGAAGATTTGATAAAAAGCAGTGGGAGCCATCCTGATTAGATAAAATAATAACCAATCTATTCTTGACAGAGCGCACGCTGAGTGTTTTCTTCTCTCTCTCTCCAGGTAGCGACCATATCACGCCTTAATCAAGATAATAATACGGATTATTGACCGAACCCGCTTGTTATACTGAGCTGGGGAACGTTGGTCCCGCTCCAACTTATAATTGTTATAAGACAGAGCAGGAAATTGGGGAATACCAGATTTCCCATGCCGCCCAAACGAAGAGAGTGCATGCTGATGCATCATCTTCGGGTGTGTTCATTATAAAGAACTGTTTCTCTGTATCCTTTACGTCCTGGGTATATGATACCGGATCAGGATCCCAGATATGTAATCTGTTACATAGGGCTACAGAAAGGTAGAGAACTGAGAACGGGTGATAAGTTTCATGAGGCAGAAAACGGGGCAAATGTTGCAGCCAAGTCTGTTGGTCACTGTCACCCTGTATTACCGATACATTGATTCTGAACGAATGTTGTTAGATACCGAACCTGATATACAAAATCATATCAGTCTCTTTATTAGTAAAGAAAGGATATAATTTTGTATTGTTGGATAATGTTTTGAACATTTCCTATATCAAAAGTTGATCGGATCAGGCACGTTATCTAAAAGCATTGATGTTCTAAATCAAACTACAGTTCTTGGTATATGGAACACACACAAGAGGAAGAGTTCAGAAATGAACGAATTCTTCTTGAGGCATTGTAGACTAGGTCAGATCAATGTGACCCGACTAGCTAGAGTTACATAAAGATGCATATTTAAATCAGTTTGAATTTACATCTTGTGAAACTCGCCAGTCATGTCACAAAGATAAGATGACCATAGCTCCGTTTATTGGAAACAGAGAAAGAGTTAATGAACTCTTGGGACTGATACATGATGATGTATGTAAGGTCTCCTGTCTACACATGCCATGACCGGTTCTTTATACTTCATTACGTTCTCTGATAATCTCTCAAGATTCAGACATACGTTCCTGTTGAAACATAAGTCCGAACCTTTTGAGATATTCACAGAATATAAGTTAGAAGTAGAGAACCAGAACACGGGTATAAGTATTATATCCTATGATGAGATCAAGGAGGAGAATACTTGAGCACGGAAATACTGGACTATTCTAAAGGAGAATGAGATTCTCTCTCAGCATTACTCCTCCGAATACACCATAGCACGATGGTATATCGGGGCGGAGCAGTCACACCCTATATGATAAGGTGTGCTCTATGATGAGTACTACAGAGTTACCTATTTCCTTTTGGGAGTTATGCGCTTGAGAAGCTGCATACCTATTGAATAGGGTTCGAATCAAATCAGTTGCCTACCACTTCATATATGATATGGAAAGGGAAGAGCCCATATCTTAAGTTGGTTAAGATTTGGGGTTGTCCAGCCTATGTCTGAAAAGCAAAATCTGGACAAGTTCGAGGCAAGGTCTGTAATGTAGAACTGGAAATGTTCCAGCTATACGAACTACAGCAGATGATTTGATAGAACCAAAGGATTCAGTAGATACCAACGAACCTCAGCCTCTCCGCCGATCTAGTAGGGTTCCTCACCCACCTGAGAGATACTTCGGTTTCTCTATGACAGTGGGAGCGAGGAATGCATCATGAGATGATGACCCAATTAGTTTCGAGCTGGCCATCGAGAGTAAGACTCTGTAAGAATGGCTGGATGTTTAGTGATCTGAGATGGAATCCTTATACACCAACAAAGTATGGACTTTGGTTGCAATATCTGAAGGGTTAAATCCCCATCAGGAGCAAGTATATCTTGAGAAGATTACTTGGTGTAGATGGAAAAGTTGAGACTTTCAAAGCTAGACTTGTTAAAGCTTTTCGTCATCGACCAGGCGTGGATAATGATGAAACCTTTTCAAGTAGCTATGCTTAAGTCCATCCAGATCCTACTTGCCACGGCTACATACCATGACTGCGATATCTGGTGGTTGGGTGTCTTGACTGCTTTTCTAAATGATGATTTAGAATAGAGCGTCTATAAGTACACAGCCAGAGGGCTTCGTAGAAAGTGGGAGCAGCGGAAACGTGTGCAAGATGCTTTATAGGATAAAACAGGCATCGCGGAGTTGGAACATCTGTTTTGATGGATTAGTCAAAGAAGTTGACATCATCAAAATGGTAGATGAACCTTGTATAAACAAGAAGGTAGTAGGGAGTATGGTGACGATCCTCATAGAGTACGTGGATGACATACTCTTGATAGGGAAGGAGTTTCCTATGCTACGCTCGATCAATCTCCGCTTATCACAATGATTCTCCATAGAGGATCAAAGTGATACCTCCTAAATCCTGGATTTTGGATCTATGAGATAGATTTAATTGGATGTTAGGATTCTCACTAGTTGTAGTGAGACGGTATCAACCGATCCTGGGGAGAATCACTGGAAGGGTTCCAGGGTGATAAGGACGACTGAATGTCAGTCGCAGGCATTGTCTTTACCCTCGGTAAAGGGACGGTATGTTGGAAGAGTTCCAAGCTAGATACCGTGACATACTAGACGATAAAGGCTGGATACATCGCTACTTATGATGCTACCCTAGAAGCTGTTTGGGTGTATATTGGTTCATGAGATGAACTATGTTCCTACCATTGTGAGACAATGGAGTTGTGGCTTATGCCAAGGAACGCCGGTCCCATCAGTGATCCAGACATATTCTAAGGCAGTATCACCTGATCATGGAGATGGTTGATCTCCAGGGTGATCGAGGTTAGGAGAGTAGACTCAGAGGACAACACAGCGGATCCACTCACAAAGGCCTGTTCCCAGAGAGAGACTTTTATGGGATGGTTGAGTATGAGATACTGCAACCACTGCTACAGATGGCCCTAGTGCAAGTGGGAGATTGTTAGTTATATGTATGCCCTAGAGGCCATTACTGTACATAGGATGTATATTGTAGTGGATGCTGGGACATATATAGGGAGGACTTTCTTGCTCGACATGATAGTACGCTATCTGGTTACACTTTACCTTAACGTGTATGCTGATTGTCTCTCTGTTACATGTTGGTAAAGCCCTTGGGATCTGTACTTGACTACCTGGATTATGATGCGGATCATACTAGTGGGGACATGGTAGTCCATAAGTACATCCTTCAAAGTCCCTAGTCGTGGGTGTATCGAGACGGGGCATCGATATACCAGAGTAGACTAGCGTGTACCTTCTCGACCCATACAGATGGGCGATGGATGATCCCATATCCATCGGTGTTTGACATCAGAGGAGATATACGGGTGCTCAGTAGAGACTGGGTACACTGGACGGACTCGCCGAGAACTCCCAGATGGTATTATACCTCACGTCAGATGGCAGTTCTCTGGTGACACTGGTACAGAGTAGTCTGTTGACCCGAAATCGTCATAGAGTCTTGTGTGGTTCCCACTGTGCTTTGATTTCCATCTTACCACGTCCAAGAGGGCGTGCAAAACGGTGGTTTTTGGGTACAGTCCCGAGTCACATGGAGGCAATGAGCGATAGGAGGGGATTCGTCTCTCCCGGTATATGGGGGTTAATGTTGCGCTGTGTTCGATTGGCTATAACAGGAAATCCCTGGCCAGGGTTGCTGAGATTTACTGGTAAGTGTTACCAGTAGTTTCTCGAACAGTTATAGACCTCATATCGACACGACTTATCGAGCTATTGGGGTCTGACGTTTACCACCCCTAGGCGAGATATGCGACATATCAGACGATCAGACCGGACTGTACGGTAGTGTTACTGGTCGGATTCACTGGAGTGTGAGCGCGCTTGCTCGTCGATCTTCAGATCGCTCAATACCCGGGTGGCCGTTACGTTTAGCAGACCGCTTGCGGCTTGTGGATGTTTGAAATGATCATCATCTGCTGCCGGCGTATTGACGAGTCTTTAGAGTCCTACACAGAGGTTTCCTGGCTCAAGCGAAACGAAATAGGAGCGCATATGAGATATGTGCGGGACTGAGAATAATGCGTGTATGTGATACCGTATTCTATTCTCGCGATAAATATATCGAATGGTTGTATGCGATATAACCTAGTTATCGATTCAAGCGTTGATTCGATAAGCCGATATATTGTATACTAGTCGGTTGTGTGCGACATAACCGGGTCATTGAATCAAGTGTTGATTTAATGATTTAATGCATATTTATATATTTGATATATTACTTTGCATCAACTGGTATCGGTTTACTTAAGATGGATTTTCTCACTCGGATGTGCGCATTGTATATGCGATATACTTTTGTGCACTTGTATTGTATCATGTTTGATGATACATGTCATGCTAGGGTTCAAGTGTAAAGATTAAACCTTGGTTAATGAAATGGTTAGGGTTTATAATTTGTTATTCATTTATCTATTTATTTATCCTTTTTATTTTTGATAAATGAATAAATGAAAATGAGAAAAGAATGGTGGCTTCTTTTGTTCTTTAGTTGAAGCTTCATGAAGCTTTGTTAAAGTCAACCATCCTTATCTCATCCTTAACCCTAACCATTCCCACTAACCATGATTCATTCTCTACACTTAACTCTAGTTAGAATTATGATAAGAATTCATTTTCTTTTCATTTTCTAATAACTTATCATATCATTTTCCTTCTTCTTCTTCCTTGCTTCAAGTGAAGAAGCTTGAGGTCATCAATGGTGGATTGATGTTTTGAGTGAGAAATCCAATTCTAAAGTTAACCCACTTCCTATTTCTTCATCCTCTACCTCTTGCCAAGTAGTAGAGTGTGTTTCCTTCACAAGTTTCATGACTTGTTGAAGGTGGAGCTTGATTCATCGATGCTTCGACGTAGATCATCTTCGGCATGGACATCGACGACCTAGCTTGCCCATTCTCCGACGAAGCCGACTCTAGAGCCCGGATTTGATTTGGACAGCGGAGACGACCTCGTTGCGGAGCCGTGGAGGTGGAGGACCGGATCTACAAAGGTTGTATTTCCGTATTCTCATTAGTTAACTGTTAACTAGTTCTTGTTCGCCTAGACTTCTAGTATACGATCCGTTGTTTAGGGTTTGTAGGCACCATAATTTTTGAAATTGCCATGGTTGATGGCTTTGGAGACCTCACTAGTGTGTCTAGGAACCCTGCAGTCACTCTCCAAAACTGTCTG
Source organism: Agapanthus africanus (assembly GCA_030015575.1). NCBI lineage: Eukaryota > Viridiplantae > Streptophyta > Magnoliopsida > Asparagales > Amaryllidaceae > Agapanthus > Agapanthus africanus. Next base: position 383,086,553 of record JASDDO010000026.1, read on the forward strand.
TGGATGCTGTTCTGATCCATCACATCTTACGGAAGAATGTCCTTTGAATTATCCGTTTCAAGGTCAAGAGCATACCAATGCTGCTTTCCAACAAAGACCTAGAAACGATCCGTATTCTTCCACGTATAATCAGGGTTGGAGGAATCACCCTAACTTTTCTTGGAACCAATCACAAAGTCAAAACACGGTTCCAAACCAAAACAATTTCCAAAGGGTTCCTCCACTACAACAGCAGCCATTACAACAGAGTCAGCACCCCTACCAAACACAAACTTTTCAAAATCCGGCCACAAATTCTGTACCTGGGAATAATTCTTTCCAAACGGTCGGTTCAGATAACTCCTCTTCACTCGAACAAACCATGAATTTGCTTCTGACAAATTTGTTAGTTATATGTATGCCCTAGAGGCCATTACTGTACATAAGATGTATATTGTAGTGGATGCTGGAACATATATAGGTAGGAATTTCTTGCTCGACATGATAGTACGCTATCTGGTTGCTCTTTATCTTAACATGTATACTTATTGTCTCTCTATTACATGTTGATAAAGCCCTTAGGATGTGTACCCGACTTCCAGGACTATGATGTAGATCATACTAGTGGGGCCTGGGTAGTCAATGAGTACATCCTTCAATGTTCCTAGTCGTGGGAATATCGAGACGGGGCATCGATATTCCAGAGTAGACTAGCGTATATCTTCTCGACCCATGTGATGGGCGATTGATGATCCCATATCAATTGGTGTTTGACATCAGAGACGGTATGCGGGTGCTCAGTGGAGACTGGGTACACTGAACGGACTCGCCGAGAACTCCCGGATGGTATTATACCTCACGTCAGATGGCAGTTCTCTGGTGGCACTGGTACAGCTTAGTCTGTTGACCCGAGATCGTCATAGAGTCTTGTGTGTCTCCCACCGTGCTTTGATTTCCACCCTACCACGGCTCTACTGAGTCGTGCAAACAGGTGGTTTTTGGGTACAGTCCCGATTCACATGGATGCAATGAGCGATAGGAGGGGATTCGTCTCTCCCGGTATTGGGGATTGATGTTGCGCTATGCTCGACTGGCCAAAACTGGAAATCCCTGGCCAGGGTTGCAGTGATTTACTGGTAAGTGTTATCAGTAGTTTCATGCTTGTTATGGACCTTACATCGGCATGACTTATCAAGCTGCTGGGGTCTGACGTTTACCATCCCTAGGCGAGATATGCGACATATTAGACGAACAGACCGGACTGTGCGGTAAGTGTTACTGATTGGATTCACAGGAGTGTGAGCAGGCTTGCTCGTTTATCTTCTGATCGCTCAATACCCGGGTGGCCGTTACGTGTAGCAGTCCGCTTGCGGCTTGTGGGTGATTGATATGATCACCACCTACTGTCGGCGTATTGACGAGTCTTTAGAGTCCTACACAGAGGTTTCCTGGCTCAAGCGAAACGAAATAAGAGTGCATATGAGATATGTGTGGGACCGAGAATAATACCAGTATGTGATACTGTATTCTATTCTCGCGATTTGTATCATCGGACGGTTATATGAGATATAGCCGGGTTACCGAATCAAGTGTTGATTCGATACATTGATACACTAGATATTAGTCGGTTATATGCGATATGACCGGATCGTTAAATCAAGTGTTGATTTAATGATTTAATGCATAATTATATATTTGATATATTACTTTACATTAACTAGTATTGGTTCACTTAAGATTGATTTTCTCACTAGATAGTGCATATTGTTTATATGTGATATATGCAAGTGTACATGTTTGTATCATACTTGATGATACATACAAGATGGGTGTATGAGACTTATATCAAGTTTAGGTTAAATTAGGGTTTACTTATTTCCTTAAAAATAACAAAAGAGAGGAGACTTTAGTCAATGTTATCAAGCTTGTAGAAGCTTGTATACAACATTGACAAAGTCAACTCTTTTGTCATTCCTTAGGATATTAGTTAACCCAACCCTTAACGTCATACTTTGGTTAATTCTCTACATGAGTTAAGCATGAGGGCTTAACTAAACCATGGGGCATTAATTCAAAGGATAAGTTTTCATTTGGATGGATTATTCTTTCTTCTTCTTCTTCTTCATCAAGCTCCATGAAAAGCTTGATAGCTCTAATGGTGCCATGAGAAAAAGTGTGAGAAAATCAATTCTAAAGTGAGCCCACTTCCTACTTCTTCATCCTCTACCACTTTCCATGTAGTAGAGTGTGTTCTCTTCACAAAGTTCATGACCTAGTGAAGGAATAGCTTGAGTTAGTGTCTCCCCGACGTAGATCATCTTCGGCCTCGAAGTCAACGACCTAGCCCGCTCATTTCTCCGAAGAAACCATCGCTAGAGTCCGGGATCCCGATGATTGCAGTGAAGGGACGTCAACACGGAGCTTTAGAAGTGAAAGACCAGATCTACAAGGGTTGTAATCCTTTTCACTTAGTGTTAAAATGTTTAACTTGCTAGTTTTTCGCATAATCTCTAGTATACGATCTTGGTTAGGGTTGTTCGACACGGCTATTTTTTTTGAATCGGGCATGGTTGATGCCTTGTTGAACCTTGTTAGAGTGCCTAGGAACCCTACAGTGGTATCAGAGCCAAGCTAGAGCTTTACGCGAAGTCTAGGCGAAGTTTAAAGTTCGATCGAACCTGTAAACCCCGACGAGTACCCTTCTCGGGACAATTTTCAAAACTGTGATTTTTTATGAATTAAAAATGCTCAGAAAATTAAGCAGGAAAAACTAAGAATTACTGTGAAGTATGGCCCACTGATTCGTCTATATGACCGCGGAACCGCGGCCAAACCAAGGGTTTGGCGGCGGTTCCGCAGCCCAAATTATGACTTAGTCCCTCATACTTCATATATTTATTCTTAGGTCCTTTCTTGTCAATATTTTCTGGGAAATTTTTAATTCCACTCAAGTGTTGAGTTTTCTTAGGGTTGTATAGGGGACTCGTTGATTCGATCGGATAATTTAACTTTGTTTAGTTTGTCCGGATAATTTTTAGATCGTGTTAAAAAGTTCGACCGGATATCAATAACTCACTTTTTCCCCTGCCGGAAAATTTCCAAGTGCTGGATTTTTCCGTAGTTTAAGAACGTTCTAAATCGTGCAAGTTACTTGATGGACCCCCTAGAAGACAAACAACCTTAACTCGATTATGTGACCGTCTTGAACTGCCTTTTGAACCTTAGGGTTTGGGGCGGTACGGCATGCCACATGTGAGGCATTGGCTTGACCCTTCTACGGCTGGACCGTTGGTACTGTGGCATGAAATGGATGTTTTAAAACTTGTTTCAAGTGTTGAGCTATTTAGGAAAACTTGGGTGTTTGATTATTCGATCGGAAAGTTTAACATTGTCTGTTTATCTGGAATGTGATACAATATTTGGAATCCACAAGTAGTTATGAGATAACTAATTTGAATATTATAGACATAGCAGTTTAGGAAGTGGCCAAAAATGGTCGACCGAGGATCACCGGAATTTGGTTCCGTGGGTTAGCAACAGGTTGTGTATCCATAACAATAAAATCAACGGGGAATATGAACTCCCCAATTTGATCAGCACATCCTCTAGCTCACCCCTTGGATGGGTGATTGATCAATCAGCCATTTGGAGAGTACAACGGGTGGGTTTCAACTCTCCAACCCCCAATTGTTCGTACACGGAGTAGGGAAACAGGTTAACACTAGACCCAAGATCTAAAAGTGCTCGATTAATTTTCTTATCCCCAGTTGTGATTGAAATCGTAAGACAGCTGGGGTCCTTTCATTTTTGGGGTAAGGTTTGAGGGTGGTTAATAGCATTGCTCACTGCACTAGCCACTAGCACTTTCTTGGGTACTTGAGATGCCTTTCTCTTCGAGGTGCATAAGCCCTTTAAGATTTTCGCGTATGAAGGGACTTGTTGGATTGCATCAAAAGAGAGGTATATTTATGCTAACCTGCTTAAATAATTCCACAATCTTCTCCACTTGTGCAGTTGGTTTATTGGGACTCAACCTGTTCGGAAATGGAGCATTTTGAAAATTTGTTGAGTCAAATGTCTGTGGAGTAGGAACAGATCCCAGTGTGGATGTGTTCGTGTTGTGAGAAATGGGTCCGTTCGAGTTAGAAGAAGTAGAGCCGTGTGAAGGGTGGAGAATAGGCTCTAAAGAAAAAGGTGAAGAAGAAAGTAATAAGAAAATGAAGAAGGGGAAGATGACGATGGAGAAGAAGAAGAAGAAGAAGAACCACCGGCGGGGATGTCATCACTAATACCCACATTATTTTGCAACACTCTTCCGGATCTCAACGTGGTCACCGCATTTACATTGTGATTGTGATATGCGTTTTGAGTGTGACCGGGATTTGGCAATGGTTGAGATGGAAGCTTTCCCTTTTCTCTCTCGCTCAACGCAGCAGTTAATTGTGCAATTTGTAGATTTGATACTTTGATCGTGTGAGGCATTGTTATGCATCAAAGACTGAACATAATTTTCAAATCTTGCTGCGGATTCTGTAGATTGCTTGAGAAATGCATCTAGACTTTTTCGAGCGAGATAACCTTATCATCATTTGGTTGAACCAAATTGTTCGTTTGATTTGTATAAGGTTGTTGTTGGAAAGGTTGCTGGTTTTGAGTTTGTGAAGGTGCTTGTTGTTGTTGTGGAGGAGGAGGTCTTTGAAAATTGTTATTTCCTTGGAATTGTTGATTTTGTTTCCAAGCGAAATTTGGGTGACTCCTCCATCCCGGATTGTATGTCGAAGAGTATGGATCGTTTCTTTGTCGCTGCTGAAAGGCAGCATTGATTTGATCTTGTCCTTGAATAGGTGCATTATAAGGACACTCTTCGGTTAGATGCGATGGATTCGAACAACAAGCACAAACAGTTCGTGTGGGTAAAGCATGGGCAGGAGAAGACGATGAGATTTTGGTCTCAATGGCTTCTAGCTTTTTCATAAGTGCGGCCATCTCGGCCTTCATAGCAATCGACATATCTATTTGATGTATGCCTGCCCTAGATTGACCAATAGAAGAAGATGATGTGGTCTTGGTACTCTCCCACTGAATTGTTTGCTCACTAAGATCCTCAAGAAACTGCCACGCTTCGTCGCTAGACTTAGAGAGAAAATGACCTTGACATATGGTTTCTAGCAACTGCTTCGTTGCCGAGTTCAATCCCTCGTATAATATTTGGCAAAGTTGCCAACTTTCGATCCCATGATGAGGGCATTGAACAAGTAGGTCTTTAAATCTCTCGAAGCACTTCCAAAATGGTTCGGAAGGAAGCTGTGAAAATTGTATAATCTCGTTACGGATTCTAACAGTTTTGTGATGAGGATAGAACTTTTTCAGAAAAGCTCTCACAAACTCGTCCCAATTTCTAATGGAATGTGATGCGGTGCTGTATAGCCACTTCTCGGCTAGGTCACATAAGGTAAAAGGAATGACCCTTAGCCTTATAGCGTCATCACTTAATTGGGTCGTTTTCATCATAGCGCACACATTTTGGAATTTATTGATAAAAATATACGCATCTTCCGATTCCAAACCATGAAATTTTGGCAGCATATTGATGAAATGTGGTTTTATTTCAAAATTATCCCCATTTGCCGGTGGGGGTGAAAGACAGGTAGGTAAAGAAGTGCAGACGGGGTAGAAGAGATCCTGGAGCGCGACTCATGCGGGCGCTACAACAGGCAGAAGATTCGGGTTATTCGCACTTGGCGGAGGCGGAATCATTCCCGTCGGTAAGGTATCGTTGGGGTTGAATCCCGACATACCTTCGAAAGAAGAATTTGAAGGTGGAGGTAAGGAAATGGAGGGAATTTCGACTTCGGTGTCGAAAGGCTCGTCGGTCGGTACCAACGAAACACGGACTAATCGGGCGTTAGTATCCCTAGTCCAAAGTGACATACACTAAACGGATGGTGTAGTCAGAAAAAAGAAAAAACAGAATGTGGGGGTAAGATTACGTCAATGAAGGGAGGTGGTGGAAGTGAGTTGCAAGTTTTCTTAGCGACAAGTTGTAAGTTTTGAAAAGATTTTCTTTTTTTTATGTGAGAGTTTTGCAAAGAGGTTTTTGAAAAGAGACTCGTGACACAAATGTATCAACCGCACATGCACAATCAGGCCTAGATCTAGGGTCACCTAGGTCTGCTAGACAGCTCCTAACTAGGGCTAGAAATAGGACCTCAAACCGCCACTTCACCGACAATTACGGCCAGGTAAGTGCCAGGTAAATGGGAAGGAACCACAACAGTGGGCCTAATTAATAACCACTAGCCTAGACACACTTGCATAGACACCGCAAGGTCTGGTTAGGATAAACGGCCGATGCCTATATTAGTCCTTTTCCTATTGAGCTCGAAGTCCTTAGGGCTGAGTCTAGTATTTTTTAGTTAATTGTGGTCAATGCAAATGCTTTAGGTGTTTTCTGGGGTCCTGGGAAGGGTGATGAAATCCCCACCCAATCTGAGTTTGGTCAATTAGCCCCTTAAAGTCCAATTAAATTATGCAAAACAATAAAATTCACTTGCAATCAATTTTTAGCGCGGCGCAAAGAAACCTGCAGAAAATCTATTATTTAGAAAGGGGAGGAAGAATTTTAGCGCAAAGAATTCCTGCAGAGAGTTTTCACAAAAGATATATGGTAGGTTGCAGAGGGGAGAGGGAGAAAACAAACAGAGCAAATTTGAGATGCTGACGTGGCAGCCACGCGGCGGAACCACGGTCCTGGGCCCCTTTATGCGGCGGAAGCGTGGCCTTATGAAGGGATCACGCTCTGGAAAAATTTGTACTGCTTGGTTATGATATTTGCTCTCTGTTCTGATATGATTTTTTCTGGTTTACCCTCTGTAAATTTTCAAATCCGAAAATCTTCTCTATTCCTGCAAAATTCAAAAGATACACCCTTCAAACAGATAAAAATTGATTAATTTTTTAAATTTTTTTTATTCAGATTTTTATAATTTTTAAAATTTAAATCAACCCGAAATCACACAAAAGAAATTTTACGCCATCCCCGGCAACGGCGCCATTTGATTAGTGCAAAAATATATGTTAACCGTAATCAGAAACGGCGTCGCTTTGCAGCTAGCCGGTGAGTACGGGTCGATCCACAGAGATGGGTAATTTTCTTAGTGTGTTTTTACGAGTTGATTCCAAATGTTGTTTGGATTGATTAAATCTAAAAACTAGATCTATCACTAAACTAAATTAATCTAAATTAAAGTCTTGTTAGGGTTAGGTTTAGGGGAAGTTTGGAGATTAAAGGTTTCCTCACCGCTTTCATTGCCCCTATTTTTGATCTATTAGATGTTAGTGTAATTATCAATAAAGTGGATTAGAATCTTTTGGGAAGATGTTTCTTCCTCTAGATTCTTATCCTTCCTTTATCGATAATTACCCTAACCCCCATGGAAAACACGTGCAACCGGGCCTTTATACTACGGTGTCACCGTTACCTCGAGGGGTAGGGTGCCGTAGGGAGCGGTTGTGCGTGTATGCATGGAGTTCTAATTTTTAGTTGTGAAGGGGCATGAAAGGGGTGAGTGATCTCATCTCTCAAACCTTTCCCTAAGGCTAACCCTAACAAGCGAGGAGATTACTCGCTCATTAGGGGATGAAAAAACATTTTAATTAAAGAGAATTAAAAGCACATAAATAAAATTACTTACTAATTTGATGGCTCCCTCCAAGCAAGAATACAGAACAGATCTGAATTTTTTTTATTGAAAAGTGGCATGAGTTTTACAGATCTGTGATTACAATTTATAGGAAAACATGAAAACTAGGGTTACAGACTCTCGCACATGTGCAATTACAGATTTGCCCACGGAAAATCCCAACACCCGCACCGACGCACCGACACCAAAAAATTCCACCGACGTGCGCACTTAATGGCCGTGGAACCGCGGCGCCAGCCTAGGTTTGGCCACGGTTCCGCGGCCAAACTAGGGAGTTAGGTTGTAAAACTTTTGGGCTTCCTTTGATGCTTCATGGGCCTTCCACTTTTATACTTCTTTTCTCTTTTTGGTATCTGGGTCTTCTCCAGATCTTCAGTGAAACTTGTAAGGATCTTTTGACCGTTCACTTTGACATTTCGGACTGCATTGCCTTATACAATTGTGAATTGTTCTTCGTCTAGGCTTGACTAGGATCCGTCTACTTGTTGGTCAAAAGTCTCTTTTCTGTATCAACTTTCGTCTTTTTCACTGTATTCGCTCCAGGAGCCTGTATCCTGTAACATGTAAGAAACGTGCGTCAAGAGTACCTGTTTATTTATAAAACGAATAAGAATTGGGGAATATAAATTGCAATATTATGATATGAACAACCTGCAGGAATCTTTTCTTCTCCGGTTGTGACATATGATAAGCGGCATTGGGAAGTACAAACTTGCCCGGTTTACCCGCTACCGGTCTAGGGTGCAATTCACTTCTTATTCCCCACTCTTGTAGATCCATCCGAGCATTCAGGTTGTCTTTCGATTTCCTGTCTTTACAAAGAAACAAGTTAAGTATGTGCTCTGATACTCCCTTCTCTATATGCATGACGTCCAGACAATGACGCACTGAATTTGTAGACCAGTACGGAAGCTCGAAGAAAATGCTTAACTTGTGCCAAAATGGTGGTTTGACCTGTTTCGTTGGATCCATCCCGAAGGTCACATTATTGTAACCATCCCATTTAGCAGTCACGTCCTCTCTGGACAATGGGGATGGAGGTCCAAGAAGCTCTTGATAACCATCAAAGTGAACCGTGTCTAGCCTATAGGGGTGGTCTGGAAGCAGGAAACGTCGATGGCCGCAATAACAAACCTTCCTGCTAAAATTCAAGAATTTCGATATTGTGTGTTCATGGCAATGAGGACATGCTTTGTGACCATGTACGGACCAACCTGATAGCATTCCATAAGCAGGAAAGTCATTAATTGTCCACATTAGAGCCGCACGCAGTATGAAGGTTGTATTTGTGTTTGCATCATATGTCTCTACACCATCAATGAACAAAGATTTCAACTCCTCGATCAGAGGTCGGAGATAGACGTCAATATTGTTCCTCGGTGAGTTTGGTCCGTCGATAAGAAGAGGCATCATAAAGTATGATTGGTCCATAGCCAACCAAGGCGACGGATTATAAATTATCATTGCAACGGGCCATGTGCTGTGACTTCCAGCCATATAGTTGAATGGACAGAAGCCATCAGTAGCCAGTCCGAGCCGGACATTGCGAGGATCGCTACTGAATATTGCGTGCCTCCTATCGAAATCCTTCCATGCCGGTGAATCTCTTGGATGGCTCTTTTTTCCATCTTCACTTAGAGGAGCACGGCGATGCTAAATCATTGCCTCGGCTGTTTTCTAGCACCTGAATAGCCTTTGTAGCCTCTGTGTTATTGGAAAGTATCGTGCTATCTTGACAGGTATATCGGCTTCTTATCAAAATCTTTCGGCTTATACTTGGCCTCTCCGCATGTTGGACACTCTTTCAAATCTGAATTCTCTTTCCGGTACAACACGCAATTTTTAGGACATGCTTGAATCTTTTCGCACTTTAGACCCAAATCAAACATCATCTTCTGGGCTCCGTACCAGCTGTCGGGCACGTTATTTCCCGGAGGCATAGAATCTTTCAAGAACGAAAGAAGCATTGTGAATGACTTATTGCTCCATCCATTTAGGCACTTAATCTAAAAAAGTTGGACGAACCATGAGAGGGTGGAATACTTCGCATTCTCATAAATTGGTTTCCTAGCATCATTCATGAAATTTTCATATTTATCCACACGCGGTCCTTGACCGGAAGGAATGTCATCTTCGGTACGAATAGATTCACCTAGGGCAGCCTCTACCATATCCTCCTTTTCTTCTGATGGAAATAAATTACCGTCTTCTCCTTCTGCCGCATTACCGAATTCTTCTTGTTCTCCTGCCGCATTATCGTGTTCTCCTTCTTCTTCTGCCGCAGTACTGCATTCTTCTCCTTCCCCGTGATATTTCCAAGTTATATAAAGTCTAGTAAACCCATATTTTACAATATGAAGCTTTGCCAATTCTACCTTCTGCCAGTACTTATTGCCACATCTATCGCACGGACATAGAATCTTCTCTATTATGATCTTATTATGTGCGCGTGCAAATTCAAGGAAAGCAGCAACTCCTGCACAAACTTAGGTTGCATACGTTGTTTCCAATCCACATACATCCAGTCCTTAACTCTGACGTACTCATGGGCCATGTTAGACTGTATAACATATAAATTGTAGGTTATGCTGACTATATTGAGAAATATAAGAACGAGATAGTTACTGACAAAGGAGAAAATCCGTGTATATGCTTTGTGTGTGCGTTTGTCGTTGAAAAGAATAAATTATCGCACGTATGTTAACCGATAGACGGGGACTAAGTGGCGCTTTTAGTTTTATATATGAGTATCGATGAGAATATGAAGGTTTCATATTATCATCGAGAATCATATATTGGTTTTAACTTGAACATCTCGAATCACTCCTTAATTATGCGTTTGTTGTGTATTCTAGTTGTATGTGTGTGTTCCGGCTGTCGGGGGTAGGCTTCTATCCCATTAAGAATGTATAGAGCGAATACCCATCACTTGTGCTTTCAACCGTTTCGAGTAAATTTCGGCAGCACCTCCCCGCTGTTCTCCGAGTACACTGTAATAGAATAGATAATCATTTCAAAGCTGTGAAACAACGTTGAAATGAACATCTAATCTATCTTTATACACGGAGAACCAGCGGAAAGGTACCGACGAAATATCTCGAAACGGATGAAAACACAAGTGATTGAAGGCGTTTGCTTTATACATTCTTAACTTGTCCATACGGGACAAATCTATGGGTTACCATACGATTGAATTTTCTCGTCGCGTAGACTATACAACGGTTGTTAGTATCGAGCTATACCGTCCGATATTTAACAACCATCGTATAGTTCTATTTCACGACGAACATCGCACGTATGTTAACCGATAGACGGGGACTAAGTGGCGCTTTTAGTTTCATATATGAGTATCGATGAGAATATGAAGGTTTCATCTTATCATCGAGTATCATATATTGGTTTTAACTTGAACATCTCGAATCACTCTCTAATTATGCGTTTGTTGTGTATTCTTGTTGTATGTGTATGTTCCGGCTGTCGAGGGTAGGCTTCTATCCCATTAAGAATGTATAGAGCGAACACCCATCACTTGTGCTTTCAACTGTGTCGAGTAAATTTCGGCAGCACCTCCCCGCTGTTCTCCGAGTACACTGTAATAGAATAGATAATCATTTTAAAGCTGTGAAACAACGTTGAAATGAACATCTAATCAATCTTTATACACGGAGAACCAGCGGAAAGGTACCGACGAAATATCTCGAAACTGATGAAAACACAAGTGAATGAAGGCGTTTGCTTTATACATTCTTAACTTGTCCACATGGGACAAATCTATGGGTTACCATACGATTGAATTTTCTCGTCGTGTAGACTATACGACGGTTGTTAGTATCGAGCTATACCGTCCGATATTTAACAAGCTTCGTATAGTTCTATGTCACAACGAACATCGCACGTATGTTAACCGACAGACGGGGACTAAGTGGCGCTTTTAGTTTCATATATGAGTATCGATGAGAATATGAAGGTTTCATATTATCATCGAGTATCATATATTGGTTTTAACTTGAACATCTCGAGTCACTCTCTAACGATGTGTTTGTTGTGTATTCTTGTTGTATGTATGTGTTCCGGCTGTCGGGGGTAAGGCTTCTATCCCATTAAGAATGTATAGAGCGAATACCCATCACTTGTGCTTTCAACCGTTTCGAGTAAATTTCGGCAGCACCTTCCCGCTGTTCTCCGAGTACACCGTAATAGAATAGATAATCATTTCAAAACTGTGAAACAACGTTGAAATGAACATCTAATCTATCTTTATACACGGAGAAGCAGTGGAAAGGTACCGACGAAATATCTCGAAATGGATGAAAACACAGGTGAATGAAGGTGTTTGCTTTATACATTCTTAACTTGTCCACACGGAACAAATCTATCGGTTACCATACGATTGAATTTTCTCGTCGCGTAGACTATACGACGGTTGTTAGTATCGAGCTATACTGTCCGATATTTAACAACCTCCGTATAGTTCTATGTCACGACGAACATCGCACGTATGTTAACCGATAGACGGGGACAAAGTGGCGCTTTTAGTTTCATATATGAGTATCGATGAGAATATGAAGGTTTCATATTATCATCGAGTATCATATATTGGTTTTAACTTGAACATCTTGAATCACTCTCTAATGATGTGTTTGTTGTGCATTCGTGTTGTATGTGTAACATGATTTTAAACTTATGAAATAATACTTGCTTAGTTACTTGCAAATTGCAACTTGAGAATAAGATATATGAAGAATTGAGTATTAAAGAACTAAGATGCATTAGACTTGGGATTGAGATGCATACCTTTAACATAGAAAAGAAATCAATAAAAAAGATGAATATAATATAAATTCATAATTAAGGCTACATGACACGGGTCTTAGATCAAAATTAGTGTTGAAAGTTTTATTTCCAAAAGTATCTGGCACAAAAGCTAATATGTGTGTGTTATACATGCATGAATGAGGGAACATATAATGAACCATTTAGGCAAATTTTGTGATACACAATTCAAACATGACGGAGAAATATATAACTAGAGCCATTTACGGCTAAAAACAAATTATGCATGCCCCTAAACTAACAGATAGAAAAAGAAATTTGTGAATATAGGCGGTCAACGGAAGTTTCACATGATGACATTGTCACACTAATGCCGCTCGGTTTCTCAAGTAAAGAGCTTTGGTCGATAAATTATCCAATCAATTATGGATAGAAATGTAAAGTGGAAAATCTATCCAAAATCTAGAAAGAAAGGCACAACTGCGTAATCTAACTTAGCTAATCATTGGTAGCAAAAGGAAGATGCAATTTCATACTGCTTGGATGTGCCCATCAATGGAATAAGAAACAAACAAACCCAACAAACAAATAAGCTCATATCTACAATATATGCAAGCAAGCGAACAAAAGTGGGAATCAACATGCATAACATGGATAAGTACTCATTGCAAGCGCAGCGCAATAATCAGGGATTATTGCACAAACCCCCTTTATAGTTTACCATGCAAGACAACAGTTATGCGCCCCCCCAGCCGAACCCCAACCCTAACCCTAACCCCAACCCCAACCCAACCGCAACCGCAGCACCAGCCCCGGCCCCAGCCCCAACCCTAACCCTAACCATAACTCTAACCCCAACCCAACCACACCCAAACCGCAACCACAACAGTTATGCGCCCTCCAGCCGAACCTCAACCCTAACCCTAACCCCAACACCAACCCAACCGCATCCCCAGCACCAGCACCAGCCCCAGCCCTAACCCTAACCCAAACCCCAACCCCAACCCCAACCCCAACCCAACCGTAACCCTAGCCGAACCTAACCCCATCCGCAACCCTAACCGAACCCCAACCGCAACCGCAGCCCCAACCCCTAAAATAATCAAAAATCTCTTTAATTGAAGATTTAATTACTTACCTGTTCGGTGGATCGGCGACGAGGAAGAACGGCGTCGAGATCGGGAACGACAGAGAGAGAACGGCGACGAGATCGGTGAGATGGGCGAGGTCGGCGATGAGATCGGCGAGGTCGGTGACGCGGCGACGAGAAAAGGCGATTTGCGAGGTTTCGCACGCTCGATCGAGGAGGAGGATAATCAGCGCGTAGGTAAATTATGTTTCTTTTCTATTAAATCCATATTTAGATGCCCCTACGGATTTGTCCGTAGGTCCTTGGTTTGCGGCTCCGTAGGGGCAAATAACAAATTAAGATTTAATATTTTTACGTTGGTGCGTCTTGTGTAAGTCCATGCTACTTCTCCCGGTACTTTTGGGCATGCGGAATTTGGTGAAAAACAATTTTCTTAGAGGTGGTAACATGGACTCAAAACCGGATCTTTGTTAAACATCTAACTAACAACCTAACTACGAGTTGCTAACTACTCGGTTAGGGGGTTATACCTTTCTTTTTCTCGAACTCCTTCGTCTTCAAGCTTCGATGGTCGTCCGAATCGGCTTCTCCCCGTCATCTCCTTGCGCCGAAGATAGATCCACCTGAAAGCTTCAACCTTTGGCTCCTTCTTCGAACTTTGAAGAAACTAGTTCACTCGGTTTGCTAAACCTTGTGAACTAGAGTGAGTAGAGAAGAGTTTGTATGGGATTTTATCTATGGTTCTTGGTTCTCAACTCATGAGACAAGTGAGCCATAGACTCAAGAGAGGGAGAGCAAGAGGAGGAAGATGAGAGCTCAAGAACAAGAGAGAGAATGAGCATGAAAGAATGAGAGAAGACTTTTCTCATTTGGCTCTCATAATCCAAAACAATCATAACACCTCATATCAATCAAGTATTATGTGATGGTTTAAGCAACCATAGCCATATCATTTCATGCACTCATTTTGCACAAAAGGGCAAGCAAGCAAAAGTCTTTTCCATGAAATGATAGCTATAGTTATCATGATGGTCAACTAGTCAAGCCTAGTCAACCGGTCAACAAAGTCAACAAGTCAACAAAAGTCAACAAGTCAACAAAGTCAATCCCTCAACAACCATGTCACCATAATACTTAATTAATATAATTGTTAATCATATATCATATTCTCATTAGGGTTGAGCAAAAAGTCAATAGTCAACGGTCAACGGTCAACCCTAATGAGAATCCTCTGCCTCTGTCTCTCCATCAACTGTGCATACACACCCGCATCCGCGTTCCGAGGAACACGAATACACACTGGATAAATCCAATCCCAAAAGGTACACTAGGATCTGGCTTAAACCAAAGCCCGCTAGTGTAAACTGTCCGGACACTGTACGTGCACAAGTGCACGGATGTGACCGAACCCTGTCGCAAAACCATGCGACCTGTCGCAAAAACCATGCGACCTCTACTCTTTTGCCTAAACGCGAATAGCTTTCTGTGTGGGACTCTAAAGACTCGACACTACGCTGGCAGTGGGTTTAACCACAGACCGCAAGCGGCACTAGCTGTGCGTAACGGTCCCCAGGTAGATGCCGACAAGAAGACTGACGAGGCGAAACCTATCTGAACTCCTACTGAGCCTGAATGTGACATTCTCCGTACAGTCCGGTCTGTTCGTCTGATACATCACATGGCGGGCCTAGGGGGCGGTAAACGTCAGTCCCCCAATAGCGGTACAAGTCGTGTCGGAGCGAAGCCCAAAATACCCTGCGATAACACTGGAAGCCTACCAGTATATCTCGTTTGCCCTGGCCAGGGACTACTCGTGTAATGGCTCTCCTAGACACATCGCGATGTCAACCCCCAATACCGGGAGAGACGAATCCTGTCTAACCGTCACTGCCTCCAAGTGCTTCGGGACTGCACCCAACTACCACCTGTTTGCACGACTCCTTTGAGCCGTGGTAGGGTAGTAATCAAAGTACAGTGGGAACACACTCGAGGCGAAGTGACAGTGTCAAGTCAGCGGACTAAGCTGCACTCATGTCGCCTGGGAACTGATAACTGACGATAGGCATAATACCAACTAGTCAGTTCCCGATGAGTCCTGTCCAGTGTACTCGTAACCAACGAGCACCCGCATACTATCTCAAGTACGGCGTACCGACGGCTGTGGGACAGACCGTCTCCCACACTGGGATGAGAAGCGCATGCGCTAGTCTACTCCGGAGTATCGATTCCCTATCTCGATAGTCCTGCGACCAGGGACCTGCATAAGGATGTGCTTATAGATTACCCAGCCCCACTAGTGTGACTGCCATCACAACGCTGGTAATCAAGCAAAGATCCTAAGGGCTCCACTAATGTGTATAGGCGATATACTAAAATAAACACATGTACACATTGAAGTAGAAACAAACCAAGTAGTATACTACTATTTTGAGCAAGATTGTATATACAAGGTGAATATCTCAAGCTTCCATTAAGTAATATACAAACTAGTATGATACAGTAATGGCCTCTAGGGCATATACACTAACAATCTCCCACTTGCACTAAGGCCATGTAATGGCGTATCGAAGACCTATCATCTCGATCAGCCGTTCGAACTGAGTCTAGGGCAAGGCCTTGGTGAATGGATCTGCAGTGTTATCTTCTGAAGCAACCCTCCGAACCTCGATCTCCTGGCGATCCACGATCTCCCTGATCAGGTGATACCGCCTTAAGATGTGTCTGGATCTCTGATGGGACCTGGGTTCCTTCGCTAAAGCTATAGCCCCGTTGTTGTCGCAATACAGAGGTATTGGATCAACAATGGACGGAACCACCTGAAGTTCTTTCAAGAACTTCCTCATCCAGACAGCTTCTTTTGCGGCATCAGATGCAGCGATGTATTCCGCTTCCATCGTCGAGTCTGCAACGGTTTCCTGTTTGGAACTCTTCCAACACACCGCCCCTCCATTGAGGGTAAAGACAAAACCCGACATGGACTTGGATTCATCCTTGTCACTCTGGAAGCTG
The DNA here is from genome assembly GCA_030015575.1 of Agapanthus africanus. NCBI lineage: Eukaryota > Viridiplantae > Streptophyta > Magnoliopsida > Asparagales > Amaryllidaceae > Agapanthus > Agapanthus africanus. The sequence goes on from JASDDO010000026.1 coordinate 383,103,107, forward strand.
GAGTCAGCAAAGGCCTCGATCTGGAGGTCTTTTCCGCCATACACCAAGAACATCTCCTTAGTCCTTCTCAGGTACTTAAGAATGTTCTTTACCGCTATCCAGTGTTTCTCCCCAGAGTTTAACTGATACCGGCTTACCACACTCAGTGCATAAGCTACATCCGGTCTGGTACACAACATCGCATACATTATAGAGCCTACCGCAGAAGCGTAGGGTATAATAGACATGCGATCCCTCTCCAAATCAGTCTTGGGAGACATCTCTTTAGAGAGGGTGATCCCGTGACAAGCCGGTAGGTTACCGCGCTTGGAATCTTCCATACTGAATCTTTTTAGTATGGTGTCGATGTACCTGGACTGTGAAAGTCCTAATATCCTCTTGGATCTATCACGATGGATCCGGATCCCCAGGATGTATGAGGCATCACCCAGGTCTTTCATGGAGAACCTGTGTGACAAGAACCCCTTGACAGATTGTAGCATAGGAATGTCATTTCCTATTAAGAGAATGTCATCCACGTATATAACGAGGAATACTACAGTTCTCGCTACAAATCTACAATAGATGCATGGTTCATCTGGATTTTTGATAAAGCCAAATTCCTTGACCGTCTCATCAAAACAGATGTTCCAACTCCGCGATGCCTGCTTTAGTCCATAGATGGACTTAAGCAACTTGCACACCTTTCCGCTGCTCCCACTCTGAATGAAACCCTCTGGTTGGTCCATATAGACACACTCCTGTAAATTTCCATTTAGAAAAGCGGTCTTTACGTCCATTTGCCAGATCTCTTAATCGTGGAAGGCAGCAATGGCAAGAAGGATCCGAATGGATTTCAGCATAGCCACTGGAGAAAAGGTTTCGTCATAGTCCAAGCCAGGTCTTTGACGGAAACCCTTTGCAACAAGTCTAGCTTTATAGGTCTCAACCTGTCCATCTACACCAATCTTCCTTTTGAAGATCCACTTGCATCCTACGGGTTTTACCCCGTCTAGAGCAATGTCCAACGTCCATACTTTGTTGGTGTACATGGACTCCATTTCGGTCCGCATTGCATCGAGCCATTTTACCGAGTCAACGCTCTGAACGGCCTGCTGGAAGCTAGTAGGCTCATCATAATCTATGATGCAATCCTCTCTATCCCTGTCTATGAGAAAACCGTAGTATCTCTCGGGCGGATGAGACTGCCTACTACTCCTGCGGAGCGGCGTAGGAATGTCCTGTTCTTTTGAACCCTCTGGTTCCACTAAGCTTTCAGTAATAGCTCGTGGTTCTGGAATTTCTTCCAGTTCTACTGCGCTCCCACTAATTTCCTTTTCTAAGAACTGGTGTTCTAGAAAGTGGGCATGACGAGAAACAATAACTTTTTGTTCCTCTTCGCAGTAGAAGAAATATCCCTTGGAGTTCTTTGGATATCCCACAAACTTGCACTGTACTGAGCGTGCCTCGAGCTTGTCCGCATGCTGCTTTTTGACAAAAGTTGGACTTCCCCATGTCTTAATGTGATTAAGATGGGGCCTCTTCCCACACCACATCTCATATAGTGTGGTAGGCACAGTCTTAGTGGGAACTCGGTTCAAAAGGTACGCAGCTGATTCTAGCGCATACCCCAGAATGATCGCGGTAACTCAGCGTTACTCATCATGGACCGTACCATATACAATAGGGTACGGTTCCGTCTCTCCGATACACCGTTATGTTGCGGAGTGTATGGAGGAGTAAGCTGAGAGAGAATTCCATTCTCTTTTAAATAGTCCAGGAACTCGGCACTCAAGTATTCACCACCTCGGTCCGATCTTAGAATCTTGATACTTTTGCCGGTTTGTTTTTCTACTTCATTCTTATATTCCTGGAATTTTCCAAAGGCTTCGGACTTATGTTTCATTAAGAAGACATAACCGTACCTTGAAAAGTCATCCGTAAAAGTAATGAAGTAAGAAAAACCGCTTCGCGCATGTGTAGGCATTGGACCGCACACGTCACTGTGTACGAGTCCCAAGAGCTCTATCGCTCTTTCTCCGTGTCCAGTGAACGGAGACTTTGTCATTTTTCCTTTGAGACAGGATTGACAAGTGGCATACGATTGATATTCGAACGGATTCAAATATCCTTCTGTATGTAACTTTGTCAACCTTCTCTCATTGATGTGACCCAGTCTACAATGCCATAAGAAAGTCTGATTTATTTCCGGATACTTTCTTTTGTGTGTATTCTGGACATTGAAAATCTGTGGTTGGTTTAATACGTATATACCATTGCTCAATGTACCTGACCCAATCAGAACTTGATTATGGTGAATGTTTACAACATTGCTTACAAACGCAAATTCATAACCTTCTTTAGAAACTAAAGATACAGAAATGATATTACAAGTTGCGTTAGGTACAAAAAAGCAATTACGCAAAACCAAAACATGTCCATCTGACATTCCCAGGTGATAGTCCCCCACGGCTTTAGCATCCATGCTAGCTCCGTTCGCAACTCTGAGGGTCATGTCACCTGCTTTCAAAACACTACGGTTTCTCAACGCCTGCAAAGAATTACAGATATGAGATCCTGATCCGGTATCCAATACCCAAGAAGTAGAGTTTATTGAAAGACAGTTTTCAATAACATACACACCTGAAGCTGAAGCTACAACCTGCTTCAATCCTGTGTTCTGGCCTTCCAGGCCCTGCAATCATTCTTCCAGTGTCCTTTTTTATGACAATAGAAGCATTATTCCTTATCCACAAGCTTCCCCGCTTTCTTTGTTGCTTTAGCTTTTCCCTTCGTATCCATTTTACTAACACCGCCTCTTGGTTTGGCGGGGCTTTCTTCTTCTTTCCCTTGGCTTTCGCCTTGGACCTAGAAGAAGATGATCCTCCTACAAACAAAGTGGATGTTTCCCTACCTTTCTGTAGGGTGCCCTCTGCGCTTCTCAGCATGTTGAGGAGCTCTGAAAGTTCAACTTCTTTTTCTTGTAAGTTGAAGTTCAGTATAAACTGGGCGTAAGTGGAAGGAAGGGACTAGAGAACTAAGTCCGTATAGAGCTCACTTTCCAATGTGGTCCCTAGGTCCGCGAGCTCCTCAATGTAGCCGATCATCTTAAGCACGTGTTCTGCTACTGATGATCCGACGGCCATCCTTGCCGAAAATAACTTTTTCGACGCTTCGTATCTTGCGATACGAGATTGCTCTCCATACAGTTCTTTTGTATAAAGAAATATGGATTCCAAGTCCATATTCTCGTGCCTCCTCTGATGTTCATTGTCCATAGAGGCAAGTACGAGGCATTTGTCCTTCGCGCTATCAATCTCCCAAGTCTTACGGATTTCCTTATCCGCGACGCTGGAAGTGGGACCAGGGACAGGGGGAGCTTTGGTGGTAAGAAGATACCCTAGCTTGTCGTAAGTGATTGCCATCTTGACATTCCTGAGCCAATCTTTGTAGTTTGGCCTTGTCAGTATGTTTTTATCTAGAAGTAACTTAAGTCCAGTCATGTCGAATGGTCGCTGCAATTAGGAGAGAGAGAAGAAACACTCAGCATGATGCTCTTGCAAGTTTAGAGTAGTTTTTAGTTTGTCTAAACAGGATGGCTCCCACTGTTTCTCGAATCCCTCCTCAAACCAAAAAGGAGGAATTAGTCGGGATCAATCCCACCGCACAATACTTGCTTAACCGTTCAGCCAGGCCAGTGTCGGTACTTCGAGGGGGGTTTTCCAACGCTTTCGCGAAGTTCCTTAATTAAATAACCTCTTTTCCCTGGGGGCGTAGCCCCGTTAACACCTTTCTAGACACCTACTAGGTTTATAGCATTGATCATTTAGTGAGAAATTTCCCGAGGAGTAGCATATACTCACAGTAGGATCGGGATCCAAATATCATCGCGTGACGAAACTGAAGGAATCCTACAAGAATCATCACACTCCAAGTGGTATGCAAATCTAGCAAGTTTCAGTACTTATGAAACTCCCGATGTGGATTTTTGCCCCATGCTCTTATGACCTTGACTTTGGCCAAAATATCATAAGTCACATGTCAAGTTCTACCCGTCATTCTCCAGGTTAATTTGGATCCATCCGTACCTACCCTTGACTTTGGCCAAAATGGCAGTACGACTGTCCCAAACCAACGCATCTATCTATGCTACACATGAATACCCAATAGCTACCAATCACTATGCCTTGACTTTGGCCAACATACACAGCTTGAATACTATTGACTATTCATGTGAAACGACGGAGGGCTACGAATGGTTTTGGCAAAACCGTGAACGTAGTGAACTTGATATAATCGATGGAACGAGATAGCTTTTAAAAGGAGTGGCTCAAGCTCCGCATTTAAAAGTTAGTTTTGAAAAGAACCGAGTGGTTTTCCGAAAGTGTTCCAACGATTTTAACTTGGTTTATTTTCTTGCATTAGTTCTTTTAATGCGTGATATTCTTGCATTAGTTCTTTTAATGCGTACCATCATTTAACCCTACCATTGCAGAAAACAACCAAAATATGACGTACGCTTATGCCATTCGCATTCGCCACGGGGCCCCGTCATTACCCGTTAGGTTACTTAACTAACGACAGAGCGGGGGCTGGGCTAGCGTGGCTGTAAAACAAAAGCAACGCCTAAATAATATCATATATAGATATACTGCAATGATAGCCATTTCAGATCACAGATGAACACATTGGATATACTAGGAATCCGCAATTCATACGAGCCTGTAACGAAAAGCAGATTACACGGTCGCGGTGAATAGCCAAAACCCCACCCGAGACCCCTACGGGTGCAGCAAACTACCCGCCAAGTACCCGAAGCGAAGCAACCTCCCTCAACTCCGTGAGTAGGCCACTCGGCACTTCGGCATACCCGGTAGTTTGTGCACTCCCTCCATGGGTCTATCCTTGGAGCAAAAACAGTAAAAAGAAATTATACAATGACGGCTACAACCCCGACCCGGTTGTGCGGCCATACAAATAATTATTATATCAATTTACAAATTTACATGAATTGAAAGAAAAGAAAACTCTCGTCTCACAACCCCCGGCTATTCACCCGCGACAATCCAACATATTCATATACACATTCCAATAACATTACAGATCACAGATTTGTATAACCCCCACTAATCGACATATAGCGATTAGCAGACGTTCAATACAAATATCACATCACAGAAAAACCCGTCAGCTTAAGTCTTTTAGAAGTTCGATCAAAAATACGGATTTTCAGGACCCCAAAAATAAAATTTTCGTTCTGGAAAATCTGGGCAGAAAATATATATTCCAAAAATCCCAAAATACCCCCATAAGCACACTGTAGCAAAGAACAATCAGAGAGGAGCCAAGACAGCCGCGGAACCGCGGCAATAGCAAGCTATTGCCGCGTTTCCGCGGCGTAATGATGAGATCAGGGGACCGTCTTTCTACAGTGCACTCTAAAAACCCTGAGTAGATTTTTGATGCATGATTCATTATTTTTACAGAACATAAAAAATCGACAGCAAGTATGAAATCGGGGTTCATTTCGGGACTTTTTCTTTGATCGATCTTCCAGCTACTTTGCTAACATGTTAGATAGAGTTTAACTAGGCTCTGATACCACTGTAAGTCCATGCTACCTCTCCCGGTACTTTCGGGCATGCGGAGTTTGGTGAAAAACAATTTTCTTAGAGGTGGTAACATGGACTCAAAACCGGATCTTTGTTAAACATCTAACTAACAACCTAACTACGAGTTGCTAACTACTCGGTTAGGGGGTTATACCTTTCTTTTTCTCGAACTCCTTCGTCTTCAAGCTTCGATGGTCGTCCGAATCGGCTTCTCCCCGTCGTCTCCTTGCGCCGAAGATAGATCCACCTGAAAGCTTCAACCTTTGGCTCCTTCTTCGAACTTTAAAGAAACTAGTTCACTCGGTTTGCTAAACCTTGTGAACTAGAGTGAGTAGAGAAGAGTTTGTATAGGATTTTATCTATGGTTCTTGGTTCTCAACTCATGAGACAAGTGAACCATAGACTCAAGAGAGGGAGAGCAAGAGGAGGAAGATGAGAGCTCAAGAACAAGAGAGAGAATGAGCATGAAAGAATGAGAGAAGACTTTTCTCATTTGGCTCTCATAATCCAAAACAATCATAACACCTCATATCAATCAAGTATTATGTGATGGTTTAAGCAACCATAGCCATATCATTTCATGCACTCATTTTGCACAAAAGAGCAAGCAAGCAAAAGTCTTTTCCATGAAATGATAGCTATAGTTATCATGATGGTCAACTAGTCAAGCCTAGTCAACCGGTCAACAAAGTCAACAAGTCAACAAAAGTCAACAAGTCAACAAAGTCAATCCCTCAACAACCATGTCACCATAATACTTAATTAATATAATTGTTAATCATATATCATATTCTCATTAGGGTTGAGCAAAAAGTCAATAGTCAACGGTCAACGGTCAACAACCCTAAAGAGAATCCTCTGCCTCTGTCTCTCCGTCAACTGTGCATACACACCCGCATCCGCGTTCCGAGGAACACGAATACACACTGGATAAATCCAATCCCAAAAGGTACACTAGGATCTGGCTTAAACCAAAGCCCGCTAGTGTAAACTGTCCGGACACTGTACGTGCACAAGTGCACGGATGTGACCGAACCCTGTCGCAAAACCATGCGACCTGTCGCAAAAACCATGCGACCTCTACTCTTTTGCCTAAACGCGAATAGCTTTCTATGTGGGACTCTAAAGACTCGACACTACGCTGGCAGTGGGTTTAACCACAGACCGCAAGCGGCACTAGCTGTGCGTAACGGTCCCCAGGTAGATGCCGACAAGAAGACTGACGAGGCGAAACCCATCTGAACTCCTACTGAGCCTGAATATGACATTCTCCGTACAGTCCGGTCTGTTCGTCTGATACATCGCATGGCGGGCCTAGGGGGAGGTAAACGTCAGTCCCCCAATAGCGGTACAAGTCGTGTCGGAGTGAAGCCCAAAACACCCTGAGATAACACTGGAAGCCTACCAGTATATCTCGTTTGCCCTGGCCAGGGACTACTCGTGTAATGGCTCTCCTAGACACAGCGCGATGTCAACCCCCAATACCGGGAGAGACGAATCCTGTCTAACCGTCACTGCCTCCAAGTGCTTCGGGACTGCACCCAACTACCACCTATTTGCACGACTCCTTTGAGCCGTGGTAGGGTAGTAATCAAAGTACAGTGGGAACACACTCGAGGCGAAGTGACAGTGTCAAGTCAGCGGACTAAGCTGTACTCATGTCACCTGGGAACTGATAACTGACGATAGGCATAATACCAACTAGTCAGTTCCCGACGAGTCCTGTCCAGTGTACTCGTAACCCAACGAGCACACGCATACTATCTCAAGTACGACGTACCGATGGCTGTGGGACAGACCGTCTCCCACACTGGGATGAGAAGCGCATGCGCTAGTCTACTCCGGAGTATCGATGCCCTGTCTCGATAGTCCTGCGACCAGGGACCTGCATAAGGATGTGCTTATAGATTACCCAGCCCCACTAGTGTGACTGCCATCACAACGCTGTTAATCAAGCAAAGATCCTAAGGGCTCCACTAATGTGTATAGGCGATATACTAAAATAAACACATGTACACATTGAAGTAGAAACAAACCAAGTAGCATACTACTATTTTGAGCAAGATTGTATATACAAGGTGAATATCCCAAGCTTCCATTAAGTAATATACAAACTAGTATGATACAGTAATAGCCTCTAGGGCATATACACTAACATCTTGGACCGTAGGGACAACCTTCTGGCCCAACGGATTAGTCCGTAGGGCCAAAATAAATATGCCCCTACGGATTTCAATATCCGTAGGGGCAACCCCCTATTCTAGTAGTGGGGATGCCTTTTATCATTCATGTATGTATTTATCTTGTTATACCCCGTTCGGGGCCAGTTTTTACAAAGGAAACTCTGCCGAAATTTTCAGAAAAGACTTGATGTTTTAAAAACGCATAATTCGGCTTATGCTATTAAAATACTCGTTTTAAAATAAGTTTCTTCTTACCTAAAATGGTTTTAGATTTCTGGGCTTTTGGCTTACTTGAATTAGATGTGGTCCTGTAGACTTCATATGATTCAAGTGTCTGTCACGGGCTATTTCGGGTAATGACAAAGTTGGTATCAGAGCGCTAGGATAACCTTGGTTCGAGTCTAAGTTTGACTATGTGGAGCCTAGAGCGTTTATATATATTTGGAACTTAGGCTTGACCTTACGGAACTTAGACTTAGTCGAGGGGGTATTACACCCGAACTTTCGTCGCATAGGTTGACCTTGGTTGATGGAGTAGGTAGCTTGAGTAGAGTGACTTACCGTACGTATGTTCCGCGGCATATTTACGATACGTTACCCCGCTTAAGAAGCCTTAGGATGTACATTTCCTTGCACAGCATTATATTCATTCTTGATCTATCCTCATCAATATTGGTTATGGTCTTGCTGCCACGATTACACGGGCAGAGACGAGATTTGGGAGAGACCTCGACAGTACCTTTCTGGAATAATATACGAGAAGACTTAGACCCAGGAGCGGTCATATTGCGCACACCCAGCAGGCCAGAGTTCGGAATCGTCGACGAGATAGTTGGCCAGAGATCTGTAGAGGATGTGCCAGAGCGGGACTGTTTCCGTCGTCATTCTATATTGGGCCGTTGAGCCGAGGAGCTATATATCTAGCAATTCGCAGTGAGAGACAAGAGCCTAAAAGCATCAGGCGCCAGACCATGAACATGAGGCAAGTAGATATCTTACACTGCTAGCATTAGATGCACCGACACCTTCTCGACCTTGAAGGAGGAAATATCGACGACGGTATTCATGATTGGTGATTTGGTGATTCAATTATCACGTATCTGTCATCTTGGATTTCAGTATTTTGGGCGATCTATTCGCATGATTGAGTTTTGATGACTGAGTTTTATGATATTTGTTTTCGTGCACCATGGTTGCACCTACTGGGTATACATATTTTGTGCATAGTTATTACCCTTGAGATATGCTTTATACATTGTTGTGTTGAATTACGATTTCATGGATTTCATACAGCTGGGTTGATTTTGTGCACACGGTATGCACACGATTTGGTTTTTGCACTCGGTATAGCTTATATGTGCTTGTAGTGCATTGATATGTATTTTGTGCACGCAGTTGCACACGTTTATGTTTTTTTACACCTTGGTACACTCGGTGTTGCTATTGTTGGATATAGTGCCCTCAGAGTCAATTATTGGATCACAGGAACGTGATTTCAATGATTGAGGGAGGACCTATGCCGGTAGGACAGTCTTACGCAAGATGATAGTATGCTATCTGGTTTATCTTTATCATCGTGTACTGCTTTAGGTGACCTTACAGGTCGCTATTACACGTTGATAGAGCCCTTAGGATTCTTGCTTGACTGCCAGCAGTATGATGGCGATTATATACGTGGGAGATGGGGTCTATAAGCACATCCTTAAAGTGGTCCCTAGTCGTGGGAGTTTCGAGACTGGGCATCGATACTCCATTAGTAGACTAGTGTATACAGTCGAGACCCCAACGAGGGGCGGTGGCCGGTCTCACAAGCCATTGGTGTCAGTTGGATCACCTAAGATGTATACAGGTGCTCATTGGGTTATGAGTACACCGGACAGGACTCGCCGGGAACATGCTAGTTGGTATTATACCTAACGTCAGATAGCAGTTCCCTGGTGACATGTTTACAGATTAGTTCATCGACCTGAGATCGTCATTTGTCTCGTGTGAGTTCCCACTGTGCTTTGATTACTACCATACCACGGCTCAAAGGAGTCGTGCAAACAGCTTTTAGTTGGGTACAGTCGTGAGCCACATGGAGGCAGTGAGCGGATCGGCAGGGGTTTCGTCTCTCCCGGTATTGGGGGTGAGATCGCGTTGTGTCTAGGAGATCCATTACAGGAAGTCCTTGGCCAAGGCAGGAGATTTACAGGTAATTATTCCAGTAGTATCTCAGGGTGTTCTTGGGCTACACTCCGACACGACTTGTACCGCTTTTGGGGGTCTGAGTTTTACCAACCCCTTAGGCCCGCCATGCGATGCTCATAGACGAACGGACCAGTCTGTACGGATATTGTCACTGACATGCTCAGTAGGGTGTCAGGATGAGTTTGCTCATCGACCTCCCTTTTGGTCAATACCTGGTAGCCCGTTACGTACGGCTAGTACCTCTGACGTGCTAGTGGTTAAATCCACAGCCAAACTATTGATGAGTCTTTAGAGTCCCCCACAGACAGTTTCTCAAGTTTCGGGAAAAACGTTGTAGAGACCGTATGGATTTATGACAGGGTTCGAACGTACGCATGCACTTGTGCACGTGTCACGGTTCGGACGGATAATACTAGCGGGCTTTGATTTAAGCCGGATCCTTGTATTATACAGTGTAGATTTTGTCTCATTGCATTTGTATTCGGTCGGAATACAAATGCGGGTATGTATATACGGTCACGGGGTTATCCAGTAATTTGTTACTGGATCGCTTTTTGAAGGTGCCAGTTTGAATTCCGTTTCGGCCATTTTTCTTTATTCCTTCTTGGCTGAAATTCCTTTGTTGGAAGGGGGCTTATTTGCAAATGTAAAATTAGTGGAGGAAGGGGGTTTTTTGTGGCAGGGGGTTCTCCAGCAGCTCATGGAAGGTTCATGAGAATTCTAGAAGTGTTTGGTTCAAGACTTGCATTAATGTGATAGGATTAGTATAAGACTTTGGTGTGACATTTTTCCATGATGATCACTCATTTCTCTCTTGCATTATTCTCTTCCCTTTCTCTTTTTTGGCATGGCCGGCCACTAAGAGATGGGGTTTGAGAGGGAAATTTGATCTCATTTTCTTGCTCAAAAATCCTTTAGCTCCATTTCCAAAATCTCATTTCCACCTCCACCAAAAATACCAACTTCAATTAACCCTTGAGGCATAGTGATCTACGTATATTCTACAGCAATCTTGGAATGTCGGCTGGCAAACTTCGTGTCCGAGTTGCCTCGGTTCAGAGGTGGGAGCCCATAAAAAGACTTCTCGATGTGGTGCCCTTCCGACGAGGAGTCCGGAGATCAGTGATGCCGCGAGGAGCTTGGGATGGTGGCCAAAGACCGAAGGACACAGATCGATCGGTATAGATTTCCAACCCTCTCTCTAGATAGCTAGTTGTAGGTTAATGGTTCGATCCGGGAAAAAGTATACGATAGTGCCAGTTTCAAGATAAGAAAAAGTTATTGTTTCCGCATTTTGGCCTCGGATAGACGGCCGGGGCGCAACCGTAGTCTTACATGGTATCAGAGCCACGCCATTAGCCTTTACTAGCTTGTTCTAACGTATTTAAAACATCGATCGAACGAATTTTCTAAAAATTGCATTTCCAAGTAACAGTTTCTTTCGAATTTTTCCTGTGGTCAAAAAATTATTTAGTGTGCTGCAGAAAAACAGGCAGGTTTTTTTTAGAGTTCTGTGAAAATTTGGTAAAGTGATCGTCCTGTTACGCCGCGGAACCGCGGCCATACCCTTGTTTTGGCCGCGGTTCCGCCGCAGTAAAGATCCTTCGCTGCACCAAATTTTGTACGGTGCTATCTGAGTTGGAAATGGGGTTTCTGGTAATTTTTGTTTGGGCCCAGATTTGTTTGAGTACTGGGTATTGTGCTTGGGGACACTTCAGGAAATTTTGTCGATCGAAAATTTAAATATGTTAGTTCACAGTATTTACATTATATCTGCGACTGTGAATGTCATTTGATCGGTAAATCCCGTCTAATTGCTATAGTTCTTTTGAACGGATTTGCGAACGTGACATTCACTTTGATGTTCTGTGTTGTGCTGTGATGTTGCGGATTTGTCGTGGTGGATAGCCTGGATGCAATGGTAGTACAGTTTGGTTGTATTTGTACATTTGATATTGCGGGGAGAGCGTCCGACATGTAGACTGCCGTCACTGCCTATTTGTATATTATTCTTTTGGGGCACGACCAGGATGAGGTCGATGTACCCGTTGTATATTTTACTTTCTGTACTAGGATTACCCCACGGTGGGGTGCACGGATAGCCGGGTTCTAGAGGGCAACGGGCCCGCATCTCATGGCTTTGAGACGGAGGGGGCTTTACTCTAGAATTGGCGGGCTATTCGCCGCACTCGTAGGGGGTACAGGTTGACCCAAGGAGGGGTGCTCAAGTTACCGAATTCCGTGAAGTACTGGGTGGTCCATTCACGTTGTTGAAGGGGGCTGCCTCGCTTCAGGTTTTGGCGGGTAACTTGCTGCGCCCGTAGGGGTCTAGAATTTCATTGCACAGGCTATCCACACGACCAGGGGAACGTTGGGTTTCAGTAGCGGCTCTATGAAACCCAGGGATCCCAGACTATCTGTATTGTTCTTGATGCTTATTACATTTCTGTGATGTTGCATTTTATCACGCCTTGAGCGAATATTATATATTGATATATATACTAGTAGATGATGTATATGTTTTACACCCGCGCTTGTCTAGTCCCCGCTCTGTTGTTAGTTAAGTAACCTAACGGGTGATGACGGGACCCAGTGGCGAATGCGGATGTCATATACGTACATCATATTTTCGTTCTTTTGTGGTGTGATTAATTGATTGGACTGCATTGATTCGGATCAATGCAAGCTAAACAAACCTATTCTGATGTTGTTGGAACATTTTTCAAAAAGCTGTTATTGCAAGGTCGTTCTCTTTTGTTTTGCACAGTGGTATTCGGTTATGAATATCCAGCACCTCAGTCGACGAGGCAAGGGCAGAGATCCCTTCACCGGGAGTGACCCCTTGGATAGAAGTTTGCGTCAGGGTAATAACTTCACTATAGCCGATTACTGTTTGCTTTGCATCATAGTATTCAGTTGGAATATCCTGCACCTCATTCTACGGGGAAAGAGCCGAGATCCCTTCACCGGGAGTGACCTCTTTAGCAAAGGTTTTCGTCACTATATTTTTATAAAAAGCTATCCGGTTCTTTCAACGATATCAAGTTCATTACGTTAGAGGTTTTTCGCCAAAAACCATTCGTAGCCCTCCGTCATTTCAGACGGGTAGCACTTAGTATTCATGTTATGTTTGTTGGCCAAAGTCAAGGCATAGTGTATGGTAGCTATTTGTTACTTTTCTGTTGCATAGATAGATGTGTTGGTTTGGGACAGTCGTACTGCTTTGTTGGCCAAAGTCAAGGGTAGGTACGGTTGGGTTCAAATCAACCTGGATAATGACGGGTAGAACTTGACATGTGACTTATGATTTGTTGGCCAAAGTCAAGGTCATAAGAGCATGGGGTAAAAATCACATTGGGTGTTTCTAAAGAAACTGAAACTTGCCAGATATGCGCATACCTTCTGGAGTGTGATAACGTGAGTGGATTCCATCACATTATCATGCGATGATAGTTGGATCCCGATTCCCACTGATGAGTTGGTTTACTCCTCGGGTGATCCCGACTAATTCTTCTTTCAGGTTTGGAGGAAAATTTGAGGATACAGTAGGAGGTATCCTGATTAGATAAATTGATAACCATTCTGATCTAGGTTAGAGTGCACGCTGAGTGTTTCTTTTCTCTCTCTCTTTGGCAGCGACCATGACCCGACCCTAGACTATGACTCAGTGACCAAGTTGACCGAACCTTCTTAAAACACTGGATTTTGGATTGTCAAAGTTGCATACCACATTGCCACTCCTACTTTTACCCTTTTCTCCAGAACACCCCGTATTACTACGAACATCCACTTCCATTGGATAAAACCATCGTATGGTTACATACGAACTCGAAGGAACTTATTCGAGGATGGTTTCCGGTTCTGGAGAAAACGAATAGTACTATTCAGTTGTCTTTTCCTTTTACCTTCTCTCAGATTGCGAGTGTTCCTTGGATTAGGACAGTACACCTATTACACTTATTGGATAGTCTTCATCCAAACCATAGGCAGGTGCCGAACGGTAGGGAATGAAGAAAACCATTTAGCCTAAAAGGTGTACAGAAGGTATTAAGTAAAGACAAATAAAGGGATTAGTAAGAGGGCAAAGTAAACTTCGATAGCTATTCACGACCAAACCAAGTATTTCATCGCCACTCCTACTTCACCTTTGTATTTCTTCGGAACACCCCGTATCACTACGAAGATCCACTGTTTATTGGATACTCCATCGTATGGTTATATACGAACTCGAAGGAACTTGTTCCAGTTCGGGGATGGATTCTGGTTCAGGAGAAATAGGAATAAGGTTTTATTCAGTTGTATTTTATCTTTACCTTCTCTCGGGTTGCGAGTACTCCTAGGATTAGGGGTGTACACCCATTATGCTTATTGGATAGTCTTCTTCCAACCATAGGCTGGTGCCGAACGGTAAGGAAGGAAGAAACCATTTTGGCCTAAAGGGGTGTACACAAGGTAATGACTAAAGACATATAAAGGGATTTGGAGAGAGAGCAAAGAAATATACGGTTACAGTTGTGAATCGGATAATGGAAGAGGCATTGCTAGGAATACCCGGATACCCCTTCGAAACATATTCATGTTTCAGTTTCACTGTGTATTGTTAATAGAAAACTGATTTCCCAATTAGTACTCACTCCAGGTATGATTCTCACATCTGTATAGTTTTACAGATGATGAGTGGGAGTAAATTATTGGGAATTAGGTGATCATCCTCATTATATCGGGATTCGTTGTAATTGGTGATATTTGAGGAAATCGCCTGGGTTGTTTTGCCGGACGGCAAATATTTGGTTTTGAATATCCGTTGTTATGAACCAATTTCAAATTGATATATCTGTACGTTTATTTTTATAAAGTGAGATATAACTTTTTGAAATTAAGTCTATGACATTTACCTATATCAGTGGATGGTTAGGTAAGGAGCATTAAACAGCGGTGTAATTCTTCTTAACCATAAGTACAGTTTTCAACCTACGACACACAGGGAATGAGTTATTAGACTAAGGGGACTTATACAGAGTATTTTATTTTTTCCAGTGTCCATGAGGACAGAAGGGTTGGTACTCGTACTATATTCTATTTACTTGTGGCTTCTCTAGTTCTTAGACATGTGTTTCATAAAAATACAAGATCCGAGTTTTGAGAAGTTATTGTTATATGAATAAAGTAGAGAACCAGGTATTGCAAGTATCAGGATTCTTCAAGGTAATCGAAGATGTAGATACTTGTATATGGTATTCAGTTGATAGTAATGATTAAGATAACTTTCTTCTCTTTCAGGTTACTCATAATTGGAAGCACTCCTAAGTTGAGTAATGCTGATCGGCCTCTCTCCATTTAGTAGACATGCACTGGAGACAGCTGCATGATTTGAATCTGGTTCCAATTAAATCAGTGCCTCTGTTTCTATATTGGATATAGAACGGTTCATATCTTAACGATGTTAAGGTACGGGGAATTGTCCGGCTTGTGCTTAAAACCAGACTCTGGATAACTCAAGGCACGTATCTGTAATGGCTGTTTGTGGGTTGACCTGGGCTATGACGAGGGTTGACTTTCTACCATCTAGAAGACCAATAGTGATATTGTTCTGGACTCGCCACAGTATTAAAAAAAATGGATTTTTTCATAAAACAATAGTGAGAGTATGGTAGAACTGGAAGTGATTCCAGAACCGCAAACGATTACTGAAAATTTGATAAGAACCTAAAGATTCAATCTGGTTTGACATTCCATTGGCCACTCCGGAGATATAGTGGGTAACCTCAGGCACCCAAGAAGTACTTCGGTAGCCTCAAGGACGGTGACAGGGAGGTTCTTGTTTACCCAGACTTGCCATTGCTGTTGTTCCAGACTGTGAGACCCGGCAGGAGGATGAGTATAGCGTCGTTCTAAACTGTCTTTAGAATTGTACGTGTATAACACTCTGGCAAAGGGTTGTCGTAGTCAGTGGGAGCAGCAGAAGCATAGTGGACAAGTAGCTTATGTCTATTTATGGACTAAAGCAGATATAGCAGAGATAGATCATCTATTTTTGATGTGACAGTCATAGGTTTGACTTCATCACAATAGCGGATGGATCTGTTAAGAAAATAGTAGGGTGTGATGTCCTGGTATTTGGATGACATACACAGAGTAGGAAGTGAAATTCCTATACTACGATCGGTTATACTTTGGTTGTCACACAGTGGTTTCTCTACATAGGATATGGATATTATATCAGATATTCTGGTTACTAGATCTATGGTTTTAGATCTAGATTTGGGTAGTTTCCCAATCTGGGTACTTAGACAGCATTCTAAAGGTGTTTTATAATGGACGACTCCTGGCACGGTAGTGTACCTGCAGGTAATGGAGTCACCCTCTCTAAAGGTGTCTTACAGACTAAAGGGGAAAGGGATGTGCATGATTGGCATATCACTCGCTTAGGCAATTGAGTCAATTATGAGATGTCAAGTACCACACCAGATGTTGTTTTTGCACTAGCTGCAATAAGTTGATATTGATCCAATCCTGGAGAAACGATCGGAAGCAATTTTAGAATATAAGTGGATGTTCTAGGGATATGATAACGACAGCCTCCTTCAGGAGACGGTTATCATTCCAGGCTTCCAAGGTGACCTGAATGACAGAGTGACTGTCAGAGTTATAGTTTTTCCCTCTAACGAGGGGCAGTATTTTGGACAGGTGGTCCAAGCGGATACTAAGGGAGGCTTGGCGCAGGATACTGATTAAATTCAGTTGACGATACAGTCTAAGAAGTTTAGATTTGGAGTTCATTTATGAACTAGGTCCCATCAGATATCCCGACATATTCTAAGACATGTATTGCTCATTTCGGAAGATGGCTTTCTCCGCGAACTTGAGATAAAGAGAGACAAAGAAAGAAACATCAGGGCGGATCCACTCACTGAGGCTATTCCTCGAACACAATAGTTTCGCAAACGGGCATTGTGAGACTGATTAGTAGAGGAGTTGGGTGTTCGGTATCACACGGGCTGTGAGTATGCGATATCGCAATAATTAGCCTTGAGTGCAAGTGGGAGATTGTTGGATATAGTGCCCTCAGAGTCAATTATTGGATCACAGGCACGTGATTGCAATGATTGAGGGAGGACCTATGCCGGTAGGACAGTCTTACTCAAGATGATAGTATGCTATCTGGTTTATCTTTATCATCGTGTACTGCTTTATGTGACCTTACAGGTCGCTATTACACGTTGATAGAGCCCTTAGGATTCTTGCTTGAATGCCAACAGTATGATGGTGATCATATACGTGGGAGCTAGGGTCTATAAGCACATCCTTAAAGTGGTCCCTAGCCGTGGGAGTTTCAAGACTGGGCATCGATACTCCATTAGTAGACTACTGTATACAGTCGACACCCCGACGAGGGGTGGTGGCCGGTCTCACAAGCCATTGGTGTCGGTTGGATCACCTAAGATGTATACAGGTACTCATTGGGTTATGAGTTGTAAGTCCATGCTACCTCTCCCGGTACTTTCGGGAAAGCGGAATTTGGTAAAAAACGATTTTTACGGAGGTGGTAACATGGACCTAAAACCCGGATCTTGGTTAAACATCTATCTAGCAACCTAACTACGAGTTTCTAGCTACTCGGTTAGGGGGTTATACCTTGCTTGTCTTGAACTCCTTCGTCTTCAAGCTCCGATGGTGGTCCGGAATGGCTTCTTCTCGTCGTCTCCGTACGCCGAAGATAGATCCACCTGAAAGCTCCAACCTTTAGCTCCTTCTTCGTTCTTTGAAGAAACTAGTTCACTTGGTTTGCTAAACCTAGTGAACTAGAATGAGTAGAGAATACTTTGTGTGGGATTTTATCTATGGTTCTTGATTCTCAACTCATGAGACAAGAGAACCATAGATTAAAGAAAGGGAAAAAGAGCAAGAGGGTGAGAGCAAAAGGAGAGCTCAAGAACAAGAGAGAGAATGAGCAAGAAAGAATGAGGCTCTCTTTTTCCTTTCACCCTCTCATAATCCAAAGCAATCATAACTCATCATACTAACAAAAGTCTTATGTGATGGTTGAAGCAACCATAACCATATCATTTCATGCACTCATTTTACACAAATGAGCAAGCAAGTAAAAGTCTTTGCCATGAAATGATGGCTATGGTTATCATGATGGTCAACTAGTCAAGCCTAGTCAATCGGTCAACAAAGTCAACAAGTCAACAAAAGTTAACAAGTCAACAAAGTCAACAAAAGTCAACAACCATGTCACCATAATACTTAATTAATATAATAGTTAATCACATATCATATTCTCATTAGGGTTGATCAAAAGGTCAATAGTCAACGGTCAACTGTCAACAACCCTAATGAGAATCCACTGCCTCTGTCTCCCTGTCAACTGTGCATACACACCCGCATCCGCGTTCCGAGGAACACGAATGCAAACTGGATAAATCCAATCCCATAAGGTACACTAGGATCTGGCTTAAACCAAAGCCCGCTAGTGTAAACTGTCCGGACACTGTACGCGCACAAGTGCACGGATGTGACCGAACCCTGTCGCAAAACCATGCGACCTGTCGCAATGCCATGCGACCTCTACTCTTTTGCCTAAAGGCGAAAAGCTTTCTGTGTGGGACTCTAAAGACTCGACACTACGCTGGCAGTGGGTTTAACCACAGACCGCAAGCGGCACTAGCTGTGCGTAACGGTCCCCAGGTAATGCTGACAAGAAGACCGACGAGGCGAAACCCATCTGAACTCCTACTGAGCCTAAGTGTGACATTCTCCGTACAGTCCGGTCTGTTTGTCTGATACATCGCATGGCGGGCCTAGGGGGCGGTAAACGTCAGTCCCCCAATAGCGGTACAAGTCGTGCCGGAGCGAAGCCCAAAACACCCTGAGATAACACTGGAAACTTACCAGTATATCTCGTTTGCCCTGGCCAGGGACTACTCGTGTAATGGCTCTCCTAGACACAGCGCGATGTCAACCCCCAATACCGGGAGAGACGAATCCTGTCTAACCGTCACTGCCTCCAAGTGCTTCGGGACTGCACCCAACCACTACCTGTTTGCACGACTCCTTTGAGCCGTGGTAGGGTAGTGATCAAAGTACAGTGGGAACACACTCGAGGCGGAGTGACAGTGTCAAGTCAGCGGACTAAGCTGTACTCATGTCACCTGGGAACTGATAACCGACGATAGGTATAATACCAACTAGTCAGTTCCCGACGAGTCCTGTCCAGTGTACCCGTAACCTAACGAGCACCCGCATACTATCTCAAGTACGACGTACTGACGGCTGTGGGACAGACCGTCTCCCACACTGGGATGAGAAGCGCATGCGCTGGTCTACTCCGGAGTATCGATGCCCTGTCTCGATAGTCCTGCGACCAGGGACCTGCATAAGGATGTGCTTATAGATTACCCAGCCCCACTAGTGTGACGGCCATCACATCGCTGGTAATCAAGCAAAGATCCTAAGGGCTCCACTAATGTGTATAGGCGATATACAAAATATAAACACATGTACACATTGAAGTAGAAACAAACCAAGTAGCATACTACTATTTTGAGCAAGATTGTATATACAAGGTGAATATCCCAAGCATCCATTAAGTAATATACAAACTAGTATGATACAGTAATGGCCTCTAGGGCATATACACTAACAATCTCCCACTTGCACTAAGGCCATGTACTGGCGTATCGAAGACCTATCATCTTGATCAGCCGCTCGAACTGAGTCTGGGGCAGGGCCTTGGTGAATGGATCTGCAGTGTTATCTTCTGAAGCGACTCTCCGAACCTCGATCTCCTGGCGATCCACGATCTCCCTGATCAGGTGATACCGCCTCAAGATGTGCCTGGATCTCTGATGGGACCTGGGTTCCTTCGCTAAAGCTATAGCCCTGTTGTTGTCGCAATACAGAGGTATTGGATCAACAATGGATGGAACCACCTGAAGTTCTTTCAAGAACTTCCTCATCCAGACAGCTTCTTTTGCGGCATCAGATGCAGCGATGTATTCCGCTTCCATCGTCGAGTCTGCAACGGTTTCTTGTTTGGAACTCTTCCAACACACCGCCCATCCATTGAGGGTAAAGACAAAGCCCGACATGGACTTGGAATCATCCTTGTCACTCTGGAAGCTGGAGTCAGCAAAGGCCTCGATCTGGAGGTCTTTTCCGCCATACACCAAGAACATCTCCTTAGTCCTTCTCAGGTACTTGAGAATGTTCTTTACGGCTATCCAGTGTTTCTCCCCAGGGTTTGACTGATACCGGCTTACCACACTCAGTGCATAAGCTACATCCGGTCTGGTACACAACATCGCATACATTATAGAGTCTACCGCAGAAGCGTAGGGTATAATAGACATGCGATCCCTCTCCAAATCAG
Source organism: Agapanthus africanus (assembly GCA_030015575.1). NCBI lineage: Eukaryota > Viridiplantae > Streptophyta > Magnoliopsida > Asparagales > Amaryllidaceae > Agapanthus > Agapanthus africanus. The sequence goes on from JASDDO010000026.1 coordinate 383,123,446, forward strand.
TCTTGGGAGACATCTCTTTAGAGAGGGTGATCCCGTGACAAGCCGGTAGGTTACCGCGCTTGGAATCTTCCATACTGAATCTCTTCAGTATGGTGTCGATGTACCTGGACTGAGAAAGTCCTAATATCCTCTTGGATCTGTCGCGGTAGATCCGGATACCCAGAATGTACGAGGCATCACCCAGGTCTTTCATGGAGAACCTGTGTGACAAGAACCCCTTGACAGATTGTAGCATAGGAATGTCATTTCCTATTAAGAGAATGTCATCCACGTATAAAACGAGGAATACTACAGTTCTCGCTACAAATCTACTATAGATGCATGGTTCATCTGGATTTTTGATAAAGCCAAATTCTCTGACCGTCTCATCAAAGCAGATGTTCCAACTCCGCGATGCCTGCTTTAGTCCATAGATGGACTTAAGCAACTTGCACACCTTTCCGCTGCTCCCACTCTGAATGAAACCCTCTGGTTGGTCCATATAGACACACTCTTCTAAATTTCCATTTAGAAAAGCGGTCTTTACGTCCATTTGCCAGATCTCATAATCGTGGAAGGCAGCAATGGCAATAAGGATCCGAATGGATTTCAGCATGGCTACTGGAGAAAAGGTTTCGTCATAGTCCAAGCCAGGTCTTTGACGAAAACCCTTTGCTACCAGCCTAGCTTTATAGGTCTCAACCTGTCCATCTACACCAATCTTCCTTTTGAAGATCCACTTGCATCCTACGGGTTTTACCCCGTCTGGAGCAATGTCCAACGTCCATACCTTGTTGGTGTACATGGACTCCATTTCAGTCCGCATTGCATCCAGCCATTTCACTGAGTCAACGCTCTGAACGGCCTGCTGGAAGCTAGTAGGCTCATCATATTCTATGATGCAATCCTCTCTATCCCCGTCTATGAGAAAACCGTAGTATCTCTCGGGCGGATGAGACTGCCTACTACTCCTGCGGAGCGGCGTAGGAATGTCCTGTTCTGTTGAACCCTCTGGTTCCACTAACCTTTCAGTAATAGTCTGTGGTTCTGGAATTTCTTCCAGTTCTACTGCGCTCCCACTAATTTCCTTTTCCAAGAACTGGTGTTCTAGAAAGTGGGCATTACGAGAAACAAGGACTTTTTGTTCCTCTGCGTAGTAGAAAAGATACCCCCTGGTGTTCTTTGGGTATCCCACAAACTTGCACAGTACTGAGCGTGTCTCGAGTTTGTCCGCATGCTGCTTTTTGACAAAAGCTGGACATCCCCAGATCTTCAGATATTGAAGATAGGGTTTCTTCCCACTCCACATTTCATATGGTGTGGTAGGCACAGTCTTAGTCGGAACTCGGTTCAAAAGGTATGCGGCTGATTCTAGCGCATATCCCCAGAATGATCGCGGTAACTCAGCGTTACTCATCATGGACCGCACTGTAAGTGCACGGCGGCGCCCCGGCCGTCAATCCGACGGCCAAATGCGGAAACGGTGAATAACTTAAATTTTTGCGAACTTAGCAAACCGGCACCACCGCGCACTATAACCCGGATTGAACCATTAACTAGTCCTAGCTACTAACAAGATAGGGAAGAGAGATATACCGACAGATCCGAGTCCTCCGGTCTTCTCGTCGTCGTCCCTATCTCCTGCGGAATGTCCCGTCTCCTCCTCGTCGCCGGAAGTGCACCACATCCCCTACTTCTTTTACGGGCTCCCACCTCAATGCCGAGGCAACTCGGGCACGAAGCTGGCTAGTCGACGTGCCCAAGATTCGATGTAGAATGTGTAGTGAGCCATGTCTCTTTGGGGTTTATGAGGTTGCCATTTTGGAGGAATTTGTGCACTAGAATTTCATGGATGCTTGATGGAGAAACAAAATGAGCACCTCATAAAAAATGAGCTCGGCCAAACCATAAGTGCTCACTGGAAATTGGAATAATCACAACTCACTCTCTCTTGCTGTCAAAAAGGATGAGCCTCTTTTTAGCTCATGAATTTCCAAAAGAAATTAAACCCTCATCATCAAAAACAAACAGCAGCACTCACATATGGGGGGGTCCACTAAATTGCAAGCAACAAATTCACACACAAATAAAAACCACCCCCTTCACCCAATAACAGTGGCCGGCCCCTTCTCTTTTGAGATAAAGGAATGAATTAATTCATGGAGAAAGAGATGCAAAAAAAACCAAGGGAGAGAAAGAGAAGGCTATCATGCAAAGAATCATCATTCCAATAATTCCAACACTCAACACCACCATCATCACCTCACAAAGTCAAGCAAGAAAGGTCAAGGGATGGGCTCCATCATGAAACCATCATGATATGATAAAATGCAAAGACCCCCTCCACAAATGCCTATTTGCAACAATGCAAATAAACCCTCCTCCACCAAACTTCGGCCAATGAACGGAACAATGGAAATTGGCCGAAACGAAAAGCAAACTGGCAACTCCAGAAAACTGGTCCCATAATAAATTACAGGAAAACCCCGATACTGTGCATACACACCCGCATTTGTATTCCGACCGAAATACAAATGCAATGAGACAAAATCTACACTGTACTATACTAGGATCCGGCTTAAACCAAAGCCGGCTAGTAATATCTGTTCGATCCTGATCCGTGCAATACCGCACGTATCTGATCGAACCCTGCCATATAACCATACGGCCTATAGTACAAACTATCCGATCCTGATCCGTGCAATACCGCACGTATCTGATCGGACCTTGCCATATCTCCATACGGCCTCTACAACCTTTCGCCCGAAAGCTGAGTAACTGAATGTGGGGGACTCTAAAGACTCGTCAACACCTTGGTTGTGAATTTAACCACCAGCACGTCAGAGGTATAAGCCAATACGTAACGGGCCACCAGGTACTGACTAAAAGGGATGTCTGTGAGCGAACTCAGCCTGACAACCCTACTGAGCCTGTCAGTGACAATATCCGTACAGTCCGGTCCGTTCGTCTATGAGTATCGCATGGCGGGCCTAGGGGGTTGGTAAAAGTCAGACCCCCAAAAGCGGTACAAGTCGTGTCGGAGTGTAGCCCAGAACACCCTGAGATACTACTGGAATACCTACCAGTAAATCTCCTTGCCTCGGCCGAGGGCTTCGTGTAATGGCTCTCCTAGACACAGCACGACCTCACCCCCAATACCGGGAGAGACGAACCCTTGAAGATACGCTCACTGCCTCCATGTGGCTCGGGACTGTACCCAACTAAAACCTGTTTGCACGACTCCTTTGAGCCGTGGTAGGGTAGTAATCAAAGTACAGTGGGAACTCACACAAGACAAATGACGATCCCCAGGTCGATGAACTAACCTGTACACATGTCACCAGGGAACTGCCATCTGACGTCTGGTATATGACCAACTAGCATGTTCCCGGCGAGTCCTGTCCGGTGTACTCATAACCCAATGAGCACCTGTATACATCTTAGGTGAACCAACTGACACCAGTGGCTTGTGAGACCGGCCACCGCCCCTCGTCGGGGTCTCGACTGTATACACTAGTCTACTCTGGAGTATCGATGCCCTGTCTCGAAACTCACACGACTAGGGACCATTTAAGGATATGCTTGTAGACCCCCAGCTCCCACTTATATGATCGCCCTCATACTGCTGGTGGTCAAGCAAGAATCCTAGGGGCTCTATCAACGTGCAATAGCGACATGTCAGGTCACTTAAAACAGTACACGATGATAAAGATAGACCAGATAGCATACTATCATCTCGAGTAAGACTGTCCTACCGGGATAGGTCCTCCATCAATCATTGCAATCACGTACCTGTGACCTAATAATTGACTCTGAGGGCACTATCTCCAACAATCTCCCACTTGCACTCAAGGCTAATTATTGCGATGTCGCATACTCACAGCCCGTGTGATACCGAACACCCAACTCCTCTACTAATCAGTCTCACAAAGCTCGTTTGCGAAACTATTGCGTTCGAGGAATAGCCTCAGTGAGTGGATCCGCTTTGATGTTTCCTTTTATGTCTCTCTATATCTCAAGTTCGCGGAGAAAGCCATCTCCCGAAAAGAGCAATACCTGTCTTAGAATGTGTCTGGATGTCTGATGGGACATAGCTCACAAATGAACTCCAAATCCAAACTTCTTAGACTGTATCGTTAACTGAACTTAATCAGTATCCTGCGCCATGCCACCCTCAGTATTGCCTTGGACCACCTGTCCAAAAAACTGCCCCTCATCAGAAGGAAAAACTATAACTCTGACAACCTCCTTGTCGTCCATGTCACCTTGGAAGCCTGGAATGATAACTGTCTCCCGAATAAGGCTGTCGTTATCATATCCCTAGAACATCCACTTATGTTCTAAAACTGCTTCCGACTGCTTCTCCAGGATTGGATCAGTGTCAACTTATTGCATCTTGTGCAAGAACAACATCTGGTATGGTACTTGACATCTCATGATTGACTCAATTGCCTGAGCAACTGATCTGCCAATCATGCACATCCCTCTCTACTTTAGTCTGTAAGACACCTTTAGAGAGGGTGACTCCATCATCTGCAGGTACACTACCGTGCATGGAGTCGTCCATTCTAAATACTCTTAGAATGCTGTCTAAGTACCCAGATGGGAAACCACCCAAATCTAGATCTAAAACCATAGATCTAGTAACCAGAATGTCTGATATAAAATCCATTTCCTTTGTGGAGAAACCACTGTGTGACGACCAAAGTATAACCGATTGTAGTATAGGAGTTTCCTTTCCTACTCTGTGTATGTCATCCAAATACCAGGATATCACACCCTACTACCTTCTCAACAGATCCATCCCCTATTCTGATGAAGTCAAACCTATGACTGTCACGTCAGAAATAGATGATCTATCTCCGCTACATCTGCTTTAATCTATAAATAGACATAAGCTACCTGTCCACCAATGCTTCCGCTGCTCCCACTGACTACGACAACCCTCTGGCAGAGTCATATAGACGTACACTTCTAAAACTAGTTTAGAACGACGCTATACTCATCCTCCCGCCGGGTCTCGTAACCTGGAACAACAGCAATGGCGATTGTGGGTAAACAAGAACTTCTCTGTCACCGTCCTTGAGGCTACCGGAGTACCTCTCGGGTGCCTGAAGTTACCCACCTTATCTGCGGATTGGCCAATGGAATGTCAAACCAGATTGAATCTTCAGGTTCCTTGTCAAATCTTCAGTAATCGTTTGTGGTTCTGGAATTACTTCCAGTTCTACCATACTCCCACTACTGTTTTCTGAAAAAATCTATTTTTAATAAAACTGTGGCGAGTCTAGAACAATATTGCTATTGTTCATCCAGATGGTAGAAAGTCAGCCCGCGTCATAGCCTGGGTCAACCCACAAACAGCCATTACAGAAACGTGCCTTGAGTTGTCCAGTGTCTGGTTTTAAGCATAAACCGGACAACTCCCCGTACCTTAACATCGTTAAGATATGAACTGTTCTACATCCAATATAGAAACAGAGGCACTGATTTAACTGAACCAGATCCAAATCATGCAACTGTCTCCAGTGCATGTCTACTAAATGGAAGAAGGCCGATCAGCGTTACTCAACTTAGGAATGCTTCCAATCATGAGTAACCCGAAAGAGAAGCAAGATCTCTTTATCATTACTATCAACTGAATACCATAGACAAGTATCTACATCTTCGAACACTTTGAAGAATCCCGATACTTGCTATACCTGGTTCTCTACTCTATTCAAATACCTATAACTTCTTAAAATTCGGACCATGTGTTTCCGCGAAACACCTGTCTAAAAACTAGAGAAGTCATAAGTAAACCGAATATAGTACGAGGACCAACCCCTCTGTCCTGATGGACTCTGTACAACATACAATACTCTGTATAAGTCCCTTGAGTCTGATAACTCATTCACTGTGTGTCGTAGGTTGAGAACTGTACTTATGGTTAAGAAGAATTACACCGCTGTTTAATGCTCCTTACCTAACCATCCACTGATATAGGTAAATGTCGTAGACATAATTTCAGAATGGTATATCTCACTCTACGAAAAATAGACGTACAGATATATCAATTTGAAATTGGTGCATAAAAGCGGATATTCAAAACCAAATATTTGCCGACCGGCAAACAGCCCAGGTGATTTCCTCAAATATCACCGATTACAACGAATCCCGATATAATGAGGATGATCACCCAATTCCCAATAACTTACTCCCACTCATCATCTGTAAAACCATACAGATGTGAGAATCCTACCTGGTAAATACATACCCTGGAGCAAGTGTCTAACTGGGAAATCAGTTTTCTTTTAACATTACACAGTGAAACTGAAACATTGAAATGTTTCGATGGGGTATCCTGGTATTCCTAGTAATGCCCTTTCCATTATCCAGATTCACAACTGTAACCGTATAATTCTTTGCCACCTCTCCAAATCCCTTCATATGTCTTTAGTCTTTACCTTCTGTACACCTCTTTAGGCCAAATGGTTTTCTTCCTTCCCTACTGTTCGGCACCAGCCTATGGTTTGGAAGAAGACTATCCAATAAGTATAATGGGTGTACTGTCCCAATCCTAGGGACACTCGCAATGAGAGAGGGTGAAGATAAAAGACAACCGAATAAACCTTATTCCTATTTCTCCTGAACCAGAATCCATCCCCGAACTGGAACAAGTTCCTTTCGAGTTCGTATATAACCATACGATGGAGTATCCAAATAAACTGTGGATCTTTGTAGTGATACGGAGTGTCCTGGAGAAATACAAAGGTGATTTAGGATTGGCGAAGGAATACTTGGTTTGGTCGTGAATATCTGTTGCAATTTACTTTGCCCTCTTACTAATCCCTTGCTTTGTCTTAACTTAATACCTTCTGCACACCATCGTTATGCTAATTGGTTTTCTTCATTCCCTACCGGTCGGCACCAGCCTAAGGTTTGGAAGAAAACAATCCAATTTGCGTAATAGGTGTACTACCCCTAAACCAAGGAGTACTCGTAACCTGAGAGAGGGCAAAAGGAAAAGACAACTGAATAATCCTATCCGTTTTCTCCAGAACCGGAAACCATCCTCGAATAAATCCCTTCGAGTTCGTATCTAACCATACGATGGTTTTGTCCAATGGAAGTGGACGTTCGTGGTAAAACGGGGTGTCCTGGAGAAAAGGGTAAAAGTAGGAGTGGCAATGAGGTTTGCAACTCTGACAATCCAAAAGCCAGTGTTTAAGAAGGTTCGGTCAACTTGGTCACTGAGTCATAGTCTTAGGGTCGGGTCAATGGTCGCTGCCAGAGAGAGAGAGAGAAAAGAAACACTCAGCGTGCACTCTAACCTAGATCAGAATGGTTACCAATTTATCTAATCTGGAAACCTCCCACCGTACCTCAAATTCTCCTCCAAACCTGAAAGAAGAATTAGTCGGGATCACCCGAGGAGTATACCAACTCATCAGTGGGAATCGGGATCCAACTATCATCACATGATAACGTGACGGAATCCGCTCACGCTATCACACTCCAGAAGGTATGCGCATATCTGGCAAGTTTCAGTTCTTTTGAAACTCCCGATGTGATTTCTGCCCCATGCTCTTATGACCTTGACTTTGGCCAACATATCATAAGTCACATGTCAAGTTCTACCCGTCATTCTCCAGGTTAATTTGAATCCACCCGTACATACCCTTGACTTTGGCCAAAATGGCAGTACGACTGTCCCAAACCAACGCATCTATCTATGCTGCATATGAATGCCCCAATAGCTACCAATCACTGTGCCTTGACTTTGGCCAACATACACAGCTTGAATACTATTGACCACCCATATGAAACGACGGAGGGCTACGAATGGTTTCTGGCGAAAACCTTTAACGTAATGAACTTGATATCGTCGAAGGAACGGATAGCTTTTAAAAATATAGTGACGAAAACCGTTGCTAAAGAGGTCACTCCCGGTGAAGGGATCTCGGCTCTTTCCCCGTAGAATGGGGTGCAGGATATTCCAACTGAATACCACGATGCAAAGCAAAAGTAATCGGCTATAGTGAAGTTAATGCCCTGATGCAAACTTCTGTCCAAGGGGTCACTCCCGGTGAGGGGATCTCGGCCCTTGCCTCGTCGACTGAGGAGCAGGATATTCTAAATGAATACCACGATGCAAAACAAAAGTGAACGTCCTTGCAATAACAGCTTTTTGAAAAGTGTTCCAACAACATCAGATTAGGTTTGTTTTTAACTTGCATTGATCCGAATCAACGCAGTCCCATCAATTGATCACACCAAAAAGAACGAAAATATACTGATGTACGTATATGCCATCCGCATTCGCCACTGGGTCCCGTCATTACCCGTTAGGTTAGCTAACTAACGACAGAGCTGGGACTGGACTAGCGCGGATGCAAAACATATACAACATCTACTAATATATATACCAATATATTATATTTCGCTCAAGGCGTGAAAAGAAATGCAACATCACAGAGAATGAACAGCATCACAGAAACAATACAGATATCTGGGATCCCCGGGTTTCACAGAGCCACTGCTGAAACCCGACGTTCCCCTGGTCGTGTGGATAGCCTGTGCAATGAAATCCTAGACCCCTACGGGCGCGGCAAGTTACCCGCCAAAACCTGAAGCGAGGCAGCCCCCTTCAGCGCCGTGAATGGACCACCCAGCACTTCACGGAATCCGGTAACTTGGGCACCCCTCCTGGGTCAACCTGTACCCCCTACGAGTGCGGCGAATAGCCCGCCAATCCTAGAGTGAAGCCCCCTCCCTCTCAATGCCATGAGATGCGGGCTTGTTGCCCTCTAGAACCCGGCTATCCGTGCACCCCACCGTGGGGTAAACCTAGTACAGAAAGTAAAATATACATACAACGGGTACATCGACCGCAACCAGGTCGTGCCCCAAAATAATAATACAAACAGGCAGTAACGGCAGTCCACATGTCGGACGCTCGCCCCGCAATATCAAATGTACATAATACAACCAGAAAAATTTTTCGAGACCAAAAATTTTCAACAGAAACTGATGCGAAGGAAAAACACGGTTTTGGAACTTTTTGATCGATCGGAAATGCAAACACATTAAACCAAGCTAGACTAAGTTAATGGCGAGGCTCTGATACCACTGTAAGTGCACGGCGGCGCCCCGGCCGTCAATCCGACGGCCAAATGCGGAAACGGTGAATAACTTAAATTTTTGCGAACTTAGCAAACCGGCACCACCGCGCACTATAACCCGGATCGAACCATTAACTAGTCCTAGCTACTAACAAGATAGGGAAGAGAGATATACCGACAGATCCGAGTCCTCCGGTCTTCTCGTCGTCGTCCCTATCTCCTGCGGAATGTCCCGTCTCCTCCTCGTCGCCGGAAGTGCACCACATCGCCTACTTCTTTTACGGGCTCCCACCTCAATGCCGAGGCAACTCGGGCACGAAGCTGGCTAGTCAACGTGCCCAAGATTCGATGTAGAATGTGTAGTGAGCCATGTCTCTTTGGGGTTTATGAGGTTGCCATTTTGGAGGAATTTGTGCACTAGAATTTCATGGATGCTTGATGGAGAAACAAAATGAGCACCTCATAAAAAATGAGCTCGGCCAAACCATAAGTGCTCACTGGAAATTGGAATAATCACAACTCACTCTCTCTTGCTGTCAAAAAGGATGAGCCTCTTTTTAGCTCATGAATTTCCAAAAGAAATTAAACCCTCATCATCAAAAACAAACAGCAGCACACACATATGGGGGGGTCCACTAAATTGCAAGCAACAAATTCACACACAAATAAAAACCACCCCCTTCACCCAATAACAGTGGCCGGCCCCTTCTCTTTTGAGATAAAGGAATGAATTAATTCATGGAGAAAGATATGCAAAAAAAACCAAGGGAGAGAAAGAGAAGGCTATCATGCAAAGAATCATCATTCCAATAATTCCAACACTCAACACCACCATCATCACCTCACAAAGTCAAGCAAGAAAGGTCAAGGGATGGGCTCCATCATGAAACCATCATGATATGATAAAATGCAAAGACCCCCTCCACAAATGCCTATTTGCAACAATGCAAATAAACCCTCCTCCACCAAACTTCGGCCAATGAACGGAACAATGGAAATTGGCCGAAACGAAAAGCAAACTGGCAACTCCAGAAAACTGGTCCCGTAATAAATTACAGGAAAACCCCGATACTGTGCATACACACCCGCATTTGTATTCCGACCGAAATACAAATGCAATGAGACAAAATCTACACTGTACTATACTAGGATCCGGCTTAAACCAAAGCCGGCTAGTAATATCTGTTCGATCCTGATCCGTGCAATACCGCACGTATCTGATCGAACCCTGCCATATAACCATACGGCCTATAGTACAAACTGTCCGATCCTGATCCGTGCAATACCGCACGTATCTGATCGGACCTTGCCATATCTCCATACGGCCTCTACAACCTTTCGCCCGAAAGCTGAGTAACTGAATGTGGGGGACTCTAAAGACTCGTCATCACCTTGGCTGTGAATTTAACCACCAGCACGTCAGAGGTATAAGCCAATACGTAACGGGCCACCAGGTACTGACTAAAAGGGATGTCTGTGAGCGAACTCAGCCTGACAACCCTACTGAGCCTGTCAGTGACAATATCCGTACAGTCCGGTCCGTTCGTCTATGAGTATCGCATGGCGGGCCTAGGGGGTTGGTAAAAGTCAGACCCCCAAAAGCGGTACAAGTCGTGTCGGAGTGTAGCCCAGAACACCCTGAGATACTACTGGAATACCTACCAGTAAATCTCCTTGCCTCGGCCGAGGGCTTCGTGTAATGGCTCTCCTAGACACAGCACGACCTCACCCCCAATACCGGGAGAGACGAACCCCTGAAGATACGCTCACTGCCTCCATGTGGCTCGGGACTGTACCCAACTAAAACCTGTTTGCACGACTCCTTTGAGCCGTGGTAGGGTAGTAATCAAAGTACAGTGGGAACTCACACAAGACAAATGACGATCCCCAGGTCGATGAACTAACCTGTACACATGTCACCAGGGAACTGCCATCTGACGTCTGGTATATGACCAACTAGCATGTTCCCGGCGAGTCCTGTCCGGTGTACTCATAACCCAATGAGCACCTGTATACATCTTAGGTGAACCAACTGACACCAGTGGCTTGTGAGACCGGCCACCGCCCCTCGTCGGGGTCTCGACTGTATACACTAGTCTACTCTGGAGTATCGATGCCCTGTCTCGAAACTCACACGACTAGGGACCATTTAAGGATATGCTTGTAGACCCCCAGCTCCCACTTATATGATCGCCCTCATACTGCTGGTGGTCAAGCAAGAATCCTAGGGGCTCTATCAACGTGCAATAGCGACATGTCAGGTCACTTAAAACAGTACACGATGATAAAGATAAACCAGATAGCATACTATCATCTCGAGTAAGACTGTCCTACCGGGATAGGTCCTCCATCAATCATTGCAATCACGTACCTGTGACCTAATAATTGACTCTGAGGGCACTATCTCCAACACGCACCATATCCAATAGGTTGCGGTTCCGTCTCTCCGATACACCATTATGTTGCGGGGTGTATGGAGGAGTAAGCTGAGAGAGAATTCCGTTCTCTTTTAAATAGTCCAGGAACTCGGCACTTAAGTATTCTCCACCTCGATCCGATCTTAGAATCTTAATACTTTTGCCGGTCTGTTTCTCTACTTCATTCTTATACTCCTGGAATTTTCCAAAGGCCTCGGACTTATGTTTCATTAAGAAGACATAACCGTACCTTGAGAAGTCATCCGTAAAAGTAATGAAGTAAGAATGTCCGCTTCGTGCATGTGTAGACATTGGACCGCACACGTCACTGTGTATGAGTCCCAAGAGCTCGCTCGCTCTTACTCCATATCTAGTAAACGGAGTCTTTGTCATATTTCCTTTGAGACAGGATTGACAAGTGGCATACGACTGATATTCGAACGTATTCAAATACCCTTCTGTATGTAACTTCGTTAACCTTCTCTCATTGATGTGACCCAGTCTACAATGCCACAAGAAAGTCTGATTTATTTCTGGAGACTTTCTTTTGTGTGTATTCTGGACATTGAAAATCTGTGGTTGGTTCAATACGTATATACCATTACTCAATGTACCTGACCCAATCAGAACTTGATTAAGGTGAATGTTTACAACATTACTTACAAACGCAAATTCATAACCTTCTTTAGAAACTAAAGATACAGAAATGATATTACAAGTTGCGTTGGGTATAAAAAAGCAATTACGCAAAACCAAAACATGTCCATCTGACATTCCCAGGTGATAGTCCCCCACGGCTGTAGCATCCATGCTAGCTCCGTTCGCAACTCTGAGGGTCATGTCACCTGCTTTCAAAACCCTACGGTTTCTCAACGCTTGCAAAGAATTACAGATATGAGATCCTGATCCGGTATCCAATACCCAGGAAGTAGAGTTTATTGAAAGACAGTTTTCAATAACATACACACCTGAAGCTGAAGCTGCAACCTGCTTCAATTCCTGTGTTCTGGCCTTCCAGGCCCTGCAATCATTCTTCCAGTGTCCTTTCTTATAACAATAGAAGCATTCTTCCTTATCCACAAGCTTCCCCGCTATCTTTGTTGCTTTACCTTTTCCCTTCGTATCCACTTTACTAACACCGCCCCTTGGTTTGGCGGGGGCCTTCTTCTTCTTTCCCTTGGCTTTCGCCTTGGACCTAGAAGAAGATGATCCTCCTACAAACAAAGTGGATGTATCCCTACCTTTCTGTAGGGTGCCCTCTGCGCTCCTCAGCATGTTGAGGAGCTCTGAAAGTTCAACCTCTTTTTCTTGTAAGTTGAAGTTCAGTATAAACTGGGCGTAAGTGGAAGGAAGGGACTGGAGAACTATATCCGTATATAGCTCACTCTCCAATGTGATCCCTAGGTCCGCGAGCTCCTCAATGTAGCCGATCATCTTTAGCACGTGCTCGGCTACTGATGATCCGACGGCCATTCTTGTCGAAAATAACTTTTTCGACGCTTCGTATCTTGCGATACGAGATTGCTCTCCATACAGTTCTTTTGTATGAAGCAATATGGATTCCATGTCCATATTCTCGTGCCTCCTCTGATTTTCGTTGTCCATCGAGGCAAGCAGGAGGCATTTGGCCTTCGCGCTATCAATCTCCCAAGTCTTGCGGATTTCCTTATCCGCGACGCTGGAAGTTGGACCAGGGACAGGGGGAGCTTTGGTGGTAAGAAGATACCCCAGCTTGTCGTAAGTGATTGCTATCTTGACATTCCTGAGCCAATCTTTGTAGTTTGGCCCTGTCAGTTTGTTTTTATCTAGGAGTAACTTAAGTCCAGTCATGTTGATTGGTCGCTGCAATTAGGAGAGAGAAGAAGAAACACTCAGCATGATGCTCTTGCAAGTTTAGAGTGGTTTTTAGTTTGTCTAAACAGGATGGCTCCCACTGTTTCTCGAATCCCTCCTCAAACCATAAAGGAAGAATTAGTCAGGATCAATCCCACCGTACAATACATGCTTAACCGTTCAGTCAGGCCGGTGTCGGTACTTCGAGGGAGGTTTTCCAACGCTTTCGCGAAGTTCCTTAATTAAAGAACCTCTTTTCCCTGGGGGCATAGCCCCGCTAACACCTTTCTAGGCACCTACTAGGTTTATAGCATTGATCGTTAAGTGAGAAATTTCCCGAGGAGTAGCATATACTCACAGTAGGATCGGGATCCAAATATCATCGCGTGACGAAACTGAAGGGATCCTACCAGAATCATCACACTCCAAATGGTATGCAAATCTAGCAAGTTTTAGTACTTATGAAACTCCCGATGTGGATTTTTGCCCCATGCTCTTATGACCTTGGCGTGAGGTCAAAATGTCATAAGTCACATGTCAAGTTCGTCCCATCATTATCCAGGTTAATTTGAACCCACCCGTACATACCCATGACGTAGGCCAAAATGGCAGTACGACTGTCTCAAACCAACGCATTCTATCTATGCAACAGATAAATATCCGGCAGCTACCAATCACTATGCCTTGGCGTGAGGTCAAAATACATAGCTTGAATACTACCGAATATTTAACTGAAATGATGGAGGGCTACGGATGGTTTTGGCAAAACCGTGAACGTAGTGAACTTGATTTGGTCGATGGAACGAGATAGCTTTTAAATGGAGTGGCTCAAGCTCCGCATTTAAAAGTTGGTTTTGAAAAGAACCGAGTGGTTTTTCGAAAGTGTTCCAACGACTTTAACTTGGTTTATTATCTTGCATTAGTTCTTTTAATGCGTGATATTCTTGCATTAGTTCTTTTAATGCGTCCCATCATTTAATCCTACCATTGCAGAAAACAACCAAAATATGACGTACGCTTATGCCATTCGCATTCGCCACGGGGCCCCGTCATTACCCGTTAGGTTACTTAACTAACGACAGAGCGGGGGCTGGGCTAGCGCGGCTGTAAAACATAAGCAACGCCTAAATAGTATCATATATAGATATACTGCAATGATAAACATTTCAGATCACAGATGAATACATTGGATATACTAGGAATCTGTAATTCGTACGAGCCTGTAACGAAAGACAAATTACACGGTCGCGGTGAATAGCCAATACCCCACCCAAGACCCCTACGGGTGCGGCAAACTACCCGCCAAGTACCCGAAGCGTAGCAACCTCCCTCATCTCCATGAGTAGGCCACTCGACACTTCGGCATACCCGATAGTTTGTGCACCCCCTCCATGGGTCTATCCTAGGAGCAAAAACAGTAAAAAGAAATTATACAATGACGGCTACAACCCCGACCCGGTTGTGCGGTCATACAAATAATTATTACATCAATTTACAAATTTACATGAATTGAAAGAAAAGAAAACTCTCGTCTCACAACCCCTCGGCTATTCACCCGCGACAATCCAACAAATTCATATACACATTCCAGCAACATTACAGATCACAGATTTGTATAACCCCCACTAATCGACATATAGCGATTAGTAGACGTTCAATACAAATATCACATAACAGAAAAACCCGTTAGCTAAAGTCTTTTAGAAGTTCGATCAAAAATACGGATTTTCGGGACCCCAAAATAAAATTTTCGTTCTGGAAAATCTGGGTTGAAAATATATGTACTAAAAATCCCAAAATACCCCAATGAGTAAACTGCAAAAAAGAAAACCCTTGACCGAGTCAACTCGGCCGCGTTTCCGCGGCGAGAGCGTGCTCCCGCCGCGGAAACGCGGCGCTTTGATCGAGTCAGGGGCCCAAATTTTTGCAGTTTCTTTAAAAAAGCCTGAGTCGATTTTAGGTGTGTTCCAAAAAATTTTTCCAGTACTTTTGAAATCGACAGAAAGTTGAAAATTCATGGGTTCGTTTTTGGGACTTTTTCTTTGATCGATCTTCTAGTTACTTGCTAACTTGTTAGATAGAGTTTAACTAGGCTCTGATACCACTGTAAGTCCATGCTACCTCTCCCGGTACTTTCGGGAAAGCGGAATTTGGTAAAAAACGATTTTTACGGAGGTGGTAACATGGACCTAAAACCCGGATCTTGGTTAAACATCTATCTAGCAACCTAACTACGAGTTTCTAGCTACTCGGTTAGGGGGTTATACCTTGCTTGTCTTGAACTCCTTCGTCTTCAAGCTCCGATGGTGGTCCGGAATGGCTTCTTCTCGTCGTCTCCGTACGCCGAAGATAGATCCACCTGAAAGCTCCAACCTTTAGCTCCTTCTTCGTTCTTTGAAGAAACTAGTTCACTTGGTTTGCTAAACCTAGTGAACTAGAATGAGTAGAGAATACTTTGTGTGGGATTTTATCTATGGTTCTTGATTCTCAACTCATGAGACAAGAGAACCATAGATTAAAGAGAGGGAAAAAGAGCAAGAGGGTGAGAGCAAAAGGAGAGCTCAAGAACAAGAGAGAGAATGAGCAAGAAAGAATGAGGCTCTCCTTTTCCTTTCACCCTCTCATAATCCAAAGCAATCATAACTCATCATACTAACAAAAGTCTTATGTGATGGTTGAAGCAACCATAACCATATCATTTCATGCACTCATTTTACACAAATGAGCAAGCAAGTAAAAGTCTTTGCCATGAAATGATGGCTATGGTTATCATGATGGTCAACTAGTCAAGCCTAGTCAACCGGTCAACAAAGTCAACAAGTCAACAAAAGTCAACAAGTCAACAAAAGTCAACAACCATGTCGCCATAATACTTAATTAATATAATTGTTAATCACATATCATATTCTCATTAGGGTTGATCAAAAGGTCAATAGTCAACGGTCAACTGTCAACAACCCTAATGAGAATCCACTGCCTCTGTCTCCCTGTCAACTGTGCATACACACCCGCATCCGCGTTCCGAGGAACACGAATGCAAACTGGATAAATCCAATCCCATAAGGTACACTAGGATCTGGCTTAAACCAAAGCCCGCAAGTGTAAACTGTCCGGACACTGTACGCGCACAAGTGCACGGATGTGACCGAACCCTGTCGCAAAACCATGCGACCTGTCGCAATGCCATGCGACCTCTACTCTTTTGCCTAAAGGCGAAAAGCTTTCTGTGTGGGACTCTAAAGACTCGACACTACGCTGGCAGTGGGTTTAACCACAGACCGCAAGCGGCACTAGCTGTGCGTAACGGTCCCCAGGTAATGCCGACAAGAAGACCGACGAGGCGAAACCCATCTGAACTCCTACTGAGCCTGAGTGTGACATTCTCCGTACAGTCCGGTCTGTTCGTCTGATACATCGCATGGCGGGCCTAGGGGGCGGTAAACGTCAGTCCCCCAATAGCGGTACAAGTCGTGCCGGAGCGAAGCCCAAAACACCCTGAGATAACACTGGAAACCTACCAGTATATCTCGTTTGCCCTGGCTAGGGACTACTCGTGTAATGGCTCTCCTAGACACAGCGCGATGTCAACCCCCAATACCGGGAGAGACGAATCCTGTCTAACCGTCACTGCCTCCAAGTGCTTCGGGACTGCACCCAACCACTACCTGTTTGCACGCCTCCTTTGAGCCGTGGTAGGGTAGTGATCAAAGTACAGTGGGAACACACTCGAGGCGGAGTGACAGTGTCAAGTCAGCGGACTAAGCTGTACTCATGTCACCTGGGAACTGATAACTGACGATAGGTATAATACCAACTAGTCAGTTCCCGACGAGTCCTGTCCAGTGTACCCGTAACCTAACGAGCACCCGCATACTATCTCAAGTACGACGTACTGACGGCTGTGGGACAGACCGTCTCCCACACTGGGATGAGAAGCGCATGCGCTGGTCTACTCCGGAGTATCGATGCCCTGTCTCGATAGTCCTGCGACCAGGGACCTGCATAAGGATGTGCTTATAGATTACCCAGCCCCACTAGTGTGACGGCCATCACATCGCTGGTAATCAAGCAAAGATCCTAAGGGCTCCACTAATGTGTATAGGCGATATACAAAATATAAACACATGTACACATTGAAGTAGAAACAAACCAAGTAGCATACTACTATTTTGAGCAAGATTGTATATACAAGGTGAATATCCCAAGCATCCATTAAGTAATATACAAACTAGTATGATACAGTAATGGCCTCTAGGGCATATACACTAACATGAGTACACTGGACAGGACTCGCCGGGAACATGCTAGTTGGTATTATACTTGACGTCAGATAGCAGTTCCCTGGTGACATGGGTATAGGTTAGTTCATCGACCTGAGATCGTCATTTGCCTCGTGTGAGTTCCCACTGTGCTTTGATTACTACCCTACCACGGCTCAAAGGAGTCATGCAAACAGGTTTTAGTTGGGTACAGTCCCGAGCAACATGGAGGCAGTGAGCGGATCGGCAGGGGTTTCGTCTCTCCCGGTATTTGGGGTGAGATCGCGCTGTGTCTAGGAGAGCCATCACACGAAGTCCTTTGCCAAGGAAGGAGATTTACTGGTAGGTGTTCCAGTAGTATCTCAGGGTGTTCTGGGCTACACTCCGACACGACTTGTACCGCTTTTAGGGGTCTGAGTTTTACCAACCCCCTAGGCCCGCCATACGATGCTCATAGACGAACGGACCGGACTGTACGGATATTGTCACTGACAGGCTCAGTAGGGTGTCAGGATGAGTTCGCTCATCGACCTTCCTTTTGGTCAATACCTGGTAGCCCGTTACGTACGGCTAGTACCTCTGACGTGCTAGTGGTTAAATCCACAGCCAAAGTATTGATAAGTCTTTAGAGTCCCCCACAGACAGTTTCTCAAGTTTCGGGCTAAACGTTGTAGAGGCCGTATGGATTTATTGCAGGGTTCGAACGTACGTGTGCACTTGTGCACGTGTCATGGTTCGGACGGATAATACTAATGGGTTTTGGTCTAAACTGGATCCTAGTATTATACAGTGTAGATTTTGTCTCATTGCATTTGTATTCGGTCGGAATACAAATGCGGGTATGTATATACAGTCGTGGGGTTATCCTGTAATTTGTTACTGGATCGCTATTTGAAGTTTCCAGTTTGCATTCCGTTTCGTCCATTTTTCTTTATTCCTTCTTGGCTGAAATTCCTTTGTTGGAAGGGGGCTTATATGCAAATGTGAAATTAGTGGAGGGAGGGTTTTTTTTGTAGTAGGGGGCTCTCCAGCAGCCCATGGAGGGTTCATGAGAATTCTAGAAGTGTTTGGTTCAAGACTTGCATTAATGTGATGGGATTAGTATAAGACTTTGGTGTGACATTTTTCCATGATGATCACTCATTTCTCTCTTGCATTATTCTCTTCCCTTTCTCTTTTTTGGCATGGCCGGCCACTAAGAGATGGGGCTGTCCAAATTTTTGAGAGGGAAATTTGATCCCATTTTCTTGCACAAAAATCCTTTAGCTCCATTTCCAAAAGCTCATTTCCACCTCCACCAAAAATAGCAACTTCAATTAACCCTTGAGACATAGTGATCTACGTATATTCTACAGCAATCTTGGACACGTCGGCCGGAAAACTTCATGTCCGAGTTGCCTCGGTTCAGAGGTGGGAGCCCGTAAAAAGACTTCTCGATGTGGTGCCCTTCCGACGAGAAGACCGGAGATCAGTGATGCCGCGAGGAGCTTGGGATGGTGGCCAAAAACCGAAGAACATGGATCGATCGGTATAGCTTTCCAACCGTCTCTCTAGATAGCTAGTTGTAGGATAATGGTTCGATCCGGGAAAAAGTATACGATAGTGCCAGTTTCAAGTTAAGAATATGTTTTTGTTTCCGCATTTTGGCCTCAGATAGACGGCCGGGGCGCTACCGTAGACTTACAGCTATTTACGCATTTGAGTTATTGTTTGGTATTTATGCACAGGATGCACTGTATTTGTATTTTGTGCACAGGATGCACTGTATTTGTATTTTGTGCACAGGGTGCACTGTATTTGTATTTCTTGCACAGGATGCACCAGATTTACGTTTTGTGCGTTTGTCGCACTGGGTTTATATTTCATGCATTTGATTTGGATATTTGCGCATGCTCGACGCTTCATATTGGATTTCGTGATTTTGTGCATGATGGATGCACCAGATTTGGATTTTCGCGCGTGTTGAGCGCATGTTATGAGATGCGATTTTGGTGCACACCAGATGCACTAAATTGGGATTCTTCGTGCACATCAGATGCATCTGATTTTGCTGTCGGGCACACCCGTTGCCTCTGACAGGGGTTTTTGTGCACACCCGTTGCACTTAAATGGTGTTCAGTGCACATGTATGGGCATATACATGGATTTTGATTTCCGTGCGCACCAGACGCGCGCAGCATTCTTATGCACATTTGGGATTGATTTTCTTATGGAGCAGTACGTTTTTATGATATGGGCTATTTGTTTTCGTACTGAGCAGGACTAGTCAGAGGACAGTACCTGGATATATTTTTCATGCATTGGTTGTTATCGAAGGGATTTCTAAAAAGGGAGCTATAGTCTCAGTATTTACCTGCATGGCTGATATGACATGACACGTTTAAAATAAGGAAACCCTTCTAAATTGTTTTCAAAACGACGGGACGTACATATTAACCAAAGGATAAGTATTTATATCGCTATATTCTTGCAATAGTCTTCCGCCACTGTGCTGCGATACGCGTATAGCACAGCAACAGGAAAGGTTTGGCATGCAATTCCTTCAGATATGTACCTGTATAGATTTGATGTCTACATGTAAAGTTTTGATATATATCATATTGGTTTTGTTTTGGATTTGATAGTTGTGTCTTCACCATGACTCCGGTGATTGCGGGATACTTGACGGAGTTTTGATTTTGAGTTATCTGCTCATTTCTCATGGGCATGCATTGCGCTTTGATGCGTTTTATGTATTGATGATTTCGGAGCCCCGACGGCATGGAATTTTTGCTGAAATGTTTTAGTATTGAGGGGTTTAAATTTAAATTCGGGGACCGAATTTCTTTAAGGGGGGAAGATTGTAACATTTCAAAAAATAAAATATTATTTTTGGGAATTTTTATAATTAAATAATAAAATATTGAATATTTTAATAAGGCGGTATAATTAAATATTGATAAATTGGAGAACAATTTGGAAAATTATGGAAATTACTAAAAAGATGGTGTTTTATATGAATTATGCAATTTTAAGTTTTTATGATTAATTATACGCTAATTTTGTGCTAATCGCGATTAAAAATCGCTAATCGCGCTTTACGCTTGTTTTGTGCAAAACATGCACCATGTCTTTTTTTTCACTTGCTACATTTTCCTACAAGATTTGGGGTGTATAGGTATTTGTTTTGGGTTTACTATTGAGGAGAAAAGAAAAGAAAAAAAAAGGAAAGGAAAAGAATAGAATATTAGGTATGGGTGAGAGAGAGAAAGGTGAAGGTTACTTTGACTTGGCCATTCCCTCTTCATTCTTCAACCATTTCCTCTCCCCTCCCACTCTTTGCTGCTGCTGCTGTAGCCTCCTCCTCCACCATCTTCAACCCTCTTAAACACCATTAAAAACATCTCAAAACCCAATACCCATTTCATTAAAAGTGTGCACAAGCTATCAAGTAACCCTTTGGACCAAGAAAGTTTGAGTTTTGGAGCTATAGAGGATTCTTGAGTGCAACATAAGGTAATTTTTCCATCACTAGTATAGAATTTCATTTCCATTACCATCCATGTTAAAATTGTAACCGATATTGTGTGGTTTTGGGGAGTTAGAAAACTTGAGTTGAGGATTAGGGTTTAGTTGAAACCAAATGTGAAATTAGTGTTACTAGAGGCTATACAAGCCCTGTAGTGATTGATTGGAGACCCAAACCAGAGACTAGAACCCCGGAATATGGATTTAGAAACCCGATATCGGAAAATTGTGGATTCTGTATGTGTTAAATGGAATCTGCTAACAACCGGAGCCTCTGAAAATTATTTTGCATACACAGAGATACATGCAGGCACCCAGAAAGCTAACCCCAAGACCCCAGCCCCTGACTCCACATTACGGCCGCAAATTTAATCTTTCTAGCCGTAAATTGCGGCCAGACCTTGTCCAAATGGGTTCGTGTTTGTTCTGTGGTTCCTTCATATGTAAACTAGACCCCTGGCATATGCAAAATTGACCAATTTGCCTTGGGTAAAATCTGGGACCATTTACAAGAGTTGCTGTTTTGATTCGTGGTTTCGTTTTGCGTATTTTGCATTCTGGATTTTTGTATCTCTGTTGTACCTCGATCATTCGAAGTTTGTACGATGATATCGAGGGTTGTTTGGTGATTTTGAAAGCGTGGTCCATAGGTTCTAACCTATAGGCCTTTAGTGCGTCGTTTCGGTTTTGACTTGGATTTTAATGCACATTGCGATTACGTTATGATGTGTAGGTACCCTCGCAAAGACTTCAAGACGACAAGCAAGCGCGTGGCGACGTCGTCAACGGCATACGGGAGAAATGTGAGTAGATTATATCTACGGGGGAAGTCGGGTGGATGGCGTATAGCAGCCCCGCAGTTCGTTGTGATGTATACGAATACGTATACACACATATATATATTATATGTTGATTTGTGTTTATTGATGATAAAGATGGATTCTAGGTGTTCTTGGATTGGTTTAGTGTTAGTTGCGAAACCCTAGAGTAGTTGTTGCACCCACACACGCACACCCTTGCATTCATTCATTCTTTACATGTGCGTATATGAGGATATGTTTATATGTACACATGGGTATGGGACCATGTGTACATATACTGGATTATGAGGATAGTACTTGGGATTTATGATGAGTCGATGAGATTGGATTTGAGGCTGTGAGATCGGTGATGTGACAGGGTTCGTATTTGAGATACGGCATGATGTTTTAGCGGGTCCTTTGACGTAGTGTTTCATACACATGCATGCATACATAGATGGTATCAGTATTGTACTAGACGTAGGTCAGTACCCCGGATCATGATGGTTGATAAAAAGGATACGAGATGAATAATGTGATTGATGTGACATTGACCCGTACCCAGATTTGAGATGTCGTACGACGGATTTACCGTACGAGCTATATTGATGATAGATCCGCACTCTTGACTTGAGGATATCATATTATAGATATTGTATCGTATGTGATACTATTGAGGCGGGATCACCGACTATTATATATATTTATATATGTATCGACTCAGATGTTAGGCGGTTTCTTTACCTTTCGTTTAGCCTGTTAGCTCAGCCCTATAGTTTAGTGTAGTTGTTAGAATAGATTCGAATCCTACCTATTTCAAAACTAATGAATCGTGGGTATTTTAAAAGACAGGCCAAGTGATTCTACGGATATTTCAGAGGACGCACCTTTTCTTAAAAACCCGTAGCCCTTATTTTCAAAATACCACGATTTGTGTTATTTCAAATGGCAAAACTATGTGACTCATATTATATAATGCAGATTAGTTATCGTTGTATTTATTATTCATCTCCCGCATGTTATTACTGTTCGCATCGCATTAGCAGGTTTATATAGTATTTCCATATGCCATTATTGAGATTATGCTGTCAGGACACCAGCACCATTACCGATGATGCGTATGTTCCACATACACTTACTTGCCGGCTCACACACATCATCATCGGTAATTGCCATGTCACTTACACTTTAGAGAATATTATTTCATTGATATAGCTTGTTAGCTGATAATTTTGACATGATGTTAGTGTACTTGCTTTATATACTAGTTTAGACATTGCAGTTATTACTTGCTACTTCATGCATATTATTATTCACTGTTTACTTGCTATGGATGTTGGATTTCGGATTTTCATGAGATTTCCTGGATTTGGGGGAAAACCGCAAGAATATGTATAAACTTCTTTCTCTTTTTAAAATGAAAAGCGCGGTTTTCCCATGATGTATGAGTCATCCACCATGAGTTTTCATGATTGTTGTTGGATTTCGAGACCCGATTCGAGGAGTTAGATGAACCGTCTCAGGTACATGGTGGGCCCGGTAAGGTATCCCGGGGCAAGAAGTTCGAGTTGTATTCGATGAGCCTAGGAGGGGAGCACTACCTACCGGTGATATTATTTGGACTCGTCGGCTATCCGGAGGATACCGGCCGGAGTCATGAGATGGTTATAGGCCGATCCGTTCGGCGGAGCCTGAGATATTGATATTTGAGATTTGAGACACTGAGGCATTGAGATTTGATGATACAGGTTAGTCCGGGTAGCCGAAACCTGAGATATTGAGATATTGGGATTTATGTTTTGTGTCGATGCTTGACACGGATTTCTCTGTTGATTTCATTGAGGATACTCGTTTTATATACATAAAGAAATCTCATTAAAAAAATAAAGAAAACAGTTGTCTCATTTATTTCATTACATTACATTCATACCTCATACATATGATACATTACTACCTGAGGCACTGACACGAGCACTGGGATTACACTTATGTTTAGATGTTTACCCTTGCCACCTTTTCATGCTTCAGACTTTATCATTTGAGGATATTACTGATCGTATGACCTAGGATTGCGTCATACATGCGATTTCTGCTCTGTGATGTTTTCTACTCACAAGTTGGCAACTCACTCCCGTTGTCCCACAGTGCCGAAATTTGATGTTTTAAAAACGCATAATTTGGCTTATGCTATTAAAGTACTCGTTTTAAAATAAGTTTCTTCTTACCTACTTTTGGCTTACTTGAATTAGATGTGTTCCTGTAGACTTTATATGATTCAAGTGCCAGTCACGGGCTATTTCGGGTCGTGACAATAAAACACGTATTCCACGGTCGCGATGAATAGCCAAATCCATATCCTTAGACCCCTGCGAGAGCGACAAGAAACCCTACCAATTCTAGGGTTAGGAGACCCGGTCTCGACTCCTCGAGATGGCCTCCCACTGGACCCTAGAACCCGGTTACTTGTGCTCCCTACCTGGATCTATCCTAATGCGGAAAAGTAAATAATATGCAATGGTGACATCATCCTCAACACGGAAGTGCGCCAATAAAACAATATTACATACAACTGAATTTTACATGAATGAAAATAAAAACTCTCATCTCACAAAAAAACCCGGCTATTCAAATCATGACGATCCAATATAACATATCACAGCAGCACATAACATCACATGTCATGAACGTACGTATATATGCGTATCCCAATTGTCGTTGATGTATAGCAACGAAACCAGCGATACACCACATATTAAACTTACGGTCGCAGAAAAGAAAGTGAAAAACTACAACATTTGGAATCCACAATCACCTTAGACATCATAAACCCGAAATATCACATATTATGGATTTCATGCCTAACTATAAGAATTCCACATATTGTATCATATTCCAGATAACTAGACAATGTTAAACTTTCCGATCGAATAAACAAACACTTGAGCGGAGTTCAAAAGGTCCCAAATATGCCACAGCTCCTATGAACCAGCCGTAGAAGGGTCAACCAATACCTTACATGTTGCACCGCTGAACTACCACAAACCCTAGGATTTAGTAGCGGTTCTGACGGTCACATAATCGAGTTAAGGTTCGTTCTTCTAGAGGGTCCACAGAATCGATTACATGTGTTTCTGAAAGTTTTAAACTAAGGAAAAATCCAAAACTTGGAAAAATTTCCAGTAAGGGAAAAAGTGAGTTATTGATATCCGTTCGAACCTATTAACATTGTCTAAATAACCCGAAACAAAAACTAGAATTACAAATACGAAACACTCCGAATTACCTCTGTAAAAAGATAACATCACATGCAAATTTAGCAAAAACAAACAACACCTAAATTACCAAACCCAAGAGACTGGAACACCCTAAAAAATTTGAACCTGAATTGCACTAAAAAACTGATCTGGACGGTTTTCCATGCCTAGTGGTCAGCCAAAATCCGAGGAAAGATGCCCAATTTTCTACGGTGTTCATTGTATATCACATATAACATTTTGCAGTTGTTTAAAAAATTTTTTGACTCTCAGAAAATTTCGAAAGGAACTAGGGTTTCGATTCGGGTGTTTCGGAGTTGTTTCGGTTTCGTAATCCTACACATATTCGTCTAATTCTCTAGCTAGGCTCTAATTCCACTGTAGGGTTGTATAGCACGGCAGTAAGGTTTCGGGAGGCATTGTCCATGCCAATTTAAAATTTTGTCGTTCTAAATAACCTTAACCCTAGGTTTTTAACTAAAGAATCATACGGAATCGATAAAGCAAATGAATTTAATTCTAAGTGATAGGGATTACATCCTTTGTAGTCCGTTCCTTCGCTTCATAAGCTCTGAGTAGTGGTCCCTTCGCTGCGATCTATGAACTCACGGACTCTTGAGAGGCTCCACAAGTCGTATGATGCATCCTTGCTTGTAGTCTTAGAAATCCGAGATGATTTACTTCGAGGAAACACGGATTACTCGAAGAACTGCCATCTGTAATGTGGTTGCGAGACTTAGAGCTTTGTTGTAACCTAGACGACGTTGAAAACATCGAACGGACGAAACACGACACCCGGGGGGTGCTCTCTGGAAATTTTTTCAAAACCTGGAATTTTTAAAATTAAAAATATGTAAAAAATTGAGCAGGAAAATATATGGGCCCACCAGAAAAACGATGCCCTAAATCGACCATACGACCGCGGAACCGCGGCCAAAGTGGCCTTGTTGCGGCGGTTCCGCGGTGCTGTAGGTGATTCATGGGCCGTATTTTCTTGTGCTGGCCCGTATGTGTTTGCTGATGTTACTGGTATTTTTATAATCTGCTCAAGTGTTGAGCTTTCAGAGCAGACTGTGGTTGTTTAAATCGTTTGATCGGATGTTTCAACGTCGTTTAGTTTAATAGTATGTGATACAATAATTGAAATCTACAAATTTGTTTGTTGCGTGTAAATCTAGCACTTCGGTCTCGGGATAAACGGAAATCTTGTTGAATTATCCGGTTTGTTATGAAAAGGTGTTTTCTTGAATGAGACCCAAATGCGAGCTTTACATTATTTAGGCATGAAATCTTGTATATGTGATATTCCGGGTTTGTGTTGTCTAAAGGCAGTTAAAGATTCCAATTGTTGTATTTTTTTTTTATTTCTCTGTGACCGTAAGTGTAGTATGTATTACCGGTTTTCGTTGCTATACATCAACGACGATCGGTGTATGCATACTTACTTATGTTGATGATATTTGATATTATGTGTCGATGAGATTTGAAATGCAGGATTGTCGCAATGAATGGCCGGGGGTTTTCTTTTTTATGTGAGATGAGAGTATTCTTTTAATTCATGTAAAATTAAATTGTATGTAATATTCTTTTATTTGGGGCACTTCCGGGATGAGGTTGTTGTCACCAGTGTTGTATATTATTTACTTTTCCGCATTAGGATAGACCCAAGGTGGAGGGCACAAGTGACCGGGTTCTTGGGTTCAGTGGGAGGCCGTCTCGAGGAGTCGAGACCGGGTCTCCTAAACTCCAGAATTGGTAGGGTCGCTTGCCACTCTCGTAGGGGTCTAGGGGTGTGGGCTTGGCTATTCATC
Source organism: Agapanthus africanus (assembly GCA_030015575.1). Taxonomy (NCBI): domain Eukaryota; kingdom Viridiplantae; phylum Streptophyta; class Magnoliopsida; order Asparagales; family Amaryllidaceae; genus Agapanthus; species Agapanthus africanus. Next base: position 383,150,410 of record JASDDO010000026.1, read on the forward strand.
GCGACCGTGGAATCCGTATTTTTTATTGCTGGCTAAATATAAAATACGGACCTCCTAGATATCCTTTATGTGCTTCTGCTGCTTTTATTATCTGATGTGATCTTTTAATGCATATCTGAGACGAATGAAATATTAAATATATATATGATATATATTAGACGTTACTTATGTTTTGCACCCGCACTAGCCCCGTCCCGATATGCCGTTAGTTAAGTAACCTAACGGTGCATATCAGGACACTGTGACGAATGCGAGTGGCATAAGTGTACGTTATATTTTCGTTTCTTTCTGTAATGGCTTAGGATTTAAATAATGGGACTACATTAATGAGATTAATGTAAAAGATAAATGAACCTAAAAAGATGTTGTAGAATCAGATTTGAAACATACTCGGCCTTTTTTATAAAAAAAAAGCAAGTTTCAAAATGCGGAGCTTAAGCCACTCCTTTTAAACCCATTAGATTCTACAACGATATCAAGTTCAAAGCGTCAAAAGTTTTCTTAAAAACTATCCGCAACCCTCCGTCATTTTAGGAAGTAGAGTACTTAGTATTCGTGCTGCGTATTTTGATTTTAGTTAAGGCGCAGTGTACGGTAGCTGAGTGATGTCTTCCTACACTGCATATGATGCAGATTAGTTAGGACATTCATATGATTATGTTGACTTTAGTTAAGGGTCATATGAGTGGGTCTAGTTAATCACGAAATAACGGGAAGAACTTGACTAGTACTTATGATATGTTGACTTTAGTTAAGGTCATAAGTACTAGGGGTAAAAATAATATCGGGAATTTCAAGAGTTGAAAATTACAATGAGATTGTATACCTTCTATATGATAGTAGGATCCCGATCCCACTGCGAGCAAATGTTGCTCCCGGGAGAATTTTGCACTTTACAATTAGCTGACTCGGTAGGTGTCTAGAAAGGTGCCAAACGGGGCTACGCCTCTGGGAAGATGAGGTTTACTTTAATTAGGTCCGTGCGAAAGCACGGGGAACCTCCCTCGAGTACTGGCACTGGCCTGGCTGAGAGGTTGGCGAAGTTGTAGAATATAATTAATCCCGGCTAGTTTTCTTTTTAAAAGGTTTTAAAGAAAATTTGACAAAAACAGTGGGAGATATCGATTAGACAAGATAATAACCAATCCGATATTTGCAAGAGCTTTCGCTAAGTGTATTCTTTTCTCTCTCTTAATGGCAGATACCCATGACAGGACTTAAGCTTTTATTAGATAAAAACAAGCTGAATGGGACCAACTATAAAGACTGGCTGAGGAATTTAAACATAGCCTTGACTTATGATAAAGTATCATATGTCCTTACAGCTCCAGCCTTGCCCCCTAGGTCCTAAATCTTCAGTTGCGGATAGGAAAATCCGCAATACATGGGACGCTGACTGTGCCACGGCAAAATGCCTCGCGCTTGCATCGATGGATAACACACATCAAAAGCAGCACGAGAATATGGACGTACAAGCCATATTCCTCCATACAAAAGAGTTGTATGGAGAGCAATCCCGCGTATTACGATACGAAGCATCTAAGAAACTGTTTCAGATGCGCATGACCGCTGGCACAGCAGTAGGAGACCATGTTCTGAAAATGATAGCTCACATAGAAGAGCTTGACGACCTTGGCTGGACAATGGACAATGAACAGTATACAGATATTATTCTGCAGTCTCTCCCCTCCACCATTGCTCAGTTCATCATTAACTTCAACATGCACAACATGGAGAAGGAACTGCCTGAACTCCTTAATATGTTAAGGAGTGCAGAAAGCACACTGAAGTCAGTGAAGACTCCCGTTATGAATGTTGGGCAATCCTCCTCCTCTTACCCAAAGGCTAAGGCCAAGGGAAAGATGAAGAAGAAACCCACCAAACCTAAGGGTGGAGTCAAAAAGGTGAAGGGAAAAGGCAAGTCCAAGGTTGGGGCATCAGAGAAAGGTGAATGTTTCCATTGCAAGAAGACGGGACACTGGAAGAGGAACTGTATTGAGTACCTAGCACTCAAGAAGAAGCATGGTGATGCTTCAGCTTCAGGTGTGTTCGTAATTGAAAACTGTTTTTCTATTAACTCTGCTTCCTGGGTATTGGATACCGGTTCGGGTTCTCATATTTGCAATTCTGTGCAGGCGTTGAGAAATAGCAGAGTTCTGAAGACAGGTGATCATACTCTAAAAGTTGGAAATGGTTCCAATGTAAATGCAGTTTCAGTAGGAGAGTATCACCTAGGTTTGCCTTCGGGTTATATATTGGTTTTGAACCTGTGTTATTTTGTACCAAGTATGCTTTGTAATATTATATCTGTTTCCTTGTTAGACAATGAAGGGTATCATTTTGCTGTGCAACACAATGTTATGAACATTAGACTGAATCAAGAGTTGATTGGTTGTGGTACATTAAATAACGGGATATACGTCCTTAATCAACACACAGTTTTCAATGTACAACACAAAAATAAAAGAAAATTTTCATAGATAAATGAAGCTTTTCTTTGGCATTGTAGACTTGGTCATATTAATGAAACAAGACTAAACAAGCTTCATAAAGATGGATATTTAAATTCATTTGAGTATAAATCTTATGCAACTTGCCAGTCTTGTATCAAAGGTAAAATGACCAAATCCCCGTTTACAGGACACGGAGAAAGGGCTACTGAGCTCCTAGGCCTCATACATAGTGATGTATGCGGACCTATGTCTACACATGCTAGAGGCGGTTTTTCATATTTCATAACTTTTACTGATGATTTCTCAAGATTTGGTCATGTGTATTTGATAAAACATAAATCTGAAGCTTTCGAGAAATTCAAGGAGTATAAACATGAAGTAGAAAACCAAACAGGAAAGAGTATCAAGATACTTCGATCAGATCGAGGTGGAGAGTACTTAAGTACTGAGTTCTTAGACTTCCTAAAAGAGAATGGGATTCTCTCTCAGCTCACTCCACTTTACACACCACAGCACAACGGTGTGTCAGAACGAAGGAACCGTACCCTATTAGATATGGTACGATCCATGATGAGTGATTCTGAGTTACCTCTCTCGTTTTGGGGGCATTCATTGGAAACAGCAGCTTTTCTGTTAAACAAAGTTCCAACCAAGACCGTGTCTACCACTCCATATGAGATATGGCATGGGAAGAAACAATCTCTTAAAAGAGTTAAGATTTGGGGTTGTCCGGCTTTTGTTAAAAAGCAGAATCCAGACAAACTCGAGACACGATCAGTCAAATGTATATTTGTAGGATATCCTAAACATTCGTTTGGGTATCTTTTCTACCATAAAGAGGAACAAAAAGTATTTGTTTCTCAGTATGCCACCTTTTTAGAAGATGAGATTTTTTCAAACAATACAAATGGCAATATGGTAGATCTAGAAGAAGTTCTAGAAACACAAGTTACAAATGACAACTTGGCTGAACCTGAAGTTATAACAGAATCTAATGAACCTCAGCCACTCCGAAGATCTGGAAGGACTTCTCGCCCACCGGAGAGATACTACGGTTTTCTCGTTGATGGTGATAGAGAAGATTGCATCATGGATGATGATGACCCTGCCAGTTTTCATCAGGCTATCACGAGTGGTGACTCTGTGAAATGGCTGGATGCCATGAGATCCAAAATGGAGTCCATGTACACCAACAAAGTATGGACTTTTGGAACATGTACCTGTAGGGAATACCTAACACCTCTATAAAGGTTTAGAAGCAACATACATGCTATAACAATAAAATTTTGAGGTGCTAAGCAAACTATACAAAGAATCGAACTAGAATTTATGAAGTAACTATTAATAGTATCAACAAATTAAGTTTATGTTATGCTAAGTGTTGAAACTACAACCTTTGTAGTTCACTTTGGAAGACTCCTAGGCTTTGCAAAGGTTCACTTGATCTACTCCTCGTCCACGACGATCCACCCGAAGCACTTTGCCCTAAGCTTGATGCTTCCTACGATCTTTGGAAATCCTTGAAGCACAACACCCTACACAAGATGGCTAAGGTTGTGTAGGATGATGAAGTGGTTGCTATTCTTATTTATTACCTTTTCTTTTCTTTTTCTAACTCTTTTTAACCATTAAAAGAGAGCTAGGGTTTGAGGAAGAAGAAGAAGTCTCACTCTTTTTTTTTTCTAAGATAATGATAATGTTAAAGATAAAATGAGAGAGAGAGAGAGAGAGAGATCTTATCATAACTTTAACCATAGTAGAAAAAATATCTAGATATTTCATTTAAGGTTAAAAGGCAAAAGGAATGGAAACTATGGTTGAGTTAAAGAATTGTGTAGATGAGTGTGGAAGCAATGCCTCATTAACCATTTCTTTTGCCTTTAATCTTTAATGAAAAATCCAAACATTATCTTATCTACAATATGATTCTTATATTGCCTTCCTCTTTGTATCATCAACCATGATACATTTCATGTATATATGTATGTGTGCACATCATTATGTACATATACATCCATGTATCCATAAGAAGAAAAGGTTTTAAATAAATAATATAAAAGCCAATATTAAATCAACACTTGATTTAATAAATCCATCATATCTCATATGACCCGACTAATATTAAATGCCCGATTAAAATACAGTATCATATACTAGTATTTAATCGAGGCTTCGCGCATATCTCATATGTGCACCACTTCGTTTCGCCAGAGCCGAGAAACTTCTATGTGGGACTCTAAGACTCGTCAATACGCCAGCAGTAGATGATGATCATATCAAACACCTACAAGCCGCAAGCGGTCAGCTAAACGTAACGGCCACCCGGGTATTGAGCGATCAGAATAAGAACAAGCGAACCTGTCAAAACTCCTGTCAATCCATCTGGCAACACTAACCGTACAGTCCGGTCTCTTCGTCAGATATGCTGCATATCGAGTCTAGGGATGGAATCGTCGACCCTAATAACTTAATAAGTCATGCCGGTATATGGTCTATAACAGATCGAGAAACTTACTGATAACATTTATCAGTAATATCTCAGCAGCCCTGGCCAGGGACTTCCTGTTATAGCCAATCGTGCACAGCACAGCATCAACCCCCAATACCGGGAGAGACGAAACCCCTCCTATCGCTCACTGCCTCCACATGCCTCGAGACTATACCCAAAATCCACCTGTTTGTACGACTCAGTAGAGCCGCAGTAGGGTGGAGATCAAAGTACAGTGGGAGGACACACAAGACTCTATGACGATCTCGGGTCTACAGACTAACCTGTACCAGTGTCACCTGAGAACTGCTATCCGACGTATGATATAATACCATATAGGAGTTCTCGGTGAGTCCGTTCAGTGTACCCAGTCTCACTGAGCACCCGTATACTATCTTCGGTGTCAACACACCAGACGGATATGGGATCATCCATCGCCCATCATATGGAACAAGAATGGTATACGCTAGTCTAAGCTGGAATATCGGTGCCCTGTCTCGATATACCTATGACTAGGAACATTTCAAGGATATACTTATAAACTACAGATGTCCCACTAGTATGATCCGCATCATAATTCCAGTAGTCAAGCCAATATCCTTAGGGCTTTATCAACATGCATCAAATGAATATAAACATGATCAAGTGAACATATGATAAAGTAAAAACCAGATAGCATACTATCATTTTGAGCAAGACTGTCCCCCGAATATATATATTTACATACACATCAGTACATACACTATCTCATAATGGCCTCTAGGGCATACATATATCCAACAATCTCCCACTTGCACTAAGGCCAGTTATAGGCATATCTCATACCTAACATCTCAAAAAGTCGCTCATGCTGCGGCTGAGGGAGGGCCTTGGTGAATGGATCCGCAGCGTTGTTCTTTGTGTCTACTCTCTTAATCTCGATCTCGCGGTGATCAACTATCTCCCGGATCACATGATATCGCCTCAGGATGTGTCTGGACTTTTGATGGGACCTGGGCTCTTTGGCCAACGCCATAGCCCCATTATTGTCACAATACAGAGGTATTGGATCAATAATGGTTGGAACTACTCCTAGCTCCGCGATGAATTTTCTCATCCAGACGGCTTCCTTGGCAGCATCATTTGCAGCAATATATTCAGCTTCCATCATTGAGTCTGCAACGGTATCCTGTTTGGAACTCTTCCAACTCACCGTCCCTCCATTGAGGGTAAATGCAAACCCTGAGATAGATTTGCTGTCATCCTTGTCACTCTGGAAGCTCGAATCGGTAAAGGCCTCCATTTGGAGATCCCCATTACCATACACCAAGAACAATTCTTTAGTCCTTCGCAAGTACTTAAGAATGTTCTTTACAGCAATCCAGTGATTCTCCCCTGGGTTAGATTGATACCTGCTTACTACACTAAGTGCATAAGCAACATCAGGGCGTGTACATAACATCGCATACATTATCGATCCTACTGCCGAAGCATAGGGAATAATGCTCATGCGAGCTCTCTCTATATCAGACTTTGGGCAATCGTCTTTTGAGAGAGTGACTCCATGGCAAGCGGGTAAGGCACCCCGCTTGGAGTCTTCCATACTAAATCTCTTTAGGATGGTGTTTATGTACTTGGTTTGGGACAATCCCAATAACCGTTTGGATCTATCCCTATAGATCCGTATACCCAATATGTATGTGGCATCTCCCAGGTCCTTCATGGAGAACCTTTGTGATAAGAATGATTTGACCGACTGTAGCATAGGAATGTCATTTCCTATCAGAAGTATGTCATCTACGTACAATACGAGGATTGCGACATTTCTTCCTACAGTCTTCTTATAAACACAAGGTTCATCTGGATTTTTGATGAAATCAAACTCTTTGATAACATCATCAAAACAGATGTTCCAACTCCATGATGACTGCTTTAATCCATAAATGGATTTAAGTAGCTTACATGCCTTACCGCTGCTCCCACTATCAATGAATCCCTCTGGTTGATCCATATAAACGCATTCCTCTAAATCACCATTTAGGAATGCAGTTTTAACGTCCATCTGCCAGATTTCATAGTCGTAGTGAGCAGCAACAGCAAGTAGGATCCGAATGGATTTAAGCATGGCTACCGGAGAGAAAGTCTCGTCATAGTCCAAACCTGGTCTTTGACGAAAACCTTTCGCTACCAACCTTGCCTTATAGGTCTCTACCTGTCCATCTACACCGATCTTTCTTTTAAAGATCCATTTGCATCCCACAGGTTTTATCCCGGAGGGTACATCTTCTAAAGTCCATACTTTGTTGGTGTACATGGACTCCATTTCGGATCTCATGGCATCCAGCCAATTCACAGAGTCACCACTCGTGATAGCCTGATGAAAACTGGAAGGATCATCATCATCCATGATGCAATCTTCTCTATCACCATCAACGAGGAAACCGTAGTATCTCTCCGGTGGGCGAGAAATCCTGCCAGATCTACGGAGTGGCTGAGGTTCATTAGATTCTGTTATGACTTCAGGTTCAGCCAAGTTGTCATTTGTAACTTGTGTTTCTAGAACTTCTTCTAGATTTACCACATTGCCATTTGTATTGTTTGAAAAAATCTCATCTTCTAAAAAGGTGGCATATTGAGAAACAAACACTTTTTGTTCCTTTTTGTGGTAAAATAGATACCCAAACGAATGTTTAGGATATCCTACAAATATACATTTGACTGATCGTGTCTCGAGTTTGTCTGGATTCTGCTTTTTAACAAAAGCCGGACAACCCCAAATCTTAACTCTTTTAAGAGATGGTTTCTTCCCATGCCATATCTCATATGGAGTGGTAGACACGGTCTTGGTTGGAACTTTGTTTAACAGAAAAGCTGCTGTTTCCAATGCATGCCCCCAAAACGAGAGAGGTAACTCAGCATCACTCATCATGGATCGTACCATATCTAATAGGGTACGGTTCCTTCATTCTGACACACCGTTGTGCTGTGGTGTGTAAGGTGGAGTGCGCTGAGAGAGAATCCCATTCTCTTTTAGGAAGTCTAAGAACTCAGTACTTAAGTACTCTCCACCTCGATCCGATCGAAGTATCTTGATACTCTTTCCTGTTTGGTTTTCTACTTCATGTTTATACTCCTTGAATTTCTCGAAAGCTTCAGATTTATGTTTTATCAAATATACATGACCAAATCTTGAGAAATCATCAGTAAAAGTTATGAAGTATGAAAAACCGCCTCTTGCATGTGTAGACATTGGTCCGCATACATCACTATGTATGAGGCCTAGGAGCTCAGTAGCTCTTTCTCCGTGTCCTGTAAACGGGGTTTTGGTCATTTTACCTTTGATACAAGACTGGCAAGTTGCATAAGATTTATACTCAAATGAATTTAAATATCCATCTTTATGAAGCTTGTTTAGTCTTGTTTCATTAATATGACCAAGTCTACAATGCCAAAGAAAAGCTTCATTTATCTCTGAAAATTTTCTTTTATTTTTGTGTTGTACGTTGAAAACTGTGTGTTGATTAAGGACGTATATCCCGTTATTTAATGTACCACAACCAATCAACTCTTGATTCAGTCTAATGTTCATAACATTGTGTTGTACAGCAAAATGATACCCTTCATTGTCTAACAAGGAAACAGATATAATATTACAAAGCATACTCGGTACAAAATAACACGGGTTCAAAACCAATATACAACCCGAAGGCAAACCTAGGTGATACTCTCCTACTGAAACTGCATTTACATTGGAACCATTTCCAACTTGGAGAGTATGATCACCTGTCTTCAGAACTCTGCTATTTCTCAACGCCTGCACAGAATTGCAAATATGAGAACCCGAACCAGTATCCAATACCCAGGAAGCAGAATTAATAGAAAAACAGTTTCCAATTACGAACACACCTGAAGCTGAAGCATCATCATGCTTCTTCTTGAGTGCTAGGTACTCAATACAGTTCCTCTTCCAGTGTCCCGTCTTCTTGCAATGGAAACATTCACCTTTCTCTGATGCCCCAACCTTGGACTTGCCTTTTCCCTTCACCTTTTTGACTCCACCCTTAGGTTTGGTGGGTTTCTTCTTCATTTTTCTCTTGGCCTTAGCTTTTGGGTAAGATGAGGAGGATTGCCCAACAGACATAACGGGAGTCTTCACTGACTTCAGTGTGCTCTCTGCACTCCTTAACATATTAAGGAGTTCAGGCAGTTCCTTCTCCATGTTGTGCATGTTGAAGTTAACGATGAACTGAGCAAAGGTGGAGGGGAGAGACTGTAGAATAATATCTGTATACTGTTCATTGTCCATTGTCCACTCAAGGTCCTCAAGCTCTTCTATGAGAGCTATCATTTTCAGAACATGGTCTCCTACTGATGTGCCAGCGGTCATGCGCATCTGAAACAGTTTCTTAGACGCTTCGTATCGTAATACGCGGGATTGCTCTCCATACAACTCTTTTGTATGGAGGAATATGGCTTGTACGTCCATATTCTCGTGCTGCTTCTGATGTGTGTTATCCATCGATGCAAGCGCGAGGCATTTTGCCGTGGCACAGTCAGCGTCCCATGTCTTGTGGATTGCTATATCCGCAACTGAAGGTTTAGGACCTAGGGGGGACAAGGCTGGGGCTGTAAGGACATATGATACTTTATCATAAGTCAAGGCTATGTTTAAATTCCTCAGCCAGTCTTTATAGTTGGTCCCATTCAGCTTGTTTTTATCTAATAGAAGCTTAAGTCCTGTCATGGGTATCTGCCATTAAGAGAGAGAAAAGAATACACTTAGCGAATGCTCTTGCAAAGATCAGATTGGTTATTATCTTGTCTAATCGATGTCTCCCACTGTTTTTATCAAATTTTCTTTAAAACCTTTTAAAAAGAAAACTAGCCGGGATTAATTACATTCTACAACTTCGCCAACCTCTCAGCCAGGCCAGTGCCGGTACTTGAGGGAGGTTCCCCGTGCTTTCGCACGGACCTAATTAAAGTAAACCTCGTCTTCCCAGAGGCGTAGCCCCGTTTAGCACCTTTCTAGACACCTACCGAGTCAGCTAATTGTAAAGTGCAAAATTCTCCCGGGAGCAACATTTGCTCGCAGTGGGATCGGGATCCTATTATCATATAGTAGGTATACAATCTCATTGTAATTTTCAACTCTTGAAATTCCCGATATGATTTTTACCCCTAGTACTTATGACCTTAACTAAAGTCAACATATCATAAATACTAGTCAAGTTCTTCCCGTTATTTCGTGATTAACTAGACCCACTCATATGACCCTTAACTAAAGTCAACATAATCATATGAATGTCCTAACTAATCTGCATCATATGCAAGGTAGGAAGACATCACTTAGCTACCGTTCACTGCGCCTTAACTAAAGTCAAAATACGCAGCACGAATACTAAGTACTCTGCTTCCTAAAATGACGGAGGGTGGCGGATAGTTTTTAAGAAAACTTTTGACGCTTTGAACTTGATATCATTGTAGAATCTAATGGGTTTTTAAAAGGAGTGGCTTAAGCTCCGCATTTAGAAACTTGCTTTTTGAAAAAAGCCGAGTGTGTTTCAAATCTTGATTCTACAATATCCTTTTAGGTTCATTTATCTTTTACATTAATCTCATTAATGTAGTCCCATCATTTAAATCCTAAGCCATTACAGAGAGAAACGAAAATATAAGGTACACTTATGCCACTCGCATTCGTCACAGTGTCCTGATATGCACCGTTAGGTTACTTAACTAACGGCATACCGGGACGGGGCTAGTGCGGGTGTAAAACATAAGTAACGTTTAAAATATATCATATATAAAATTTCATTCATCTCAGACATGCATTAAAAGATCACATCAGATAATGAAAACAGCAGAAGCACATAAAGGATATCTAGGAGGTCCGTATTTTATATTTAGCCAGCAATAAAAATACGGATTCCACGGTCGCAATAAATAGCCAAAGCCCACACCCTTAGACCCCTACGAGAGCGGCAAGCGACCCTGCCAATTCTGGAGTTTAGGAGACCCGGTCTCGACTCCTCGAGATGGCCTCCCACTGAACCCAAGAACCCGGTCACTTGTGCCCTCCTCCTTGGGTCTGTCCTAATGCGGAAAAGTAAATAATATACAACACTGGTGACAACAACCTCTCCCCGGAAGTGCCCCAAATAAAAGAATATTACATACAAATTAATATTACATGAATTGAAAGAATACTCTCATCTCACATAAAAAGAAAACCCCTGGCTATTCATTGCGACAATCCTGCATTTCAAATCTCATCCACACAGAGAAACAAAATGAAAAATACAACAATTGGAATCTTTAACCGCCTTTAGACAACACAAATCCGGAATATCACATATACAAGATTTCATGCCTAAACAGTGTAAAGCTCGCATTTGGGTATCATTCAAGAAAACACCTTTTCAAAACAAACCAGATAATTCAACAAGATTTCCGTTTATCCTGAGACCGAACTGCTAGATTTACACGCAACAAACAAATTTGTAGATTTCAATTATTGTAACACATACTATTAAACTAAGCGACATTGGAACATCCGATCAAACAAATTAAACATCCACAAACTGCTCTGAAAGCTCAACACCTGGGCCAATTATAAAAATACTAGTAACAACAGAGAGTACATACGGGCCAGCACAAGAAAATTCGGCCCATGAATCAACTATACCGCCGCGGATCCGCCGCGCCTAAAGCTTCTTGGGCCGCGGATCCGCGCCTGTATAGTCGATTTATGTGATCGTTTTTCTGGTGAGCCCTTATATTTCCCTGCTTAATTTTTTACATATTTTTAATTTGAAAAATTCCAGGTTTTTAAAAAATTTCCAGAGAGCACCCCCCGGGTGTCGATTTTCGTCCGTTCGATGTTTTCAACGTCGTTTAGGTTACCACAAAGTTCTAGCTTGGCTCTGATACCATGTAGGGAATTCCTAACACCTCTATAAAGGTTTAGAAGCAACATACATGCTATAACAATAAAATTTTGAGGTGCTAAGCAAACTATACAAAGAATCGAACTAGAATTTATGAAGTAACTATTAATAGTATCAACAAATTAAGTTTATGTTATGCTAAGTGTTGAAACTACAACCTTTGTAGTTCACTTTGGAAGACTCCTAGGCTTTGCAAAGGTTCACTTGATCTACTCCTCGTCCACGACGATCCACCCGAAGCACTTTGCCCTAAGCTTGATGCTTCCTACGATCTTTGGAAATCCTTGAAGCACAATACCCTACACAAGATGGCTAAGGTTGTGTAGGATGATGAAGTGGTTGCTATTCTTATTTATTACCTTTTCTTTTCTTTTTCTAACTCTTTTTAACCATTAAAAGAGAGCTAGGGTTTGAGGAAGAAGAAGAAGTCTCACTCTTTTTTTTTTCTAAGATAATGATAATATTAAAGATAAAATGAGAGAGAGAGAGAGAGATCTTATCATAACTTTAACCATAGTAGAAAAAATATCTAGATATTTCATTTAAGGTTAAAAGGCAAAAGGAATGGAAACTATGGTTGAGTTAAAGAATTGTGTAGATGAGTGTGGAAGCAATGCCTCATTAACCATTTCTTTTGCCTTTAATCTTTAATGAAAAATCCAAACATTATCTTATCTACAATATGATTCTTATATTGCCTTCCTCTTTGTATCATCAACCATGATACATTTCATGTATGTATGTATGTGTGCACATCATTATGTACATATACATCCATGTATCCATAAGAAGAAAAGGTTTTAAATAAATAATATAAAAGCCAATATTAAATCAACACTTGATTTAATAAATCCATCATATCTCATATGACCCGACTAATATTAAATGCCCAATTAAAATACAGTATCATATACTAGTATTTAATCGAGGCTCCGCGCATATCTCATATGTGCACCACTTCGTTTCGCCAGAGCCGAGAAACTTCTATGTGGGACTCTAAGACTCGTCAATACGCCAGCAGTAGATGATGATCATATCAAACACCTACAAGCCGCAAGCGGTCAGCTAAACGTAACGGCCACCCGGGTATTGAGCGATCAGAATAAGAACAAGCGAACCTGTCAAAACTCCTGTCAATCCATCTGGCAACACTAACCGTACAGTCCGGTCTCTTCGTCAGATATGCTGCATATCGAGTCTAGGGATGGAATCGTCGACCCTAATAACTTAATAAGTCATGCCGGTATATGGTCTATAACAGATCGAGAAACTTACTGATAACATTTATCAGTAATATCTCAGCAGCCCTGGCCAGGGACTTCCTGTTATAGCCAATCGTGCACAGCACAGCATCAACCCCCAATACCGGGAGAGACGAAACCCCTCCTATCGCTCACTGCCTCCACATGCCTCGAGACTATACCCAAAATCCACCTGTTTGTACGACTCAGTAGAGCCGCAGTAGGGTGGAGATCAAAGTACAGTGGGAGGACACACAAGACTCTATGACGATCTCGGGTCTACAGACTAACCTGTACCAGTGTCACCTGAGAACTGCTATCCGACGTATGATATAATACCATATAGGAGTTCTCGGTGAGTCCGTTCAGTGTACCCAGTCTCACTGAGCACCCGTATACTATCTTCGGTGTCAACACACCAGACGGATATGGGATCATCCATCGCCCATCATATGGAACAAGAATGGTATACGCTAGTCTAAGCTGGAATATCGGTGCCCTGTCTCGATATACCTACGACTAGGAACATTTCAAGGATATGCTTATAAACTACAGATGTCCCACTAGTATGATCCGCATCATAATTCCAGTAGTCAAGCCAATATCCTTAGGGCTTTATCAACATGCATCAAATGAATATAAACATGATCAAGTGAACATATGATAAAGTAAAAACCAGATAGCATACTATCATTTTGAGCAAGACTGTCCCCCGAATATATATATTTACATACACATCAGTACATACACTATCTCATAATGGCCTCTAGGGTATACATATATCCAACAGTACCCTCCGGGATAAAACCTGTGGGATGCAAATGGATCTTTAAAAGAAAGATCGGTGTAGATGGACAGGTAGAGACCTATAAGGCAAGGTTGGTAGCGAAAGGTTTTCGTCAAAGACCAGGTTTGGACTATGACGAGGCTTTCTCTCTGGTAGCCATGCTTAAATCCATTCGGATCCTACTTGTTATTGCTGCTCACTACGACTATGAAATCTGGCAGATGGACGTTAAAACTGCATTCCTAAATGGTGATTTAGAAGAATGCGTTTATATGGATCAGCCAGAAGGATTCATTGATAGTGGGAGCAGCGAAAAAGCATGTAAGCTGCTTAAATCCATTTATGGATTAAAGCAGGCATCACGGAGTTGGAACATCTGTTTTGATGATATTATCAAAGAGTTTGATTTCATCAAAAATCCAGATGAACCTTGTGTTTATAAGAAGACTGTAGGAAGAAATGTCGCAATCCTCGTATTGTACGTAGATGACATAATTCTGATAGGAAATGACATTCCTGTGCTACAGTCGGTCAAATCATTCTTATCACAAAGGTTTTCCATGAAGGACCTGGGAGATGCCACATACATATTGGGTATACGGATCTATAGGGATAGATCCAAACGGTTATTGGGATTGTCCCAAACCAAGTACATAAACACCATCCTAAAGAGATTTACTATAGAAGACTCCAAGCGGGGTGCCTTACCCGCTTGCCACGGAGTCACTCTCTCAAAAGACGATTGCCCAAAGTCTGATATAGAGAGAGCTCGCATGAGCATTATTCCCTATGCTTCGGCAGTAGGATCAATAATGTATGCGATGTTATGTACACGCCCTGATGTTGCTTATGCACTTAGTATAGTAAGCAGGTATCAATCAAACCCAGGGGAGAATTACTGGATTGCTGTGAAGAACATTCTTAAGTACTTGCGAAGGACTAAAGAATTGTTCTTGGTATACGGTAACGGGGATCTCCAAATGGAGGCCTTTACCGATTCGAACTTCCAGAGTGACAAGGACGACAGCAAGTCTATCTCAGGGTTTGCATTTACCCTCAATGGAGGGGCGGTGAGTTGGAAGAGTTCCAAACAGGATACCGTTGCAGACTCAACGATGGAAGCTGAATATATTGCTGCAAAAGATGCTGCCAAGGAAGTCGTCTGGATGAGGAAGTTCATCGCGGAGCTAGGAGTAGTTCCAACCATTATTGATCCAATACCTCTGTATTGTGACAATAATGGGGCTATGGCGTTGGCCAAAGAGCCCAGGTCCCATCAAAAGTCCAGACACATCCTGAGGCGATATCATGTGATCCGGGAGATAGTTGATCGCCACGAGATCGAGATTAAGAGAGTAGACACAAAGAAAAACGCTGCGGATCCATTCACCAAGGCCCTCCCTCAGCCGCAGCATGAGCGACTTTTTGAGATGTTGGGTATGAGATATGCCAACAACTGGCCTTAGTGCAAGTGGGAGATTGTTGGATATATGTATGCCCTAGAGGCCATTATAAGATGGTGTATGTACTGATGTGTATATATATATATATATTCGGAGGACATTCTTGCTCGATATGATAGTATGCTATCTGGTTTTACTTTATCATATGTTCACTTGATCATGTTTATATTCATTTGGTGCATGTTGATAAAGCCCTAAGGATATTGGCTTGACTACTGGCATTATGATGCGGATCATACTAGTGGGACATCTGTAGTTTATAAGCATATCCTTGAAATGTTCCTAGTCGTAGGTATATCGAGACAGGGCATCGATATTCCAGTTTAGACTAGCGTATACCATTCTTGTTCCATATGATGGGCGATGGATGATCCCATATCCGTCTGGTGTGTTGACACCGAAGATAGTATACGGGTGCTCAGTGAGACTGGGTACACTGAACGGACTCACCGAGAACTCCTATATGGTATTATATCATACGTCGGATAGCAGTTCTCAGGTGACACTGGTACAGGTTAGTCTGTAGACCCGAGATCGTCATAGAGTCTTGTGTGTCCTCCCACTGTACTTTGATCTCCACCCTACTGCGGCTCTACTGAGTCGTACAAACAGGTGGATTTTGGGTATAGTCTCGAGGCATATGGAGGCAGTGAGCGATAGGAGGGGTTTCGTCTCTCCCGGTATTGGAGGTTGATGTTGTGCTGTGCACGATTGGCTATAACGGGAAGTCCCTGGCCAGGGCTGCCGAGATATTACTGATAAGTGTTATCAGTAAGTTTCTCGATCTGTTATAGACCATATACCGGCATGACTTATTGAGTTATTGGGGTCGACGATTCCATCCCTAGACTCGATATGCAGCATATCTGACGAAGAGACCAGACTGTACGGTTAGTGTTGCCGGATGGATTGACAGGAGTTTTGACAGGTTCGCTTCTTCTTATTCTGATCGCTCAATACCCGGGTGGCCGTTACGTTTAGCTGACCGCTTGCGGCTTGTAAGTGTTTGATATGATCATCATCTACTGCTGGCATATTAACGAGTCTTAGAGTCCCACATAGAAGTTTCTCGGCTCTGGAGAAACGAAGTGGTGCACATATGAGATATGTGCGGAGCCTCGATTAAATACTAGTATGAGATACTGTATTTTAATCGGGCATTTAATATTAGTCGGGTCGTATAAGATATGACCAATTTATTAAATCAAGTGTTGATTTAATATTGGCTTTTATATTATTTATTTAAATCCTTTTCTTCTTATGGATGCATGCATGTATATGTACATGATGATGTGCATACATACATACATACATACATACATGAAAAGTATCATGGTTGATGATACAAAGAGGATGGCAATATAAGAATCATATTGTAGATAAAATAATATATGGATATTTTCAATAAAGATTAAAGGCAAAAGAAAAGATAAATGAGTCATTTCTTCTACACTTTTCTACACATTTCCATGGTTGAATTTAACTCAACCATGGTTTCTTTTCCTTTTGCCTTTAACCTAAAATTGAAATATCTAGATATTATATTTAACTATAGTTATGGTTATGATAAGCTCTCTCTCTCATTTTCTTTTTTATCATTATCATTTTCACTCCAAAAGAAAAAGAGAGAGCCATCTTCTTCCTAAAAACCCTAGCTCTCTTTTAAATGTTAAAATAGAGTTAGAAAAAGAAAAGAAAAGGTATTAAATAAGAATAGCAACCACTTCATCATCCTACACAACCTTAGCTATCTTGTGTAGGGTGTTGTGCTTCAAGTTTTTCAAAGATCGAAGGAACCATCAAGCTTAGGGCAAAGTGCTTCGGGTGGATCGTCGTGGACGAGGAGTTGATCAAGCGAACCCTTTCAAAGCCAAGGAGTCTTCCAAAGAGGTCTACAAAGGTTGCAGTCTCATCACTTAGTATAACTTAAGTCTTAATTGTTGATACTATTAATAGTTACTTCATATATTCTAGTTCGATTCATAGTATAGTTTGCTTAGCACCTCAAAATTTTATTGTTATAGCATGTATGATGCTTCTAAACCCTAATAGAGGTGTTAAGGAAACCCTACAGGGAGCACAAGTAACCGGGTTCTAGGGTCCAGTGGGAGACCATCTCGAGGAGTCGAGACTGGGTCTCCTAACTTTAGAATTGGTAGGGTTGCTTGCCACTCTCGTAGGGGTCTAGGGATGTGGGTTTGGTCATTCATCACTGTCACGTCCCGAAATAGCACGTGACTGGCACTTGAATCATATGAAGTCGATAGGACCACATCTAATTCAAGTAAGCCAAAAGCCCAGAAATCTGAAACCATTTTAGGTAAGAAGAACTTATTTTAAAACGAGTGGTTTTAATAGCATAAGCCGAATTATGAGTTTTTAAAACATCAAGTCATTTCTGAAAATTTCGGCAGAGTTTCCTTTGTAAATACTGGCCCCGAACGGGGTACAACATGATAAAAGCATATATAATGATAAAAGGCATCCCCAAGCGGGAGATAGCTCTTCGTCAATCGACGGCCACAACCACGCAAGCATAAAGTATACAACACCGAAGGGCGAGGATCAAAACTCAAAGATAGCTCAAAACATCAATGAAAACCATAATAATACAACGCGCGATTCTAAGGTCGAAATAATATGCAACTCTGGTCTGAAAGTCTGTAATACATAAACAAGTCTGGTTGATGGAGTTTCTAGATACAACTGAATAAAATAAGTACAATGGTGGCCACGATGCAAGTGAACCCACCTACCAAAGCAAATCACCCGGAAAGGAAGCAGTGTGCCAGCAAAGCCGTAACGGAACCTGTACGACAAAACCTGCAAGAAACTGTGGCACAATGGGGGTGAGTTGCCAACTCGTGAGTAGAAAACATCATAGAGCAGAAATAGTATGTATGACGCAATCCTAGGTCATACGATCAGTAATATCCTCAAATGATAGGTCTGAAGCATGAAAAGGTGGCAAGGGTAAACATCTATAAATAAGTGTAAACCCAGTTCTCGTGTCAGTGCCTCAGGTAGCAATATATCATATGTATGAGAAATCAATGTAATGTAATGAAATGAGTGAGACAACTGTTTTCTATTTTTAATGAGATACCTGTATGTAAATAAATCGAGTAACATCAATGAAATCAACAAGGAAATTTGAGTCAAGTATCGACACAAAACATAAATCCAAATATCTCAAAATCTCAAGCTCCGGCTGCCCGGACTAACCGGTATCATCAAATCTCAATACCTTAGTGTCTCAAATCTCAAATATCAATATCTCAGGCATCCGTATCATCTACGGGATAGGCCCGTGGGCTCCGGCAGAACGTATCAGCCTAAAACCATCTCATGACTCCGGCCGGTATCCTCCGGATAACCGACGAGTCCAAATAATATCACCGGTAGGTAGTGCTCCCCTGCCAGGCTCATAGAATACAACTCGAACTTCTTGCCCCGGGGTACCATACCGGGCCCACCATGTACCCGAGACGGTTCATCGAACTCCTCGAATCGGATCTCGAAATCCAACAGCAATCCTGAAAACTCATGGTGGACGACTCATACATCACGAGAAAACCGCACTTTTCTTTTTAAAGAGAGAGAGAGAGAGAAGTTTATATATATTCTTGTGGTTTTCTCCCAAATCCAGAAAATCTCATGAAAATCCGAAATCCAATCATCAATAGCAAATAAACAATGAATATCGGCATAAAACTCCATAATACTGCATAACAGTGAATAATAATATGCATGAAATAGCAAGTAATAACTACAATGTCTAAACTGGCATATAAAGCAAGTACACTATATCATGCCGAAACTATCAGTTAATAAGCTATGTCAATGAAATGATATTCTCTAAAGTGTACGTGACATGGCAATTACCGATGATGATGTGTGTGAGCCGGCAAGTAAGTGTATGTGGAACATACGCATTATCGGTAATGGTGCTGGTGTCCTGACAGCATGATCTCAATATTAACATATGAAAATACAATATAAGCATGCGATGCGATGCGATGCGAACAGCAATAATATGCGGGAGCTGAATAATAACGCAACAATATGGAGTTTACAATACTATCCAAGTGTCAAAACTGGTTTGCCATTTGAAATAATACGAATCGTGATGTTTTGAAAATAAGGGCTACGGTGTTTTTAAGAAAATATACGTCCTTTGAAATCCCCGTAGAATCCCTTGAACCGTCTTTAAAAATACACATGATTCGTTGGTTTTTGAAATAGGTATGAGTCAAATCTAGTCTAACATCTACAAATGAACTACAGGACTGAGCTAACAGGCTAAACGAAAGGTAAGGAAACCGCCTAACATCTGAGTTGATACATATATAATATATAATAGTCGGTGATCCTGCCTCAATAGTATCCCATACGATATCCTAATATAATATGACATCCTCGAGTCAAGAGTGTGGATCTATCATCAATATATAGCTCGTACGGTAAATTCATCGTACGACCTCCCAAATCTGGGTAGGGTCAAAAGTCACATCTATCACATGATCTCATTATTCAATTGGTATCCTCTTTATCAAATATCATGATCCAGGATACTAATCTACGTCTAGTACAACCTTCATACCATCTATGTATAGGCATGCGTGTGTATGAAAACGCCACGCCAAAATGACCCGCTAAACCATCATGTCGTATCCCCAATACGAACAAAAACACATCACCGATCTCACGGCCTCAAGCCCAATCTCATCGACTCATCACAAATCCCAAATACTATCCTCATAATCCGTGTATATGTATACGTATATATATATATATATACATAGTCTCATACCCATGTGTATATATATATATATATATACACATATCCCCATATACGCACAGGTAAACGAATGAATGTATGCAAGTATGTGTGTGCGTGTGTGGGTGCAACAACTAATCTAGGGTTTCGCAACTAACACTAAACCAATCCAAGAACACCTAGAATCTATCTTTATCATCAATAAACTCATATCAACATATAATAAATATATGTGTGTATACGTATTCGTATACATCATTACGAACTGCGGGGATGCTATACGCCATCCATCCAACTTCCCCCGTAGATATATATCTACTTACCTTGCTTCTTGTGTGCCGATGTCGATGTCGTCACCATCTTCTTCATCGTCTCGAATCATCGTGGGGGTACCTACATGTCACACGTATTGTATCGCATTAAAGCCAAATCGAAGACGAAACAACACACGAAAACCAAAACGACACGGTTAAAGCCTATAAGTTAGAACCTATGGTTTGCATCTCGCAAATCAACCCAATAACACTCGGGATAGACGTACAAACGTCATGTGACCGAGTACAAACACACATATCAAAACTTAGATTCCAAAACAACGCAAAACATAAGGCAGAAACATAGAAAACATGTTCCAGATTTTGATTAAGGTGAAAAAATGTTCCAAAACAACACTAGGGTGATATATACGGTGTATATGACCTACTAAAGCAACCTGGGCCCTAACCCCTATCCCATGGACGCCCACACCCTTGCAATTTCAGGCCTCCTCGGTTTTTATATGGTGGAATAGCCTCGTATTGGTAGTGTGTCTTCCTATGGGTCCCACTAGGTTTCTGGTATTGCTTACTTTTCTAGTAAAAGCCCCGGTTCATTCCAGATTTCCCTGCACACCCTAAAAACTCACAAACCCGACATTTACAATTTCTGTTTTTCCGTATTTTGGGTTTCAGGTTATACATATGTGTTTGGTCTGGGTTTATGACAAATTGGGATGTTTAAGGTCGCTAATATGGTTCAATTGCACAACCACAACTCAATTAAACCTTAACCCTCACTAGAATTTCCCAAAATTCACTAAACTTCGCCAAATTGTTTTAAACTTGAAAGGAGGCTCAACCAAAAGAAATAGGACACTATTTGTGAAGGGTTACCTCATTGGCACTCATGAATCCCCCCAACAGCACCAAAACACAAACTTTCTTGGTCCAAAAGGTTGCTTGAGAACTTGTGCACATTTTTTGTAAAGTGGGAGTGGGGTTTTGAGGAGTTTCACAAGGTGTTTTGAGGAGGTGAAGAGGGGGAGGGAGTTAGGGCACCAGCAGTTGCAGCAAAGAGAGGGAGGGGAAAGGAAAGGAGTGAAAGAATGAAGAGGGAATGGCTTAAGACCAAGGTTGACCCCTCACCCTCTCTTTCTCTCTTTTCCCAAACTTCTATATTCTATTCTTTTCTTTTCTTTTCTATTTTCCTTCTCTTCTCAATAGTGAACCCAAAGCAAAGAATGAAAAATGATGATACAGCCATGTAGGAAAATGTAGCTCAAGTGTGAAATGATGTGGTGCATGTTTTGCACAAAACACGCTTAATCCGCGATTAGCGATTTTTAATCGCGATTAGCACAAAATTAGTGTCAAATAAATCATAAACCTTCAAAATTTGCATGAATCACATAAAGCACCCTCTTTTCAGTAATTTCCATAATTTTCCTAATTTTTCCTAATTTATCGGTATTTAATTATACCGCCCTATTAAATTATTCAATATTTTATTATTTAATTATAAAAATTCCCAAAAATAATATTTTATTTTTCTGAAATGTTACAATCTTCCCCCTTAAAGAAATTCGGTCCCCAAATTTAAATTTAAACCCCTCAAATACTAACACATTTCAGTACAAAGTCCAAGTCGTGGGGGTTCCGAAATCATCAATACATAAAACGTATCATAGCACAATGCACGCCCATGAACATGGAGCAGATAACTCAAAATCAAAATTCCGTCAAGTATCCCGCAATCATCGGAGTCATGGTGAAGACACCAAGGTCAAATCCAAAATGAAATCAACATGATATACATCAACACTATACATATAAAAACCTGAAGAAAATGCATGCCAAACCGTTTTAAGTCGCTGTGCGATGCGCATAACACTGCACGGTGGCGGACGTCTCTAGTAAGAAAATAACTCTATATATATATCCTTTGTTTAATATGCACGTCCTGCCGTTTTGAAAACTGTTTAGAAAGGTTTTCCTTGTTTTAAACGTTTCGTGTCATATCAGACACAGAAGTAAATACCGAGACTATAGCTCCCTTTTTTTTTGGAAATCCCCTCGATAACTATCAATGCATGCAAAATATATCCAGGTGCTGTCCTCTGACTAGTCCTGCCCAGTACGAAAACAATAGTAAATATCATGAAAATGTACTGCTCCATAAGAAATCAATCCCAAAATGTGCATATGAATGCTACGTGCGTCCGGTGCGCACGGAAATCAAAATCCATGAATGTGCCATAAATGTGCACAGAAACAACATCTAAGTGCATCAGGTGTGCACGAAACATCTGTCAAGGGCAACGGGTGTGCCTGACAGCAATATTAGGTGCATCTGATATGCATAAAGAATCCGATTTAGTGCATCCGGTGTGCACCAAAATCGCATCTCAAACCATGCGCCCAACATGCGCGAAAATCCTAATCAGGTGCATCCATCATGCACGAATAAAATCTAAATCATGTGCATCCAACATGCACAAAATCACGAAATCCAATATTAAGCGCCGAATCATGCGCAAAAATCCAATCAGGTGCACAAGGTGCACAAAACAAATTTCGAGTATCACTATCGAAATCGACGGTATACAACACATCTCAAATCCAAATCAGGTATACCGTGGTATCAAATCTCACAACCATGTGCATTAGCGTGCATAGAATGTAGTCAAAACACTAAAAGTGTATGAAAACTATGCCGTAAGCATAAGTCAAATCATATGCATGCCCTAGGCATGAAGTCAAAATCAATATCTCAAATAACATCAAACCGATGTCAGGTGCAACCATGGTGCACAAAATGTAAACCAAGTGCAAAAAACACACGAAATATAAATCCGGTGCATCAAATGCACGAAATATAAATCCGGTGCAACAAATGCACGAAATTTAAATCCGGTGCATCCTGTGCAAGAAGTACAAATACAGTGTATCCTGTGCACAAAATACCAAACAATAACTCAAATGCGTAAATAGAAACACCAAGTGGACCAAGGTGTAAAATCATAAACGTGTGCAACTGCATGCACAAAACACATATCAATGCACTCCAAGCACATATAAGCTATACCGAGTGTAAAAACAAAATCGTGTGCATACCATGTGCACAAAATCAGCCCAACTTTATGAAATCCATGAAATCATAAACATGTGCGACCAAGGCACAAAACGATATTAAGTGCAATAATTGTGCACAAATCATAAATCGACACAATGGTGTATAAAGAATAACTCAAGTATAATAACTATACACAAAATATAAATACCCAGTAGGTGCAACCATGGTGCACAAAAATAAATATCATGAAACTCAATCATCAAGACTCAATCATGATAATAGATCATCCAAAATACCGAAATCAAGTATTGCGGAATAGTCCCGCTCAAGTGCATATTCCAAGAATCTCTGGCCAACTGTCATGGTCACTCAAAGCATGTCCCGTCGACGATGCTGAACTATGGCCTGCTGGGTGTGCACAAAATGACCACTCCTGGGTCCAAGTCTTCTCGTACTTTATTCCAGAAAGGTCATGTCGCAGTCTCTCCCAAATTTCGTCTCTGCCGCCCTGTCCGGAGGTTATTACCCTTTACTATATTTGTTTCTTGTTCCGGAATGGCTGCATACTCATCACGACACCATCTGGAAGATATATCCATAAATAACGCCTCTCCATGCGTATCACATCTCTGATATCGGCGGAGTGGAACTTCATCTTATCAAGATCTCGTATGAACCTCTTACTCCACTTTTCCCTAATGTTGACTGCTTCGGACTCGTCTCTTCGTGGCTGCATGGACTGTGCTCCAATGGCTATACTCGTATCTGGAGTCTCCAAACCGATCGACTCGTCAAAACCTCATAATCCCCCAAGAGATCAACATCTTGGGTACAGTTTAATATCGAGTACATGATACAGCACCTATGGACCAACCATAGTAGGGCAAACCCAAGCCTCACAAATGGCACCACTAAACTGCCGCAAACCCTAAGGTTCAAAGGCATTCCATGGTCATTACGTCAAGTTAGGGTTTCATTCTTCTAGAGGTTCGTAGAGTTACTTGCATGTTTTCTTCAAATACTTAAAACTTGGAAAATGGGTTTCTGACATTCGATCGTCTCTATCGACTCCCAGCGTATCCGTGTGAAGTCTTCCCAAGTTGGAATCAATCAATCTGATGACCCCGCATCTGGGGTAAGCGAACGAATCACATGTCCTAGTCTTTCACCCTCGTGTGACTAGCGACCATCTATCATAGCTCTGGGTATAACTCTTACAGCAATAGCTCCAACATCTGGGCGATATCTTGTCGTTCGCAGCAACTACTGGCTCATTCGTCTGTACGCAGAACAGTGCCTCAATCATCATGAATAAGTGATACCTCAATGGTCATCACAGTCTGGCCGGCCTCTATCAGTGGCTCAATCCTCTGGTGCTGGTCTGCACATCCGAGTAATCTCGTAAAGCGACCCATCAAACGCTCATGGCGCGAAAACACAATAAAACGATGCCTATCTATGCAATCGTATCCCTGGAATCACGCCCTGGTCAGTCCTCGTCCGTTACGAGCTCATACCGACCGCAACACTAGCCGCAGCTCACTCGCCCGTGTAATCGTGGCAGCAAAACCATAAACCGATATCGATGACGATAGATCATGAATGAATATAATGTTGTGCAAGAAAATGTACATACTAAGGCTTCTTAAGCAGAGTAGCGTATAGTAAGTATGCCGCGGAACATACATACGGTACGTCACTCTCCTTAAGTCGCCTACTCCATCAACCAAGGTCAACCTACGCGACGAAAGTTCGGGTCTAATACCCCCTCGACTAAGTCTAAGTTCCGTATGGTCAAGCCTAGATTCCGTATATATACAAACGCCATAGGCCCCGCATAGTCAAACATAGACTTAAACCAAGGTTAACCTAGCGCTCCGATACCAACTTTGTCATATTCCGGAATAGCACGTGACTGGCACTTGAATCATATGAAGTCGATAGGACCACATCTAATTCAAGTAAGCCAAAAGCCCAGAAATCTAAAACCAATTTTTGGTAAGAAGAACTTATTTTAAAACGAGTGGTTTTAATAGCATAAGCCGAATTATGCGTTTTCAAAACATCAAGTCATTTCTGAAAATTTCGGCAGAGTTTCCTTTGTAAATACTGGCCCTGAACGGGGTACAACATGATAAAAGCATATATAATGATAAAAGGCATCCCTAAGCGGGAGCTAGCTCTTCGTCAATCGACGGCCACAACCGCGCAAGCATAAAGTATACAACGCTGAAGGGCGAGGATCAAAACTCAAAGGAAGCTCAAAACATCAATGAAAACCATAATAATACAACGCGCGATTCTAAGGTCAAAATTATATACAACTCTGGTCTACAAAGTCTGTAATAAATAAATAAGTCTGGTTGATGGAGTTTCTAGATACAACTGAATAAACTAAGTACAATGGTGGTCACCATGCAAGTGAACCCACCTACCAAAGCAAATCTCTCGGAAACGAAGCAGTGTGCCAGCAAAGCCGTAACGGAACCTGTACAGCAAAACTTGCAAGAAACTGTGGCACAACGGGGGTGAGTTTCCAACTCGTGAGTAGAAAACATCACAGAGCAAAAATCGTATGTATGACGCTATCCTAGGTCATACGATCCGTAAAATCCTCAAATGATAGGTCTGAAGCATGAAAAGGTGGCAAGGGTAAACATCTATACATAAGTATAAACCCAGTGCTCATGTCAGTGCCTCAGGTAGCAATATATTATATGTATGAGAAATGAATGTAATGTAATGAAATGAGTGAGGCAACTATTTTCTATTTTTAATGAGATATCTGTATGTAAATAAATCGAGTAACATCAATGAAATCAATAAGGAAATCCGTGTCAAGTATCGACACAAAACATAAATTCCAATATCTCAGGCTCCGGCTGCCCGGACTAACCTGTATCATCAAATCTCAATATCTCAGGCATCCGTATCATCTGCGGGATAAGCCCGCGGGCTTCGGCAGAACGGATCAGCCTAAAACCATCTCATGACTCCGGCCGGTATCCTCCGGATAACCGACGAGTCCAAATAATATCACCGGTAGGTAGTGCTCCCCTGCCAGGCTCATCGAATATAACTCGAACTTCTTGCCCCGGGATATAGGGTTACTAGGCACTCTAAGAAGGTTCTACAAGGTATCTACCATGCCCGATTAAAATTTTAGCCGTGTCGAATAACTCTAAACAAGATCTTTGATAGATAATAAGGGTAACACATGCTAGTAAATAACAATTATCACTAAGTGAATACGAAATACAACCTTTGTAGATCGGTCCTACACTTCTAAAGCTCCTTGTAGTAGTCCCTTCGCTGCGATCATCGTGCTCCCGGACTCTCGGACGGCTCCATGAGAAGAGGGCAATGGTTTTGTTTGAAGTCTTCGAGGCCGAAGATGATCTACGTCGAGGGAATACGAACTCAAGCTTCTACTTCACTAACTAGAGAATTAGTGAAGCAAACACCCTAAACTAAAGTGCTAGTCTAGTAGAGGATGATGAAATAGGAAATGGGTACACTTTAGAATTTCTTTTCTCACTATCATTCTCTCTTTTTATCAAACCCTAGAAAGAAATTGAAGGAGGAAGAAGATGAGCTCAAAACGAGAATGAAAACTAATCAATAGAGAGAGAGAGAGAGCAAACCATGGTGAGTGAGTATCATATACTAACTCATGTAGAGACATAACCATGGCTAATTATAGTGGTTAGGTTTATAAAAATCCTAAGTAAAAACAAAACTAGTGGACTTTGGTCAATGCACTCACAAGCTTCATGAAGCTTCATGCACTTGAACAATTATCCACTAATTTTGTATTTACTTTGTATATTAAAACCCTACCAATATAATTAGTATGGTGTATGTCTCATACACCCATGTAAGTTGTATCAACAACCATGATACAAAAATGTACACAAGTAAATATATATCACATATATATTAAGTTGTCCACAAGTGAGAAAAATAAATGCTCAAGTGAACCAATGTTAGTTAATGTAAATTGGTATATCACATATACAATTATACACTTAATTATTAAATCAACACATGACTTAATTATCCGGTTATATCACATATAACCGACTAACACATAATGTATCAACTTATCGAATCAACACTTGATTCGATAACTCGGCTATATCACATATAACCGGCCGATACAATAGTCGCGAGAATAGAATACGGTATCACATACACGCATTATTCTCGATCCCGCACATATCACATATGCGCTCCTATTTCGTTTTGCCTGAGCCAGTAAAACCTCTATGTAGGACTCTAAAGAATCGTCAATACGCCGACAGTAGGTGATGATCATATCAAGCACCCACAAGCCGTTAGCGGTACTAGCTGGACGTAACGGCTACCCGGGTATTGAGCGATCAGAAGATAAGAAAGCAAGCCCGCTCCAACTCCTGCAAAAAGCCTGACAGTGACACTACCGTACAGTCCGGTCTTCTCGTCTGATATGTCGCATATCAAGTCTAGGGGTGGTAAACGTCAGACCCCAATAACCGATAAGTGATGTCGATATGAGGCTCATAACGGGTCGAGAAACTACTAGTAACACTTACCAGTAAATCTCTAAACCAGCCCTGGCCAGGGATTTCCCTGTTATGGCCAATCGAGCATAGCGCAACATCAACCCCAAATACCGGGAGAGACGAAACCCCTCCTATCGCTCATTGCCTCCATGTGACTCGGGACTGTACCCAAAAACCACCGTTTTGCATGCCCTCTTGGACGTGGTAAGGTGGAAATCAAAGCAAAGTGGGAATCACACAAGACTCTATGACAATCTCAGGTCTACAGACTAACTTGCACAAGTGTCACCAGAGAACTGCCATCTGACGTAAGGTATAATACCATCAGGGAGTTCTCGGCGAGTCCGTCCAGTGCACCCAGTCTACACTGAGCACCCGTATATCATCTCTGATGTCAAACACCAATGGATATAGGATCATCCATCGCCCATCTGTATGGTTCGAGTAGGTATACTCTAGTCTACTCTGGTATATCGATGCCCCGTCTCGATACACCCACGACTAGGGACCTTGAAGGATGTACTTATAGACTACAATGTCCCCACTAGTATGATCCGCATCATAGTCCAGGTAGTTAAGTACACATCCTAAGGGCTTTACCAACATGTAACAGAGAGACAATCAGTGTACACGTTAAGGTAAAGAGTAACCAGATAGCATACTATCATGTTGAGCAAGAAAGTCCTCCCTATATATGTCCAAGCATCCACTACAATATACATCTCATGTATAGTAATGGCCTCTAGGGCATACATATAACTAACAATCTCCCACTTGCACTAGGGCCATCTGATAACAGTGGTTGTAGTATCTCATACTCAACCATCCCGTAATAGTCTCTCTCTAGGAAAAGGCCTTTGTGAGTGGATCCGCCGTGTTGTCCTCTGAGTCTACTCTCCTAACCTCGATCCCCTGGAGATCAACCATCTCCATGATCAGGTGACACTGCCTTAGAATATGTCTGGATCACTGATGGGACTGGCGTTCCTCGGCATAAGCCACAACTCCATTATCACACAATGGTAGGAACGAAGTTCATCTCATGAACTAATATACACCCAGACTTTCTCTTTGGTAGCATCTTTGGTAGCGATGTATCTAGCCTTTATCGTCTAGTATACCACGGTATCTGTCTTGGAACTCTTCCAACATACCGTCCCTTTACTGAGGGTAAAGACAATGCCTGTGACTGACATTCAGTCGTCCTTATCACCCTGGAACCCTTCCAGTGATTCACCCCAGGATCAATTGATACCATCTCACTACAGCTAGTGAGTATCCTAACATCCAATTAGATCTATCTCATAGATCCAAAACCCAGGATTTAGTAGGTATCACTTTGATCCTATATGGAGAATTATTGTGATAAGCGGAGATTGACCGAGCGTAGCATAGGAAACTCCTTCCCTATCATGAGCATGTCATCCACGTACTCTACGAAGATCACCACCATACTCCCTACTACCTTTTTGTATATACAAGGTTCATCTACCATTTTGATGATGTCAAACTCTTTGACTACCACATCAAAACAGACGTTCCAACTCCGCGATGCCTGCTTTATCCCATAAAGCATCTTGCACATATTTCCGCTGCTCCCACTGTCTATGAAGCCCTCTTACTGTGTGCTTATAGACTCTCTCTTCTAAAAAATCATTTAGAAAAGCAGTCATGACACCCAACCGCCAGATATCGTAGTCATGGTATGTAGCCGTGGCAAGTAGGATCTGGATGGACTTATGCATAGCTACTTAGAAAAGGTTTCATCATAATCCATACCTGGTCAAATGATGCAAACCTTTAACAAGTCTAGCTTTGAAAGTCTCAACTTTTCCATGTACACCAAGTAATCTTCTCAAGATATACTTGCTCCTGATGGGGATTTAACCCTTCAGATAAAGCAACCAAAGTCCATACTTTGTTGGTGTATAAGGATTCCATCTCAGATCGCTAAGCATCCAGCCATTCTTATAGAGTCCCACTCCTGATGGCCAGCTCGAAACTAGTTGGGTCATCATCTCATGATGCATTCCTCGCTCCCACTGTCATAGAGAAACAGAAGTATCTCTCAGGTGGGTGAGGAACCCTACTAGATCGGCGGAGAGGCTAAGGTTCGTTGGAAACTATTGAATCCTTTGGTTCTACCAAATCATCAGCTCAAGTTTGTATAGCTGGAACTTTTTCCAGTTCTACCTCATGACCACTAATTTCTTCACAAGAAATTCCCTTTCACAAAGGTGGCATGCTGAGAAACAAAACATCTTTTGCTCCTCGGTTTGGTAGAAGATATTCCCTTGCGAATGCTTGGGATATCCAACAAACTTCTACAAAACTGACTTTGCCTCGAGCTTGTCCGGATTATGCTTTTAGACATAGGCTGGACAACCCCAAATCTTAACTGACTTAAGATATGGGCTCTTCCCTTTCCATATCTCATATGAAGTGGTGGGCAAATGATTTGATTGGAACCCTATTCAATAGGTATGCAACTTCTCCAGTGCATAACTACCAAAAGGAAATAGGTAACTCAGTAGTACTCATCATAGAGCACACCTTATCTCATAGGGTGTGATTGCTCCGCCCCGATACACCGACGTGCTGTGGTGTATACGGAGGAGTAATGCTGAGAGAGAATCTCATTCTCCTTTAGAATAGTCCAGGGATCCCGTGCTCAAGTATTCTCCTCCTTGATCTTATCAAAGAACATAATACTTATACCCGTTTTGGTTCTCTACTTCTAACTTATATTCTGTGAATATCTCAAAAGCTTCGGACTTGTGTTTCAACAGGAACATATGTCTGAATCTTGAGAGATCATTAGAGAATGTAATGAAGTACAAAGAACCGGTCTTGGCATGTGTAGACAGGGGACTTTCATACATCAGTATGTATCAATCCCAAGAGTTCACTAACTCTTTCTCTGATTCCAATAAAAAGAGCTATGATCATCTTATCTCTGTGACATGACCGGCAAGTTTCACAAGATGTAAATTCAAACTAATTTAAATATACATCTATATGTAACTTCAGCTAGTCGGGTCGCATTGATATGACCTAGTCTACAATACCTCAAGAAGGATTCATTCATTTCTGAACTCTTCCTCTTGTGTGTGTTCTGTATACTAAGAACTGTAGTTTGATTTAGAATGTCTATGCTTTTAGATAACGTGACTGAACCGATCAACTCTTGATATAGGAAATGTACAAAACATTATCCAACAATACAAAATTATATCCTTTCTTTACTAATAAAGAGACTGATATGATATTGTCTATCAGGTTCGGTATCTAATAACATTCGTTCAGAATCAATGTATTCTGGTAATACAGGGTGATAGTGACCAACAGACTTGGCTGCAACACTTGCATCGTTTTCTATCTCATGAAACTTATCACCCGTTCTCAGTTCTCTACCTATCTGTAGCCCATGTAACAGATTACATATGCGGGATCCTGACCGGTATCTCATACCCAAGACGTAAAGGATACTGAGAAACAGTTCTCTGTAATGAACACACCCGAAGAAGATGCATCATCATGCACTTTCTTCGTTTGGGCGGCACGGGAATTCTGGCAATCCCCTATTCCTGCTCTGTCTTATAACATTTATAAGTTGGAGCGGGACCAACGTTCCCTAAGCACAGTATAACAAACGGGTTCGGTCAATACATCCGTATTATTATCTTGATTAAAGCGTGATATGGTCGCTACCTGGAGAGAGAGAGAAGAAAACACTCTGCGTGCGCTCTTGCAAGATCAGATTGGTTATTATTTTATCTAATCAGGATGGCTCCCACTGTTTTTATCAAATCTTCCTTCAAACCCTAAAAGGAAAGACTAGCCTGGATTAATTACACCCTACAACTTCACCAATCATTCAGCCAGGCCAGTGTCGGTACTTTGAGGGAGGTTCCCCGTGTTTTCGCACGGACCTAATTAAAGTAAGCCTCGTTTTCCCAGAGGCGTAACCCAGTTGACACCTTTCTAGACACCTACTTGATCGGCTAATTATAATGTGTAAAACTCTTCCAGGAGTAACAATTACTCGTAGTGGGTATTGGGATCCAACTATCTCAAAGAAGGTATGCAATCTCATTGCAAATTTCAACACTTGAAATTCCCGATAATATTTTACCCCTAGCGTCCTATGACCTTGACGAATGCCAAACCACCCATAGTCCGCTAGTCAAATTCAACCCGTACATTTCCTTATTGAATTAAACCCACCCGCACGACCCTTGACGAATGCCAAACAACGCCGCACGAATACCCTAATCCAATTGCATCGTATGCAAGCAGATAAGCACTAGTTAGCTACCGTACACTACGCCTTGACGAATGCCAAACTACCGCAGCACGAATACTAAGTAGTACTTATCTGAAATGACTGAGGGCTACGACAGGTTTTTCTGAAAACCTATTGCGTAATGAACTTGATATTGTTGTAGAATCAAATAATTTTAAAATGGAGTGTTTTTGAGGCTTTTGCTAGTTTCGCTAAAGTGGTCACTCCCGGTGAAGGGATCTCGGCTCTTTCCTCGTCGAATGAGGTGCAGGATATATCATATATATCACTGTGCAAAGCAAGAACTAGAAAAGCAATCAAAAGACAAAACCGAGGGGTGTAGCATCTGCCAGTCATTGCTAAAGGGGTCACTCCCGGTGAAGGGATCTCGGCCCTTTCTTTATCGAATAAGGTGCAGGATTTTCTACAAGGAACACCGCGATGCAAAGCAAGAACTGTAGCTACCTATTTTTGAAAATTCGATTCCACAACTTCTTTTAGGTTTCTTTTCTTTCATTAATCATATTAATGAAGTCCTATCATTTAAATTACCTAAACATCACAGATAAATACGACGTACACTTATGCCATCCGCATTCGCCTCGATGTCCCCTCGTGCACCGTTAGGTTAGGTAACTAACGGCAGAGCGGGGCAGGGCTAGCGCGGGTGTAAAACATAAGTAACGTCTATATAATATATCATATATACTATATACAGTATTTATCACAACATATCAAATGATCACATCACAGATATCGCAGCAGAAGAATCATATGAAACATTAGATATACTAGGACGTCCGTGTTTTATTTTGAGCCTCTATAAAACACGGATTCCACGGTAGCGATGAATAGCCAAACCCACACCCCTAGACCCCTACGAGAGTGGCAAGCAACCCTACTTATTCTAGAGTTAGGAGACCCGGACTCGACTCCTCAGTTGGCCTCCCACTGGACTCTAGAACCCGGTTACTTGTGCTCTCCTCCTTGGGTCTACCTAATGCGGAAAAGTTAATAATATACAAATGGTGACATCAACCTCATCCCGGAAGTGCCCCAATAAAAGAATGTTACATACATTTAATTTTACATGAATAAAAAAAAAACGCTCATCTCACATAAAACCCCGGGCTATTCAAAACGCGACGATCCAATATAACATATCCAGCAACACATAACATCACATGTCATCAATGTAAGTAAATATACGCATCCCAATTGTCGTTGACTTATAGCAACGAAACCGGCGATATCACATATTACACTTACGGTCGCAGAAAAGAAAGTGTAAAACTACAACAGTTGGAATCCGCAACCTCCTTAGACATCGCATGCCTAACAATTATAAACCCCGCATTTTAGTCTCTATATCGAAAAAACTTTTCAATATCTAGTCGGGCAATTCAAAAAGATTCCCGATATTTTGATCGAATGCTCGTCGCAAACTTTAGTAGACGGACGCACCCCCGATGCCGTCGACGAAGTGCACTAAGGCGGAACACCGCTGCCGCGAGCACCCGAACGGATGCTTTTGGCGACGGGGTTCTCCTACAGTCACTTGGCCGGGGCTATGGGGCATGGCTGTCTATTAAGTTTACCCGGCGAGTATCCACGTACGCTACGTGATTGCGATGGACTTTTGATCGCATCAAAATTCCGTGGCAACCGATCATTTGAGACTAAACTGCTATGTTTATAACATTCAAATTAGTTATCTCATAACTACTTGTGAATTCCAAATATTGTATCACATTCCAGATAAATAGACAATTTTAAACATTCCGATCGAATGATTAAACACCCAAGTTTTCCCAAATAGTTCTCAACACTTGAGAGGAGTTTAAAAACATCCATCACATGCCACAGTACCAATGGTCCAGCCGTAGAAGGGTCAAGCCAACGCCTCACATGTGGCAACGCCGTACTGCCCCAAACCCTAAGGTTCAAAAGGCAGTTCAAGACGGTCACTTATTCGAGTTAGGGTTTGTTGTCTTCTAGAGGGTCCATTGCGTAACTTGCACGATTTATACGTTCTTAAACAACGGAAAAATCCAACACTTGGAAATTTTCCGGGTCGGGAAAAAGTGAGCTATTGATATCCGTTCGAACTTTTTAATACTTTCTAAATATCCGGAAAACACAACGAAATTAAATTTTTCCGATCGAATCAACGAATATAAAATAAACCCCAGAACACTCAACACTTAAGTCAGATTAAAAATACCCAGAAGAATACATTAGCAGATACGGTCATAACTGAGCAAGAAGAAAAGTCAAACCCGACTGTACGGTCGCGGAACCGCGGCGCAAGCAAGCTATTGCCTCGCTTCCACGGCGGTCCGTACGGTTTAGCCCCTCATTTTTCACAATTATGCTAAAAATTCCCTGCTGATTTTTTTAGGTATTTTTAATCTAGAAAAAATCGCATTTTTTAAATTTGTCCAGAGAGGGGGTTAAATTGACGTTTCGGGTTTCGATCGGGGTTTTAACTTCGTATACACATCGCCTAATGCTCTAGCCAGGCTCTGATACCACTGTAGGGTTACTAGGCACTCTAAGAAGGTTCTCCAAGGCATCTACCATGCCCGATTAAAATTTTAGCCGTGCCGAATAACTCTAAACAAGATCTTTGCTATATAATTAGGGTAACACGTGCTAGTAAATAACAATTATCACTAAGTGAATACGAAATACAACCTTTATAGATCGGTCCTTCACTTCTAAATGTCCTTTTAGTAGTCCCCTCGCTGTGATCATCGTGCTCCAGGACTCTCGGACGGCTCCATGAGAAGAGGGCAACGGTTTTGCTTGATGTCTTCGAGGCCGAAGATGATCTACGTCGAGAGAATACGAACTCACGCTTCTACTTCACTAACTAGAGAATTAGTGAAGCAAACACCCTAAACTAAAGTGCTAGTCTAGTAGAGGATGATGAAATAGGAAATGGGTATACTTTAGAATTTCTTTTCTCACTATCATTCTCTCTCTTTATCAAACCCTAGAAAGAAATTGAAGGAGGAAGAAGATGAGCTCAAAATGAGAATGAAAACTAATCAAGAGAGAGAGAGAGCTAACCATGGTGAGTGAGTATCATATACTAACTCTTGTAGATACATAACCATGGCTAATTATTGTGGTTAGGTTTATAAAAATCCTAAGTAAAAACAAAACTAGTGGACTTTGGTCAATGCACTCACAAGCTTCATGAAGCTTCATGCACTTGAACAATTATCCACTAATTTTGTATTTACTTTGTATATTAAAACCCTACCAATATAATTAGTATGGTGTATGTCTCATACACCCATATAAGTTGTATCAACAACCATGATACAAAAATGTACACAAATAAAATATATATCACATATATATTAAGTTGTACACAAGTGAGAAAAATAAATGCTTAAGTGAACCAATGTTAGTTAATGTAAATTGGTATATCACATATACAATTATACACATAATTATTAAATCAACACATGACTTAATAATCCGGTTATATCACATATAACCGACTAACACATAATGTATCAACTTATTGAATCAACACTTGATTCGATAACCCGGCTATATCACATATAACCGGCCGATACAATAGTCGTGAGAATAGAATACGGTATCACATACACGCATTATTCTCGGTCCCGCACATATCATATATGCGCTCCTATTTCGTTTTGCCTGAGCCAGTAAAACCTCTATATAGGACTCTAAAGACTCGTCAATACGCCGACAGTTGGTGATGATCATATCAAGCACCCACAAGCCGTCAGCGGTACTAGCTGGATGTAACGGCTACCCGGGTATTGAGCGATCAGAAGATAAGCAAGCAAGCCCGCTCCAACTCCTGCAAAAAGCCTGACAGTGACACTACCGTACAGTCCGGTCTTCTCATCTGATATGTCGCATATCAAGTCTAGGGGTGGTAAACGTCAGACCCCAATAACCGATAAGTCATGCCGATATGAGACTCATAACGGGTCGAGAAACTACTGGTAAAACTTACCAGTAAATCTCTAAACCAGCCCTGGCCAGGGACTTCCCTGTTATGGCCAATCAGGCATAGCGCAACATCAACCCCAAATACCGGGAGAGACGAAACCCCTCCTATCGCTCATTGCCTCTATGTGACTCGGGACTGTACCCAAAAACCACCGTTTTGCATGCCCTCTTGGACGTGGTAAGGTGGAAATCAAAGCACAGTAGGAATCACACAAGACTCTAGGACGATCTCGGGTCTACAGACTAACCTGCACAAGTGTCACCAGAGAACTGCCATCTGACGTAAGGTATAATACCATCTGGAAGTTCTCAGCGAGTCCGTCCAGTGTACCCAGTCTACACTGAGCACCCGTATATCATCTCTGATGTCAAACACCAATGGATATGGGATCATCCATCGCTCATCTTTATGGGTCGAGAAGGTATACGCTAGTCTACTCTGATATATCGATGCCCCGTCTCGATACACAAACGACTAAGGACCTTGAAGGATGTACTTATGGACTACCATATCCCCACTAGTATGATCCGCATCATAGTCCAGGTAGTTAAGTACACATCCTAAGGGCTTTACCAACATGTAACAGAGAGACAATCAGTGTACACGTTAAGGTAAAGAGTAACCAGATAGCATACTATCATGTCGAGCAAGAAAGTCCTCCCTATATATGTCCAAGCATCCACTACAATATACATCTCATGTATAGTAATGGCCTCTAGGGCATACATATAACTAACACGGGGTACCATACCGGGCCCACCATGTACCCGAGACGGCTCATCCAACTCCTCGAATCGGGTCTCGAAATCCAACAGCAATCCTGAAAACTCATGGTGGACGACTCATACATCAAGGGAAAACCGCACTTTTCTTTTTAAAAAGATAGAGAGAGAGAAGTTTATATATATTCTTGCGGTTTTCTCCCAAATCCAGAAAATCTCATGAAAATCCGAAATCCAATCATCAATAGCAAATAAACAATGAATATCGGTATAAAACTCCATAATACTGCATAACAGTGAATAATAATATGCATGAAATAGCAAGTAATAACTGCAATGTCTAAACTGGCATATAAAGAAAGTACACTATATCATGTCGAAACTATCAGTTAATAAGCTATGTCAATGAAATGATTTCTCTAAAGTGTACGTGGTATGGCAATTACCGATGATGATGTGTGTGAGCCGGCAAGTAAGTGTATGTGGAACATACGCATCATCGGTAATGGTGCTGGTGTCCTAACAGCATGATCTCAATATTAACATATGAAAACACAATATAAGCATGCGATGTGAACAACAATAATATGCGGGAGCTGAATAATAACGCAACAATAAGGAGTTTACAATACTATCCAAGTGTCAAAACCGTTTTTCCATTTGAAATAATACGAATCGTGGTGTTTTGAAAATAAGGGCTACGGTGTTTTTAAGAAAATATACGTCCTTTGAAATATCCGTAGAATCCCT
Organism: Agapanthus africanus; assembly: GCA_030015575.1. Taxonomy (NCBI): domain Eukaryota; kingdom Viridiplantae; phylum Streptophyta; class Magnoliopsida; order Asparagales; family Amaryllidaceae; genus Agapanthus; species Agapanthus africanus. Next base: position 383,188,185 of record JASDDO010000026.1, read on the forward strand.
TGAACCGTCTTTAAAAATACACACGATTCGTTGGTTTTTGAAATAGGTATGAGTCAAATCTTGTCTAACATCTACAAATGAACTACAGGACTGAGCTAACAGGCTAAACGAATTGTAAGGAAACCGCCTAACATCTGAGTCGATACATATATAATATATAATAGTCTGTGATCCCGCCTCAATAGTATCCCATATGATACCCTAATATAATATGACATCGTCGAGTCAAGAGTGCGGATCTATCATCAATATATAGCTCGTACGGTAAATCCGTCGTACGGCCTCCCAAATCTTGGTACGGGTCAATAGTCACATCTATCACATGATCTCATTATTCAACTGGTATGATCTTTATCAAATATCATGATCCGGGGTACTAATCTACGTCTAGTACAACACTGATACCATCTATTATAAGCATGCGTGTGTATGAAAACACCACGCCAAAAGGACCCGCTAAACCATCATGTCGTATCTCCAATACGAACCAAAACACATCACTGATCTCATGGCCTCAAGACCAATCTCATCGACTCATCACAAATCCTAAATACTATCCTCATAATCCGTGTATGTGTATACGTATATATATATATATATATGCATAGTCCCATACCCATGTGTGTGTGTATATATAAACATATCCCCATATACGTACAGGTAAACGAATGAATGTATGCAAGTATGTGTATGCGTGTGTGGGTGCAACAACTACTCTAGGGTTTCGCAACTAACACTAAACCAATCCAAGAACACCTAGAATCTATCTTTATCATCAATAAATTCATATCAACATATAATAAATATTTGTGTGTATACGTATTCATATACATCACTACGAACTGCGGGGGTGCTATACGCCATCCACCCGACTTCCCCCGTAGATATATATCTACTCCACTTGCTTCTTGTGTGCCGATGTCAATGTCTCCACCATCTTCTTCATCGTCTCGAATCATCATGGGGGTACCTACATGTCACACGTATCGTATCGCATTAAAACCAAATCGAAGACGAAACGACACACGAAAACCCAAACGACACGCTTAAAAGCCTATAGATTAGAACCTATGGTTTCCATCTCGCAACTCACCCCAATAACACTCGGGATAGACGTACAAACGTCATGTGACCGAGTACAAACACACATATCAAAACATAGATTTGAAAACAACGCAAAACTTAAGGCAGCAACATAGGAAACATGTTCCAGATTTTTCTTAAGGTGAACAATGTTCCAAAACAACACTAGGGTGATATATATGGTGTATGTGACCTACTGAAGCAACCTGGGCCCTAACCCTTACCCCATGGCTGGCCACACCCTTGCAATTTCCGGCCACCTCATTTTTTATATGGTGGAATGGCCTCGTATTGATAGGGTGTCTTCCTATAGGTCCCACTAGGTTTCTGGTATTGTTTACTTTTCTAGTAAAAGCCCCGGTTCATTCCAGATTTCCCTGCACACCCTAAAAACACACAAACCAGACATTTACAATTTCTGTTTTTCCGTATTTTGGGTTTCAGGTTATACATATGTGTTTGGTCTGGGTTTATGACAAATTGGGAGGTTTAAGGTCTCTAATACGGTTCAATTGCACAACCACAACTCAATTAAACCCTAACCCTAACTAGAATTTCCCAAAATTCACTAAACTTCGCCAAATCAATTTTAAACTTGAAAAGTGGCTTAACCAAAAGAAATACTACACTATTTGTGAAGGGGTTACCTCATTGGCACTCTTGAATCCCCCCAACAGCACCAAAACACAAACTTTCTTGGTCCAACGGGTTGCTTGAGAGCTTATGCACATTTTTTGTGAAGTGGGAGTGGGGTTTTGAGGAGTTCAACATAGTGTTTTGAGGAGGTGAAGAGGGGGAGGGAGTTAGGGCAACAGCACCAGCAGCAAAGAGAGGGAGGGGAGAGGAAAGGAGTGAAAGAATGAAGAGGGAATGGCTCAAGACCAAGGTTAACCCCTCACCCTCTCTTTCTCTCTCTTGCCCATACTTCTATATTCTTTTCTTTTCTTTTCTTTTCTTTTCTATTTTCCTTCTCTTCTCAATAGTGAACCCAAGGCAAAGAATGAAAAATGATGATAAAGCCATGTAGGAAAATGTAGCACAAGTGTGAAAAGATGTGGTGCATGTTTTGCACAAAACACGTTTAATCCGCGATTAGCGATTTTTAATCGCGATCAGCACAAAATTAGTGTCAAATAAATCATAAACCTTCATAATTTGCATGAATCACATAAATCACCCTCTTTTCATTAATTTCCATAATTTTCCAAATTTTTCCCAATTTATCGATATTTAATTATACTGCCCTATTAAAATATTCAATATTTTATTATTTAATTATAAAAATTCCTAAAAATAATATTTTATTTTTCTGAAATGTTACAATCACGACCGTGGAATTCGCGTTTTTACTGGCCTAAATAAAACTCAAAATTCCTAGTATATCCAATATTTCATATGTGATTCTTCTCTGCTGATATTCTTTGATGTGATCACATGATATGTTCTGAGACGAATGCCTATATTATATATATGAGATATAATAAATATTGCTTCTTTCATTTCTTTTGTGATTCTTAGGAAGCACAACAGATGGAACTTCATTAATGAGATTAATGAAATAAATGAAACCTAATAGATTTTGTAGAAACTTGTTTTAAAAACTGGTAGCTCTAGTTCTTGCTTTGCATAGCGGTATTCCTTGTAGAATATCCGGCACCTTATTCGATAAGGAAAGTGCCAAGATCCCTTCACCGGGAGTGAACTCTTTAGCGAAACCAGCAGATGCTAGAACCCACTCGGTTTGTCTTTTGATTGCTTCTATAGTTTCTGCTTTGCATAGTGGTATTTGTGAAATATCCTGCACCTCATTCGATGAGGAAAGAGCCAAGATCCCTTCACCGGGAGTGACCTCTTTAGCAAAACTAGTAAAAGCCTCAAAAACACTCATTTTTTTCAAAATCACTCGATTATACAACGATATCTAGTTCATTACGCAAAGGTTTTCTTAAAAACCTGTCGTAGCCCTCTGTCATTTCATATAAGTATTACTTAGTATTTGTGCTACGTTTGTTGTCTTGCGTCAAGGCGTAGTGTGCGGTAGCTAACTAGTGCTTATCTGCTGCATATGATACGATTGGATTAGGGTAGTCGTGCGACTTTGTTGGCCTGCGTCAAGGGTCGTGCGGGTGGGTTTAATTCAATCAAGAAATGTACGGGTTGAACTTGACTAGTGCACAATGTTTTGTTGGCATGCGTCAAGGTCATAGGACGCTAGGGGCAAAATATTATCAGGAATTTCAAGTGTTGAAATTTGCAATGAGATTGCATACCTTCTATGAGATAGTTGGATCTCGATACCCACTGCGAGTAAGAGTTACTCCTGTGAGTGTTTTACACATTACAATTAGCCGATCAAGTAGGTGTTTGAAAGGTGTTAACGGGGTTACGCCCCTAGGAAAACGAGGTTTATTTTAATTAGGTCCGTGCGAAAGCACGGGGAACCTCCCTTAAAATACCGACACTGGCCTGGCCGAAAGATTGGCGAACTTGTAGGGTGTAATTAATCCTGGCTAGTCTTACCTTTTAGGGTTTGAAGGAAGATTTGACTAAAACAGTGGGAGCCATCCTGATTAGATAAAATAATAACCAATCTAATCTTGCAAGAGCGCACTCAAAGTGTTTTCTTCTCTCTCTCTCAGCTGGTAGCGACCATGTCATGCCTTAATCAAGATAATAATATGGATGCATTGACCGAACCTGCTTATTATACTGAGCTAGGGAACGTTGGTTCAGCTCTATCTTATAACTGTTATAAGTCCGAGCAGGAAATAGGGGAATATCCGGATTCCCATGCGACCCAATCGAGGTATAAGCATGCTGATGCATATTCTTCGGGTGTGTTCAATACCAAGAACTGTTTCTCAGTATTCTTTACGATCTAGGTAAGAGATACCGGATCAGGATCCCGCATATGTAATATGTTACATGGGCTACAGAAAGGTAGAGAACTGAGAACATGAGATATATCTCTAAGAGTTAGAGATAGTGCAATTGTTGCAGCCAAGTAGGTTGGAAGATATCACCTTGTATTAGATACATTGATTCTCAACAAATGTTATTACGTACCGAACCTGAAATACAACATTACATCGGTTTCTTTAATGCGTTAAAGAAAGATATAATTCTGTATTAAAGGATAATGTTGTGAACATTTTCCTGAATCAAGAGTTGATTCGATCAGGCACATTAGATAATAGCATATAAGTTCTAAATTCAAACCACAGTTCAAAGTATGTAGAACACACACAAGAAGAGTAGTTCAGAAATAAACGAATCCTTCTTGTGGCATTGTAGACTAGGTCATATCAATGTGACACGACCTGCTAAGTTACATAAGGATGAATATGAGAATCTTTTCGAATTTTCATCTTATGATACTTTCCATTCTTGTCTCAAAGATAAAATGACCAATACTACGTTTACTGGAAACAGAGAAAGAGTTAGTGAACTCTTGGGACGCATACATGATGATGTATACGGTCCTATATCTACAAATGCCAAGGTTGGTTCTTGTTACTTCATTACATTCATCGACTATCTCTCAAGATTCCGATATGTGTTCTTGTTGAAACACGAGTCTGAAACTTTTGAGAAATTCAAGGAATATAAGCTTGAAGTTGAGAACCAGACGGGTAGAAGAATTAAAGTCCTTCGATGTGATCGAGGAAGAGTATACTTAGGCATGGAGTTCCTGGATTTTCTAAAAGGAGAATGTGATTCTCTCTCAGCTTACTCTTTCGAGTACACCACAGCACCACAGTGTATCGGAGCGGAGGTATCGCACCCTATGAGATATGGCATGCTCTATGATGAGTATTGCTGAGTTACCTGTTTCCTTTTGGTGTTATGCACTTGAGAAGCTGCATACCTATTGAATGAGGTTTCGTCCAAATCAGGGGCTACCACTACATAGAGATATGGTGTGGAAAGAGACCATGTCTTAAACGAGTTAAGATATGGGGTTGTCCGGCTTCTGTTGAAAAGCAGAATCCGGACAAGCTCGAGGCAAGGTCAGTCCTGTATAAGTTTGTTAGGATATCACAAACATTTGCGAGGGAATATCTTCTACCACACAGAGGAGAAAAAGATGTTTTGTTTCTCAGCATGCCACCTTTTTAGAAAAGGAATTTCTTGTGAAGAAATTTGTGGTCATGGGGTAGAACTAGAAGCTGTTCCAGCTAAACAAACTAATAGCTTATGGTTTGGTGAAACGAAAGGATTCAATAGTCTCCAACGAACCTTAGCCTCTCCGTGAATCTGATAGGGTTCCTCATCCACTTGAGAGATACTACGGTATTCTTGGTGACAGTGGGAGCGAGGATTGCATCATGGTAGATGATGGCCCAACTAGGTTCAGGCAGGCCATCATGAGTAGGGACTCAGTGAAATGGTTGAATGCTATGCGATCAAAGATGGAATCCATGTACACCAACAAAGTATGACTTTGCATGTTTCACCTGAAGGGGTAAAACCCATTGGGAGCAAATAGATCTTGAGAAGATCATTAGTATAGATGGAAAAGTTGAGACTTTCAAAGCTATTCTTAAGTCCATCAGGATCAATGCGCGCATCGCGGAGATGGAACATCTGTTTTGATGTGAGAGTCAAAGAGTTTGACTTTATCAAAATGTTAGATGAACCTTGTATATACAAGAAGGTTGTAAAGAGTAAGGTTGTCTTCCACGTATTGTACGTAGACGACATACTCTTGATAGGAAATGGTTTCCTATGCTATACTCGGTCAAACTCCTCTTATCATGGGGATTCTCAATAAAAGAACTGGATGATTCCTCTACATCTTGTGAATTATGATATATGGTGATAGATCTAAGTGGATGATGAGAGTGTCCCAAATCCAGGTACATTAACACAATACTAAAGGGGTTTAGTATGGAAGATTCTAAGTGTAGTGGTTCGTCCACTTACTCAGGATCACTCTCTCCAAAAAGAAGTATTCCAAGACTGATTTGGAGAGAGCTCGTGTGCAAGGGATATCCTATACTTCGGTAGTAGGCTCTATCAGAGTATGCGATGTTTTGTACCAGACCAGATGTAGATGACTCACTAGGTGTAGTGATCAGGAATCAATCGGATATTGGGAGAATCACGAGAAAGTTGTAGAGGACATTCTTAAGTACTTGAGAAGCACTAAAAGAAAGCTCTTGGTTCGAGTTTCCAGAGTGATAAGGTCGACTAAGAGTCATTCACAGGCATTGTCTTTACCCTCAGTGCAGGGACGGTATGTTGGAGGAGTTCCAAGCAAGATACCGTGACATACGAGACGATAAAGGCTGAATACATTGCTACCATTGATGCTGCCAAAGTGGCTGTCTGGGCATTTCTTGTTCATAAGACGAACAAGGTTCCTACCATTGAGCATCCCATAATTGTTATTGTGACAACAATGGAGTTGTGGCTTTGGCCTAGGAACACCGGTCCCATCAGCATTCCAGACATATTCTGAGGCAAGTATCACCTGATCAGCAAGATGGTTGATCTCCAAGGGATCGAGGTTAGGAGAGTAGACACGAAGGATAACACAGTGGATCCACTTACAAAGACCTTATCCTTAGAGAGACTTCTATGGGATGGTTGAGTATGGGATACTACAACCACTGCTATATTGTTGGGTATAGAATACTACAACAAATGGCCTTAGTGCAGGTGGGAGATTGTTAGTTATATGTATGCCCTAGAAGCCATTACTGTACATGTGATGGATATTGTAGTGGATGCTTGGACATATATAGGGAGGACTTTCTTGCTCGACATGATAGTATGCTATATGGTTGCACTTTATCTTAACATATACACTAATTGTCTCTCTATTACATGTTGATAAAGCCCTTAAGATGAGTACTTGACTACCAGGACTATGATGCAGATCATACTAGTGGGTACATGGGTAGTCGCTAAGTACATCCTTCAAATGTTCCTAGTCGTCGGAGTATCGAGATAGGGCATAAATACTCCAGAGTAGACTTGCGTATACGCTTCTCGACCCATGTGATGGGCGATGGATGATCACACATCCATTGGTGTTTGACGTCAAAGAAGGTATACGGGTGCTCAGTGGAGACTGGGTACACTGGACGGACTCGCCGAGAACTCCTAGATGGTATTATACCTATCGTCGGATAGCAGTTCTCTGGTGAGACTGGTACAGGTTAGTCTGTAGACCCGAGATCGTCATAGAGTCTTGTGTGATTCCCACTGTGCTTTGATTTCCACCATACCACGGTCAAAAGATCGTGCAAAAAGGTGGTTTTTGGATACAGTCCCGAGTCACATGGAGGCAATGAGGGATAGGAGGGGTTTCGTCTCTCTCGGTATTGGGAGTCGATCTTGCGCTATGCTCGATTGGCCATAACAGGAAATCCCTGGCCAGGGTTGCTGAGATTTACTGGTAAGTGTTATCAGTCGTTTCTCGAACCGTTATGGACCTAGCATCAGCATGACTTATCAGGCTATTGGGGTCTGACGTTATACCACCCCAGGCTGTGATATGCGACATATCAGACGAAGAGACCGGACTGTACGGTAGTGTTACTGATTGGATTTGTAGGAGTACGAGCAGGCTTGCTTGTTGATTTTCTGATCGCTCAATACCCGGGTGGCCGTTACGTTTAGAAGACCGCTTGCGGCTTGTGGGTGTTTGATATGATCACCACCTACTGCCGGTGTATTGACGAGTCATTAGAGTCCTACACAGAGGTTTCCTGGTTCATGCGAAATGGAGTAGGAGCACATATGTGATATGTGCGGAACCGAGATTAATGCGTGTATGAGATACCGCATTCTATTCTCGCGACTTATAATATTGGTCGGTTATATGTGATATAGCCGGGTTATCGGATCAAGTGTTGATTCGATAAGCTGTTACATTTGATATTAGTCGGTTGTATGTGATATAGACGGATTATTACATCAAATATTGATTTGATAATTTAATGTATAATTATATATTTGATATATTAATTTACATTAACTAATATTTGCTCACTAAGTATTTCTTTTCTCACAAGTGTGCATATAGTATATATGTCATATATATTATTGTACATTTTATTATGTCATGCTTGATGGTACATGAAACATGGGTGTATCAGACTTACACTATAGTTAGCATAATCCTAGGGTTTTTATTTATCAAGGTAATTCAAAATTGATGAATATTTGGCATGGCTACAAGCTTGTAGAAGCTTGTGGAAAACATTGACCAAGTCCACTCTTTTTGTTTCACTGTTAGATATTTATTTACCCAACCAATATACTAACCATAGTCAAGTCTCTAGATGAGTTAGTGTATGACACTAACTCACCCATGGTTCACATTCTCACCTCATGAGTTCATTCTCTCTTGATTTGTTCTTCATCTTCTTCTTCATTGAAAAAGCTTGCTAGCTTTTCTTCAAGTGAGAAAATAATGTGACAAAAATAAAACTAAAGTGAGCCCACTTCCTACTTCATCATCCTCTACTACTTTCCATTTAGTTTAGGGTGTTTACTTCACTAATCTACAATTAGTTAAGAGGAAGCATGAGCTTGAGTCTCCTCAACGTAGATCATCTTTGGCCTCGACGACATCAAGCAAGCTTGTTCCGTACATCTCGTGGAGCCTTTCTAGAGTCCGAGGAGTTCACTACTTGGAGCGAAGGGACTACTAAACGGAGCATTTGAAGTGAAGGGCTGGTCTACAAAGGTTGTATTCCTTCTTCTTATTAGTTTGTAAAGTGTTTACAATCTAGAAAACCCTAAGTCTCTAGTTCGATCCTCGTTCGGGTTCTTTAGCTCTCTAAAAAATTTTGAAATCGCATGATCGATGCCCTAGTAAACACTGTGAGGGTGCTAAGGAACCCTACACCCCACCCCCGAGTCCACCACGAGGTGGCCATGGGATGAGGCAGACCCGAAACTGCCCAAGATGGGGCAGTTTCGGGGCCCCACTGCCAAGACCACCTTGTGGTGGTCTTGGGGAGTGGACCCAGCCGTTCGGTCCCCTCGGGGTTTCCCCGGGGTGCCCACGCACCACCCCGCGGCTTCTCAGTTCTAAACGTGAGCCCGCGGGGTGTGCAAACATCTCAAACTTTCTGTTTTCAGAACTGTTTTTGTCTGCAGTTTTTGCACGACGTAAACGGCGGATTTCTAATATCGCAATGAGTTAACTAAGGCTTATGGAGTGGCTTTGATACCATGTTGGGTTACAGAAGTGCCCCGACCATCATTCCGTGACCAAATGTGGAACAAAAATTTATAAAACTTGGCGCTACCACAACCCGTTACCCGGATCAACCCATAAGCCCTAGATAACAAAACATGCAAAGGAATTAGAATAGTTATACCGAATAGATCCGTGTCCTCCGGTCTTCAACCATCATCCCAAGCTCCTAGGGGCTTCCTTGATCAAGCCTGATCTCCGGTCTCCCTCCATCGAAGATGATCCACTTTAGAGTCTATGCAACGAGCTCCAACCTCATATCCAAGGCAACTAGAGCACCTAGATCGCTACTCTAGATACCGTTGATGAAGTAGAGAGTGATGAAGGATTAATTTGTCTCAAGACACCTAAGGATTCTCAACTCATGAGAGGGTTTGGATGGAACTAGAGCCTAAGAAGATGTCATGAGAATGAGGTGTTGAGAGCAACTCAAGAAAAAAAGAAATGAATAATGGCTTTTGTTTTTATTTGTTGTGTGAGTATGATAAGAAATATTGGAGCCATCACATACATGTCACCAAAATATCTTAAGTCAACATAATCTCACAACAAACAAAAACCCTAAGCATGCTAGAATAGTAACCATAGGTCACTAATTAGCCATGCCACAAAAATGCAATAAACACCTCATCCTATACCTCAATAACCTTTTAACCCAAAAAGGTCTAAACCATGATGAGGTTTAATATTCTAAAAGTAATCTTGTAATAAATTATAAGAATACCCCTCAACCGTATATACATACCCTCATCCGTATTCCGAAGAATATGAATACAAAAAGATGAAAATAATCCAACAATTATAATACTAGGATCCGGCTTAAACCAAAACCCACTAGTATTATCCGTCCGAACATCATCCGTGCACAAGTACACGTATGTGATCGAACCCTGCCGTAATACCATACGGCCTCTACATCGTTTCTCCCGGAGCAGGAAAACCCTCTGTGTGGGACTCTAAAGACTCGTCAATACGCAAGCAGTGGGTTTAACCACAAGCACGTCAGTGGCACTAGCTGTACGTAACGGCTACCCAGGTATTGAGCGAAAGGGAGGCCGACGAGAAAACTCATCCTAAAACCCCTACTGAGCCTGACAGTGACAATATCCGTACAGTCCGATCCGTTCGTCTATGAGTATCCCATATCGAGTCTAAGGGGTGGATAAAGTCAGACCCCTAATAACGCGACATTTAGTGTCGGTATGAAATCTATCACCACCTGAGAAACTACCGATCCTAGATCAGTAATTCAGTACTACCTTGGCCAAGGATTTCTGGTGATGGCCACCCATGCACAACCGCGACATCAACCCCCAATATCGGGAGAGAAGAATCCCCAGACGATCCGCTCATTGCCTCCATGTGTCTCGGGACTGTATCCAACTAAAACCTATTTGCACGACTCCTTTAAGCCGTGGTAGGGTAGTAATCAAAGCACAGTGGGAACTCACACGAGACAAATGACGATCTCATTTCGATAGACTAACCTATACACATGTCACCAGGGAACTGCTATCTGACAATAGCTATAATACCAACTAGCATGTTCCCGGCGAGTTCGTCCGGTGTACTCATAACCCAATGAGCACCTGTATACATCTTAGGTGAACAAACTAACACCAATGGCTTGTAAAACCGGCCACCGCCCCTCGTCGGGGTCTCGATCAGTATACACTAGTCTACTCTGGAGTATCGATGCCCAGTCTCGAAACTCACACGACTAGGGACATTTAGGGATGTGCCTATAGACTACCCATCTCCCACGTATGTGATCGCTATCATACTGCAGGTAGTCAAGAAAGAATCTTATGGGCTCTATCAACATGTAATAGTGATCAGTAAAGCCACCTAAAACAGATACATGATGATAAAGACAAACCAGATAGCATGCTATCATCTCGAGTAAGACTGTTCTACCGGTATAGATCCTCCTTCAATCATCGCAATCGCGTGCCTGCGATCCAATAATTGACTTGAGGGCTCTATAGCCAACACTTCTTGTCCCGGGGTACCTCACCGGGTCCACCATGTACCCGCAGACGGTGCCTCCTCTCTCCTCGAATCGGGTATATATACATACGTGGCTCAATAACCGAGAAAACTCATGGTGGACACCACACATCATATCACGAGGAAACCGCAAATTTCCATTTTAGAATGATAATAATATGTTTATAAAATTACTTTGCATTTTTCCCCAAATCCAGAAATCTCATGAATACGGAAATCTCCAGGAAGAATCATAATAAATGCATATATCGATAATGATGAATGTCCATGATATCAATATGATGCAATGAGATGAATGCCTTGAAACCACATATCAATAGTGATGCAATGCTCAATTACCAATTTTTAATCAAGTTATATAGTGTTCGTGACATAGAAATTACCAATGGCGTGTGTGTTCGCATATAGTAGTGCACGTGCGGCATGAACCATTGGTAAGGTGCAAGTGTCCTAGGTGATAATATCAATGTGCATGATGATGCAATGCTACAGGAATATGATATACGCATATGAATACAAGAATTATAAATAAATCCTAACTATCGGGTGCTTTGCACCATCCAAGCGATTCCCCCATAGACGTGTACATCTACTCACTGGAATGTCTCGGCTAATCGAATCCGACCACCGCCTTTCCTTGCCACGTCCGATGTCTCAGCAACCAATTCTAGAATCGCACAATATCAATATATAAAGCTAAATATTTGATATACCGCGAAGACAAAACGATACGAAAGAACTAACGCCACAAGTTAAGCACGTGTGCACTTGGTGCACAAAACGTGTGCGACAATATCTAAAACCACCCCGATTGTCTGTCTTCCACAGAAAACGCCAAATCAACAATCGAATCATACATATCATACAATAGCAAAACACACACATAAAAGTAAAGTGGTCCTAGATTTTATCTACAGCTAAATAGAGAAAACAAAGTATACCAAATAACCAACAAGTCCCAAAGAGAACATCCTACAAAAACCCAACACCCAAGTGCTACAGGGGAGCGGTGGCACCGGGGATTTGGAGATTCTCGCCGGGTGAAGTTTGGAGGAGTGGGTCCAGGGTTTCTAGGGTATACACGGGGCTTAAGCACTATACTACTGTATTATTTGATTAAATTTTAGATCACTGAAACAATAGCAGATCACACAGAACACAAAACTTAGCTAAAATCCATTTTTAACCTAACCATGTCTGGTGTTTTAGTGCAAACTAGGTGGATTAGAAAGACTATTAGTCACTAACTACACTTAATTACCCTAATAAGACATAACAACCAAAACTTAACCTAACCTTGTCTTTAATGTTAGGAATATGTATGCCCTAGAGGACATTATTGTACATATGATGTATAATAGTGGATGCTTGGACATATATATAGAGGACTTTCTTGCTCGACATGATAGTATGCTATCTGGTTACTTTTTATCTTAACATGTTGACAGGTATTCTTTACTGTCTTTCTCTCACATGTTGATAAAGCCCTTAGGATATGTACTTGACTACCAGGATTATGATGAGATCATATTAGTGGGGCCATGGCCGTCCAAAAGTACATCCTTTAAGCTATTCCTAGTCGAGGGGATATCGAGACTAGGGCATTGTAAATCCCCGTTCCCATCTATAAAATTTTCCTGTATTTTCCTAGTTCCCAGCTGCTTCCCGATTTTCCTCGTGAATTTTGTTGGTAATTGGTTGCTTAAGTTTCAAAATTTAGATTAATCAAAACCAAGTAAAAATCAAAACCCAAAACTTAAAACCAAACCATAAAATATATCCCTTTTCCAGCCCAAGCAGTTTATTAAACTAAAACCCTACAATTCCTCCCAAAACAAAATATATACACTTCCTTCCTCAGCCCAAGTGAAGAAAACGCAATTCACTGATTATGCCCACCATTTTATCCAGCCCAACAAATAAACCCAAAACCAAATTAAAATTCAATTAAAACCTTAATAAAAGTTCCTAGCCAACGCCTCTTTTCCTCAGCCCATTTCCCTTTTTTATTAAAATAAAAACCTCACTAATCCCCGGCCCAGCATCTCCCCTCAGCCCAAATGAAAGTTTAATAAATTAAAACAAACACAAAAAAAAACCTATCGGCCCGCGCCCACACCTTCTTAACCCGACCTGCCTTCTAACCTACCCGACCCGCTTCGATCCCTCTCTTCTCCCCCAACGTCTCTTTCTTTCCCGCTCACTTTTTCTTCTCTCGATCCACTTTCCTCGCTGACCCACGAGGCCACGTCGCCTGCCGTTGCCCCATGACCCGCGCAACTCCCTCGCGATCTCCTCAACCTCTTCTTAAACTCCTTTCTTCCTCACCCTCTCGATCTAAAACTTCTCAAAATCCCTCTCTTGTTCACCCAAAACCCAACCGAGAACCCACTGCCAACTTCACCTCGCCGCTCACCTCCGACGACGATGACTAACCTCCTCCAAACTCCCACCATTTCATCGAACACCCTAGCCTCCTCCTAAAAGCCCTCTCCTCACCTTTCCTAACCTCCACAGAAGCCCTACTTCACCCGAGCTCGGCCACCTTACACCCTCACGCCGGCGATCTCCCCATCATCCTGTAGACCTCTGCACCCTCTACATCTCCTCCACCTCCTCCAAAAATCCACACCCGAGTTCTCTCTCTCTCCCCTTCTCTCCACAGCCACAAAACCCATAACATACATCCATGCACCCTCACTGTTGCCCATCGCCTGAGCGCCGCCGCCGACCGTCGTCGACTCCAGCACATCGCAGAAGAACCACTGAGCACCCCCTCCGCTTCCAGCAAGCACAAGCCGTCTCCGGGCAACTCCGACGTAGCACCCGAATCGCGAGCCGAGGCCGTGTGACCAAACCGCGCCGTTCGTCGCGCGCTCGTGACGTTGCCGCTGTCGTACATCGCCCAAAACGTTTCCAGGCAAGTACTTTACTTGCTACATGCTAATTTATTCGTGTTACAAATTCAAATCGTATAAATTCCATATTTACACTTTTCGATAAATTATATGACATACCTGTTCGATGCATGATCCCAATGAAAATCTTCATTTAATTTGACGGAATTCATTTGCATAGTCTGTCCCGTATGGCGGTGTATCTTGTGTATAAGTTCCACTGGAAAATATGACTGTTAATGACTGAAACGAACACCCCCAAATCCACCCGTGAAAACTGGAAATTTCCCGCACCTGAAAATTATTAAAATCACCATAAATCGTGTACTTATTGAAATGATACGTTCAAGGGATCAAATCGAAGCCGACTCGACAAACTGTAATCCTATGCATGTTTATATTGGGTTCTTTACTGAAATTGTGACAGTAATTGGGTCGGAGTGCGGCTCTGGAGTGCAGTCCCGAGCGACTCGGGTTACTGTTTACTGTCCCGTAATGTGTACCACCTTATTTCCTGAACTCGTATGTTGCAGAACCCTGCAATTTATTAAAGGTGAATCTGTTAACTAAATAACACAAGTGGTTTCGTTCCGTTTTATCGTTGTTTGCTATTTAATCTGTAATTTAAAAGAACAGGACGTATAACAGTCCAAAACAGAATCAGAATTGACATACTAGTATCGAACAGAGCATAACTTTTGACGTACAGACGCGATTGAGAATCCGTCTATTGCGTTGAAAACCCTATTGAAAACCCTAGATTTTATTTAACTGTAGAATCGCTAAATTATGAACCCAACTGGGTGAAATTCGTGTCGCGAAACGGACGTTCAGTTCAAAAACTGAATTTCCTGCAGCTAGCACTTAAAATGAAACGGCTGTAACTTGAATACCGGAAACCCGATTGAACTGAAACAAATTTTGATGAACTACTGACAAAGTGTTCTTATTATCGTATTTGTATCACTTCGTTGAATTCTGAACATATGAGTTACCGCAATTTTTGTAAGTTTATGACGTGCATATTGGTTCATAACATACATGACTTGTTAACGGTATACATACACATATCTTACCCAATCGCCATATACATAGTGTTAGTGCGTGTTAGTGTTTAGTGGACATTGCATTATCGTGCGTGAATGATATTGGTTTAGGAGTGTCAAGTACACCAATAGAAAGTGAATGATTCATGACAGTGATTAATACAGTGAACAGTGATAAAACCGTGCCATTGGTATACTTGTACACGACTAAATCATAATCATAAATAGGGTAAACCTGGCGAAAAAGGGGAAATCGAAGTGGAAAGAGTATCGTATTTAGCGGGTCCGTGTTTTAGAGGATGATCATTCGAGCAGTGATATATATATTAGGTAGGATCTAGCGATCCGGCTGACAGGGTTATGTCCCGGGCATGTGGGCC
The DNA here is from genome assembly GCA_030015575.1 of Agapanthus africanus. Classification (NCBI taxonomy): domain Eukaryota; kingdom Viridiplantae; phylum Streptophyta; class Magnoliopsida; order Asparagales; family Amaryllidaceae; genus Agapanthus; species Agapanthus africanus. The sequence goes on from JASDDO010000026.1 coordinate 383,203,819, forward strand.
GTTGTCTCGGGTATGTACGAGACTCCTGTTAAACATGATCCTCCTTTCCACTATACAATTTCAAACATGACCTAGAGAATGATAGGGACACAGATCATACTTTGCATCATATAGTGACATAGTGATTACACGCATTGTACTTTCACTGTTATCATCGTAATTACCTGTTTCATATCATTATTATATAAATTACTATTACGTCGCTCTGACGACCTGAGTATGCATGCTCAGATCTCGTGGAAGGACCAGCGCAGGAGACGGATTTACCTTTCGAGCTGAATGAGATCTAGTCTGGAGTGCTTTTCTTTCTTTTCTGCTTTCCATAAAAGAGATCGTGTAATTGAACTTGGTTAGTAACTCTTCTTGTTTATTTGTAATTTGTGAACAATGGATTTTAATGTAATAATTTAGTGATGTAATTCCTTTACTGCTGTGCTTTGTTTACTGATTACCATGTAATGCTAGAAGCCAAAGTGTGACTACGGCAGGATTATTCCTTGACCGTAAGAGCATGGCTGGCCTAGTCATCCCTCGTTTTCCGTATTTTGGGAAGCGGGGCATGGCATGGTTTTGTTGGTATCAGAGCCAGGTTTAGTAATAAGGGAGAACATTAACTATACTGTATTACATTATTTTCATTTCACTATTCCCGATTTTCATCCTCGGATCTAATCTTATCCTTTTGAATCTTCCAGCGATATGACGTCCCCGAACGACCCCTCCTCGGACTCCAGTTCTCAGGACCGCACTGAAAGAATACTTAGTGCACTGACCTCTCTCGCAGAAGCTCAGGATAGGAAGACAGACTTACTCGCTGAGGGACTCAGGGCTATTACCGCTGCAGGAGGACCTTCCGCACTCATTACCGCCCCCGAGGACACTACTCCACCAGCTTATCCTGCAAGGGCTGGTACCGTATCAGACTTCCGACGGTTGCATCCAGCTGCATTCACAGGGCTAGCTGAACCCCTTGAGGCCGGGCAATGGCTAGTGAACATGGAAAACTTACTGATGGCCGTCAGGGTACCAGATGAAGATAGCGTGAACGTGATAAAGATCCAATTAGAAGTTGAAGCCCGTACATGGTGGTCAGTGGAAGAAAGCAGGCTAGACAGGCCGATTGAGTGGGGCAAATTCAAGGAATGCTTCCTAGACCATTATTTCCCTTCCACTGCCAAGGAAGAGATGGAGGAAAGATTCATTCTATTGAAGCAGAATGGACGTCCAGTGGACGTATATGCGGCAGAGTTCAACCGTCTGAGCCGTTTTGCTCCATACATGGTCGCCTCAGAGGCCACCAGGGCCAGACGCTTCTTGCAGGGACTTGATTTCGAGCTGCAGCAGTTGATCGCATCACTGGAGCTGCAGAGTTTTGCACAGGTACTTAACGCGGCGAGAGTTCTGGAGAAATTGATCAACAAGTTCAGGAAGCCCCCAGTCGTTCCAGCACGTACCCCTGCACCTTCTCGAGGAGCCATACCGGTCCACAGGCCTGGAATGGCAAAAATGAAGCGTCCGTTCGTGCCACAGCATCGCCACCAGAGACGGAACGTAGTTTGCGGCTACTGCAATAGAGATGGGCATACCCAAAAGGACTGTCGCCGCGTCAAGGTACAATGCTTGATTTGCAGATCGAGTTAGTACAGGATTAGCGGTTGCCCTGAGCGAACAGAGATACAGTGAAGTTCTGGACCGCCGCAGCAGAGGCCACAAGAGCAGAGGCAACCCTTTACAGGTCACGGTCAGGGACGGGCTTTCACCTTGACCTCCGAGCAGGTAGAGGCGTCAGGAGACGTTGTTATAGGTACTCTACTAGTACATTCCTTGCCAGCTAGAGTATTATTTGATTCTGGGGCAACGCACTGCTTCATATCGGAGCATTTCATTGATACACACTCTATACCACATGAACCACTAACCAAGGGCTGCGAGATACATACGGGTAATGGAATTATAGTATCTAGTCGAGAATGTAGATCATGTCCGGTTGTAGTGTGTGGGAGGGAATTCTATGCGAATTTCCTTCTGATTGGGATAGGCAGTTATGACGCAATTCTCGGGATGGATTGGATAAGTACCTTCCATGCAGTTATCAATTGTCGTGCAAGGAATGTGATCTTACACATTCCCAATCACCCGGAGTTTATTTTCGAAGGCGGAAGCGAATCTTTGGAGCCATCCAGGCACAGAGCCAAGCCAAAGGAGATGACGGCTATGGAGATTGATGACAGCGCAGCCCCAGAGATTGTTCGGAACTTTCTGGATGTGTTTCCTGAAGATTTACCAGGTCTACCACCCCTACGCGTCTTGGAGTTCTCGATCGATTTGGCTCCAGGTACAGCACCTGTGTCCAAGGCCCCGTACAGAATGGCACGGTTGAGTTGGCGGAGTTGAAGAAGCAAATTGAAAAACTGTTGGACAAGGGATTTATCCGGCCAAGTGTTTCACCGTGGGGTGCACCGGTTCTGTTAGTGAAGAAGAAGGATGGATCGCTGCGGATGTGTATAGATTATCGGGAGCTGAACAGGGTCACAATAAAGAACAAGTACCCAATCCCGCGCATCGACGACTTATTCGATCAGTTAAGTGGGGCCAAGGTATTCTCGAAGTTGGATCTCCGTTCTGGATATCATCAAATCAGAGTAGCAACCGAGGATGTATGCAAGACGGCTTTCAGGACCCGATATGGACATTACGAGTTCCTTGTGATGCCGTTCGTGTAAGTCCATGTCACGCACCCCACGAACTTGCGGGGAGGCGGAATATATGAAAAACGATTATCAAAGCTTCGTAACACGGACTTGAGCGCATGAATCGTTATCTAAACCATTGCTAAATATCTACTAGAGGTTTAACTACTCGGATACGAAGTTATACCTCACGTTACTTGTCCTTCGGGTCTTCATCGCTGTCCTCCACTCCTCGTAGGCTCCTTGGAACATCGGCACCTCAACGGCCTCCTCGAATCAAAGACGATCCACCCGAAAGCTCCTAGGCCAAGCTTAATCTCAAACTTGAGATAACTAGGTTGCTTAAAGTGCTAATCTAAGCTACCTAGGGGATATAGAGTGAGGTGATGGAAGTATTAGTCTAGCTAACCCTTGATCTTAACACATGAGAGGTTAGGGTTAGGGTTTGAAGAGAGAGTGAGCCTGAGGAGAGAGAAGGTGAGAATGATAATGAGAATGAATAATGAACTCATATGAATATAACAACCATAACAATTAATCAAATAAATAATATAATTGATTAATCATCATGGTTGGTGCATTCACCTTTGTGTGATTCATCATATGACTCATTAACTCATTAATGAATCATTTAATGCTAAGGATGAATCATACAAATGAGTCATTAAGCATTTAATGCTCATGCCACCTTAGCCCCTTAATCACCACTCCTCTAGAAGCTTCCCGACAAATTACGAGAACGCCCCTCCAATCCGTGAAAACACGGAAAAACTTTAGACTGTATAAATCCAATAACCCGATACTAGAATCTGGCTTAAACCAACGCCGGCTAGTAAAAACTGTCCGAAAAGTCGTACGTGCGTAAACATACGTACACATCCGAACCCTTGTCGTAAAACCATACGACCTCTATATCGTTTCGCCTGGAGCAGGGAAACTCTCTGTGTGGGACTCTAAAGACTCGACACTACGCTGGCAGTGGGTTTAACCACAGACCGCAAGCAGCACTAGCTGTACGTAACGGTCCCCAGGTAGATGTCGATAAGAAGGCCGATGAGGAAAACCATCCGAACCCCTACTGAGCCTGATGTGACAATCTCCGTACAGTCCGGTCTGTTCGTCTAAGACTATCGCATATCAAGCCTAGGGGCGGCAAGCGTCAGTCCCCTAATAGCTGTATAAGTCGTGTCGGAGCGAAGCCCATTACACCCTAAGAAGCTACTGGAACCTACCAGTATATCTCGCTTGCCCTGGCCAGGGACTTTGCGTAATGCCTCTCTGACACAGCGCGATATCAACTCCCAATACCGGGAGAGACGAATCCTATCTAACCACCACTGCCTCTAACTGCTCGGGACTGCACCCAACTGCTACCTGTTTGCATGACTCCTTTGAGCTGTGGTAGGGTAGCAATCTAAGAACAGTGGGACACACTCGAGGCGAAGTAGCAGTGTCAAGTCTGCGGACTATGCTGTACTCATGTCACCTGGGAACTGTTAACTGACGATGGGTATAATACCAACCAATCAGTTCCCTGGCGAGTCCTGTCCGGTGTACCCATAACCTAACGAGCACCTGTATACTATCTCTAGTACGACGTACTGATGGCTGTGGGACAGACCATCTCCCCAACTGGGATGAGAAGCGTATACACTTAGTCTACTCCGGAATATCGATGCCCTATCTCGATAATCCAACGACCAGGGACCTGTATAGGATGTTGCTTACAGACTACCCAGCCTCCACTAGTGTGACTGCCATCACGACGCTGGTAATCAAGCAAAGATCCTATGGGCTCTACTAATATGTATAAGTGATACGTTACAAGAAACATATGCACATATTAAAGTAGACTCAAACCAAGTAGCATACTACCATGTTTAGCAAGACTGTTATATACAACTGTGAATATCCCAAGCTTCCATTAAGTAATATACAACCTAGTATGATATAATAATGGCCCCTAGGGCATATACACTAACAATCTCCCACTTGCACTAGGGCCATGAGCTGGCATATCGTAGACCTATCATCTCGAATAGCCTCTCGAACTGCGTCTGAGGAAGGGCCTTTGTGAATGGATCAGCAATGTTATTCTCCGTCTCTGCTCTCTTCACCTCGATCTCCCGGCGATCTACGATCTCCCTGATCAGGTGATACCGCCTTAAGATGTGTCTGGACTTTTGATAGGACCTGGGTTCCTTCGCTAAAGCTATAGCGCCGTTGTTGTCACAATACAGAGGTATTGGACCAACACTGGTAGGAACCATCTGAAGATCTGTGAGGAACTTCTTCATCCAGACTGCTTCTTTTGCTGCATCGCAAGCAGCTATGTACTCCGCTTCCATTGTTGAGTCAGCAACGGTCTCCTGCTTGGAACTCTTCCAACAGACTGCCCCTCCATTGAGGGTAAAGACATAACCCGACATGGATTTGGAGTCATCCTTATCACTCTGGAAGCCGGAGTCGGCAAAGGCCTCTATCTGGAGGTCTTTTCCGCCATACACCAAGAACATCTCCTTAGTCCTCCTTAGGTACTTGAGAATGTTCTTTACTGCTATCCAGTGCTTCTCCCCTGGGTTTGCTTGATACCGGCTTACTACGCTTAATACGTATGCTACATCTGGTCTGGTACATAACATCGTATACATTATAGAGCCTACCGCAGAAGCGTAGGGTATAATCGACATGCGATCCCTTTCCAAATCAGTCTTGGGTGACATCTCTTTGGAGAGGGTGATTCCGTGACAAGCCGGTAGGTTACCGCGCTTAGAATCATCCATACTGAATCTCTTCACTATGGTGTCTATGTACCTGGACTGCGCAAGTCCCAACATCCTCTTTGATCTATCACGATAGATCCGGATCCCCAGAATGTAGGTGGCATCACCCAGGTCTTTCATGGAGAATTTATATGAAAAGAATCTTTTGACTGACTGTAACATAGGAATATCATTTCCTATTAGGAGAATGTCATCCACGTACAAGACGAGGAATACTACAGTTCTCCCCACAATCTTACTGTATATGCAAGGTTCATCTGGATTTTTGATAAAATCAAATTCTATGACAGCATCATCAAAACAGATGTTCCAACTCCGCGATGCCTGCTTTAGTCCATAAATGGACTTAAGCAGCTTGCATACTTTACCGCTGCTCCCACTCTGAATGAATCCCTCTGGCTGATCCATATAGACGCTCTCTTCCAAATTACCATTTAGAAAGGCTGTCTTTACGTCCATCTGCCAGATTTCATAATCGTAGAAGGCAGTAATAGCAAGAAGGACCCGAATAGATTTAAGCATAGCCACTGGAGAAAAGGTTTCGTCATAGTCCAAACCAGGACTTTGACGGAAACCCTTTGCAACAAATCTAGCCTTATAGGTTTCAACCTGTCTATCTACACCAATCTTCTTTTTGAAGATCCATTTGCATCCTACGGGTTTTACCCCATCTGGAGCAATGTCTAAAGTCCATACTTTGTTAGTGTACATGGACTCCATTTCGGTCCGCATTGCATCCAGCCATTTTACTGAGTCACCGCTCTGAATGGCTTGCTGGAAGCTAGTAGGCTCATCATAGTCAATAGTGCAATCTTCTCTATCCCCGTCTATGAGAAAACCGTAGTATCTCTCAGGCGGATGAGATTGCCTACTACTCCTGCGGAGTGGTGTCGGGATGTCCAGTTCTTCATGAACTTCTGGTTCTACCATACTTTCAGTAACAGTTTGTGGTTCTAGAATTTCTTCCAGTTCTATTTCGCTCCTATTTATTCCTTTTTCTAAAAACTGATGTTCTAGAAAATGGGCATTACGAGAAACAAAGACCTTTTGTTCCTCTGCGTAATAGAATAGATACCCCCTGGAGTTCTTTGGATATCCCACAAACGTACACTGTATTGATCGTGCCTCGAGCTTGTCCATATGCTGCTTTTTAACAAAAGCTGGACATCCCCAAATCTTCAGATACTGAAGATAGGGTTTCTTCCCACTCCACACCTGATATGGTGTGGTAGGCACAGTCTTGGTAGGAACTAGGTTCAAAAGATATGCACCTGATTCTAGTGTATATCCCCAGAATGATCGCGGTAACTCAGCGTTACTCATCATGGAACGAACCATATCTAATAGGGTTCGATTCCTCCTTTCCGATACACCGTTGTGTTGTGGTGTGTATGGAGGAGTAAGCTGAGAGAGAATTCCATTCTCTTTTAAGTAACCCAGGAACTCGACACTTAAGTATTCACCGCCTCGATCAGATCTTAGTGTTTTTATACTCTTGCCTGTTTGTTTTTCTACTTCATTCTTGTATTCTTGGAATTTCTCAAAGGCCTCGGATTTATGCTTCATCGAGAATATATATCCATACCTAAAGAAATCATCCATAAAAGTAATGAAGTAGGAATAACCACCTCGCGCATTTGTAGACATTGTACCGCACACGTCACTGTGTACGAGTCCCAAGTGTAAGTGCACGGCGGCGCCCCGGCCGTCAATCCGACGGCCAAATGCGGAAGCAGTGATAAACTTTAATTTTTCATGAACTGGCACCACCGCACACTGATACCCGGATCGAACCATTAACTACTCCTATCTAACTACAAGATGGGGAAGAGAGATATACCGACTGATCCAAGTCCTCCGGTCTTCTCATCGTCGTCCCGATCTCCCGCGGAATGTCCTGTCTCCACCTCGTCGCCGGAAGTGCACCACATCGCCTACATCTTTTACGGGCTCCCACCTCAATGCCGAGGCAACTCGGACACGAAGCTGGCTAGTCAACGTTGTTAGTTATATGTATGCCCTAGAGGCCATTACTGTACATTGGATGTATATTTTAGTGGATGCTGGGACATATATAGGTAGGACTTTCTTACTCGACATGATAGTACGCTATCTGGTTGCTCTTTATCTTAACATGTATACCTTCTGTCTCTCTGATTACATGTTGATAAAGCCCTTAGGATGTGTACTCGACTTCCAGGACTATGATGCAGATCATACTATTGGGGCCTGGGTAGTCAATGAGTACATCCTTCATTGTTCCTAGTCGTGGGAATATCGAGACGGGGCATCGATATTCCAGAGTAGACTAGCGTATATCTTCTCGACCCATGTGATGGGCGATGGATGATCCCATATCCATTGGTGTTTGACATCGGAGATGGTATGCGGGTGCTCAGGGCAGACTGGGTACACTGAACGGACTCGCCGAGAACTCCCAGATGGTATTATACCTACGTCAGATGTCAGTTCTCTGGTGACACTGGTACAGCTTAGTCTGTTGACCCGAGATCGTCATAGAGTCTTGTGTGTCTCCCACTGTGCTTTGATTTCCACCCTACCACGGCTCTACTGAGTCGTGCAAACAGGTGGTTTTTGGGTACAGTCCCGATTCACATGGAGGCAATGAGCGATAGGAGGGGATTCGTCTCTCCCGGTATTGGGGGTTGATGTTGCGCTATGCTCGACTGGCCATAACAGGAAATCCCTGGACAGGGTTGCAGTGATATACTGGTAAGAGTTATCAGTAGTTTCACGATAGTTATGGACCCTACGTCGGCATGACTTATCGAGCTATTGGGGTCTGACGTTTACCACCCCTAGGCGAGATATGCGACATATCAGACGAACAGACCGGACTGTACGGTAAGTGTTACTGGTTGGACTCACAGGAGTGTGAGCGGGCTTGCTCGTCAATCTTCTGATCGCTCAATACCCGGGTGGCCGTTACGTTTAGCAGACCGCTTGCGGCTTGTGGGTGTTTGATATGATCATCATCTGCTGCCGGCGTATTGACGAGTCTTTAGAGTCCTACACAGAGGTTTCCTGGCTCAAGCGAAACGAAATAGGAGCACATATGGGATATGTGCGGGACTGAGAATAATGCGTGTATGTGATACCGTATTTCACTCTCGCGATGTATGTGTCGAATGGTTGTATGAGATATAACCTGGTTATCGAATCAAGGATTGATTCGATAAGCCGATACATTGGATACTAGCCGGTTATATGCGACATGACCGGATCATTGGATCAAGTGTTGATTCAATGATTTAATGTATAATTATATATTTGATATATTACTTTACATCAACTAGTATTGGTTCACTTTAAATGGATTTTCTCACTTGAATTATGCACATTGTATATGTGATATATTTTTGTGCACAAGATTGTATCATGTTTGATGATACATGCAAGCTTAGGTTTGTGTAAAGAATTAAACAATGGTTAAGTTAGTGGTTAGGGTTTACTTTTATCTTATTCATTTATCCATTGATTTATTTCTTTTTGGAAAAGATAAAGAGAATGGTGGCTTTTTTGTAGTTTTGTGGAAACTTCATGAAATGTTGAAATCTTGACCATTCTTGTTCTTTTCCTAAACCTAACCATTGACCCTAACCATGGTTTATTCTCTACACCTAACTATGGTTACTATCATGATAAGTATCATTTTATTTGATAATTTAATATATACTTATCATATTCTTTTTCTTCATCTTCTTCTTCAACAAAAGAAAAAGCTTGCAACCTTTAATGGCAACTAGTCAAAACAAGTGAGAAATACAATTTTAAAGTGAACCCACATCCTATTTCTTCATCCTCTACCTCTTGCCAAGTAGTATAGGGTGTTTCCTTCACAAGTTTTCTTGACTTGGTGAAGTTGGAGCTTGATCTAGCGATGCCTCGACGTAGATCATCTTCGGCACGTTGTCGACGACCTAGCCCGCCTTTTTCTCCGATGAAACCACCGTGAGAGTCATGGTTCGATTTGGACAGCGGAGAGGACTTCATCACGGAGCCTAGGAGGTGGAGGACCGGATCTACAAAGGTTGTAGCCCCTCCCTTTAGCATTTAATTCGTTTACATGCTTGCATAGCCTATATATCTAGTTAACGATCCGTATTAGGGTTTCTCGGCACATGTAAAATTTCAATTGGGCATGTTTGATCACTTGTGAGACTTCATTAGTGTGCGTAGGAACCCTACAGTGGTATCAGAGCCTAACTAGAGCCTTAGGCTATCCGTAGACGGAGTTAGAAGTCCGATCGACCCGAAACCCCGACTTTAAACGGCTCTCTGGACATTTTTGAAAAACGTGGTTTTTTCCAGATTAAAAATATTCAGAAAACTCAGTAGAAGATTCTAAGAATTACTGTATAAAACGGGGCCCCTAACTCCACCAAAGTGCGGCGGAACCGCGACATTAGCATGCTAATGCGGCGGTTCCGCGGCCCTTTAGCCTCTTCATGCAATAAATTTTGCACAGTAATTCCTAGTTTGCAGTGCTGGTTTTCCTGGGAATTTTTAATAATTTTTCAAGAGTTGAATTTTCTGGGTTGTATTGGGGACTCGGTGTATCGATCGGATTGTCTAATTTTGTCAGTGTGTTTTTCCGGGTATTTTTTAGAATATGTTAAAAGGTTCGACCAGATATAAATACCCACTTTTTCCCCTACCGGGAAATTTCCAATTGTTGGATTTTTCCGTAGTTTAACGACGTTCTAAGTAGTGCAAGTAACGCGATGGACCCTCTAGAAGACAACAAACCTTAACTCCATTATGTGACCGTCTTGAACTGCCCTTTGAACCTTCGGGTTTGGGACAGTACGGCGTGCCACATGTGAGGCGTTGGCTTGACCCTTCTACGGCTGGACCGTTGGTACTGAGGCACGAACAGAATGCTGTTAGACTTATTTCATGTGTTGAGCTGTATCGGGAAAACTTGGGTGTTTTAATGTTCGATCGGAAAGTTTAACATTTTCTATTTATCCGGAATGTGATACAATAATTGGAATTCATAAATTGTTGTGAGATAACGGAATGAATATTATAAACGTAGCAGTTTAGTCTCACTTGATCGGTTGCCACGGAGTTTTGATGTGATCAAAAGTCCGTCGCAATCACGTAGCGTACGCGGATACTCGCCGGGTAAACTTAATAGACAGCCTCACTCCATAGCCCCGACCAAGTGACTGTAGGAGAACCCAATCACCGAAAGCATCCGTTCGGGTGCTCGCGGCAGCGGTGTTCCGCCTTGGTGCACTTTGTCGACGGCGTCGGGGGTGCAGCCGCCTACTGAAGTTTGCGACGAGCATTTGATCAGGATGTCGGGAATCTTGTTGAATTGCCCGACTTTATATTGAAAAGTGTTTTCGATTTTGAGACTAAAATGCGGGGTTTATAATTGTTAGGCATGCGATGTCTAAAGAATTCATTTGATCAGGCATGCGATGTCTGAGGTGGTTGCGGATTCCGACTGTTGTAGTTTTACACTTTCTTTTCTGTGACCGTAAGTGTAATATGTGATGTCGCCGGTTTCGTTGCTATATGTCAACGACAATTGGGATGCGCATATTTACTTACGTTGATGACATGTGATGTTATGTGTTGCTGGATATGTTATATTGGATCGTCGTGTTTGAATAGCCGGGGTTTTTTTATGTGAGATGAGTGTTTTTCATTTTCATTCATGTAATAACTTGTATGTAATATTATTTTATTGGGGCACTTCCAGGTTGCGGAAGTTGTCACCGTTGATGTATATTATTTACTTTTCTGCACTAGGATAGACCCAAGGAGGGGAGCACAAGTAACCGGGTTCTAGGGTCCAGTGGGAGACCATCTCGAGGAGTCGAGTCCGGGTCTCCTAACCCTAGAATTGGTAGGGTTGCTTGCCGCTGTCGTAGGGGTCTAGGGGTGTGGGATTGGCTATTCATCACGACCGTGGAATCCGTGTTTTATACTGGCTCGTATTGAAAACACGGACGTCCTAGTATATCCAATATTTCATATGTTTTATCTGCTGTGATTTATCTGTGATCATGTGATGTTCTGTGACAGATATTATATATAGTATATATGATATATTATATTGACGTTGCTTATGTTTTACACCCGCGCTAGCCCTGCCCCGCTCTGCCGTTAGTTACCTAACCTAAAGGTGCAGACGGGACATCGAGGCGAATGCGGATGGCATAAGCGTACGTTATATTTATCTGTGATGTTTAGGTGGACTTAAATGATGGGATATTCATTAATGAGATTAATGAAAGAAAATAAACCTAATTGATGTTGTGGAATCGAATTTTAAAATAAAAACAGGTAGCTACAGTTCTTGCTTTGCATTGCGGTGTTCATTATAGAACATCCTGCACCTTATTCGATGAGGAAAGGACCGAGATCCCTTCACCGGGAGTGACTCCTTTAGCAATAACTGGCAGATGCTACACACTCGGTTTGTCCTTTGATTGCTTCTATAGTTTCTGCTTTGCACGGTGATATATATGATATATCTCGCACCTCATTCGACGAGGAAAGGGCTGACGATCCCTTCACCGGGAGTGACCCCTTTAGCAAAACTAGAAAAGTTTCAAAAACATTCCATTTAAAAACCATTTGATTCCGCAACGAGATCAAGTTCAAAGCGTTAAAGGTTTTCAAAACAACCATTCGCAACCCTCCGTCATTTTAGGAAGTAGAGTACTTAGTATTCGTGCTGTGTTTGTTGACCATAGTCAAGGCACAGTGTACGGTAGCTAAGTGATGTCTTCCTACACCGCATATGATGCGATTAGTTAGGACAGTCGCGTGACTTTGTTGACCTTAGTTAAGGATCATGTGGGTGGGTCTAATTAATCACGAAATGACGGGTAGAACTTGACTAGTGCTTATGATTTGTTGACCATAGTTAAGGTCATAAGTGCTAGGGGTAAAAATCTTTATCGGGAGTTTCAAGTGTTGAAATTTGCAATGAGATTGCATACCTTCTATGTGATAGTTGGATCCCGATACCCACTGCGAGTAATTGTTACTCCTGGGAGAGTTTTGCACTTTGCAATTAGCCGATCAAGTAGGTGTCTAGAAAGGTGTCAACGGGGTTACGCCTATGGGAAAACGAGGTTTACTGTAATTAGGTCCGTGCGAAAGCACGGGAAACCTCCCTCAAAGTACCGACACTAGCCTGGCTGAAAGATTGGCGAACTTGTAGAGTGTAATTAATCCCGGCTAGTTTTTCCTTTTAAGGTTTGAAGGAAGATTTGATAAAAACAGTGGGAGCCATCCTGATTACATAAAATACATAACCAATCTAATCTTGCAAGAGCGCACGCAGAGTGTTTTCTTCTCTCTCTCTCCTGGTAGCGACCATATCACGCCTTAATCAAGATAATAAAATGGATGTATTGACCGAACCTGCTTGTTATACTGAGCTGGGGAACGTTGGTCCCGCTCCAACTTATAATTGTTATAAAACAGAGCAGGAAATTGGGGAATACCAGAATTCCTATGCCGCCCAAACGAAGAAAGTGCATATGATGCATCTCCTTCGGGTGTGTTCATTACAAAGAACTGTTTCTCAGTATCCTCTGCATCCTGGGTATCTGATACCGGATCAGGATCCCAGATATGTAATCTGTTACATAGGGCTACAAAAAGGTAGAAAAACTGAGAACGGGTGATAAGTTTCATGAGGCAGAAAACGGGGCAAGTGTTGCAGCCAAGTCTGTTGGTCACTGTCACCCTGTATTATCAATACATTGATTCTGAACGAATGTTATTAGATACCGAACCTGATATACAAAATCATATCAGTCTCTTTATTAGTAAAGAAATGATAAAATTTTGTATTGTTGGATAATGTTTTGAACATTTCCTATATCAAAATTTGATCGGTTTAGGCGCGTTATCTAAAAGCATTAACGTTCTAAATCAAACTACAGTTCTTAGTATTCAGAACACACACAAGAGGAAGAGTTCAGAAATGAACGAATCATTCTTGAGGCATTGTAGACTTGGACATATCAATGCGACCCGACTGGCTGAAGTTACATTTTAGATGCATATTTAAATCAGTTTGAATTTACATCTTGTGAAACTTGCCAGTAATGTCACAAAGATAAAATGACCATAGCTCTGTTTGTTAGAAACAGAGAAAGAGTTAGTAAACTCTTGGGACTGATACATTATGATGTATGTAAGGTCTCCTGTCTACACATGCCATGACTGGTTCTTTATACTTCATTACGTTCTCTGATGATCTCTCAAGATTCTGACATATGTTCCTGTTGAAACACAAGTCTGAACCTTTTGAGATATTCACAGAATATAAGTTAGAAGTAGAGAACCAACAACCGGGTATAAGTATTATGTCCTATGATGAGATCAGGGAGGAGAATACTTGTGCATGGCATTCCTGGACTATTCTAAAAGAAAATGAGATTCTCTCTCAGCATTACTCCTCCGTATAAACCATAGCACGATGGTATATCGGGGCGGAGCAATCACACCCTATATGATAAGGTGTGCTCTATGATGAGTACTACTGAGTTACATATTTCCTTTTTGGGAGTTATGCGCTTGAGAAGCTGCATACCTATTGAATTAGGTTCGAATCAAATCAGTGCCTACCACTCCATATAAGATATGGTGTCGGAAGATCCTATCTCTTAAGTAAGTTAAGATTTGGGATTGTCCGGCCTATGTCAAAAGCAAAATCCGGACAAGATCAAGGCAAGGTCAGTTCTGTAGAACTGGAAAGGTTCCAGCTATACGAAACTACAGCTGAAGATTTGACAAAACCAAAGGATTCTATAGTCCCCGACGAACCTCAGCCTCTCCGCCGATCTGGTAGGGTTCCTCGCCTGCCTGAGAGATACCTCGGTTTCTCGATGACAGTGGGAGCGAGGATTGCATCATGAGATGATGGCCCAACCAGTTTCGAGCAGGCCATCGAGAGTAGGGACTCTGTAAGAATGGCTGGATGCTTAGTGATCTGAGATGGAATCCTTATACACCAACAAAGTACGGACTTTGGTTGCTATATCTGAAGGGTTAAATCCCCATCAGGAGCAAGTATATCTTGAGAAGATTACTTGGTGTACATGGAAAAGTTGAGACTTTCAAAGCTAGACTTATTAAAGGTTTTCGTCATCAACCAAGCACGGATAATGATGAAACCTTTTCCAGGGACTATGTTTAAGTCCATCCAGATCCTACTTGCCACGGCTACATACCATGACTACGATATCTGGTGGTTGGGTGCCAGACTACTTTTCTAAATATTGATTTAGAAGAGAACGTCTATAAGAACATAGCCAGAGGGCCTCGTAGACAGTGGGAGCAGCGGAAACGTGTGCAAGATGCTTTATAGGATAAAGCAGGTATCGCGGAGTTGGAACATCTGTTTTGATGGATTAGTCAAAGAAGTTGACATCATCAAAATGGTAGATGAACCTTGTATAAACAAAAAGGTAGTAGGGAGTATGGTGACGATCCTCGTAGAGTACGTGGATGACATACTCTTGTTAGGGAAGGAGTTTCCTATGCTACGCTCGATCAATCTTCGCTTATCACAATGATTTTCCATATAGGATCAAAGTGATACCTACTAAATCCTAAGCTTTGGATCTATGAGATAGATCTAATTGGATGTTAGGATACTCACTAGTTGTAGTGAGATGGTATCAATCGATCCTGGGGAGAATCACTGGAAGGGTTCCAGAGTGATAAAGACGACTGAATGTCAGTCACAGGCATTTTCTTTACCCTTAGTAAAGGGACGGTATGTTGGAAGATTTCCAAGCTAGTTACCGTGACAAACTAGACGATAAAGGCTGGTAACATCGCTATTAAAGATACTACCAAAGAGGAAGTTTGGGTGTATATTGGTTCATAAGATGAACTAGGTTCCTGCCATTGTATGACAATGGAACTGTGGCTTTGGCCCTGGAACCCTGGTCCCATCAGTGACCCAGACATATTCTGAGGCAGCATCACCTGATCATGGAGATAGTTGATCTCCTGGGTGATCGAGGTTAGGAGAGTAGACTCAGAGGACAACACGGCGGATCCACTCACAAAGGCCTTTTTCCTAAAGAGAGACGTTTAGGGGATGGTTGAGTATTAGATACTACAACCACTGCTACAGATGGCCCTAGTGCAAGTGGGAGATTGTTAGTTATATGTATGCCCTAGAGGCCATTACTGTACATTGGATGTATATTGTAGTGGATGCTGGGACATATATAGGTAGGACTTTCTTGCTCGACATGATAGTACGCTATCTGGTTGCTCTTTATCTTAACATGTATACCTTCTGTCTCTCTGATTACATGTTGATAAAGCCCTTATGATGTGTACTCGACTTCCAGGACTATGATGCAGATCATACTAGTGGGGCCTGGGTAGTCAATGAGTACATCCTTCATTGTTCCTAGTCGTGGGAATATCGAGACGGGGCATCGATATTCCAGAGTAAACAAGCGTATATCTTCTCGACCCATGTGATGGGCGATGGATGATCCCATATCCATTGGTGTTTGACATCGGAGATGGTATGCGGGTGCTCAGTGCAGACTGGGTACACTGAACGGACTCGCCGAGAACTCCCAGACGGTATTATACCTCACGTCAGATGGCAGTTCTCTGGTGACACTGGTACAGCTTAGTCTGTTGACCCGAGATCGTCATAGAGTCTTGTGTGTCTCCCACTGTGCTTTGATTTCCACCCTACCACGGCTCTACTGAGTCGTGCAAACAAGTGGTTTTTGGGTACAGTCCCGATTCACATAGAGGCAATGAGCGATAGGAGGGGATTCGTCTCTCCCGGTATTGGGGGTTGATGTTGCGCTATGCTCGACTGGCCATAACAGGAAATCCCTGGACAGGGTTGCAGTGATATACTGGTAAGAGTTATCAGTAGTTTCACGATAGTTATGGACCCTACGTCGGCATGACTTATCGAGTTATTGGGGTCTGACGTTTACCACCCCTAGGCGAGATATGCGACATATCAGACGAACAGACCGGACTGTACGGTAAGTGTTACTGGTTGGATTCACAGGAGTGTGAGCGGGCTTGCTCGTCGATCTTTTGATCGCTCAATACCCGGGTGGCCGTTACTTTTAGCAGACCGCTTGCGGCTTGTGGGTGTTTGATATGATCATCATCTGCTGCCGGCGTATTGACGAGTCTTTAGAGTCCTACACAGAGGTTTCCTGGCTCAAGCGAAACGAAATAGGAGCACATATGGGATATGTGCGGGACCGAGAATAATGCGTGTATGTGATACCGTATTTCACTCTCGCGATGTATGTGTCGAATGGTTTTATGAGATATAACCTGGTTATCGAATCAAGGATTGATTCGATAAGCCGATACATTGGATACTAGCCGGTTATATGCGACATGACCGGATCATTGGATCAAGTGTTGATTCAATGATTTAATGTATAATTATATATTTGATATATTACTTTACATCAACTAGTATTGGTTCACTTTAAATGGATTTTCTCACTTGAATTATGCACATTGTATATGTGATATATTTTTGTGCACAAGATTGTATCATGTTTGATGATACATGCAAGCTTAGGTTTGTGTAAAGAATTAAACAATGGTTAAGTTAGTGGTTAGGGTTTACTTTTATCTTATTCATTTATCTATTGATTTATTTCTTTTTGGAAAAGATAAAGAGAATGGTGGCTTTTTTGTAGTTTTGTGGAAACTTCATGAAATGTTGAAATCTTGACCATTATTGTTCTTTTCCTAAACCTAACCATTGAACCTAACCATGGTTTATTCTCTACACCTAACTATGGTTACTATCATGATAAGTATCATTTTATTTGATAATTTAATATATACTTATCATATTCTTTTTCTTCATCTTCTTCTTCAACAAAAGAAAAAGCTTGCAACCTTTAATGGCAACTAGTCAAAACAAGTGAGAAATCCAATTCTAAAGTGAACCCACATACTATTTCTTCATCCTTTACCTCTTGCCAAGTAGTATAGGGTGTTTCCTTCACAAGTTTTCTTGACTTGGTGAAATTGGAGCTTGATCTAGCGATGCCTCGACGTAGATCATCTTCGGCACGTTGTCGACGACCTAGCCCGCCTTTTTCTCCGATGAAACCACCGTGAGAGTCATGGTTCGATTTGGACAACGGAGAGGACTTCATCACGGAGCCTAGGAGGTGGAGGACCGGATCTACAAAGGTTGCAGCCCCTTCCCTTTAGCATTTAATTCGTTTACATGCTTGCATAGCCTATATATCTAGTTAACGATCCGTATTAGGGTTTCTCGGCACATGTAAAATTTCAATTGGGCATGTTTGATCACTTGTGAGACTTCATTAGTGTGCCTAGGAACCCTACAGTGGTATCAGAGCCTAGCTAGAGCCTTAGGCGATGCGTAGACGGAGTTAGAAGTCCGATCGACCCGAAACCCCGACTTTAAAGCGGCTCTCTGGACATTTTTGAAAAACGTGGTTTTTTCCAGATTAAAAATATTCAGAAAACTCAGTAGAAGATTCTAAGAATTACTGTATAAAATGGGGCCCCTAACTCCACCAAAGCGCGGCGGAACCGCGGCATTAGCATGCTAATGCGGCGGTTCCGCGGCCCTTTAGCCTCTTCATGCAATAAATTTTGCACAGTAATTCCTAGTTTGCAGTGCTGGTTTTCCTGGGAATTTTTAATAATTTTTCAAGAGTTGAATTTTCTGGGTTGTATTGGGGACTCGGTGTATCGATCGGATTGTCTAATTTTGTTAGTGTGTTTTTCCGGGTATTTTTTAGAATATGTTAAAAGGTTCGACCGGATATAAATACCCACTTTTTCCCCTACCGGGAAATTTCCAACTGTTGAATTTTTCCGTAGTTTAACGACGTTCTAAATAGTGCAAGTAACGCGATGGACCCTCTAGAAGACAACAAACCTTAACTCGATTATGTGACCGTCTTGAACTGCCCTTTGAACCTTCGGGTTTGGGACAGTACGGCATGCCACATGTGAGGCGTTGGCTTGACCCTTCTACGGCTGGACCGTTGGTACTGAGGCACGAACTGAATGCTGTTAGACTTATTTCATGTGTTGAGCTGTATCGGGAAAACTTGGGTGTTCGAATGTTCGATCAGAAAGTTTAACATTTTCTATTTATCCGGAATGTGATACAATAATTGGAATTCACAAATTGTTGTGAGATAACGGAATGAATATTATAAACGTAGCAGTTTAGTCTCACTTGATCGGTTGCCACGGAGTTTTGATGTGATCAAAAGTCCGTCGCAATCACGTAGCGTACGCGGATACTCGCCGGGTAAACTTAATAGACAGCCTCACTCCATAGCCCCGACCAAGTGACTGTAGGAGAACACCGTCGCCGAAAGCATCCGTTCGGGTGCTCGCGGCAGCGGTGTTCCGCCTTGGAGCACTTTGTCGACGGCGTCGGGGGTGCGGCCGCCTACTGAAGTTTGCGACGAGCATTCGATCAGGATGTCGGGAATCTTGTTGAATTGCCTGACTTTATATTGAAAAGTGCTTTCGATTTTGAGACTAAAATGCGGGGTTTATAATTGTTAGGCATGCGATGTCTAAAGAATTCATTTGATCAGGCATGCGATGTCTGAGGTGGTTGCGGATTCCAACTGTTGTAGTTTTACACTTTCTTTTCTGTGACCGTAAGTGTAATATGTGATGTCGCCGGTTTCGTTGCTATATGTCAACGACAATTGGGATGCGCATATTTACTTACGTTGATGACATGTGATGTTATGTGTTGCTGGATATGTTATATTGGATCATCGTGTTTGAATAGCCGGGGGTTTTTTATGTGAGATGAGTGTTTTTCATTTTCATTCATGTAAAAACTTGTATGTAATATTATTTGATTGGGGCACTTCCAGGTTGCGGAAGTTGTCACCGTTGATGTATATTATTTACTTTTCTGCACTAGGATAGACCCAAGGAGGGGAGCACAAGTAACCGGGTTCTAGGGTCCAGTGGGAGACCATCTCGAGGAGTCGAGTCCGGGTCTCCTAACCCTAGAATTGGTAGGGTTGCTTGCCGCTCTCGTAGGGGTCTAGGGGTGTGGGATTGGCTATTCATTACGACCGTGGAATCCGTGTTTTATACTGGCTCGTATTGAAAACACGGACGTCCTAGTATATCCAATATTTCATATGTTTCTTCTGCTGTGATTTATCTGTGATCATGTGATGTTCTGTGACAGATATTATATATAGTATATATGATATATTATATTGACGTTGCTTATGTTTTACACCCGCGCTAGCCCTGCCCCGCTCTGCCGTTAGTTACCTAACCTAACGGTGCAGACGGGACATCGAGGCGAATGCGGATGGCATAAGCGTACGTTATATTTATCTGTGATGTTTAGGTGGACTTAAATGATGGGATATTCATTAATGAGATTAATGAAAGAAAATAAACCTAACTGATGTTGTGGAATTGAATTTTAAAATAAAAACAGGTAGCTACAGTTCTTGCTTTGCATCGCGGTGTTCATT
Source organism: Agapanthus africanus (assembly GCA_030015575.1). Classification (NCBI taxonomy): domain Eukaryota; kingdom Viridiplantae; phylum Streptophyta; class Magnoliopsida; order Asparagales; family Amaryllidaceae; genus Agapanthus; species Agapanthus africanus. Next base: position 383,223,826 of record JASDDO010000026.1, read on the forward strand.
ATAGAACATCCTGCACCTTATTCGATGAGGAAAGGACCGAGATCCCTTCACCGGGAGTGACTCCTTTAGCAATAACTGGCAGATGCTACACACTCGGTTTGTCCTTTGATTGCTTCTATAGTTTCTGCTTTGCACAATGATATATATGATATATCCCGCACCTCATTCGACTAGGAAAGGGCCGACGATCCATTCACCGGGAGTGACCCCTTTAGCAAAACTAGAAAAGCTTCGAAAACATTCCATTTAAAAACCATTTGATTCCGCAACGAGATCAAGTTCAAAGCGTTAAAGGTTTTCACAAAAACCATTCGCAACCCTCCGTCATTTTAGGAAGTAGAGTACTTAGTATTCGTGCTGTGTTTGTTGACCATAGTCAAGGCACAGTGTACGGTAGCTAAGTGATGTCTTCCTACACCGCATATGATGCGATTAGTTAGGACAGTCGCGTGACTTTGTTGACCTTAGTTAAGGGTCATGTGGGTGGGTCTAATTAATCACGAAATGATGGGTAGAACTTGACTAGTGCTTATGATTTGTTGACCATAGTTAAGGTCATAAGTGCTAGGGGTAAAAATCTTTATCGGGAGTTTCAAGTGTTGAAATTTGCAATGAGATTGCATACCTTCTATGTGATAGTTGGATCCCGATACCCACTGCGAGCATGGGGCAAAAACAGTGCACCAAAACGGAATTACTGTGCAAAAACAGTAAAAAGAAATAATACAACGGTGGCTACAACCGCAACCTGGATGTGCCCCGCAAAAGAATATTACATCAAATTACATTTACATCGAATGAATGAATATTAAACCCATCTCAAACCCCGGCTAGTCATCACAACAGTCCAACACAGTTCATATACACAAACAGTAAACATTTCAGAAATGTGCAACCCCTTGCCAACCGACATACTAGCAGTTAGGGGAGGTTTACGAACACATTAAACATTACAGATAAAAACCCAGTTAGCAAATATCTTAGAACATCGATCGAATACCATATTCCGTGTCTACCCCAAAAGCAAACCAGCACTGAAGTAACCTGGGAAGAAACAGTATATACAGGAAGACAAAACACCACAAACAATGAATAACAGTGAAAATACGAGTCAAAACCGAGTTGACTCGGCGGCGGATCCGCGGCCAAAAGCACTGTTTTGCCGCGGATCCCGGCTGTCTTGTCGTTTTGTGCACTCGTATTTTCCTAGAATTCATAAAATTCCTTGCTGTGATTTTTAACACATATCAAAAAAAATTTCAGACAGGTTTAAAATTAACAGAAACTAGGAATTTTCAGGGTTTTGTTTTCGTGTTTTCCGTCGATCGAACTTCTAATTAGTTGCGAACAAGCTAGTAATGGTTTAGTTGGCTCTGATACCACTGTAAGTCCATGTCATGCACCCCACGAACTTGCGGGGAGACGGAATATATGAAAAACGATTATCAAAGCTTCGTAACACGGACTTGAGCGTATGAATCGTTATCTAAACCATTGCTAACTATCTACTAGAGGTTTAACTACTCGGATACGAAGTTATACCTCACGTTACTTGTCCTTCGGGTCTTCATCGCTGTCCTCCACTCCTCGTAGGATCCTTGGAACATCGGCACCTCAACGGCCTCCTCGAATCAAAGACGATCCACCCGAAAGCTCCTACGCCAAGCTTAATCTCAAACTTGAGATAACTAGGTTGCTTAAAGTGCTAATCTAAGATACCTAGGGGATATAAAATGAGGTTATGAAAGTATTAGTCTAGCTAACCCTTGATCTCAACACATGAGAGGTTAGTGTTAGGGTTTGAAGAGAGAGTGAGCTTGAGGAGAGAGAAGGTGAGAATGATAATGAGAATGAATAATGAACTCATATGAATATAACAACCATAACAATTAATCAAATAAATAATATAATTGATTAATCATCATGGTTGATGCATTCACCTTTGTGTGATTCATCATATGACTCATTAACTCATTAATGAATCATTTAATGCTAAGGATGAATCATACAAATGAGTCATTAAGCATTTAATGCTCATGCCACCTTAACCCCTTAGTCACCACTCTTCTAGAAGCTTCCCGAAAAATTACGAGAACGCCCCTCCAATCCGTGAAAATACGGAAAAACTTTAGACTGTATAAATCCAATAACCCGATACTAGAATCTGGCTTAAACCAAAGCCGGCTAGTAAAAACTGTCCGACAAGTCGTACGTGCGTAAACACACGTACGCATCCGAACCCTTGTCGTAAAACCATACGACCTCCATATCGTTTCGCCTGCAGCAGGAAAACTCTCTGTGTGGGACTCTAAAGACTCGATACTACGCTGGCAGTGGGTTTAACCACAGACCGCAAGCGGCACTAGCTGTACGTAACGGTCCCCAAGTAGATGTCGATAAGAAGGCCGATGAGGAAAACCATCCGAACCCTTACTGAGCCTGATGTGACAATCTCCGTACAGTCCGGTCTGTTCGTCTAAGACTATCGCATATCAAGCCTAGGGGGCGGCAAGCGTCAGTCCCCTAATAGCTATATAAGTCGTGTCGGAGCGAAGCCCATTACACCCTGAGAAGCTACTGGAACCTACCAGTATATCTCGCTTGCCCTGGCTAGGGACTTTGCGTAATGGCTCTCTGACACAGCGCGATATCAACTCCCAATACCGGGAGAGACGAATCCTATCTAACCGCCATTGCCTCCAAGTGCTCGGGACTGCACCCAACTGCTACATGTTTGCATGACTCCTTTGAGCCGTGGTAGGGTAGCAATCTAAGAACAGTGGGACACACTTGAGGCGAAGTAGCAGTGTCAAGTCTGCGAACTATGCTGTACTCATGTCACCTGGGAACTGTTAACTGACGATGGGTATAATACCAACCAATCAGTTCCCTGGCGAGTCCTGTCCGGTGTACCTGTAACCTAACGAGCACCTGTATACTATCTCTAGTACGGCGTACTGATGGCTGTGGGACAGACCATCTCCCCAACTGGGATGAGAAGCGTATACACTTAGTCTACTCCGGAATATCGATGCCCTATCTCGATAATCCAACGACCAGGGACCTGTACAGGATGTTGCTTACAGACTACCCAGCCCCCACTAGTGTGACTGCCATCACGACGTTGGTAATCAAGCAAAGATCCTATGGGCTCTACTAATATGTATAAGTGATACGTTACAAGAAACATATGCACATATTAAAGTAGACTCAAACCAAGTAGCATACTACCATGTTTAGCATGACTGTTATATACAACTGTGAATATCCCAAGCTTCCATTAAGTAATATACAACCTAGTATGATACAATAATAGCCCCTAGGGCATATACACTAACAGTTCGGTGTTACCAATGCCCCTGCGATATTCATGGACTTGATGAACAGGGTGTTTGCAAAGTACTTGGACACGTTTGTCGTTGTGTTTATCGAAGACATACTTGTCTACTCGAAGACCCGGAAGGAGCATGTTGAGCATTTGCGCACAGTTCTACAAATTCTTCGGGAAGAGAAGCTGTATGCGAAATTAAGCAAGTGTGAATTCTGGCTCGACAAGGTTCAGTTCTTGGGACACATTGTTTCGGGCGAAGGCATCTCAGTAGCCCCGGCGAAAATAGAATCCGTCAGAGATTGGCCAACGCCAAAGTCAGTGGCCGAGATCAGAAGCATTCTGGTATTAGCAGGATATTATCGGAGGTTTGTCCAAGACTTCTCGAGAATCGCTGAACCTTTGACGAGGCTTACACGGAAGGATGTACCATTTGCGTGGACTGAGGAGTGTACTCAGGCTTTTGACACACTGAAGCAGAAGTTAACCACGGCGCTTATCCTTACAGTACCAGATGATTCCGGCGGTTTGGTGATACACAGTGATTCCTCAGGGAAGGGTTTAGGCTGTGTTCTGATGCAGCACGGTCGAGTGGTTTCTTACGCCTCTCGACAACTGAGAAATCACGAGAAGAACTATCCTACGCATGACTTGGAGTTAGCTGCAGTAGTCTTTGCGTTGAAGATTTGGAGGCACTATCTATTGGGCGAGAAAGTGGAGGTGTACACGGATTATAAAAGTCTGAAGTACGTCTTCACTCAGAAGGAGCTAAACATGAGGCAGTGCCGATGGTTAGAGCTGATGGCAGATTATGACTTGGACCTTCAGTATCACCCGGGGAAGTGAATGTTGTACCAGATGCGCTCAGTCGCAAGCCAGCGATCATGATGTTGACCAGTCAGAGGAGCATTATTGAGGACTTTCAGAGACTCGAGCTTGAAGTCGTTACACCGAGCGCACTCAGTCAACTTTGGCAACTACAGGTGCAGTCTTCCCTGGTGGATTGCATCAAGGATGCACAAGCGGATGATCCTCGATTGCAAAAGTTCAGAGCGCAAGTGGAAGCCGGGCTGAGAACGGACTTGATCATACATGAAGACAGTTCTCTGAGATTCGGTAGCAGACTCTGCGTATCCAAGGGAGATGTTCGAGAAGAAGTACTGGCTGAGGCGCATCGTTCGGCTTATTCTGTGTATCCGGGAGGTACGAAGATGTATCGAGACCTAAAGCAGCACTTTTGGTGGAACGGGATGAAGCGGGAAATTGCGAGGTTTATATCGAGATGCTTAGTATGCCAGCAGGTGAAGGCGGAACATCAGAGGACAGCAGGATTGTTGCAACCGCTTCCGATACCAGAATGGAAGTAGGAGCACATTACCATGGATTTCGTGACGGCCTTACCACGGAGCCCTTGGGGCAATAACGCCATTTGGGTTATCGTCGATCGCCTCACGAAAGCTGCACACGTCACACCATTCCGAGTGGGACAGTCAATAGAGTCACTGGCAGAGAGATATATGCAGGAGATAGTGCGACTTCACGGTGTTCCAGTCAGCATTGTGTCAGATCGGGACACCAGATTCGTGTTGCACTTTTGGAGGAGCTTACAGGAGAGCTTGGGTACCCGCCTCAAGTTCAGCACAGCTTATCACCCGCAGACGGATAGACAATCCGAGCGTACGATTCAGACGCTCGAGGATATGTTGAGAGCCTGTATGTTGGACTTTCAGGGTTCTTGGGAAGACCATCTGCATCTAGTCGAGTTTTCTTATAACAACAGTTATCAGGCTAGCATTCAGATGGCCCCTTTCGAAGCACTTTACGGGCGGAAGTGTCGATCCCCAGTGTGTTGGGATGATGTGGGAGAGTGAAGATTATTGGGTCCCGAGCTTATTGTTCAGACAGTCGACAAGGTCCAAATGATCAGGCAGCGTATCAAGACGGCTCAGGATCGACAGAAGAGTTGGTCAGATACCAGCAGGAGGGCACTAGAATTTGAAGTGGGAGATCACGTGTTCCTGAAGATCTCCCATACCCGTGGAGTTATCAGGTTCGGAGGTCGGGGAAAGCTCAGTCCCCGTTTTATCGGACCTTTTGAGTTGCTAGAGCGCGTAGGAGAGGTGGCCTACCGACTTGCCTTGCCTCCATCGCTAGCTGGTGTGCACAATACCTTCCACGTGTCACAGTTGCGACGTTATGTTCGGGATGTGAGCCATGTTCTGGACTATTCGGAGCTAGTGTTGGGTACCGATCTATCATACGAGAAGCAGCCCACTACCATCCTCGACCGCAGAGAGAAAGTGCTGAAGAGCAAGGTCATTCCGTTAGTCCGAGTGTCTTGGGGCGGTCGTTCCCTAGGAGAATCCACCTGGGAGCTGGAGGAAGATATCCGTGCACGTTTTCCACATCTCTATGTTTAGTACTTTCGTTTCATTGTATCCTTGTTAAATTTCGAGAACGAAATTTTTGTAAGGGGGGTATGATGTAAATCCCCGTTCCCATCTATAAAAATTTCCTGTATTTTCCTAGTTCCCGATTGCTTCCCGATTTTCCTCATGAATTTTGTTGGTAATTGGTTGCTTAAGTTTCAATATTTAGATTAATCAAAACCAATTAAAAATCAAAACCCAAAACTTAAAACCAAACCATAAAATATATCCCTTTTCTAGCCCAAACAGTTTATTAAACTAAAATCCTACAATTCCTCCCAAAACAAAATATATACACTTCCCTCCTCAGCCCGAGTGAAGAAAACACAATTCACTGATTATGCCCACCATTTTATCCAGCCCAACAAATAAACCCAAAAAAAAATTAAAATTTAATTAAAACCTTAATAAAAGTTCCCAGCCCACGCCTCTTTTCCTCAGCCCATTTCCCTTTTTTATTAAAATAAAAACCTCACTAACCCCCGGCCCAGCATCTCCCCTCGGCAAAATGAAAGTTTAATAAATTAAAAGAAACACAAAAAAAACCTATCGGCCCGCGCCCACACCTTCTTAACCCGACCCGCCTTCTAACCTACCCGACCCGCTTCAATCCCTCTCTTCTCCCCTAACGTCTCTTTCTTTCCCGCTCACTTTTTCTTCTCTCGATCCACTTTCCTCGCCGACCCATGAAGCCACGTCGCCTGCCATTGCCCCACGACCCGCGCAACTCCCTCGCGATCTCCTCAACCTCTTCTCAAACTCCTTTCTCCCTCACCCTCTCGATCTAAAACTTCTCAAAATCCCTCTCTCGTTCACCCAAAACCCAACCGAGAACCCACTGCCAACTTCACCTCACCGCTTACCTCTGACGACAACGACTAACCTCCTCCAAACTCCCACCACTTCATCGAACACCCTAGCCTCCTCCTAAAAGCCCTGTCCTCACCTTTTCTAACCTCTATAGAAACCCTACTGCACCCGAGCTCGGCCATCTTACACCCTCACGCCGGCGATCTCCCCATCACCATGTAGACCTCTGCACCCTCTACATCTCCTCCACCTCCTCCAAAAATCCACACCCGAGCTTTCTCTCTCTCTCTTTCTCTCTCTCTCTCTCTCCTTCTCTCCACAGCCACAAAACCCACAACATACATCCACGCACCCCCACTGTTGCCCATCGCCGGAGTGCCGCCCCCGACCGTCGTCGACCCCAGCACGTCCCAGGAGAACCACTGAGCACCCCCTATGCTTCCAGCAAGCAAAAGCCGTCTCCGGGAAACTCCGACGTAGCACCCGAATCGCGAGCCGAGGCCGTGTGACCAAACCGCGTCATTCGTCGTGCGCTCGTGACGTTGCCGCTGTCGTACATCGCCCAAAATGTTTCCAGGCAAGTACTTTACTTGCTACATGCTAATTTATTCGTGTTACAAACTCAAATCGTATAAATTCCATATTTACACTTTTCGATAAATTATATGACATACCTGTTCGATGCATGATCCCAATGAAAATCGTCATTTAATTTGACGGAACTCATTTGCATAGTCTGGCCCGTATGTAGGCGAAACTTGTATATAAGTTCCACTGGAAAATATGATTGTTAATGACTGAAACGAACACCCGCAAATACACCCGTGAAAACTGGAAATTTCTCGCACCTGAAAATTATTAAAATCACCATAAATCGTGTACTTATTGAAATGATGCGTTCGAGGGCTCAAATCGAAACCGACTTGACGAAATATAATCCTATGCAAGTTTCTATTGGTTTCTGTACTGAAATTGTGATGGTAATAGGGTCGGAGTGCGGCTCTGGACTGCAGTCCAGAGCGACTCTGGTTACTGTTTACTGTCCCGTAATGTGTACCACCTTGTTTCCTGAACTCGTATGTGGCGGAACCCTGCAGTTTATTAAAGGTGAATCTGTTAACTAAATAACACAAGTGGTTTCATTCCGTTTTATCGTTGTTTTCTATTTAAACTGTAATTTAAAAGAACAGGGCGTATAACAGTCCAAAACAGAATCAGAATTGACATAATAGTATTGAACAGAGCATAACTTTTGACGTACAGATGCGATTGAGAATCTGTCTATTGCGTTGAAAACCCTATTGAAAACTCTAGATTTTATTCAACTGTAGTATCGCTAAATTCTGAACCTAACTGGGTGAAATTCGTGTCGCGAAATGGACGTTCAGTTCAGAAACTGAATTTCCTGCAGCGAGCACTTAAAATGAAACGGCTGTACCCGATTGAACTGAAACCAATTTTGATGAACTGCTGACAAAGTGTGCTTATTATCGTATTTGTATCACTTCGTTGAATTCTGAACATATGAGTTACTGCAATTTTTGTAAGTTTATGACGTGGATATTGGTTCATAACATACATGACTTGTTAACGGTATACATACACATATCTTACCCAATCGCCATATACATAGCGTTAGCGCGTGTTAGTGTTGAGTGGACATTGCATTATCGTGCGTGAATGATATTGGTTTATGAGTGTCAAGTACACCAATGGAAAGTGAATGATTCGTGACAGTGATTAATGCAGTGAACAGTGATAAAACCGTGTCATTGGTAAACTTGTACATGACTAAATCATAATCATAAATAGGGTAAACCTGGGGGAAAAGGGGAAATCGAAGTGGAAAGAGTATCGTATTTAGCGGGACCGTGTTTTAGAGGATGATCATTCGAGCAGTGATATATATATTAGGTAGGATCTAGAAATCCGGCTGACAGGGTTATGTCCCGGGCATGTGGGCCATTGTCTCGGGTATGTACGAGACTTCTGTTAAACATGATCCTCCTTTCCACTATACGATTTCAAACATGACCTAGAAACTGATAGGGACACAGATCATACTTTGCATCATATAGTGACACAGTGATTACACGCATTGTAATTTCCCTGTTATCATCGTAATTACCTGTTTCATATCATTATTATATAAATTGCTATTACGTCGCTCTGACGACCTGAGTATGCATGCTCAGATCTCGTGGAAGGACCAGCGCAGGAGACATATTTACCTTTCGAGCTGACGGAGATCTAGTCTGGAGTGCTTTTCTTTCTTTTCTGCTTTCCATAAAAGAGATCGTGTAATTGAACTTGGTTAGTTACTTTTCTTGTTTATTTGTAATTTGTGAACAATGGATTTTAATGTAATAATTTAGTGACGTAATTCCTTTACTGCTGTGCTTTGTTTACTGATTACCATGTAATACTAGAAGCCGAAGTGTGACTACGGAGGGATTATTCCTTGACCGTAGGAGCATGGCTGGCCTAGTCATCTCTCGTTTTCCGTATTTTGGGAAGCGGGGCTTGACAGGCATCGATATTCCAGAGTAGACTAGTATGTACGTTTCTTGTCTCTTAGAGGGCGATGCTTGATCCCACAACCATTGGTGTGCGACATCAAAGATTGTACACAGGTGCTCATTGGAGAATGGGTACACCGAATAGGACTTGCCGAGGACTCCTAGTTGGTAGTATACCTATTGTCAGATAGCAGTCCTCTGGTGACACTGGTATAGGTTAGTCTGTAGACCCGAGATCGTTATAGAGTTTTGTGTGGCTCCCACTGTGCTTTGATTTCCTCCCTACCACGCTTAAAGGAGACGTGTGAACAGGTGGATTTTGGGTACAGTCCCGAGTCACATATAGGTAATGAGCGATTGGAAGGGTTTCGTCTCTCCCGATATTAGGGGTTGATGTTGTGCTATGCTCGATTGGCTATAACTGGAAGTCCCTGGCTTGGGCTGTTGCTAAGATTTACTGATAAGAGTTATCAGTAGTTTCTCGAACCGTTATAGGCTAGAAATCGGCATGAATTATCACATTACTGGGGTCTGACGTTTACCACCCCTAGACATGATATGCGACATATCAGACGAAGAGACCGGACTGTACGGTAGTGTTACTGATGGGCTTCTTGGAGAGTATGGACGAGCTTGCTTGTTGATCTTCATATCGCTCAATACCTGAGTAGCCTTTACGTCCAGCTAGTAACGCTGACGGCTTGTAGGTGACTGATGTGATTATCACCTGCTGCTGGCGTATTGACGAGTCTTTAGAGTCCCATACAGAAGTTTCCTGGTTCAAGCGAAACGAAGTAGGGCACATATGTGATATGTGCGTGGGCTTGATTAAATACGTGTATGTGGTACTGTACTGTAATCTGGCAGTTATTTGTTATCAAGTTAGGTTATATGTGATATAACTAGATCATCGAATCAAGTGTTTATTTGATAATGTGATACACATATAAATGATATTAGTCGGTCATATGTGATATAACCGGATTATTAAATCAAGTGTTGATTTAATAATTTGATATAAATTATATTTGATATAACTATATTAACTATTAATATTAGCTCACTAATTGCTTTATTTATATATTTATATTTGTTAATATATATTTGATATATATATATATATATATATATATATATTATATGAAACATGGCATGATTTTTCTATTTTTTTAAAATAGAAAAATGAGGTGTACAGTGCAGAGATATTTTGGGTATGGTTTGAGGCATGGGTTTTTATCATATTATATTGGCTTTGACTCGCTATTCAAGAATGGTTGCAATTTAGAATTTCATTTTATTCCATGCTTGAATAAGTGAGGAGAGATATTCATCATTCAATCTTCACTTGGTTATTTTTTTCCTCATGCCTTAGCCATTTTCATGAGCTTTTGCTCTCTACATCTTTCTCACTTCATCTCCTAACTCAAAACCCTCACATATGATGTGAATCATTGAGCTTGTGAGAGCATTAACGAGCTTTCAAAACCCCTACTTCATCATCCTACACTTGACTAACGATCAAGTGTAGCGTTTTTCCTACACTAAAAGAGTTTAGTGTAGAGGTAGCTTGAGCTAGAGGGACTTCTGGTGGATCGTCTTCGGCGCGAAGATCACGAAGGAGGCCCGTTCAACTCGAAGAGGTGCCTACTGGAGTCGCGTGGACCACAACCCGGAGCTAAAGAAGAGATGGACTCTATCTACGAGGGTATAACCTCATTTCCTTCTCTCTAGTAGTTTATATCATCATAGCAAAACCCTAATCATCCAGTAAAGATCTTGTTAGTCTAACTTAGCACCTAATAAAATTAAAATTTGGCATTCTTGATGCTACTAAAACATCATGGTGGTGCTAGGGTAGACTTTCATGGTATCGGAGCCAAGCTAGAACATTTGGGTAGGTCTTTACGATGTTAAAGTGTTCGATCTGTTTTCGAAAACACGGATTTGTGATGTTTCTGTCGAATTTTCAAATGTTGAAATTTTCGTGATTAAAAATACTCAGAAAAACCTGTATGCTTTTTTATGGAACCCCAGAAAATTTGAACTCCTAATTCCTATAAAAGACCGCGGAACCGCGGCCCTAACCCTAGTTTGGCCGCGGTTCCGCCGCACTTTTAGGGATTTAGGGCTTGTGGTTTTCCGTGCTGCTCCGTTGGTATATCATGCTCTCTTTGGATGTTTTTAATGGTTCTCAAGTGTAACGTTTTAGAAATCGTATTGCGAATTTTTCCGTTTTAGGGCAAAATGGTCGGTATTTTCCGTTTTAACCCGATTTTGATCAAACGTCCATAGAAACTTGCCGTCACCTAGTTTTGGTAAAATAAAGCTAGTGCACGAACTTTAAGGGTATATGGGAGGTTTTGGTTCAGATAGATATTTTCCCAAATAAAATATTATTTTAGCCGGTAAAATATGCACGTAAATCGGGAAATTTCTTCTAAATGAAAATTCTTGGAAATCATCACTACAATTATTTTAGAACTTTCTTTTTAAATATATAGATTTTTTGGTCAAAGGATTTAAATTTTAAAAGAAAAAGAAAAGAAAATGAATAAAAGGTGGCATTTTGCATTAAATGTGCATTAATTGATTTCTTTTGTTAGAAACTTCCCCATTTTTCTTACACAAACCCCCCCCCCCTCACCTTGGCCAACCTCTCTTCTCCCATTTCTGCCCCAAACTTTTCCAAGCTCATTTCTTCATTATTCCAAGATAAAAAATTCATCAAAAATCCAAATAAAATCACAAAAATTCAAATATAATCATTTTCCTTAACCCTAAACCATGCTTTGTTCTTCATGAAGTCTTGATTTTGGAGGCTAATCTTGGTTTTCGTGTTGCAAGTTTTTGAATCATTTGGAGGTATAAAATCCTAACCCTTATCCTTAATTGTTAAGTTTAAATCTTTATACTAGCTTAATTAGATGTTAATTTAAGCTTTTACTTCATTATTGATAATTTTTTTAGAAATTCAAGTTATGGTTAAAGCTTAATTTAAGTGTTTAATATTTAATTGAAGTGTTAATTTGTGATTAGAAAAATCTTAACCTAGTAGAAAATGCTAATTATTGTTAATGAATATTTTGTTTAATTAAGGATTTTTGCTTACTAGGTTTTTGCTAAACCTTAATTAGGTAGTGTTAAAATTATAGAAATGGTTTGGATAGCTCAGTTAAGCTATTATAAGGTGTTTGTAATCACTAGATATGCGTTAGCTTGAAACTAGTGCGAAATATTGCGATAAGTTGTTTACTAGGTTTCGGGGGTTTTCCGACGTGGTTCAAATTGGTCGTTGCGAGGTGATTTCTATTATATTCCTCGCATTTAATTGTGTTGTGTTGCGCGATCGGGACGATTGGAGTCTAGACTTGGTGTTTCGTAGTTTAGTGACCCTAGTTAGGCTTTTTGACCGATGTCGTGCGCGTTAGATGCGCTAAGTGCGCAGTGAAATTTTCTGGGTGTTTTCATTGTGTTTCGTTGTCTTTTTATCGATTTAGGATATTTAGCTTATGTGATATGTTTGTGAAATTTTAGGTTCGCAGGCGGGGACTTCAGACGCTGCGACAAAGGGAAAACAGGTGGTAGGCTTCACTTAGCCAGGAGCGTCGGTGAGTAGATTAAACATCTATAGGGGAATCGCCCGCATGACGTTATGCGTCTGGGCTAGAAATGACTTGACTTGTCGCATATTCTATTTCATATTTAGAATTGCGTATACACCCTACTGCTTAGTTAATTGTTGTGCTTGGACTAGTATCCTTAGGACACTGCACTATTATTGACGGCTCATGTTGCACGAGCACTGATTGTAAGCCACACACACCGTCAATAACTGCCATGTCACGCACAACCCACTTATAGATGTGATATTGTTTGGTTAGGAACATTGGGACATTGATTCATATTTCTTATCGCATATGATATATATATCATACCTGGATACCTACTTGCTTACACATATGCCTTGACATACTTCCATACTAGTTACCTGTATACCTATAGAGTATTGTACCATTAGCGATAGGTACATACACATAATGACATAGCTATATATATACTTTGCATACATACTTCACTTATATCCGGGGGGGTACATTACATCATTTCTGATAGGTAGATATCTATATCTTGCTATACCTTTATGTTTACGCATATATCAGTTATAGCTGCATGTTTACCTTTACTTGATGTTATTTAGAATTGGAGAAATTAGGAACCGCATGAAATTTATATTAACTTGTTGCAATTAATTAGCGGCTTTTCCTTTATATGCTTAGTTTTCTGTTGCGTATATTATATTCATGGATTTTCGCAAAGAGATATGGATTTTTCATGATGTTTTCTGGATTTGGAGACCGTGGTAGTTCATGAAATTATGCATTATTTGAAAAACCCGGTTTCCCTTGATATGATATTACAGCATCCACCATAAGATTTATCGATTCTGATTATATACCTGATTCGAGGAGCGGGAGGCACCGTCTGCGGGTATATGGTGGGGCCCGGAGGTACCCCGGGGCAAGAGTCGTGGAGTAGACGATGAGTTAGTGGGGGAACCATACCATCAGTGACAGTACCAATGACTCGACGGTTATCATGGGGATATCGACGGGAGTCATGTACATATGGATACATCGAGGGCGAGGGTCAGAGCTAGGCACTCGAGCTTTCGGTATAGCGTATGATATGTACCTATCAGGGTGCCAGTCTTGGTGACAGCACCTGATAGATCAGTATTTATGTGTCGATGCTTGACACATGTTTCATGATGTTTTTGGGTGTCGATGTTGGACACTCACTTTATATGAAACTTACTGGATCAGGATATATGAGATTTATTTGATATTATACATTCAGGATATATGAGATTCACTTTATATTGGATACAGGATATATGAGATTTATTTGATATTATACATTCAGGATTTGTGAGACTTACATGATATGGGAGCCAATTTGGGGGCTGATTTGAGGAATTAGGATCTGGATTATCTTGATGGATTGTGATCCTACCACGATGTCAGGATTCCGTGGAAATGACATGTTTCATTCCATACTCCACATTTATTGTTTATGCACTGCTTCATGTATTAGTTGTACCTGATAGAGTACCTTCCATGACTGTTGCATTTACACACTTTAGTTTATATGCATTGTTTCATGTATTGTACCTGCTAGAGTACCTTTCATGACTGTTGCATATATACATTGTCATATCATCGCTTCATGTATTAGTTGTACCTGATAGAGTACCTTACATGATTGTTGCTTACAGATTGTCATATTACTCCTTCATGTATTAGTGATACCTGCTAGTGTACCTTTCATGACTATTGCACACATATGACTTTTATTTCAATTAGTTGCTTATGTTAGATTCGCGTTGTACGTGGATACTTGCGATTACCTGCATATGTTATTTACTATTCACGAGTTGGCAACTCACCCCCGTTGTGCCACAGGGTTTTGCAGGTTTTTTCTCCCGAGTAGTCGAGGCAGGCTATTCATCTATCACATCATCTTTTGCAGCAGATACCGTTTCGACTCACGGTGTGCAGTTTTGCTTAGGTGGGTTTTGTGGTTATCCAAGGTTGTTTATTTTATATTTGTTGTATCCTGTACTCTCCATCTGCCATTATCTTGTATGACTTAGAGACTTGATGTGAGGACGATATTGTATATTTTGGGGACTTGGATGTCTTTTATGCAGTTTTACTTATATCGTCTTTTATTTCTTCGCTACGGCGTCTTATATCTGTTGTGGTGGTTGTTTTCCGTCGTTGGGCGTGGATTTATTCCCGTTGGGGATGCTTTACTTATTTTTATGTTGTACCCATTTTTGGGGTTGATTTTTACAAAGGAGGTGCTGCCGAAATTTTCAAGAAAGTAAATTGGACTTAAAGAATTTATACTTGAGATTTTCAAAGGTTTAAACAATATTTCTTATCTTTTCTTGTCTTTTAATGGTTTAGATTTCTGAGTTTTGGCTTTCTTTTACTGCGTTACGCCTGTAGACGTTGCGTAGTATTAGGGCCGTCACGTGCCAATTTCGGGTCGTGACAAAGTTGGTATCAGAGCGCTAGGTTTTACCTTTCTGAGTGTAGGATGACCTTGGTATGATGGAGTAGGTAGCTTAAGCAGAGTAACGTAGTGTGTGTATGTCCACGGCATACTCACGATGCGGTACTCCGCCTAAAGTGACCTAAGTACAAATTTCTTAAGATTCCTTCTTTGATGACATATCCTTGAGATTCGATTTCCGTGTTCATATCAAATCCTATCTATATATATAGCCTTTGCCTCCGACAACTATGGGAACTCAGAGTGATGCAGCAAGGGCCGAGGTCAGAGTTGACTCGGGTGGGTCAAGGACTGACCAGGATGGCGCGTTCGTTGCACAGGAGCAGACGGATCCGCCTTCGACAAATAGTATCGCTAGGCTTGTGGCAGAGATGCAGGACTTGCGCTAGACGATGAGTTCTTTGGTTGAGGCCATTCGAGCGCAGCAACAGGAGGTTGTCACCCTTGTTACCCAGTTGTTCCTTGCAATCAGCATGTAGCATTCCGTCACCTACATAGCACCAGTGGATGCAGCCCCAGTTGACGAGGCACGTATTCCTGAGAATTTGGGAGTTTCGGAACCGTGGAGGACTCGTACCGGTGTACCAGCCCAGAGACAGTGGCCTAGTCATCGAGACATCTTTCATGACTATCGCGGGAGAAGCAGAGGTTTGGGACGAGGAGAGTCGTGTTAGCTAGATCAGCCATTTTTTGTGTTAATTTCTGTCAGCGATTCTTTTGTTGCGCAACACGTATTTCAGTCGTGTGCCAATCGGTTAGGAGATTCGCCCGTCATTGTGATCCTTCTAGAGATGTTGGATTTGATGTCCTCCTGGGCATGGATTGGTTAGCTACATGCTAGGCGTCTGTGGACTGCCGCGAGAAAACAGTCAGGTTTTGTTTTCCCAGATAGTCAGTTTTGTTGTGCATGGGAGGACAGTAGTGCCGCCTCTCACAGTTTGAATTCAGCCTTTTTCGCTAGTCGGCTTTTGAGGAGAGGATGTCGAGGATTCTTGGCGTTCATTCGTGTTACCGGATCCACGGTGAGTTGTTGGACCGGCTTTCCTTCGTGCGAGAGTTTTCCGACGTTGTTCCAGATGAGCCGGCGAAGCTTAGGGAGCTTAAGGATCTGCTGCAGAGTTTCTAGATAGATGGGGCTTGCGTGTCTGAGTGTTTCGCATTGGGGAGCTCCTATTTTTGTTCGTCAAGGAGAAAGACGGCAGTTTGAGGTTTTGTATTGATTGATCGTCAATTGAACCGACTTACGGTGCGGATAGGTATCCGTTACCTCGCATTGACGATTTCTTCGATCAGCTTCCGAGTGTGAGACATTTTTCTAAGTTTGTTTGGGATCAGGTCGTCATTGTTGCGGGTTCAGAGTGATGACATTTCGAAGACTGCCTTGTGCATGTTACGGGCTTTGTGTGTTTTGGTGGTGTCGTTGGACTCACCAATGCCCTAGCAGCACTCGTAGAGGTGATGAACCAGATTTCTTCAGGCCGTTCCTCGACCAGTTATTATTGTGTTATTGACGAAATTCTGGTCTATTCAATGTGTCGTGAGGGACAGGAGCAGCACTTGAGGATTTGCTTTGAAGACATTGGGAGAGCCCCAGCTGTTTGCTAAATTATCAGAGTGTTCCTTCATGCTTGTTTGTGTTGACTCCTAGGTCTTGTAGTTACGGGAGATAGTTTTCGTATGGTTCCGAGGAAGATCGAGGCCATACAGCTTTGGCCCAGACTTGGGTACAGACGGAGGTCCGCAGATTTTTGGGCTTAGTAGGTTTTTACCGCCGTTTCGTGCAGGATTTCTAGTGTAGTGCTGCACCATTGACTGAACTGGCCAGAAGGGAGGTTTCTTTTCTTTGGACTGAGGCATGCGTGCGGAGTTTTTCAGCAGTTGAAGACTCGGTTAACAACTGCATCAGTTCTTTCTTTGCTTTCTGGTTCGGGCGACTTTGTTGTTTAACTGTAATGTTTCGCGAGTGGGGCTCGATTGTGTACTGAGGTGACACTATAGAGTTATCGCTTTTGCTTTCCTACATCAAGAGGAAGTACGAGCAGGATATCCCATTCATGATCTGGAGATGGCCGCGGTGGTCGTGTGTTGGAGATTTGGAGACACTACTTGTTCGAGAGTTGTGTCAGATTTTCACGGACCACCAGAACTTAATATACATCTTCCTGTAGCGGGTGTTGATTGTTGAGACAGTCTTCTATAGATTTACAGTTCATGTGCGATAGTTGAGTATTGCTTAAGTTCGCCTCTACTGAGGGGACAGCTTGCTCATGTCCGCTCCCGACCACTTTTCCATAATCGCGTTCGTGAGGCACTGCCCGCCGATGCTCGTTCGTCAAAGATTCTTGAGCATACTTGGCTGGGTAATGATTCAAAGTCCTTGATTTGTGACAAGGGTGTGCTAAGGTTAGGGACGCGTTTGTGTACCTGATACTATTGGGTAAAGATGTGAAATCCTAGAGCAGGCACATCTATCAACTCTCTGTACTCATTCAAGTTCCACCAGCATTTGACGTGACTTGTGAGATAGTTACGGGTGGGCAAGGATGTAAAGAGAAGTTTCGGGTTTCGTTTCAAGGTGTCTGTCTTGTTGTATGCTAAGGTTGAGCATCTGAGACCGGATGGAGAGTTGGAACCTTTAACCGTTCCGGAGTGGGAATGGGAGCAGGTCTCCATGAATATTCGTTGTGGCGTCTACCCATGTTTAGTCTGGGTGTGACTCCATTCAGATGCTAGTTGTCCGGTTATACTCGGGTTGCTCAGTTGTCCTTGGTTAAGTTTGTGTGTTGCACGGAGTTCCTTCATGGGTCGTATCCAAATAGGGCACCCTATTCGCTTGCCGTCTTGGGCAGGAACTTCGGGATGCCTTGGGTACTGGTTGAGCTTTAGCTCCGTTTTTCCATCCGCAGGATGATGGTTTTGTGAGAGCGGGCTATACTGACTCTGGAGGATATGCTTGTGCGTACGTATTAATTGTTGTCGGCAGTTGGGATCGTCACTTGCCATTGTTAGGATTCTCCTTCGATAGCTGTTATTAGGAGGCACTCCAATTGGCAACCTTTAAGTTTTGTTTGTAAGGTGGTGTCGATCTCCAGCCTGTTTTTCTGACTCTGTGAGATTAGGATTTTTGGACCCCAGCTAGTCTAGAGACTTCGGAAATGATCCAGTTGGTTCAGGTCAGGATGATGACAGCCCAGTGCAGACAGAGGTCTTATGCCGACCGTTGTGGTCGCAGACTTGGGTTCGCAGTGGGAGCTCATGTATTCCTACGGATTTTTCCGATGAATGACATGTTGAGTTTTGGGAAGCTTATCCCAGAATTGTAGGTCCTTGTAAGATCCTCAAGCGAGTTGGTTTCGTTGCCTGTAATTTGGCACTTCCGCCTAGATTATTGAGTGTTCACCCCGTATTCCTTGTGTCGGTACTTTGCAATTACCTTCATGACCTTTCTCTCATGAATCGGCACCAGACCATTTGGCTTGGACGCGATCGTTTCGTTCACCGGTAGCCAATTGTGTTAATGGCTCAGCAGGTGGAGAAATTTCAGTCAAGGGTCTTTCCATCTATGAAGGGTTTTCTTAGACGTAGCCGTATAGTGAGGTGCTCACTTGGAAGGCTGCGAGCGAGATTTGGGAGTTTTGTAATCTTCTCTTTGAAGGTACGCTTAGTGAATATTTTAAATTCGGGGACGAATTTTTATAAGGGGGAAGATTGTAACGTTTTACAAATCGTTTTGCGAATTTTTCCGTTTTAGGGCAAAATAGTCGGTATTTTCTGTTTTAACCCGATTTCGATCAAACGTCCGTAGAAACTTTCCGGCAGCTAGTGTTGCTAAAATAAAGCTAGTGCGCGAACTTTGGGGGTATATGGGAGGTTTTGGTTCAGATAGAATTTTTCCCAAATAAAATATTATTTTAGCCGGTAAAATATGCACGTAAATGGGGAAATTTTTTCTAAATGAAAATTCTTGGAAATCATCACTACAATTATTTTAGAGCCTTCTTTTTAAATATCTAGATTTTTTTGGTCAAAGGATTTAAATTTTAAAAGAAAAAGAAAAGAAAATGAATAAAAGGTGGCATTTTGCATTAAATGTGCATTAATTGATTTCTTTTGCTAGAAACTTCCCCATTTTTCTTACACAAACACCCCCCTACCTTGGCCGACCTGTCTTCCCCCATTTCTGTCCCAAACTTTTCCAAGCTCATTTCTTCATTTTTCCAAGATCAAAAACTCATCAAAAATCCAAATAAAATCGAAAAAATTCAAATATAATCATTTTCCTTCATTTCCTTAACCCTAAACCAAGCTTTGTTCTTCATGAAGTCTTGATTTTGGAGGCTAATCTTGGTTCTCTTGTTGCATGTTTTTGAATCATTTGGAGGTATAAAATCCTAACCCTAATCCTTAATGGTTAAGTTTAAATCTTTATACTAGCTTAATTAGATGTTAATTTAAGCTTTTAATTTCATGTTTAATTCATTATTCATAATTTTTTTTAGAAATTCAAGTTAAGGTTAAAGCTTAATTTAAGTGTTTAATATTTAATTGAAGTGTTAATTTATGATTAGGAAAAGCTTAACCTAGTAGAAAATGCTAATTATTGTTAATGAATATTTTGTTTAATTAAGGATTTTTGCTTACTAGGTTTTTGCTAAACCTTAATAAAGTTGAGTTAAAAATATAGAAATGGTTTAGATAACTTAGTTAAGCTATTATAAGGTGTTTGTAATCGCTAGATATGCGTTAGCTTGAAACTAGTGCGAAATATTGCGATAAGTTGTTTACTAGGTTTCGGGGTTTTTCCGACGTGGTTTCAATTGGTCGTTGCGAGGTGATTTCTATTATATTCCTCGCATTTAATTGTGTTGTGTTGCGCGATCGGGACGATCGGAGTCTATACTTGGTGTTTCATAGTTTAGCGATCGTAGTTGGGGTTTTTGACCGATGTCGTGCGTGTTAGATGCGGTAAGTGCACAGTGTAATTTTCGGGGTGTTCTCATTGCGTTTCGTTGTCGATTTAGGATATTTAGGATATTTAGCTTATGTGGTATGTTTGTGAAATTTTTGGTTCGTAGGCGGGGATTTCGGACGCTGTGACAAAGGGAAAACAGATGGTAGGCTTCACTTAGCCAGGAGCGTTGGTGAGTAGATTTAACATCTACAGGGGAATCGCCCGCATAGCGTTATGCGTCTGGGCTAGAAATGACTTGACTTGTCGTATATTCTATTTCATATTTAGAATTGCGTATACACCCTACTGCTTAGTTAATTGTTGTGCTTGGACTAGTATCCTTAGGACACTGCACTATTATCGACGACTCATATTGCACGAGCACTGATTGTATGCCACACACACCGTCAATAACTGCCATGTCACGCACAACCCACTTATAGATGTGATATTTTTTGGTTAGGAACATTGGGATATTGATTCATATTTCTTATCGCATATGATATATATAGCATACCTGGATACCTACTTGCTTACACATATGCTTTGACATACTTGCATGCTAGTTACCTGTATACCTATAGAGTATTGTACCATTAGCGATAGGTACATACACATAATGACATAGCTACATGTATACTTTGCATGCATACCTCACTTATACCCGGGGGGTACATTACATCTTTCTGATAGGTAGATATCTATATCTTGCTATACCTTTATGTTTACGCATATATCAGTTATAGCTGCATGTTTACTTTTACATGATGTTATTTAGAATTGGAGAAATTAGGAACCGCATGAAATTTATATTAACTTGTTGCAGTTAATTAGCGGTTTTTCCTTTATATGTTTACATTACAGTTTTCTGTTGCGTATATTATATTCATCGATTTTTGCATTGAGATATGGATTTTTCATGATGTTTTCTGGATTTGGGGACCGTAGTAGTTCATGAAATTCTGCATAATTTGAAAAACCCGGTTTCCCTTGGTATGATATTATAGCATTCACCATGAGATTTATCGGTTCTTATTATATACCCGATTCGAGGAGCGGGGGGCACCGTCTGCGGGTACATGGTGGGGCCCGGAGGTACCCCGGGGCAAGAGTCGTGGAGTAGGCGATGAGTTAGTGGGGGAACCATACCATCCGGTGATAGTACCAATGACTCGGCGGTTATCATGGGGATACCGACGGGAGTCATGATACGTACCATCCGGTGATAGTACCATCTGATGGATACGTCGAGAGGTGAGAGTCAGAGCTAGGCACTCGAGCTTTCGGTATAGCGTACCTATCAGGGTGCCAGTCTTGGTGACAACACCTGATAGATCAGTATTTATATGTCGATGCTTAACACTTGTTTCATGATGTTTTTGGGTGTCGATGTTGGGCACCCACTTTATATAAAACTTACTGGATTCAGGATATATGAGATTCACTTGATGTTGGATTCAGGATATATGAGATTTATTTGATATTATACATTCAGGATATATGAGATTCACTTGATATTGGATGCAGGATATATGAGATTTATTTGATATTATACATTCAGGATTTTTGAGACTTACATGATATGAGAGCCAATTTAGGGGCTGATTTGAGAAATTGGGATCTGGATTGTTTTGATGGATTGTGATCCTACCATGATGTCAGGATTCCATGGAAATGACATGTTTCATTACATACTCCACATTTACTGTTTATGCACTGCTTCATGTATTAGTTGTACATGATAGAGTACCTTCCATGACTGTTGCATTTACACACTTTAGTTTATATGCATTGCTTCATGTATTAGTTGTACCTGCTAGAGTGCCTTTCATGACTGTTGCATATATACATTGTCATATCATCGCTTCATGTATTGGTTGAACCTGATAGAGTACCTTACATGATTGTTCCTTACAGATTGTCATATTACTCCTTCATGTATTAGTGATACCTGCTAGTGTACCTTTCATGACTATTGCACACATATGACTTTTATTGCTATTAGTTGCTTATGTTAGATTCGCGTTGTACGTGCATACTTGCGATTATCTGCATATGTTATTTACTATTCACGAGTTGGCAACTCACCCCCGTTGTGCCACAGGGTTTTGCTGGTTGTTTCCCCAGAGTAGTCGAGGCAGGCTATTCATCTATCACATCATCTTTTGCAGCGGATACCGTTTCGGCTCACGGTGTGCAGTTTTGCTTAGGTTGGGTTTGTGGTTATCCAAGGTTGTTTATTTTATATTCGTTATATCCTGTACTCGCCATCTACCATTATCTTGTTTGACTTAGAGACTTGATGTGAGGACGATATTGTATATTTTGGGGAATTTGATGTCTTTTATGCAGTTTTACTTATATCGTCTTTTATTTCTTCGCTACGGCGTCGTATATCTGTTGTGGTGGGTTTTTTCCGCCGTTGGGCGTGGATTTGCTCCCGTTGGGGATGCTTTACTTATTTTTATGTTGTACCCTTTTTTGGGATTGGTTTTTACCAAGAAGGTGCTGCCGAAATTTTCAAGAAAGTAAATTGAACTTAAAGAATTTATACTTGAGATTTTCAAAAGTTTAAACAATATTTCTTGTCTTTTAATGGTTTAGATTTATGGGTTTTGGCTTTCTTTTACTGCGTTACGCCTGTAGACGTTGCGTAGTATCAAGGCCGTCACGTGCCAATTTCTGGTCGTGACATCAAGTTGTTATGGTCTCTTTATTTTGTGGGTGTTTGTTAAACCGATCGAAATGTTTAGCGTCGTATAGATGATGATGATATGTGATACAATTGTTAGAATCCGGAATAATTAGTTTTGTGAAAACTAGTTAGTATATATTAAATCTAGCCATTTAGTCTCATTTGATCGATTGCCACGGAATTTTGATTCGGATCAAAACTCCGTCGCAATTGCGTATAGTACGCGATCACTTAGTCGGGAATCTTGTTGAATTATCCGACAGTTTATTGGAAATAGTTTTCAATTTCAGACTAAAATGCAAGTTCTACAAGTTAGGCATGAAATCCGGAATATGAGATATTTTGGGTTTATGATGTCAAAGGATATTGCGGATTCTAATTATTGTAGTTTTCCATTTCTTTTCTGCGACCGTTAGTGTAATATGTGGGGTATCCCAAATTTCGTTGCTATATGTCAACGGCATTCGGTATACGCGTATTTACTTAAGTTGATGATATGTGATATCATGTGTTGCTGTGATATGTTTTATTGGATCGTCGTGATTGAATAGCCGGGTTTTTTTTTATGTGAGATGAGAGTTTTTATTTTTCATTCATTCAAAATCTATATGTAATATTCTTTTATTGGGGAACTTCCGGGTTGTGGATGATGTCACCATTGATGTATATTATTTATTTTTCCACATTAGGATATACCCAAGGCATGGAGCATAAGTAACCGGGTTCTAGAGTCCAGTGGGAGACCATCTCAAGGAGTTGAGACCAGGTGTCCTAACTCAAGAATTGCTATGGGTTCTTTCCACTCTCGTAGGGGTCTAGGAATGTGGGTTTGGCTATTCTTCACGATCGTGGAATCCGTGTTTTACATTACTGGCTAAATTTAAAACATGGAAATCCTAGTATATCCAATATTTCATATGTTGCTTCTGCTGCTTGGTTCTATGCTGTGATCTTATAATTACGTGAGACGAATGTTATATTATGTATATGATATATAATAAACGTTCTTATGTTTTGCACCCGCGCTACTCCAGCCCCCACTCTTCTGGTGGTTAAGTAACCTAACGGTGTATGACAGGGCCACGTGGCTATAACATTTCAGAAAAATAAAATATTATTTTGGGAATTTTTATAATTAAATAATAAATATTATGAATATTTTAATATGGCGGTGTAATTAAATACCGATAAATTGGGAAAAATTTTGGAAAATTATTGGAATTACTGAAAAGAGGGTGTTTTATATGAATTAAGCAAATTACAAATTTCTATAATTAAATATACTCTATTTTAATGCTAATCGCGATTAAATATCGCTAATGTTGCATTAATCCGGTTTTGTGCACATGATATGCACCATGTCACATTTATATATACTTGTTACATTTTCTTCCTTGGTTTATTTCTTCTTTCATGCATGGTTTTAATTCAAAAGAGAAGAGAAGAAAACAAAACAATAAGAAAAGAAAAGAAAATGAATATAGTAAGAGGTATGGGCAAAAGAGAGAAAGAGTGGGGTTTCCTTTGACTTGGGCCATTCTTCCATCACATCATCACCCTCATCATCTCTCCCCTTCACCTCCATGGATTCTGCCTTCTTTCCCTCCCCCCACTACCTCCTCACTTCACCACAAAAAAACTCATCAAAACTCCATCTCTATTTCACAAAAAACATGCACAAGCTCACAACATAGACTTTGGACCAAGAAAGAATGGATTTTGAGCACTTGGGGCAACTCAAGAATTTTCTTGAGTTGCCAAATGAGGTAATCTTTTCACCATTTATGTATTAGTTAAGTTTCCATAACCTCTATTTAAGTTTAAAACCGATTTAGTGTAGTTTGTGAACTTTGAAAATTCCTAGGAGTGGTTTTGAGGAATCCTTGAAGTGAGATGGTGAATTTGAGCTTAGTGGTGGCCTTAAACCCCCTTGGTGCTAGAAACCCAGACCAAACTGAAACAAACCCAAAATACAGAATTTAGAAACATTTATGTCGGTTTTGTGTGTAAATTGAGGGTGCAGAGGAATCTGGTGTAACCTGGGATGATTACGAGATAAGCAAACAACTCCAGAGACCAAATTAAGACCCTAGGAGACCCCCCTACAAGTACGAGGCCCCAATTCCCTACCAGAACCGAGCAGGCCGGATTTAGGGGGTAGTGGTCGGCCACTCTATAAAATTTGGTGCCCAGGTTTCTTCTGTAGGTCATATACACCCTATATATCACCCCAGTATTGTTTGTGCACATTGTTTTTGCCTGAAACAAAATCTGGGGCCACTTTCTTGAGTTGCTGTTTTGATTCGGGGTTATTTTTATGTATTTAGAATTCTTGATTTTAGTATTTGGTATTTTATTCGGTCACTTGACGTTTGTACGTCTATATCTAGTGTTATTTTGTTGATTTGCGTGAGTAGACCATAGGTTTTAACCTATGTGAGATTCGTGTGTCGTTTTGGTCTTGAATTGGATTTTAATGCAATACGATGTGTTATGATATGTAGGTACCCCCATAAGGACTTCGAGACGACAAGCAAGCGCGTGGCGACATTGGCATCGGTAAGCGAAGAGCAAGGTGAGTAGATATATATCTACGGGGGAAGTCGAGTGGATGGCGTATAGCACCCCCGCAGTTCGTAGTGTAGTATATGAATACGTATACACACACACACACACATGTTTGTTATGAGACTAGATGATATCTAGATAGACTTAGGAGTTCGTGGTTAAATTTTAGTATAGTTGGATGATGGTGTCGATAGTTAGTTTTAGTCGTGAACCCTAAATTAATGATTTCCATACAGGCACACACATACACTTGCATACATTTTATTTCTTGTGCGTATATGGGGATATGTATGTATATATAAATAGACATAGATATGGGACTATGTATATATATATATATATACATGGATGATGAGGATAATACTTGATATTTGGAGATGAGTCGATGATAGTGGGCATGATGCCATGAGATCGGTGATATGACATGGTTCGTATTTAAGATACGCCATGATATTTTAGCGGGTCTTTGGGGTGTTGTGTTTTTATACACATGCACATATATATGTAGATGGTATCAGTATGTACTAGACGTAAATCAGTACACAGATCATGATATATAAGGATAAGAATACCAGTTGAATAATGAGATAAATGTGATATTGACCCGTACCCAAATTTAGGATACCGTACGAGCTATGTATTGATGATAGATCCACACTCTTTACTCGAGGATGTCATGTTATATATTGTATCATATGTGATACTATTGAGGCGGGATCACCGACTATTATATGTTATATATATATTGATTCAGATTTAGGTGGTTTTCTTACCTTTTCGATTAGCCTGTTAGTTTAGTCGTGTAGTTTACTTGTAGGTGTTAGACTAGACTCGAGTCATACCTATTTCAAAATTAACGAATCATGAGTATTTTAAAGACAGGCCATGGGATTCTACGGATATTTCAAAAGACACACTTTTTCTTAAAAACACCGTAGCCCTATTTTCAAAACACCACGATTCCTATTATTTCAAATGGAAAAACGGTATGACACATATATAGTAATGTAGATTCTTATTTTTTGCGTAAATATTCATGTTCCGCATATATTGCTGCATTTACTATTCATTGGCCATTCATTCTGCTGTTCGCATCGCATTGCATGTTTAAATGTACTTTTATTGTTATTATGAAACCATGCTGTCAGGACACCAACACCATTACCGATGATGCGTATGTCTACGAACACTTACTTGCCAGCTCACACACATCATCATCGGTAATTGCCATGTCTTATACACTTTAGAGAATATCAGTTCATTGTTATCGCTTGTTTGCTGATAGTTTCGATATATCAATATTGTGCTAGTTAGATGTTGCATTTATTACTGTGATTTTTCATGTATTTTTATATATTCATTGCCATGATATTAGGGGCCAGTCCGTATTGCCGGAGCCCAGTATTTATTATCATTGACCCCTTATTTTGGGATTTCGGATTTCCATGAGATTTATGGATTTGGAGAAACCGCAAGATTTATTAAACTCTGTAGGGTGTTTTTCGTCACCCCATTGAGATGGGAATACGCGCGCGCTTGTCAGGCGTACTACAGATTCCCCCTGCCTAGGGTAGGCCGGGGTTTAATGATTGTGGGGATCCGAATCTCCGGCAGCCGCGTACTAAGCTGCCGTTAATTACCCCTCGCCTTTGGGGCGAGGGAACCTTCGATTAACGGGTTAAACTGGTCATGCGAACTCAATGTGCAGTGTGCGTGTGTTGTGTTTTAAAAGGGGGGTTTTGAATATATTGGGAGCCACGCAGAGATTTTACGGGGGTCCCGCTACCCGGATAGCGGGCTGGGGGTCAAGGGGGCTAGCAGCCCCCCGTTAGAAATTTTTTTCTAACAGGGACAGTGCCGTGGAGTATGTGTGTATGTACATATGTATACATATGTATAGATATACATGTATATATATAAAAAGGGGAGAAGACATCCAAAGGATGCGTGGGGCAGCACCTTGGGCGCTGTGCGCTCAGGCGCTAGAGTGCCACGTGTCGGCACGTGGGCGCTCTGCGCTTGAGCGCAAGCGCGCCACGTGTCGGCACGGGACGACTTGCGCTCGAGCGCTTGCGCTGGAGCGCAAGCGCGCCACGTGTCAGCACCGGGGCGACTTGCGCTCGAGCGCTTGCTAGAGCACAAGCGCGCCACGTGTCGACACCGGGGCGACTTGCGCTCGAGTGCTTGTGCTGGAGCGCAAGCGTGCCACGTGTCGGCACGTGGGCGCTTTGCGCTCGAGCACTGAGCGCTGGAGCGCAAGCGCGCCACGTGTCGGCACGCGGGCGCTCTGCGCTTGAGCGCCGGCGAGAAAAGGAGGCTTTTAGCCTAAGAAACAGAAGCTATGCTTCAGAAAGGAAATATTTATTATGTATATATGTATGGAGTTAAACTCCTAGGATGTTTTGGAGCTGATGAAGGGGGGTTCTTCTTCTTCCTCCTGTTGTTTGGCCGGATCTTGAAGATCAAGAGATGTGGGATCTCAAAATCTCACCTTTTTGAGATCTGATGGGAGATCTGAGTTCCCCTTTGCGGGTTTTGTGGTGGAAAACTACTTAGTTTTGGAAAAGAAAGAGTAAAACTCTTGATTTAATTCAAAAGAAATGAGAAGGTTTAGAACCTTGGAGAAGGAGCAGGAGGCACAAAGAACCCTAGGTTTGTTTTGTGAGAATAAAAAGTGTATGCTTTATTCATCATCATGTTTCCTTATATAGGCTTACATATTTACATATAGCCCCTTGGGCTTTACAAAAATGGGATTTTAGCCATCCCATGGCTCATGTGCCATTTCATTTTTGCACATAAGCCACGGGCTTACAAAATATTGGCTTTATGCCCATTTTGTTTACATTCATGCATAAACAATTACATAAAAATTATTTATTACATGATTTTGTTGTTGGCATGGGGAGGCTGGCTGCGGGCGCGACTTGGGCATGGGCCCGCTTGACCTGGGCTTGGGCCCACCTGGCTTGGGGTTGACTTTGATTTTGACTTGGTCAACCGGGGTGTAAATTTTTACCCCAACAAATTGCCCCCCATCAATAAATGCACACAGCATATGTGGGTCGTGTGCATGAAATTGATGGATCTTCTTTTGCGTGGAAGCGACTTGCTTTGGTTCCCACTTTTTGGGATGCACTGCCCTTTTTACGAAATGGACGGTCGGCGCTTGACGCGTCTCCGAGATAGAGTGTCCGTGGTAGACGTTTCCCTAGCCCGGAGTGATTTCGTTGACGTGCCCCCGGCACGGAGTGTCGTTGGTCGACATTTCCCTGAGGCGGAGTATCGGCTGGTTGACGTGTCCCCGAGACGGAGTGTCTTCTTGACGTTTCCCCGAGACGGGGTGTCGCTGGTCAACGTGTCTCCGGCGTAGAGTGTCTGCTGGTTGACGTATCCCCGAGACGGAGTGTCGCTTGTTGACGTGTCCCCGGCACGGAGTGTCGCTGATCGACTTTTCCCCGGTGCGGAGTGTCGCTGATCGACTTTTCCCCGGCACGGAGTGTCGCTGATCGACTTTTCCCCGGCACGGAGTGTCGCCGATCGATTTATCCCCTGCGCGGAGTGTCGGGTTGACTTTTCCCCGACACAGAGTGTCGCCGATCGATTTTTCCCCGGCGCGGAGTGTCGGGTTGACTTTTCCCAGGCACGGAGTGTCGCTGATCGACTTTTCCCCGGCGCGGAGTGTCGGGTTGACTTTTCCCCGGCACGGAGTGTCGCTGATCGACTTTTCCCCGGCGCGGAGTGTCGCGGGTTGACTTTTCCCCTGCACGGAGTGTCGCTGATCAACTTTTCCCCGGCGCGGAGTGTCGGGTTGACTTTTCCCCGGCTGGTGTGTCGCTGATCGACTTTTCCCCGGCGCGGAGTGTCGGGTTGACTTTTCCCCGGCTGGTGTGTCGCTGATCGACTTTTCCCCGGCGTGGAGTGTCGGGATGACTTTTCCCCGGCACGGAGTGTCGCTGATCGACTTTTCCCCGGCGCGGAATGTCGGGCTGACTTTTCCCCGGCACGGAGTGTCGCTGATCGACTTTTCCCCGGCGCGGAGTGTCGGGCTGACTTTTCCCCGGCATGGAGTGTCGCTGATCGACTTTTCCCCGGCGCGGAGTGTCGGGCTGACTTTTCCCCAGCACGGAGTGTCGCTGATCGACTTTTCCCCGGCGCGGAGTGTCGTTGTTGGACGTTTCCCTGATGCGGAGTGTCTGTGTTGGACGTTTCCCCGATACAGAGTGTTGCTTGTTGGCGCAGAAGTCGATGTTGGAATTGGTTGGTTTGATTTGAGTTGACATCATTATCGCTATACTGGAATATGGTACCAGGAGCGAATCATCATCTGTCTTTGAGAGGATTTGGGAATTGGTTTTCTGTCGGCATCCGCATTGCTGCACTGGAATAATGCCAGGAGCAACTCATCATGTGCCCCGGGAGGATTTGGATTTGATTTTTTTTGTTTGGCATTTGCATTGCTGCACTGGAATAATGCCAGGAGCAACTCATCATGTGCCCCAAGAGGATTTTGATTTGGTTTGTTTGGCATCTGTATTGCTGCCCTGGAATAATGCCAGGAGAAACTCATCATGTGCCCCGAGAGGATTTGGGAATTGGTGGCTTAGGAGACAGGTTTAGATCCCTGTCACCTAAGGCTTTTCCATTTTGTGAGCCGTAAGGGTCTCACAAATCATTTCCCCGAGAGGATTTGGGAATTGGTGGCTTAGGAGACAGGTTTAGATCCCTGTCACCTAAGGCTTTTCCATTTTGTGAGCCGTAAGGGTCTCACAAATCATTTTCTCCCTATGGGTCATACGGATCCCGTAGGTGTATTTTCTCCTTAGGAGTCGTGGGGACTCCTAAGTGTGTTGCTCCTTTGTGAGTCGTAGGGATCTCACGCGGGAATTTTCTTCTCACAAAGTCGAGAGGACTTTGCGAGTTCATTTCGTTTCTTTCTTTTTTACGAGTTTGCGCCCTTTCGGGTTTTCACAAACTCGCCGGCAGTCCTGCTGTTTTTACTCACGGAGCCCTTTCGGGTTTTCATCCGTGCCCATTTTGCTTGTGGACATACCGTTCTCTTTTTTTTTGGAGAGATCGGGATTGTTTTACGCCCATGGATTGTATACGGTTTTGCAGGATGTATGATCCAGACCGTAGGGCCGGAAAAATTTCAGGACTTTGTTTGGCGTCTGCATCGCTGCAATGGAATGTGGTACCAGGAGCGACTCATCATTTGCCGTTGGGGTATGGGATTTGGAACTTGGTTGGCGTCTGTATCGCTACACTGGAATATGGTACCAGGAGCGGCTCATCATTCGCCACTTTGGGGTTGGGGAGCGATGGCTTAGGAGACAGGTTTAGATCCCTGTCACCTAAGACTTTTCAATTTTATGGGCCGTGAGGGTCACATAAAAGCATTTTCTCCTTGCGAGTTGTAAGGATCCCGCAGGTGTATTTTCTCCTTAGGAGTCGTGAGGACTCCTAAGTGTGTTTTTCTTTTGTGAGTCGTAAGGATCCCACAAAGGTTTGTTGTCCTCATGTATCGTGAGGACACAAGAGTGGATTTCCCTCGTTCCCAGTTTAATGACTTAGAGGTCGACTGTTTCGAGTTTAACGACTTAGCGGTCATTTGTTTCCAGTTTAAAGACTTAGGGGTCTGTGGTGCCCAGTTTAACGACTTAGCGGTCATCTGTTTCCAGTTTAACGACGTGGTGGTCATCTGTTTCTAATTTAACGACTTGGAGGTCATCTGTTTCCAGTTTAACAACTTGGTGGTCATTTGTTTCCAGTTTAACGACTTGGTGGTCATCTGTTTCCAGTTTAGAGACTTAGAGGTCATCTGTTTCCAGTTTAACGACATAGAGGTCATCTGTTTCCAGTTTAAAGACTTAGAGGTCTACTATTTCCAGTTTAACGACTTAGAGGTCATCTGTTTCCAGTTTAACGACATAGAGGTCATCTGTTCCCAGTTTAACGACATAGAGGTCATCTGTTCCCAGTTTAACGACTTGGTGGTCATCTGTTTCCAGTTTAACGACTTGGAGGTCATCTGTTTCCAGTTTAAAGACTTAGGGGTCTATTGATGGCAAGCTTGGAATTTTGGGGTAGGGGCCGGCATCAGCGTTGCTAACACTGAAGCAGAGGTGCCAGGAGCAATTCATCATTTGCCTACTCTTGTTGGCGGAGCGATGGCTTAGGAGACGGGTTTAGGTCCCTATCGCCTAAGGCTTTTCAATTTTATGGGCCGTGAGGGTCCCATAAAAGTATTTTCTCCCTGCGAGTCATGAGGATCCCGCAGGTGATTTTCTCCTTAGGAGTCGTGAGGACTCCTAAGTGTGTTTTTCCTTTGTGAGTCGTAAGGATCCCACAAAGGTTTGTTCTCTTCATGTATCGTGAGGACACATGAGTGGGTCTTCTCAATGGAGCATAACACCAAAGGCGGAGACCAGCCGCGTAACTGGTGATTACGGTGGGGCATGGGTATAATGAGAATTATTTGAGCCCCTGGATTGTATACGGCAGTCAATTTGGGGACTGGCCGTAGGGCCGGAAGAATTTTTGGGAAGTTGGATTTTGGTTGGCGTCTGCATCGCTGCACTGGAATATGGTACCAGGAGCGACTTATCATCCGCCGTTTTTTTTTTGTTTTTGTTTTTGTTTTTGTTTTTGTTTTTTTTTGTTTTTTTTTGTTTTTTTACCGCGATTGCTCTATCATTTCAGCTTTTCTTATCGCGATGATCGCGATTGCCCTATCATTTCGGCTTTTCTTCGCGGTTGCCCTATCATTTCGGCTTTTATTTCATCTTTATTTAACTCGCTGATTTTTATTGCGAGTTTCCCCATCATTTCGGCTTTTATTATTTTTTTCTTTTATTTACACATTTTTTTTTACATTTTTTTCATTTTTTTTACATTCCCAGTTTATCGACTTAGAGGTCGACGGTTCCCAGTTTAACGACGTGGTGGTCATCTTTGCTTATCCCAGCTCCTTGAACTTTGATCTTGGCGGAGCTGTGTTGATGACCTAGCTCCGTGGCTTGCCGATACATCCGAGGATTGTGAGGTTTTTCCTAACTTATACTGGTCCTCTGCCCAATCTTTGAAAATATAGCAGTCTTCGATGGTATGACCCACCACTCTATGATATGGGCAGTATATGGGATTGCCGGTCATGTTCATTTCATGTGGCCTCTTTGGAACAGGCAGTTGCAGACCGTTGTTCAAGGCGTCCATGAATATTTTGCGGACTTCATCCCTCCTGAAGGAGTATACCTTCTTCTTTCTCTCCATTAGAGTAGGTGCCTTTGCTGATGCTGGTCCTCGAGGCACATGTCTGGGAGGATTAGGTTCCCGAAAGTTTTCGGTCTCCATTTGCATGAAATCGGCGATCGTAGCTTGACTGTTTGCTAACACGCCTTTAGACAGTTCTATCTCTCCCATCTTGTATTGCCTTTCGACCCAATCTTTGAAGACGAAGCAGTCCTCAATGGCATGACCTATCACCCTGTGATAGGGGTAATATTTTGGGTCGTTGGTCATATTCTCTTCTTGCGGTCTCTTTGATTCTGGCAGTTGTAGACCGTTTCTTAGGGCGTCCCTGAATATCTTGTGGACCTTTTCCCTCTTGAAGGAATAGACCTTTTCCAGCTTCTCTTTCAGAGGCGATTCCCCCCCGGCGTATGTATCGGAAGGACTGGAGGCTGATTGCGGCCGTTTTTCGCGATGGCGCTCCGCTTTTAGGTTGAAAGGGATATCAGTTGGCTGCCCCCGGGTATCAATCCCCGGCTCATGAGCCAAAATTTGATTCTGCTGTAATTGCAATCGGACGACTTGGGTCGCGAGATCTGCCATGACGTTTGCCAGCTCGTCGACTTTGGAATAGACCTCGGCCATCATCTCATCCCTGTCCTGAAACTGCCTTTGAAGCCATTGGAATAATGCTTGTTCTGTAGTTCCGGCTATGACAACCGGGTAATCTTTATTGCCCGAGCTCAATTCCGTAGGAACCATGGGCTCCTCTGGCTTATCGGCCTGAGCGGGCTCTTCATCATTTAGATCGAGCCGATACTGGGTAGCGTCAACCATATCATCACCATGGCTGTGAAGAAAAGGAAGGTTTGTTTCTTCATGTCCGGCCATGTAGACAGTGTGGATAACACATTCAGCCATTCTTTCATCACTGGCGGCTGGTTTCGCGGAGCGATTCGGGCTTTGGAAATTCATAAATTTTAACATGGCCAGAGCCCTAGCCCTTTTGTTGGCTCTATATCTGAGCCACTTCTGCTTCAGCTTCTCTGCCTTAAGCGCTTGGCAGGCTTCTGCTCTTCGGGAAGCCGCCATAGTCCGAATGATGGGGATGCTTGAGAAGACATCTGCCCGTGTGTCCGTCGAAGGTATCGCCTGGGCTTGCCCACGACGTCTGGCAACTTCCTTTGTTCCGATGGCCCTGCCCCCAGTTGGGGCCATGGAAAGCCGTCCAGACACCGATTTGCGTTTGGGTTGGGATTCCTTCGAGACCACCACATTTGGCCTCTTGCCTTTCGAGGCCGGTTTGTCGGTCACCGGAGCTTGAGGAGCTGGGATGGCGTTAGCTGACACGAACATAATAGAGCCAAATAGTAGCGGCTCCTCCTCCCATTGTCGCCCGAGACTGGCCGGAAGGACCGTTCTGGAGTCCATCTTCATCGTGTATGAGATGGGAGCTGAGTTCATCTTCGGAGACATTGTTGAAAGGTGATTGCTTGAAAATCCTGCATGAAAAGGCATTATTTTAGTATAAATATATATATGTATATTGATTGAGTTCGCATGAACGTTTAACCCGAAATATGGGAGGAGAGATTGGTCCCACCGGGCGTGCCAGAATCTGTTGGGTGTTTTTCGTCACCCCATTGAGATGGGAATACGCGCGCGCTTGTCAGGCGTACTACAGATTCCCCCTGCCTAGGGTAGGCCGGGGTTTAATGATTGTGGGGATCCGAATCTCCGGCAGCTGCGGACTAAGCTGCCGTTAATTACCCCTCGCCTTTGGGGCAAGGGAACCTCCGATTAACGGGTTAAACTGGTCATGCGAACTCAATGTGCAGTGTGCGTGTGTTGTGTTTTGAAAGGGGGGTTTTGGATATATTGGGAGCCACGCAGAGATTTTACGGGGGTCCCGCTACCCGGATAGCGGGCTGGGGGTCAAGGGGGCTAGCAACCCCCCGTTAGAAATTTTTTTCTAACAGGGACAGTGTCGTGGAGTATGTGTGTATGTACATATGTATACATATGTATAGATATACATGTATATATATAAAAAGGGGAGAAGACATCCAAAGGATGCGTGGGGCAGCACCTTGGGCGCTGTGCGCTCAGGCGCTAGAGTGCCACGTGTCGTCACGTGGGCGCTCTGCGCTTGAGCGCTTGAGCGCAAGCGCGCCACGAGTCGGCACCGGGGCGACTTGCGCTTGAGTGCAAGCGCGCCACGTGTCGACACCGGGGCGACTTGCGCTCGAGCGCTTGCGCTGGAGCACAAGTGCGCCATGTGTCGGCACGTGGGCGCTTTGCGCTCGAGCGCTGAGCGCTGGAGTGCAAGCGCGCCACGTGTCGGCACGCGGGCGCTCTGCGCTTGAGCGCCGGCGAGAAAAGGAGGCTTTTAGCCTAAGAAACAGAAGCTATGCTTCAGAAAGGAAATATTTATTATGTATATATGTATGGAGTTAAACTCCTAGGATGTTTTGGAGCTGATGAAGGGGGGTTCTTCTTCCTCCTCCTGTTGTTTGGCCGGATCTTGAAGATCAAGAGATGTGAGATCTCAAAATCTCTCCTTTTTGAAATCTGATGGGAGATCTGAGTTCCTCTTTGCGGGTTTTGTGGTGGAAAACTACTTAGTTTTGGAAAAGAAAGAGTAAAATTCTTTATTTAATTCAAAAGAAATGAGAAGGTTTAGAACCTTGGAGAAGGAGCAGGAGGCACAAAGAACCCTTGGTTTTTTTTGTGAGAATAAAAAGTGTATGCTTTATTCATCATCATGTTGCCTTATATAGGCTTACATATTTACATATAGCCCCTTGGGCTTTACAAAAATGGCATTTTAGCCATCCCATGGATCATGTGCCATTTCATTTTTGCACATAAGCCACGGGCTTACAAAATATTGGCTTTATGCCCATTTTGTTTACATTCATGCATAAACAATTACATAAAAATTATTTATTACATGATTTTGTTGTTGGCATGGGGAGGCTGGCTGCGGGCGCGACTTGGGCATGGGCCCGCTTGACCTGGGCTTGGGCCCACCTGGCTTGGGGTTGACTTTGATTTTGACTTGGTCAACCGGGGTGTAAATTTTTACCCCAACAAACTCATTTTCATTTTAAAGATAAAAGTGCGGTTTTCTCGTGATATGATTTGAGATATATCCACCATGAGTTTTCTCGGCTCTTGAGTGATATCATACACCCGATTCGAGGAGGAGGAGGAACCGTCTGTGGGTGTATGGTGGACCCGGTGCGGTACTCCGGGGCGAGAAGGTCGCAGATGATGGCGCTGAGCCTGAGACAGGGGAGCACTACTGACCGGTGATTTTATTGTGACTCGACGGATACCCGGAGGATACCAATCGGAGTTGGGCCAGTCCGGATAGCCGGAGCCCAGGGGCCAGTTCGGATAGCTGGAGCCCTTGATATTAAGATTTGAGGTATTTGAGATTTTATGATATGGGTCAGTACGGATAGCCGGAGCCCGAGATATTGGATATTGGGATATATTTTTTGTGTCGATGTTAGTCACTGATTTATTGTGATTTCATTGATGATACCTCGTTTTAAATATACAGAAATCTCACTATATTATGAAAACAATTTTCCTTTCATGATGTATTCTGTTTTCATTTCGATGCATTCATACCTCATATTTATGATATGTTGTTACCTAAGGCACTGACACGAGCACTTGGTATTACACTCATGTATAGATGTTTATCCAGGCCATTATTTTATGCTTCAGGCTTTATCATTTGAGGATATTACTGATCGTATGACCTAGGATTGCGTCATACATATGATTACTGCTATGTGATGTTTTCTATTTACGTGTTGGCAACTCACCCCCGTTGTGCCACAGTTTCTTGCAGGTTTTGCCGTACAGGTTTTTCCCCTTGGCGGCTTTGCTGGCACAATACTTCATTCCGGGTGATTGCTTTGGTAAGTGGGTTCACTCACATCGTGACCACCATAGTATCTTTATTTATTTCAGTTGTATCTAGTAAACTCCATCAACCAGATTGTATTATTTATTTGACTTACAGACCGGTTGTGTATTATTTCGACCTTAGAGTCGCGCGTTGTATTATTATGGTTTTCATGATGATTTGAGTTTCCTTTTTGAGTTTTGATCCTCGCCCTTTGGCGTTGTATATTATATTGCTTGCGTCGTTGTGACCGTCAATTGTCGAAGAGCTAGCTCCCGCTTGGGGATGCCTTTTTATATATTATGCATGTTGAACCCGTTTGGGGCCAGTATTTACAAAGGAAACTCTGCTGAAATTTTCAGAAAAGATTGTGATTTTAAAAACGCATATTCGGCTTATTTTAACAAAACACTTTCTTTAAAAATGGTTTAGATTTCTGTGATTTTGGCATATTTGAATCAGACGGGATCCTATAGACTTCATATGATTCAAGGGCCAGTCACGTGCCATTTCGGGTCGTGACAGTGGCGAATGCGGATGGCATGAGCGTACGTTCTATTTTCGTTTCATTTTTCTGTAATGTTTAGGAAACAATAAATGATGGGACTTAATTAATGAGATTAATGAAAAGAAAGAAACCTAAAGATATTGTAGAATCAAATTTTTAAAAAGGATAGCTCTAGTTTTTGCTTTGCATAATGGTATTCCTTGATGAATATCCAGCATCTCATTCGATGAGGAAAGAGCTGAGATCCCTTCACCGGGAGTGACCACTTTAGCAAAACTAGCAAAAGCATCAAAAAAACTTTAAGTGCACGGCGGCGCCCCGGCCGTCGATCCGACGCCGGAAACGCGGAAACGAAAAACTTTGCAAACTAGCAAACCGGCACCACCGCGCACTTTTAACCCGGATCGGGCCATTAACCTAGCTACTAGAAAACTAAAATATGGGTGAAGAGATATACCAAGCGATCCGTGTCCTTCGGTCTTCGTCTCCACTCCAATCTCCCGCGGAATCTCCGTCCGTCACCTCCTCGTCGGAAAGGGCACCATGTAGCCAAATACTTTTACGGCTCCCACCTCTGGACCGAGGCAACTCGGGCGCGAAGTTGGCTAGCCGACGCGTCCAAGATTTGCTGTAGATGTAGTTTAGAAAACCTTTGTCTCAATGGGGTTTAGTGTAGTTGCCATGGTATGATGGATAAGAGAAAGAATGAACTTTGGAGTTTCTTGTAGCATGTAGAGAAAAATGAGATCATGGAATTTTTCCTCTCCCTCTCCCAAATGAACCCTCAACCCCCACTCCCAAAAATTGGCCGGCCACCTCTTAGAATGGTGGAGTGTGAAAAAACAAATAATGCAAGGAAGGAATAATAGAAGAGAAAAAAGGTCACACCAAATCACATATCAATCCTTTCACAAAACCATCTCATAAATGCAAAGGATGAGACCAAAATGGAATCTCATGATTATGAAGGCACAAATGCAAGAAACCCCTCCACAAATAAGTTATTTGCAAACTGCAAATGACCCCCTCCATCGATAAAGTCCGGCCGTGAAGGAACAAAGGAAAACTGGCCGGAACAGAATGCAAACTGGCAACTTCAGAAAACTGATCCCGTAATAAATTACAGGAAAACCCCGCGCTGCATATACATGCCTGCATTTGTATTCCCACTGAACACAAATGCAAAGAGACAAAATCTACACTGTCTAATACTAGGATCCGTCTTAAGCCAAAGCCGGCTAGTAAAATCCGTCCGATCACGATCCGTGCAATACCGCATATATCTGATCGAACCCTGCCATATCTCCATACGGCCTCTACAGCGTTTTGCCCGAAACTTGAGTAACTGTGTGTGGTGGACTCTAAAGACTCGTCAATACTATGGCTGTGGATTTAACCACTAGCACGTCAGAGGTATTAGCCATACGTGACGGGCTACCAGCTATTGACCAAAAGGGACGTCGATGAGCGAACTCATCCTGACACCCTACTGAGCCTGTCAGTGACAATATCCGTGCAGTACGGTCCGTTCTTCTATGAGCATCGCATGGCGGGCCTAGGGGTTGGTAAAAGTCAGACCGCCAAAAGCGGTACAAGTCGTATCGGAGTGTAACCCAGAACACCCTGAGATACTACTGGAATAACTACCAGTAAATCTCCTGCCTTGGCCAAGGACTTTTCATATACTGGCTCTCCTAGACACAGCGCGACCTCACCCCCAATACCGGGAGAGACGAACCCCTGCAGATCCGCTCACTGCCTGCATGTGGCTCGGGACTGTACCCAACTAAAACCTGTTTGTACGACTCCTTTGAGCCGTGGTAGGGTAGTAATCAAAGCACAGTGGGAACTCACACGAGAAAAATGACGATCTCAGGTCGATGAACTAACCTGTACACATGTCACCAGGGAACTGCTATCTGACGTCAGGTATAATACTAACTAGCAGGTTCCCGGCGAGTCCTGTCCGGTGTACTCATAACCCAATAAGCACCTGTATACATCTTAGGTAAACCAACTGACACCAGTGGCTTGTGAGACCGGCCACCGCCCCTCGTCGGGGTCTCGACTGTATACACCAGTCTATTCTGCAGTATCGATGCCCTGTCTCGAAACTCCCACTACTAGGGACCTTTTAAGGATGTGCTTATAGACCCCAGCTCCCACGTATATGATCGCCCTCATACTGCTGGTAGTCAAGCAAGAATCCTAGGGGCTCTATCAACGTGCAATAGTTACCCGTAAGGTCATCTAAAGCAGTACACGATGATAAAGATAAACTAGATAGCATACTATCATCTTGAGTAATACTGTCCTACCGGTATAGGTCCTCCCTCAATCATTGCAATCACGTGCCTGTGATCCAATAATTGACTCTGAGGGCACTATCTCCAACAATCTCCCACTTGCACTCAAGGCTAATTATTGCGATGTTGCATACTCACAGTCCGTGTGATACCGAACACCCAACTCCTCTACTAGTCAGTCTCACAAAGCTCGTTTGCGAAACTATTGCGTTCGAGGAATAGCCTCAGTGAGTGGATCCGCTCTGATGTTTCTTTCTATGTCTCTTTTTATCTCAAGTTCGCGGAGAAAGCCATCTCCCGTAATGAGCAATACGTGTCTTAGAATGTGTCTGGATATCTGATGGGACCTAGCTCATGAGTGAACTCCAAATCCAAACTTCTTACACTGTATCGTCAACTGAACTTAATCAGTATCCTACGCCATGCCTTCCCTCAGTATCAACCTGGACCACGAGTCCAAAATACTGCCCCTCGTCTGAGGGAAAACTATAACTCTGACAGCCACTCTGCCATGCAGGTCACCTTGGAAGCCTGGAATGATAACTGTCTCCCGAAAGAGAAAGCTGTTATCATATCCCTAGAACATCAACTTATGTTCTAAAACTGCGTCCGATCGTTTCTCCAGGATTGGATCAATATCAACTTATTGCACCTACTTCAAGAACAACATCTGGTGTGGTACTTGACATCTTATGATTGACTCAATTGCCTAAGCAAGTGATCTGCCAATCATGTGCATCCCTCTTCCCTTTAGTCTGTAAGTCACCTTTAGAGAGGGTGACTCCATTACCTGCAGGTACACCACCATGCCAGGAGTCGTCCATTCTAAATACTCTTAGAATGCTGTCTAAGTACCCAGATTGGGAAACCACCCAAATCTAGATCTAAAACCATAGATCTAGTAACCAGAATGCACGATATAAGATCCAATTCCTATGTGGAGAAACCACTGTGTGACGACCAAAGTATAACCGATCGTAGTATAGGAATCTTACTTCCTACTCTATGTATGTCATCAAATACCAGGACATCACACCCTACTACCTTCTTAACAGATCCATCCCCTATTCTGATGAAGTCAAACCTATGACTGTCACATCAGAAATAGATGATCTATCTCCGCTGTATCTGCTTTAGTCTATAAATAGACATAAGCCACATGTCCACCATGCTTCCGCTGCTCCCACTGACTACGACAACCCTCTGGCAGAGTCATATAGACGTACACTTCTAAAGCTAGTTTAGAACGACGCTATACTCATCCTCCTGCCGGGTCTCACTGTCTGGAACAACAGCAATGGAAAGTCTGGGTAAACAAGAACCTCCCTGCCACCGTCCTTGAGCATACCGAAGTACCTCTCGGGTGCCTGAGGTTACCCACCATATCCGCAGAGTTGCCAATGGAATGTCAAACCAGATTGAATCTTTAGGTTCTTATCAAATCTTCAGTAATCGTTTGCGGTTCTGGAATCACTTCCAGTTCTACCATACTCCCACTACTGTTTTATGAAAAAATCCATTTTTATTAAAACTGTGGCGTGTCAAGAACAATATTACTATTGATCTTCCAGATGGTAGAAAGTCAACCCTCGTCATAGCCCGGGTCAACCCACAAACAGCCATTACAGAAACGTGCCTTGAGTTATCCGGAGTCTGGTTTTAAGCATAAGCCGGACAACTCCCCATATCTTAATAATGTCAAGATATGAACTGTTCTATATCCAATATAGAAACAGAGGCACTGATTTAATTGAACCAGATTCAAATCATGCAGCTGTCTCCAGTGCATGTTAACTAAATGGAAAGAGGCCGATCAGCATTACTCAACTTAGGAGTGCTTCCAATTATGAGTAACGTGAATGAGAAGCAATTTCTCTTAATCATTACTATCAACTGAATACCATACACAAGTATCTACATCTTCGATCACCTTGAAGAATCCTGATACTTGCAACACCTGGTTCTCTACTTTAATCTTATACTTATAACTTCTCAAAACTCAGACTCTGTGTTTCTACGAAACACCTGTCTAAGAACTAGAGAAGTCATAAGTAAACAAAATATAGTACGAGGACCAACCCCTCTGTCCTAATGGACACTGGACAACATACAATACTCTGTATAAGTCCCTTGAGTCAAATGACTCATTCACCGTGTGTCGTAGGTTGAAAACTGTACTTATGGTTAAGAAGAATTACACCGCTGTTCAATGCTCCTTACCTAACCATCCACTGATATAGGTAAATGTCATAGACATAATTTCAAAAAGGTATATCTCACTCTATAAAAATAGACGTACAGATATATCAATTTGAACTTGGTGCATAACAACGGATATTCAAAACCAAATATTTGTCGTCCGGCAAACAACCCAGGTGACTTCCTCAAATATCACCAATTACAACGAATCCCGATATAATAAGGATGATCACCTAATTCCCAATAACTTACTCCCACTCATCATCTGTAAAACCATACAGATAAGAGAATCAAACCTGGTAAATACATACCCTGGAGCAAGTGTCTAATTGGGAAATCAGTTTTCTATTAACAGTACATAGTGAAACTGAAACATTGAAATGTTTCGATTGGGTATCCCGGTATTCCTAGTAATGCCTCTTCCATTATCCAGATTCACAACTGTAACCGTATATCTCTTTGCCATCTCTCCAAATCCCTTTATATGTCTTTAGTCATTACCTTCTATACACCCCTTTAGGCCAGATGGTTTTCTTCCTTCCCTACCGTTCGGCACCAGCCTATGGTTTGGAAGAAGACTATCCAATAAGCATAATGGGTGTACTGTCCTAATCCCAAGAGCACTCGCAATGCGAGAGAAAGTGAAGATAAAAGACAACCGAATAAACCTTATTCCTATTTCTCCTGAACCAGGATCCATCCCCGAACTGGAACAAGTTCCTTTCGAGTTCGTATATAACCATACGATGGAGTATTCAATAAACTTGGGATCTTCGTAGTGATACGGAGTGTCCTGGAGAAATACAAAGGTGATTTAGGATTGGCGAAGAAATATTTGGTTTGGTCGTGAATAT
Organism: Agapanthus africanus; assembly: GCA_030015575.1. Lineage (NCBI taxonomy): Eukaryota > Viridiplantae > Streptophyta > Magnoliopsida > Asparagales > Amaryllidaceae > Agapanthus > Agapanthus africanus. Next base: position 383,266,229 of record JASDDO010000026.1, read on the forward strand.
CAGTCGCAATTTACTTTGCACTCTTACTAATCCCTTTATTTGTCTTTACATAATACCTTCTGTACACCACCTTAGGCTACTTGGTTTTCTTCATTCCCCACCGTTCGGCACCAGCCTAAGGTTTGGAAGAAGACTATCCAATTTGCGTAATAGGTGTACTATCTCTTAAACCAAGGAGTACTCGCAACCTGAGAGAAGGTAAAAGGAAAAGATAACTGAATAGTCCTATTCGTTTTCTCCAGAACCGGAAAACATCCTCGAATAAATTCCTTCGAATTCGTATATAACCATACGATGGTTTTGTCCAATGGAAGTGGACGTTCGTAGTAATACGGGGTGTCCCAGAGAAAAGGGTAAAAGTATGAGTGGCAATAAGGTTTGCAACTCTGACAATCCAAAAGCCAGTGTTTAAGAAGGTTCGGTTAATTTTGGTCACTGAGTCATAGTCTAGGGTCGGGTCAATGGTCGCTGCCAAAGAGAGAGAGAAAAGAAACACTCAGCGTGCACTCTAGCCTAGATTGGAATGGTTATCACTTTATCTAATCTGGAAACCTCCAACTGTAACCTCAAATTCTTCTCCAAACCCGAAAGAAGAATAAGTCGGGATCACCCGAGAAGTAAACCAACTCATCAGTGAGAATCGGGATCCAACTATCATCGCATGATAACGTGACGGAATCCGCTCACGTTATCACACTCCAGAAGGTATGCGCATATCAGGCAAGTTTCAGTTTCTTTTGAAACTCCTGATGTGGATTTTTACCCCATGCTCTTATGACCTTGACTTTGGCCAACATATCATAAGTCACATGTCAAGTTCTACCTGTCATTATCCAGGTTAATTTGAACCCACCCGTACATACCCTTGACGAAGGCCAAAATAGTAATACGACTGTCCCAAACCAACGCATCTATCTATGCTGCATATGAATACCCAACATCTACCAAACACTGTGCCTTGACTTTGGCCAACATACACAGCTTGAATACTATTGACTATCCATATGAAACGACGGAGGGCTACGAATGGTTTCTGGCGAAAACCTTTAACGTAATGAACTTGATATCGTTGAAGGAACCGGATAGCTTTTATAAAAATATAGTGACGAAAACCTTTGCTAAAGAGGTCACTCCCGGTGAAGGGATCTCGGCTCTTTCCCCGTAGAATGAGGTGCAGGATATTCCAACTGAATACCACGATGGAAAGCAAAAGTAAACGGCTATAGTGAAGTTATTTCCCTGACGCAAACTTTTGTCCAAGAGGTCACTCCCGGTGAAGGGATCTCGGCTTTTGCCCCGTCGACTGAGGAGCAGGATATTCCAACTGAATACCACTGTGCAAAACAAAAGTGAACGTCCTTGCAATAACAGCTTTTTAAAAAGTGTTCCAACAACATTAGAATAGGTTTGTTTAGCTTGCATTGATCCGAATCAACGCAGTCCCATCAATTGATCACACCACAAAAGAACGAAAATAATGATGTACGTATATGCCATCCGCATTCGCCACTGGGTCCCGTCATCACCCGTTAGGTTACTTAACTAACGACAGAGCGGGGACTGGACTAGTGCGGATGCAAAACATATACAACATCTACTACTATATATATCAATATATAATATTCGCTCAAGGCGTGATAAAATGCAACATCACAGAAATGTACAGCATCACAGATCAATACAGATATCTGGGATCCCCGGGTTTCATAGAGCCGCTATTGAAACCCGACGTTCCCCTGGTCGTATGGATAGCTTGTGCAATGAAATCCTAGACCCCTACGGGCGCGGCAAGTTACCCGCCAAAACCTGAAGCGAGGCAGCCCCCTTTAGCAACGTGAATGGACCACCCAGCACTTCACGGAATCCGGTAACTTTGGCACCCCTCCTGGGTCAACCTATACCCCCTACGAGTACGGCGAACAGCCCGCCAATTCTAGAGTGAAGCCCCCTCCATCTCAATGCCATGAGATGCGGGCCCGTTGCCCTCTAGAATCCGGCTATCCGTGCACCCCTCCGCGGGGTAATCCTAGTACAGAAAGTAAAATATACAACGGGTACATCGACCTTGACCCGGTCGTGTCCCAAAAGAATAATACAAACAGGCAGTGACGGCAATTCACATGTTGGACGCTCGCCCCGCAATATCAAATGTACATATAAAACAAAACTGTACTACAATTGCATCCAGGCTATCCCCCACGACCAATCCGCAATATCACAGCACAACACAGAACATCAACGTGAATGTCACGTTCGCAAATCCGTCTAAAAGGGCTATAGCAGTTAGACAGGATTTACCGATCATATGACATTCACGGTCGCAGATATAATGTAAATACTGTGAACTAACATGTTTAAACTTTTCGATCGATCAAATTTATCGAAGTGGGCCCCAAGCACTACTGTAGCACTCACAGAAAATCTGGGCCCAAAAAGAATATCCCAAAACCCCTATTTCCAACCCAAGAGCCCACTGGAAAAATTTGGAGCAAAGATAACACTTTCCCACCGCGGAACCGCGGCCAAACCAGGGGTTTGGCCGCGTTTCCGCGGTCGTACTAAGGAATCTTTTCATCGAATTTTCCCAGAATCCTTAGAATTGCCTGCTTGTGTTTCTGCAACACCCTGAAAAATTTTTAGAGCTGAAAAAATTTCGACAGAAACATGATGCAAGAAAAATACGGTTTTGGGGAATTTTGTTCGATCGAGTTCTAAACATACTAGAGCAAGCTAGGCAAGGTTAATGGCGTGGCTCTGATACCAATGTAAGTGCACGGCGGCGCCCCGGCCGTCGATCCGACGCCGGAAACGCGGAAACGAAAAACTTTGCAAACTAGCAAACCGGCACCACCGCCCACTTTTAACCCGGATCGGGCCATTAACCTAGCTACTAGCAAACTAAAAGATGGGTGAAGAGATATACCAAGCGATCCGTGTCCTTCGGTATTCGTCTCCACTCCAATCTCCCGCGGAATCTCTGTCCGTCACCTCCTCATCGGAAAGGGCACCATGTAGCCAAATACTTTTACGTCCTCCCACCTCTGGACCGAGGCAACTCGGGCGCGAAGTTGGCTAGCCGACGCGTCCAAGATTTGCTGTAGATGTAGTGTAGAAAACCTTTGTCTCAATGGGGTTTAGTGTAGTTGCCATGGTATGATGGATAAGAGAAAGAATGAACTTTGGAGTTTCTTGTGGCATGTAGAGAAAAATGAGATCATGGAATTTTTCCTCTCCCTCTCCCAAATGAACCCTCAACCCCCACTCCCAAAAATTGGCCGGCCACCTCTTAGAATGGTGGAGTGTGAAAAAACAAATAATGCAAGGAATGAATAATAGAAGAGAAAAAAGGTCACACCAAATCACATATCAATCCTTCCACAAAACCATCTCATAAATGCAAAGGATGAGACCAAAATGGAATCTCATGATTATGAAGGCACAAATTCAAGAAACCCCTCCACAAATAAGTTATTTGTAAACTGCAAATAACCCCCTCCATCGATAAAGTCCGGCCGTGAAGGAACAAAGGAAAACTGGCCGGAACAGAATGCAAACTGGCAACTTCAGAAAACTGATCCCGTAATAAATTACAGGAAAACCCCGCGACTGCATATACATGCCTGCATTTGTATTCCCACCGAACACAAATGCAAATAGACAAAATCTACACTGTCTAATACTAGGATCCGGCTTAAGCCAAAGCCGGCTAGTAAAATCCGTCCGATCACGATCCGTGCAATACCGCACTTATCTGATCGAACCCTGCCATATCTCCATACGGCCTCTACAGCGTTTCGCCCGAAACTTGAGTAACTGTGTGTGGTGGACTCTAAAGACTCGTCAATACTATGGCTGTGGATTTAACCACTAGCACGTCAGAGGTATTAGCCATACGTGACGGGCTACCAGCTATTGACCAAAAGGGACGTCGATGAGCGAACTCATCCTGACACCCTACTGAGGCCGTCAGTGACAATATCCGTGCAGTCCGGTCCGTTCGTCTCTGAGCATCGCATGGCGGGCCTAGAGGGTTGGTAAAAGTCAGATCGCCAAAAGCGGTACAAGTCGTGTCGGAGTGTAGCCCAAAACACCCTGAGATACTACTGGAATACCTACCAGTAAATCTCCTGCCTTGGCCAAGGACTTTTCATGTACTGGCTCTCCTAGACACAGCGCGACCTCACCCCCAATACCGGGAGAGACGAACCCCTGCAGATCCGCTCACTGCCTCCATGTGGCTCGGGACTGTACCCAACTAAAACCTGTTTGCACGATTCCTTTGAGCCGTGGTAGGGTAGTAATCAAAGCACAGTGGGAACTCACACGAGACAAATGACGATCTCAGGTCGATGAACTAACCTGTACACATGTCACCAGGGAACTGCTATCTGACGTCAGGTATAATACCAACTAGCAGGTTCCCGAGGAGTCCTATCCGGTGTACTCATAACCCAATAAGCACCTGTTTACATCTTAGGTGAACCAACTGTCACCAGTGGCTTGTGAGACCGGCCACCGCCCCTCGTCGGGGTCTCGACTATATACACCAATCTATTCTGGAGTATCGATGCCCTGTCTCGAAACTCCCACGACCAGGGACCTTTTAAGGATGTGCTTATAGACCCCAGCTCCCACGTATATGATCGCCCTCATACTGCTGGTACTCAAGCAAGAATCCTAGGGGCTCTATCAACGTGCAATAGCGACCCGTAAGGTCATCTAAAGCAGTACACGATGATAAAGATAAACCAGATAGCATACTATCATCTTGAGTAATACTGTCCTACCGGTATAGGTCCTCCCTCAATCATTGCAATCACGTGCCTGTGATCCAATAATTGACTCTGAGGGCACTATCTTCAACAAAAACTCCTTTTCAAAATCATTACATTCTACAACGATATCAATTTCATTATGCTCATTGTTTTCTTAAAAACCCATATAGCCCTCCGTCATTTCAAATAAGTACTATTTAGTATTCGTGCTACGTTTGTTGACCATAGCCGAGGCGTAGTGTGCGATAGCTAATTAGTGCTTGTCTGCAGCATGTGATGCGATTGGATTAGGGTAGTCGTGCGGGTTTGTTGACCTTAGCCAAGGGTCGCACGGGTGGGTTTAATTCAATCAAGAAATGACGGCTTGAAATTGACTAGCACTTATGATTTGTTGAACATAGCCAAGGTGTAACGTTCTGAAAATTCGATTAGGTTAATTATGTTTTAATTTGTGATAATACGTGTTTTTCCGTAAAAACCAACATATAATTAATTTTCAACAAAGACATAATTATACCTATTTTAGCTATATAATTGCTAGTAATTGGTATTTAATTGGTCACATATAAATTGCTAGTTTAATTAAATATTTTAAATATTATTTTAAGCTTTCACTTAAACATATAATTAGTGCTAATTAAAAATGAGAATGGGTTAATTACACAAATGTGAACCATGACAACCTAGAACCTAGTTTGTAACATGTTCTTTTTTCTCATTTTGTCTCTAAGGTTCTAGTCAATTCTAGGATAAAATAATTTAGATAATGAAATAAAATAAATAAAGAAAAGAAGTATGGGTGTTGACTTTATTTTGGGGGGGAGGGGTGTTTCTAGACTCACACACTCACCTCACACTCTCTCTCCCCTCCCTTTTTCTGGCCGAAACCATGAGCCACCCCTTCCCCATTTTCCCCAACTCATTCTCTTCAAAATATTCCTCATATTTCCATCAAAAATCAATATAAAACATCACTAATTCCTAATTAAACCTTTACCCATTATTCCTTGGCCAAACTAGTATGGATCTAGGAGCAAGGAAGCTTTTTGGAAGTAAGTTTGCATGTTAGATCTACAAAATTGTGAGGTATAAATCATAACTATATAGTAAATTTGTTGGTAGATTGCTTTAATCTAACTTATTAGGTATTTATATGGTTCTAAATTGCAAGTTGATATTTCAAGAGAAGGTTTTGTGATCAAGTTAGGGTTTTTATCATTTGAATATGGTTGCAATGTGTAATTTAACATCGTAAGACATGCAAAATCCAAACTAGATGTTAATTTGCTAATTGTTACGTTTAAATTATCTAAATTGAATAATCTAGTAAACTAATTTCATGTTTAATCTAAGTGGGTGAGATTAAAATCTAGTTAATATTTGTGAAGCCCAAGTAAGATTTTAAATGAATATTTGTGAATGCTTACTAAGTTTTTGGATTAAATAAGTAAGTTTGAGTTTGGAATGATCTATAACCCATTCCCTAAAATATTTAATGTGTTGTGAATGCCCCATTGGGTTTTAAGCTTGGTGGTTGTCATGTTTAGCGACCCTAGTTGTGGTTTATGGTGTTGTCGTGGACGCGTTTTGTGCACCAAGTACGTGTGCGTCTAGTTAGTGTGCGTGGTTGATTTGTACCGTTTGTGCCCGCGACTATTTATATATCTATTCTCGTATTGACTTGTGTGCGTTTCTAGGATCGGGTGCTGAGGCGTCGGATGTGGCGCGGAAAGGCAGGGCTGAGATCAGATCGGATTAGTCGAGGCGTCTCGGTGAGTAGAAGTACACATTTACGGCGAAATCGTCTGGATGGCGCAAGGAGCCCGATAGTTAGGATTACTAGTAGTACTTGCATTTATATGTGTAGTTTCCAAGTTATTCATCTCATTGCATCGCATCATCTTCTATATATATGTGTGTTATCATCTCATAGGACACTTGCACAATTACCATTGGTTCATGCTGCACGGGCACTATTCATGCGAACACATACGCCTTGGTAATTGTTATGCTACGAACACTATAGAACTTTCTTAAATCAGAATCTACAACAATTGCACCATATATGATCTGTAAACCTGTACCTGTATATTCATTTCATCAGGATGGGTACGTAGGATTGCTGGTCATATGTATATACCTCATTGCATCATCGTTCATGCATTGTTTTCTAGTCATACATCGTATTTCATATTATTGATACCGAAGGCATTCATTATCGCCGACATGTTCATATATTGTGATTTTTCTTGGAGATTTCCGTGTTTATGAGATTTATGGATTTTGGGGAAAACCGCAAGAATTTAATAAACCTATTTTCATCTTTAAAAATGCAAGTTGCGGTTTTCTCGTGATATGATATATGTGTCGTCCACCATGTGTTTTCCCGATTTCTGTTGGTTTTTGAGACTCGATTCGAGGAGGATGAACCGTCTCGGGTACATGGTGGACCCGGTATGGTACCCCGAGGCGAGAGTGTTTTTGTGGGGATGACGATGAGCCTGGCAGGGGTGGAATACTTACCGGTGATGTCTGACGCGGCGGATATCCGGAGGATACCGACATAGTCATGAGATTTGATGATATGGGTCGATCCGGACTGACGGAGCCCGAGATATTGAGATATCGAGATATTGAGACATTAGGATATTGAGACATTGAGTTATTGGGATATATATATATATATATATATATATATATATATATATTGTGTTGATGCTGGACACGGATTTTCCGCTGATTTCATTGATGATACTTCAGTTTATTGCACAGATGCTTTTCTAAGATAAGAATAAATGTTTTCTTATACCAGACAGTTTCAGGTTTCGGGTTTAATTATGCATTCATGTTGCATTCATGCTAGTACATCATATCATTTTGAGATATGTAGGTTGTGACGCATTTGCGTGCATGCTTACGATAACCTTATGAGATGTTACTGTAAGTCCATGTTGCGACCCCCGGTTCTTACGGGGAGGCGGAAACGGTATAAAATCAAAATTTTAACGCAAGAGGCAACATGGACTAAGCTAGGTCGGGATCTTTACCTAAACTAAAACTAGCATACTAAGCTAAAGATATTTAGCTACTCGGATGAAGATGGTTATACCTAGCTTGTCTTGAACTCCTTCGTCTTCAAGCTCCGGTGGTGGTCCGATGGCTCCTTCTCGTCGTCTCCGTACGCCGAAGATAGATCCACTTGAAAGCTCCAACCTTTAGCTCCTTCTTCGTTCTTTGAAGAAACTAGTTCACTTGGTTTGCTAAACCTAGTGAACTAGAATGAGTAGAGAGGAAATAGAATGGGATTTTATCTATGGTTCTTGATTCTCAACTCATGAGACAAGAGAACCATAGATCAAGAGAGGGAGCAAGAGGTTGAGGGTGAGAGCAAGAGGAGAGCTCAAGAACAAGAGAGAGAATGAGCAAGAAAGAATGAGGCTCTCTTTTCTCTCTCACCCTCTCATAATCCAAAGTGATCATAACTCATCATATCAAAAAAGTCTTATGTGATGGTTAGAAGCAACCACAACCTTATCATGTCATGCACTCATTTTACTCAAATGAACAAGCAAGTAAAAGTCTTTGGCATGAAATGATAACCATGGTTATCATGATGGTCAACTAGTCAAGCCTAGTCAACCGGTCAACAAGTCAACAAAAGTCAACAAGTCACCAAAGTCAACGAGTCAACAAAAGTCAACAAGTCAACAACCATATCACCATAATACTTAATTAATATAATAGTTAATCACATATCATATTCTCATTAGGGTTGAGCATAAAGTCAAAAAGTCAACGGTCAACTGTCAACAACCCTAATGAGAATCCGCTGCCTCTGCCTCCCTGTCAACTGTGCATACACACCCGCATCCGCGTTCCGAGGAACACGAATGCAAACTGGATAAATCCAATCCCATAAGGTACACTAGGATCTGGCTTAAACCAAAGCCCGCTAGTGTAAACTGTCCGGACACTGTACGTGCACAAGTGCACGGACGTGACCGAACCCTGTCGCAAAACCATGCGACCTGTCGCAATACCATGCGACCTCTACTCTTTTGCCAAAGGCGAAAAGCTTTCTGTGTGGGACTCTAAAGACTCGACACTACGCTGGCAGTGGGTTTAACCACAGACCGCAAGTGGCACTAGCTGTGCGTAACGGTCCCCAGGTAATGCCGACAAGAAGACCGACGAGGCGAAACCCATCTGAACTCCTACTGAGCCTGAGTGTGACATTCTCCGTACAGTCCGGTCTGTTCGTCTGATACATCGCATGGCGGGCCTAGGGGGCGGTAAACGTCAGTCCCCCAATAGCGGTACAAGTCGTGCCGGAGTGAAGCCCAATACACCCTGAGATAACACTGGAAACCTACCAGTATATCTCGTTTGCCCTGGCCAGGGACTACTCGTGTAATGGCTCTCCTAGACACAGCGCGATGTCAACCCCCAATACCGGGAGAGACGAATCCTGTCTAACCGTCACTGCCTCCAAGTGCTTCGGGACTGCACCCAACCACCACCTGTTTGCACGACTCCTTTGAGCCGTGGTAGGGTAGTGATCAAAGTACAGTGGGAACACACCCGAGGCGAAGTGACAGTGTCAAGTCAGCGGACTAAGCTGTACTCATGTCACCTGGGAACTGATAACTGACGATAGGTATAATACCAACTAGTCAGTTCCCGACGAGTCCTGTCCAGTGTACCCGTAACCTAACGAGCACCCGCATACTATCTCAAGTACGACGTACTGACGGCTGTGGGACAGACCGTCTCCCACACTGGGATGAGAAGCGCATGCGCTGGTCTACTCCGGAGTATCGATGCCCTGTCTCGATAGTCCTGCGACCAGGGACCTGCATAAGGATGTGCTTATAGATTACCCAGCCCCACTAGTGTGATGGCCATCACATCGCTGGTAATCAAGCAAAGATCCTAAGGGCTCTACTAATGTGTATAGGCGATATACAAAAATAAACACATGTACACATTGAAGTAGAAACAAACCAAGTAGCATACTACTATTTTGAGCAAGATTGTATATACAAGGTGAATATCCCAAGCATCCATTAAGTAATATACAAACCAGTATGATACAGTAATGGCCTCTAGGGCATATACACTAACAATCTCCCACTTGCACTAAGGCCATATACTGGCGTATCGAAGACCTATCATCTCGATCAGCCGCTCGAACTGAGTCTGGGGCAGGGCCTTGGTGAATGGATCAGCAGTGTTATCTTCTGAAGCGACTCTCCGAACCTCGATCTCCTGGCGATCTACGATCTCCCTGATCAGGTGATACCGCCTTAAGATGTGCCTGGATCTCTGATGGGACCTGGGTTCCTTCGCTAAAGCTATAGCCCCGTTGTTGTCGCAATACAGAGGTATTGGATCAACAATGGACGGAACCACCTGAAGTTCTTTCAAGAACTTCCTTATCCAGACAGCTTCTTTTGCGGCATCAGATGCAGCGATGTATTCCGCTTCCATCGTCGAGTCTGCAACGGTTTCCTGTTTGGAACTCTTCCAACACACCGCCCCTCCATTGAGGGTAAAGACAAAACCCGACATGGACTTGGAATCATCCTTGTCACTCTGGAAGCTGGAGTCAGCAAAGGCCTCGATCTGGAGGTCTTTTCCGCCATACACCAAGAACATCTCCTTAGTCCTTCTCAGGTACTTGAGAATGTTCTTTACCGCTATCCAGTGTTTCTCCCCAGGGTTAGACTGATACCGGCTTACCACACTTAGTGCATAAGCTACATCCGGTCTGGTACACAACATCGCATACATTATAGAGCCTACCGCAGAAGCGTAGGGTATAATAGACATGCGATCCATCTCCAAATCAGTCTTGGGAGACATCTCTTTAGAGAGGGTGATCCCGTGACAAGCCGGTAGGTTACCGCGCTTGGAATCTTCCATACTGAACCTCTTCAGTATGGTGTCGATGTACCTGGACTGTGAAAGTCCTAATATCCTCTTGGATCTGTCACGGTAGATCCGGATACCCAGAATGTATGAGGCATCACCCAGGTCTTTCATGGAGAACCTGTGTGACAAGAACCCCTTGACAGATTGTAGCATAGGAATGTCATTTCCTATTAAGAGAATGTCATCCACGTATAAAACGAGGAATACTACAGTTCTCGCTACAAATCTACTATAGATGCATGGTTCATCTGGATTTTTGATAAAGCCAAATTCTTTGACCGTTTCATCAAAACAGATGTTCCAACTCCGCGATGCCTGCTTTAGTCCATAGATGGACTTAAGCAACTTGCACACCTTTCCGCTGCTCCCACTCTGAATGAAACCCTCTGGCTGGTCCATATAGACACACTCCTCTAAATTTCCATTTAGAAAAGCTGTCTTTACGTCCATTTGCCAGATCTCATAATCGTGGAAGGCAGCAATGGCAAGAAGGATCCGAATGGATTTCAGCATGGCTACTGGAGAAAAGGTTTCGTCGTAGTCCAAGCCAGGTCTTTGACGAAAACCCTTTGCTACCAGCCTAGCTTTATAGGTCTCAACCTGTCCATCTACACCAATCTTCCTTTTGAAGATCCACTTGCATCCTACGGGTTTTACCCCGTCTGGAGCAATGTCCAACGTCCATACCTTGTTGGTGTACATGGACTCCATTTCGGTCCGCATTGCATCCAGCCATTTCACTGAGTCAACGCTCTGAACGGCCTGCTGGAAGCTAGTAGGCTCATCATAATCTATGATGCAATCCTCTCTATCCCCGTCTATGAGAAAACCGTAGTATCTCTCGGGCGGATGAGACTGCCTACTACTCCTGCGGAGTGGCGCAGGAATGTCCTGTTCTGTTGAACCCTCTGGTTCCACTAAGCTTTCAGTAACAGTCTGTGGTTCTGGAACTTCTTCCAGTTCTATTGTGCTCCCACTTATCTGGGTTTCCAAAAACTCAGTTTCCAAGAAGCGGGCATGCTGAGAAACAAAAACCTTTTGTTCCTCAGCGGAATAGAAAAGATACCCCCTGGAGTTCCTTGGGTATCCCACAAACTTACACTGTACTGAACGTGCCTCAAGCTTGTCCGCATGCTGCTTCTTTACAAAAGCTGGACATCCCCATACCTTGAGATACTTTAGACAGGGTTTCTTCCCAGTCCACATCTCATATAGGGTGGTAGGCACAGTCTTGGTGGGAGCCTTGTTCAAGAGATACGCAGCTGCTTCTAGTGCATATCCCCAGAATGATCGCGGTAACTCAGCGTTACTCATCATGGACCGAACCATATCCAATAGGGTTCGGTTCCGTCTCTCCGATACACCGTTATGTTGCGGAGTGTATGGAGGAGTAAGCTGAGAGAGAATACCATTCTCTTTTAAGTAATTCAGGAATTCGGCACTTAAGTATTCTCCACCTCGATCCGATCTTAGAATCTTAATACTTTTGCCGGTCTGTTTCTCTACTTCATTCTTATACTCCTGGAATTTTCCAAAGGCCTCGGACTTATGTTTCATTAAGAAGACATAACCGTACCTTGAGAAGTCATCCGTAAAAGTAATGAAGTAAGAATGTCCGCTTCGGGCATGTGTAGACATTGGACCGCACACGTCACTGTGTACGAGTCCCAAGAGCTCGCTCGCTCTTACTCCTTGTCCAGTAAACGGAGTCTTTGTCATCTTTCCTTTGAGACAAGATTGACAAGTGGCATACGATTTATATTCGAACGCATTCAAATATCCTTCTGTATGTAACTTAGTCAACCTTCTCTCATTGATGTGACCCAATCTACAATGCCATAAGAAAGTCTGATTTAGTTCTGGAGACTTTTTGTGTGTATTCTGGACATTAAAAATCTGTGGTTGGTTTAACACGTATATACCATTACTCAGAGTACCTGACCCAATCAATACTTGATTAAGGTGAATGTTTACAACATTACTTACAAACGCAAATTCATAACCTTCTTTAGAAACTAAAGATACAGAAATGATATTACAAGTTGCGTTGGGTACAAAAAAGCAATTACGCAAAACCAAAACATGTCCATCTGACATTCCCAGGTGATAGTCCCCCACGGCTTTAGCATCCATGCTAGCTCCGTTTGCAACTCTGAGGGTCATGTCACCTGCTTTCAAAACACTACGGTTTCTCAACGCCTGCAAAGAATTACAGATATGAGATCCTGATCCGGTATCCAATACCCAGGAAGTAGAGTTTATTGAAAGACAGTTTTCAATAACATACACACCTGAAGCTGAAGCTGCAACCTGCTTCAATTCCTGTGTTCTGGCCTTCCAGGCCCTGCAATCATTCTTCCAGTGTCCTTTCTTATGACAATAGAAGCATTCTTCCTTATCCACAAGCTTCCCCGCTATCTTTGTTGCTTTTCCTTTTCTCTTCGTATCCACTTTACTAACACCGCCCCTTGGTTTGGCGGGGGCCTTCTTCTTCTTTCCCTTGGCTTTCGCCTTGGACCTAGAAGAAGATGATCCTCCTACAAACAAAGTGGATGTATCCCTACTTTTCTGTAGGGTGCCCTCTGCGCTCCTCAGCATGTTGAGGAGCTCTGAAAGTTCAACCTCTTTTTCTTGTAAGTTGAAGTTCAGTATAAACTGGGCGTAAGTGGAAGGAAGGGACTGGAGAACTATATCCGTATATAGCTCACTCTCCAATGTGATCCCTAGGTCAGCAAGCTCCTCAATGAAGCCGATCATCTTTAGCACGTGCTCGGCTACTGATGATCCGACGGCCATTCTTGTCGAAAATAACTTTTTCGACGCTTCGTATCTTGCGATACGTGATTGCTCTCCATACAGTTCTTTTGTATGGAGCAATATGGACTCCATGTCCATATTCTCATGCCTCCTCTGATGTTCGTTGTCCATCGAGGCAAGCAGGAGGCACTTGGCCTTCGCGCTATCAATCTCCCAAGTCTTGCGGATTTCCTTATCCGCGACACTGGAAGTTGGACCAGGGACAGGGGGAGCTTTGGTGGTAAGAAGATACCCCAGCTTGTCATAAGTGATTGCTATCTTGACATTCCTGAGCCAATCTTTGTAGTTTGGCCCTGTCAGTTTGTTTTTATCTAGGAGTAACTTAAGTCCAGTCATGTTGATTGGTCGCTGCAATTAGGAGAGAGAAGAAGAAACACTCAGCATGATGCTCTTGCAAGTTTAGAGTGGTTTTTAGTTTGTCTAAACAGGATGGCTCCCACTGTTTCTCGAATTCCTCCTCAAACCATAAAGGAAGAATTAGTCAGGATCAATCCCACCGTACAATACTTGCTTAACCGTTCAGCCAGGCCGGTGTCGGTACTTCAAGGGAGGTTTTCCAACGCTTTCGCGAAGTTCCTTAATTAGAGAACCTCTTTTCCCTGGGGGCGTAGCCCCGCTAACACCTTTCTAGGCACCTACTAGGTTTATAGCATTGATCGTTAAGTGAGAAATTTCCCGAGGAGTAGCATATACTCACAGTAGGATCGGGATCCAAATATCATCGCGTGACGAAGCTGAAGGAATCCTACCAGAATCATCACACTCCAAATGGTATGCAAATCTAGCAAGTTTCAGTACTTATGAAACTCCCGATGTGGATTTTTGCCCCATGCTCTTATGACCTTGACGAAGGTCAACAAATCATAAGTCACATGTCAAGTTCTGCCCGTCATTATCCAGGTTAATTTGAATCCACCCGTATATACCCTTGACGAAGGTCAACAAGGTAATGCGAATGTCCCAAACCAACGCATCTATCTATGCTACATATGAATACCCAATAGCTACCAATCACTATGCCTTGACGAAGGTCAACAAACACAGCTTGAATACTATTAAATATTCATACGAAACGACGGAGGGCTACGAATGGTTTTGGCAAAACCGTGAACGTAGTGAACTTGATTTGGTCGATGGAACGAGATAGCTTTTAAAAGGAGTGGCTCAAGCTCCGCATTTAAAAGTTGTTTTTGAAAAGAACCGAGTGGTTTTTCGAAAGTGTTCCAACGACTTTAACTTGGTTTATTATCTTGCATTAGTTCTTTTAATGCGTGATATTCTTGCATTAGTTCTTTTAATGCGTCCCATCATTTAATCCTACCATTGCAGAAAACAACCAAAATATGACGTACGCTTATGCCATTCGCATTCGCCACGGGGCCCCGTCATTACCCGTTAGGTTACTTAACTAACGACAGAGCGGGGGCTGGGCTAGCGCGTCTGTAAAACATAAGCAACGCCTAAATAATATCATATATAGATATACTGCAATGATAAATATTTCAGATCACAGATAAATACATTGGATATACTAGGAATCTGTAATTTGTACGAGCCTGTAACAAAAACAGATTACACGGTCGCGGTGAATAGCCAAAACCCCACCCAAGACCCCTACGGGTGCGGCAAACTACCCGCCAAGTACCCGAAGCGTAGCAACCTCCCTCATCTCCATGAGTAGGCCACTCGACACTTCGGCATACCCGGTAGTTTGTGCACCCCTCCATGGGTCTATCCTAGGAGCAAAAACAGTAAAAAAGAAATTATACAATGACGGCTACAACCCCTTCCCGGTTGTGCGGCCATACAAATAATTATTACATCAATTTACAAATTTACATGAATTGCAAGAAAAGAAAACTCTCGTCTCACAACCCCCGGCTATTCACTCGCGACAATCCAACATATTTATATACACATTCCAGCACATTACAGATCATGTATAACCCCGACCAATCGACTTATAGCGATTAGCCGACGTTCAATACATGCAAACATCACAGATATAACCATCATAGTCAAAGTGCAGTGAAGTTCGGAAAAATACGGAATTATAGGACCCCAAAAGGAAATTTCTTTTCTGGAAAATCTGGGCACATATAATATATTTCAAAAATCCCAAAACCAACACAGACACACACTGCACGAAAAACGATGCACAGAAGACGACAAAGCGCGGCGGTTCCGCGGCGGCTACCTAGCTCGCGCGGCGGAAGGGCGGCGGTTTCGACGAATTACTGTATCGTTTTTCTTGGGTGTTCACACAAAACCCTGAGCCGAATTTAGGAGTATAAAGTTTTTCATTTTGACCAGAAAAAAATTCAACAGAAACTCAGGTTTTGTAAAATTTAGGTTTTTGGATTTTTTTTCGGTTCCGAACTTCGTTACACTTTACTACCAAGCTAATTTAAGTTTAGTTAGGCTCTGATACCACTGTAAGTCCACGTTGCGACCCCCGGTTCTTACGGGGAGGCGGAAACGGTATAAAATCAAAATTTTAACGCAAGAGGCAACATGGACTAAGCTAGGTCGGGATCTTTACCTAAACTAAAACTAGCATACTAAGCTAAAGATATTTAGCTACTCGGATGAAGATGGTTATACCTAGCTTGTCTTGAACTCCTTCGTCTTCAAGCTCCGGTGGTGGTCCGATGGCTCCTTCTCGTCGTCTCCGTACGCCGAAGATAGATCCACTTGAAAGCTCCAACCTTTAGCTCCTTCTTCGTTCTTTGAAGAAACTAGTTCACTTGGTTTGCTAAACCTAGTGAACTAGAATGAGTAGAGAGGAAATAGAATGGGATTTTATCTATGGTTCTTAATTCTCAACTCATGAGACAAGAGAACCATAGATCAAGAGAGGGAGCAAGAGGTTGAGGGTGAGAGCAAGAGGAGAGCTCAAGAACAAGAGAGAGAATGAGCAAGAAAGAATGAGGCTCTCTTTTCTCTCTCACCCTCTCATAATCCAAAGTGATCATAACTCATCATATCAAAAAAGTCTTATGTGATGGTTAGAAGCAACCACAACCTTATCATGTCATGCACTCATTTTACTCAAATGAACAAGCAAGTAAAAGTCTTTGGCATGAAATGATAACCATGGTTATCATGATGGTCAACTAGTCAAGCCTAGTCAACCGGTCAACAAGTCAACAAAAGTCAACAAGTCACCAAAGTCAACGAGTCAACAAAAGTCAACAAGTCAACAACCATATCACCATAATACTTAATTAATATAATAGTTAATCACATATCATATTCTCATTAGGGTTGAGCATAAAGTCAAAAAGTCAACGGTCAACTGTCAACAACCCTAATGAGAATCCGCTGCCTCTGCCTCCCTGTCAACTGTGCATACACACCCGCATCCGCGTTCCGAGGAACACGAATGCAAACTGGATAAATCCAATCCCATAAGGTACACTAGGATCTGGCTTAAACCAAAGCTCGCTAGTGTAAACTGTCCGGACACTGTACGTGCACAAGTGCACGGACGTGACCGAACCCTGTCGCAAAACCATGCGACCTGTCGCAATACCATGCGACCTCTACTCTTTTGCCTAAAGGCGAAAAGCTTTCTGTGTGGGACTCTAAAGACTCGACACTACGCTGGCAGTGGGTTTAACCACAGACCGCAAGCGGCACTAGCTGTGCGTAACGGTCCCCAGGTAATGCCGACAAGAAGACCGACGAGGCGAAACCCATCTGAACTCCTACTGAGCCTGAGTGTGACATTCTCCGTACAGTCCGGTTTGTTCGTCTGATACATCGCATGGCGGGCCTAGGGGGCGATAAACGTCAGTCCCCCAATAGCGGTACAAGTCGTGCCGGAGTGAAGCCCAATACACCCTGAGATAACACTGGAAACCTACCAGTATATCTCGTTTGCCCTGGCCAGGGACTACTCGTGTAATGGCTCTCCTAGACACAGCGCGATGTCAACCCCCAATACCGGGAGAGACGAATCCTGTCTAACCGTCACTGCCTCCAAGTGCTTCGGGACTGCACCCAACCACCACCTGTTTGCACGACTCCTTTGAGCCGTGGTAGGGTAGTGATCAAAGTACAGTGGGAACACACCCGAGGCGAAGTGACAGTGTCAAGTCAGCGGACTAAGCTGTACTCATGTCACCTGGGAACTGATAACTGACGATAGGTATAATACCAACTAGTCAGTTCCCGACGAGTCCTGTCCAGTGTACCCGTAACCTAACGAGCACCCGCATACTATCTCAAGTACGACGTACTGACGGCTGTGGGACAGACCGTCTCCCACACTGGGATGAGAAGCGCATGCGCTGGTCTACTCCGGAGTATCGATGCCCTGTCTCGATAGTCCTGCGACCAGGGACCTGCATAAGGATGTGCTTATAGATTACCCAGCCCCACTAGTGTGACGGCCATCACATCGCTGGTAATCAAGCAAAGATCCTAAGGGCTCTACTAATGTGTATAGGCGATATACAAAAATAAACACATGTACACATTGAAGTAGAAACAAACCAAGTAGCATACTACTATTTTGAGCAAGATTGTATATACAAGGTGAATATCCCAAGCATCCATTAAGTAATATACAAACCAGTATGATACAGTAATGGCCTCTAGGGCATATACACTAACAGTTACTTACTACTCACGAGTTGGCAACTCACCCCCGTTGCGCCACAGTATCTTGCAGGTCGGACCCGTCGGCACGGTAGCCGCTGGCGCACTTCCTCTTTTCGTTCCTTTTGCTTGGACTTGCGGCATTGCTCGTAAGTGGGTTGCGAGGATATTTTATTCCATCATGTATATTAATTTGTAACTAGTATATTCCCTCTACCCTTGTATATTGGACTAGACAGTGAGACTTATGAGGCTTGTATTTGTGTTTTGGTGTCGATGCTCACTTGAGCCGACGTGGTGTTTCTCATTTCTTGCTTCAGATGCTTATTTCCCATTTTTGATATACATATTGCATGTGGTTGTGATTCCGCCATTAGCGAAGAGCTAGCTTCCGCTTGGGGATGCCTTTATTCATTATTTGTATGTATTTTCATGTGTTGTACCCGTTTGGGGGCCAGTATTTACAAATGAGACTGTGCCGAAATTTTCAGAAAATTTTGATGTTTTAAAAATGTTTAATGCAACTTATTTTGTTAAAATCGCTTTTTTAAAATAAGTTTTCCTTCACTCTTTTTATTTAAATGGTTTAGATTTCTGGGCTTTGGCTTACTTAGATTACGTCACGCCTTTAGACGCTTCGTAATTTAAGTGCCAGTCACGTTCCGTACCTTCGGGTCATGACAAAGTTAGTATCAAAGCGATAGGTTTTACCATTCTGAGTGTGTGATGACCCTTGGTAGATGGAGTAGGTGACTTAAGCAAAGTGACGTAGCGTGTGTATGTTCCGCGGCATACTTACGATACGGTACTCCGCCTAAGTGACCTTAGGATATATATTTTCTTGTTTTTCTTTCCTTGATTCCGGAAATCCTTTGACTTGATCGCAATGTTCCTATCAATCATGTTCTTGCTCCAGACACTATGTCGTCGGAGACTACGAGGGCAACAGGGCTGCCGCCGGGGATGAGATTAGAGTAGACTCGTTTGAGACGAGGACCGATTGGGGCGGTACGCCTACCCCTCAGGGACAGAGTGATCCGCCTTCTCAAGGATGGATAGCTAGGCTGTAGTCGAGTATTCAGGATTTGTAATAGATGGTTGTATTGTTAGTTGAGGTTAGCCGAGCTCCGAAAGCCGATGATGTCCCTCCTACTGCGGGGACTGTGATTGTACCTGCTGCTCAGGCAGCTGTTTTTGTTGTTACCGAAATTATATCCGTATCCTTACAGGAGTTTTTGAGGCTGAAGCCTCCAGTTTTTACTGGCACAGATGCAGCGGAGGATCCGTAGACAATCCTCGACAGGATGGCTAGGATTTGTCGTTCACAGAGATGTTCTGACGAGATATGGGTTGAGCTTGCGAGTTTTCGTCTAGAGGGTCTTTCTCAGACGTGGTGCGAGTCAGTTGAGAGAGGCCGAGCTGCAGATCTACTTTCTATGACTTGGGATAAGTTCACAGCTGTATTTCTTGCTCGTTTCCTTCTGGAGAGCATTCGAGATGCCTGAGCTCATAGTTTTGAGTCTTTGTGCAAGACATCAGGGATGACAGTGTCAGATTAAGACATTTAGTTTACTCAGCGGTTCGATATGCTCCTTACCTGGTGGACACTGAAGAGAAACACATAAAGTGGTCGTGCGGGGACTAGACACGCAGTTATTTATTGCTATTGGTGCCTAACCTGTTGACACTTACGTCGCTGCTATGAATGCAACCTTACTGTTGGAGGAGCGCATTTCTGAGACATCGATCGTTTTACGGATCTAAGCGGATTTGTACCGGTATGCCAGCTCAGAGGCGGTTAGATAGACGCCATTGTGATAGGTATTCTTCCGGTGTTTTCTTCCGATACGTATTTCTTTCTGGTGTCGTTTGAAATGGTATCCACATAATTTGTATCGAAGTCTAGCCAATAATAGTCTTTGGTAAATCAGCCGCTTGTTGTGATTTCTTCCATAAGCTAACCTTTTGTCGCTTGAAAGATTTTCGCTCATGTTTGTTGTGTTCGCATCGGAGATAGAGATTCTCCTGTCAATTTGATTCTTCCCGATATGTTTGACTTCGAAGTTTTTCAGGGCATGGATTGGTTAGCCACGTGTTATGCGTCCGTAGACTGCCGTGAGGAGGCAGTCAGATTTAGCATTCCGGGTGAGCCAGTTCTTGTTATTTTCAAAGACTACAGCGCCACCCTTCCCAATTTGATTTCTTCTCTTCGCGCTAGTCAGCATTTGAGGAAATGATGTCAGAGATTCTTAGCGTATGTTTGTGATGTTAGAGCCGCGGAGGTCCCATTGTACCAGGTCCTGATTGTGAAGGAATTTCAAGATGTCTTTCCTGACAAGTTGCTTGGTTTGTCGTCCGAGCGCGATATTGAGTTTTGTTTTGACTTGATCCCCGGCACGGAGCCTTTTTCTATACCGCCATATTGGATGGACCCGACGGAGCTTAAAGAACTGAAGGATCAGTTGCAAGATTTGTTTGATAAGGGGCTTGTTCGTCCGAGTGCGTCGCCTTAGGGTGCTCCTGTCCTGTTCGTCAAGAAGAAAGACGGCAGTTTGCGATTATGCATTGATTATCGTCAGTTGAATTGGGCAACTGTGCGGAACAAATATCCTTTACCTCGCATCGAAGATTTAATTGATTAGCTCCAGGGTGCGGCGCATTTCTCGAAGATTGACTTGCGGTCAGGCTACTACCTGTTGCGGGTTCGAAAGGATGATATTCCGAAGACTGCTTTTCTCACACGTTACGGGAATTATGAGTTCTTGGTGAGGTCGTTCGAGGTCACCAATGCCCTAGTAGTGTTTATGGATTGGATGAAAACATATTCCGGTCGTTTCTTGATTAGTTATTATCGTGTTCGTTGATGACATTTTTGTACACTTTTGGAGCCGAGTGGAGCCTGGGCAGTAATTGAGGATTTCGTTGCAGTCTTTGAGGGAGCACCAGCTATTCGCTAAATTATCTAAGTGTGTTATCTGGTTGGATGGTGTTGACTTCTTGGGTCACGTAGTTACGAGTGATGGTAAGTATAGAACCGAAGAAGATCGAGGCCGTTCAGCACTGGCCTAGACCTGTATCAGTAATGGAGGTTCGCAGCATTTTGGGTATGGACGAATACTATTGACGTTTCGTACAGGATTTTTTGCATATAGCTGCAACATTGACCGGGTTGACCTGGAAGGAAGATCATTTTTCTTTGGACCGAGGAAATGGAGCAGAGCTTTCAGTAGTTGAAGACTCGTTTGACTACGACACTAGTATTATCTTCGCCTTCAGGATCAGGCGGTTTTGTTGTTTATTGCGATTCTTCTCGGCAGTTGAAGAAGCATGAGCAGAATTATCCCACTCATGACTTAGAGATGGTTGCGGTGGTTTTACACTTAAGATCTGGAGACACTACAACTTTCAGCAGTGAGATTTGAATTTGAAACAACGCCGATGGATGGAGCTAGTGAAAGATTATGATTGCGAGATTTTTTATCGTCCGGGCAAGGCAAATGTTGTGGCAGATGCTTCGAGTCGGAGGCCCGGAGGTAGCTTTTCTTGTTTGAGCACAGTTCAGAGACAGTCAACGGCAGATTAGCAGATTCTTGTGACAGCTGAGTATAGTTCGAGTTTACGTCGACCGGGGGACAACTTGTCCATGTCCATGCACATCCACAGTTATTTGATCATATCCGTAAGGCACAGTCCGATGACGTTCATTTGCTAGAGATCATGGAGCAGGTTCGACAGGGCAGAGATTTAGAGTTCGTGATTGATGATCAGGGAGTACTATGATTTAGGACACGACTATGTGTGCCAGATTTCGAGGGACTGAGACACAATATTTTTGAGGAGGCGCATCAGTCAGCATATAGTGTTCATCCGGGTTCCACCAAGATGCACTATGGCTTGAGAGATGTCTACAGGTGTGAAGGGATGAGGAGAGATGCCACAGATTTTGTTTCGGGATGCTAACTTGTCAGCAAGTCAAGGCCGAGCATCAGAGGCCAGCAGGAGAGTTACAACCTTTGCCCATTCCGGAGTAGAAATAGGAGCAGATTTCTATGGAATTTATTGTGGGTCTACCTAGGACCAGTCGAGAGTATGACTCTTTTTTGGTGATCGTAGACCGAATGACGAAAGCAGCTCACTTTCTGCCAGTAAGGACCATTTTCGGATTCGTTCAGTATGCTCAGACATATGTTGAATAGATTGTGCGACTACATGGAGTTCTGACTTGTATTGTGTCTGTAACACCTTAGAAATGCGGTAAGGGTTAATTAAGCGTTAATGCGGGTTTTTAGGGAAAAGTCTACAAAATCGGGTTCCTCACATTTTATAACAATTAATTAATATTTTATTATAAATTGTTATGGCTTGCACACACATGTGCATGTTAATGTGAGGGGTAGTAGTGTTAACCTTGTTTATGACCATGACACCTTAAGCATCCATGCTTTAGCTTAACCTTGCTTTAACCTTACCTAGTTTTTGTGAGAAATATCTCTTTTGGATTGAGAGGAGGTGGCTAGTGAGTCATGAGGGTTATTAATGAGAGCATTAATGGAGGTGAGGGAGAGAGTGAGATTAAGCTTTTGTTTTACTCTACACTCACCCCTCACCATTATTTCCCTCACTCTCTCATTCTTCTCTCATTCTCAAGTATTCTTCATCTCCTCACTCCCAAACTGAACCCTCACTACCCCAATACTAAAACCTTACTAAACTTCACAAAAATCCATGGAAAACACTTCAAATGTCTTGATTAGCCACTAGGTTGCCTTGGAGCTGGAAAGCTAGGATTTTTGAGCAAGAGTGGTTAGGTAATGATCTCTAACTGATAATTAGGTCTTTATTTTGTTGTATTGCCTCAAAGTTATGGTTTAGAACACTAAAGGTTTAGTTTTGTGCAAATATCGTATTTTTAGTGTCAACTTGTGACTTCTGTGATCTGCTGTAGAACTAGGTAATTGTTGGAAAAGTTCCCATCACAGTGACCTATTGTAGTGAGCTAGAACCCACCATAAAAACCTGAGACCATTCCTTCACAAACGGGCCGCAGATTTATTGGTTCTGGCCATATATTACGGCCAGAGTGGGGGCTGGGGTGTTGTATTGTTGTCGTAGGTTCTCTTGGGTTGTATGTAGTCTCGTGGTACTTGCAACTTTCTCTAATTTTTGATATATCAAAATCTGGGGTCACTTTGCTATATTCTAGTGTTTTGAGTACGCGTGTTCCGTGATCCGACTCGGTTCGTGATCTTGTGTAGCTGCTGCGATTAGGTAGGTTTTAGTGTGTCGCCACGCACGTTAGCCTTTAGATGAACTCTTGTGAGTTAGGTTGGAGTTGGTGCGTCGGTCTAACGTAGTGTGTACGTAAAATTGATCGGTTTCTAAGATTTTGCACTTGTTGTGTTTTGTGTTAATAGGATCGCAGGCGGGGTCTTCGGACGCTGCGAAGAAAGGAAAGCAGGTGGTCGGATTTACCAAGCCCGCGATTGTTGGTGAGTAGATTAACATCTACGGGGAGATCGACCGTATGGCGTTACGCGTCAGGGATGGATATGATATTATAGCTGCATGTTGATACACATATTAGTTGATTGCGCATGAGCTTCTTTGCATATCATTACTTATTGTGCATGGACTTGTACTCATTGGACACTGAACTATTATTGACGGTTCATAATACACGAGCACTGATAGTATGCCACACACACCGTCGGTAATTTACATGAGATATATCTGTAAGACTACAGTAGCGCCCCGGCCATCTTTCCGAGGCCAAAATGCGGAACGAAAATTTTTCTTAACTTTAAACCGGTGCTATCGTATGCTAAAAATACGGATCGAACCATTTACCTACAACTAGCTATCTAGAGAGAGGGTTGGAAAGCTATACCGATCGATCCATGTCATTCGGTCTTTGGCCACCATCCCAAGCTCCTCGCGGCATCTCCGGTCTTGATCTCCTCGTCGGAAAGGGCACCACATCTACGAGTCTTTTTACGGGCTCCCGCTTCATCCGAAGCAACTCGGGCACGAAGTGTGCTAGCCGACGTGTCCAAGGTGTTGTAGAGAATGTTTATGATCACTTTGTCTCTTGCATCCATTGCTTTGGATGGAGGTTGAAGGTGTTGCCATTGATGAAGATAATGAGCTAGAGGAAGAAGAAGAAGAGAAGGCTTTCTTTCTTTTTCTTTTGTTCTTGCTATCATAATAGGAGTGAGAGAGTGAGAAGAAGAATATGAGAGCTAACCCCTCTCATGGCAGCCCCTCTCTCTCTCCTCTTATCATATCAACATCAAACCATCATTTAATGTGACATTAACACTTAAAAAGAGACCATGAGTCACTAATGTGTCCATGTCACATTTAATGCATGTCATGATGAAATCTAGCTCATTATTTCCAAATGCAAAATATTAATCCAAATGTTCGCAACAGTAAAAAGATACGGCAACATCTAAAGTAAACTCGTGACGGATCACAAGGATACCCCTCACCTGTATATACATACCTGTACACGCATTCCGACTGAATGTGAATGCGATGAGACTAAAGTAATCCAACAAATTTAATACTAGGATCCGGCTTAAACCAAAGCCCACTAGTATGATCCGCCTGATCATGATCCGTGCAATACCGCACGTATATGATCGAACCCTGCCATAAAACATACGGCCTCTACAACGTTTCGCCCGAAACTTGAGAAACTGTCTGTGGGGGACTCTAAAGACTCGTCAATACTTTGGCTGTGGTTTTAACCACTAGCACGTCAGAGGTACTAGTTGTACGTGACGGGCAACCAGGTATTGACCAAAAGGGAGGTCGATGAGCGAACTCATCCTGACACCCTACCGATCCTGTCAGTGACAATATCCGTAACGTCCGGTCCGTTCGTCTATGAGTATCGCATGTCGGGCCTAGGGGGATGGTAAAAGTCAGACCCCCAAAAGCCGTACAAGTCATGTCGGAGTGTAGCCCAGAACACCCTGAGATACTACTGGAATACCTACCAGTAAATCGCCTGTCTCGGCCGAGGGCTTCGTGTAATGGCTCTCCTAGACACAGTGCGATCTTACCCCCAATACCGGGAGAGACGAAACCTCTGCCGATACGCTCACTTGCCTCCATGTGGCTCGGGACTGTACCCAACTAAAACCTGTTTGCACGACTCCTTTGGGCCATGGTAGGGTAGTAATCAAAGTACAGTGGGAACTCACACGAAACAAATGACGATCTCAGGTCGATGAACTAACCTGTACACATGTCACCAGGGAACTGCTATCTGATGTCAGGTATAATACCAACTAGTATGCTCCCGGCGAGTCCTGTCCGGTGTACTCATAACCCAATGAGTACCTGTATACATCTTAGGTGAACCAACTGACACCAATGACTTGTGAGACCGGCCACCGCCCCTCGTTGGGGTCTCGACTGTATACACTAGTCTACTAATGGAGTATCGATGCCCAGTCTCGAAAGTCCCATGAATAGGGAACACTTTAAGGATGTGCTTATAGACCCCAGCTCCCATATATATGATCGCTATCATATTGCTGGTCGTCAAGCATGAATCCTAAGGGCTCTATCAACGTGCAATAGTGATCTGTGCCATCACCTAAAGCAGTACACGATGATAAAGATAAACCTGGTAGTATATTATTTTCTATCAACGTGTAATAGTGAACTGTACACGATGATAAAGACAAACCAGATAGTATACAAAGCTTTCTAGTAAGACTGTCCTACCGGTATAGGTCCTCCCTCAATCGTTGCAATCACGTGCCTGCGATTCAATAATTGACTCTGAGGGCACTATATCCAACAATCTCCCACTTGCACTCAAGGCTAATTATTGCGATGTCGCATACTCACAGCCAGTATGATACCGAACACCCAACTCCTCTACTAAACAGTCTCACAAAGCCCGTTTACGAAACTATTGCGTTCGAGAAATAGCCTTAGTGAGTAGATCCGCCCTGATGTTTCTTTCTATGTCTCTCTTTATCTCAAGTTCGCGGAGAAAGCCATCTCCCGAAAATGAGCAATACCTGTCTTAGAATATGTCTGGATATCTGATGGGACCTAGTTCATAAATGAACTCCAAATCCAAACTTCTTAGACTGTATCGTCAACTGAACCTAATCAGTGTCCTGCGCTATTCCTCCGTCAGTATCCGCTTGGATCACCTGTCCAGGCTATTGCCCCTCGTCCGAAGGAAAAACTACAACTCTGACAGCCACTATGTCATCCAGGTCACCTTGGAAGCCTGGAATGATAACTGCCTCCTGAAGGAGGATGCCGTTATCATATCCCTATAACATCCACTTATGTTCTAAAACTGCTTTCGAACGTTTCTTCAGGATAGGATTAATATCGACTTATTGCATCTAGTGCAAAAACAACGTCTGGTGTGGTACTTGACATCTCATGATTTACTCAATTTCCTAAGCAAGTGATTTGCCAATCATGCACATCCCTCTCCCCTTTAGTCTGTAAGACACCTTTAGAGAGGGTGACTCCATTACCTGCAAGTACACTACCGTGCCAAGAGTCGTCCATTCTAAAACACCTTTAGAATGTTGTCTAAGTACCCAGATTGGGAAACTACCCAAATCTAGATCTAAAACCATAGATCTAGTAACCAGAATATCTGATATAATATCCATATCCTATGTGGAGAAACCACTGTGTGACAACCAAAGTATAACCGATTGTAGTATAGGAATTTCACTTCCTACTCTGTGTATGTCATCTAAATACCAGGACATCACACCCTACTACCTTCTTAACAGATCCATCCCCTATTCTGATGAAGTCAAACCTATGACTGTCACATCAGAAATAGATGATCTATCTCCGCTATATCTGCTTTAGTTTATAAATAGCTACTTGTCCACTATGCTTCCGCTTCTCCCACTGACTACGACAACCCTCTGGCAGAATAATATACACGTGCACTTCTAAAACTAGTTCAGAATGACACTATACTCATCCTCCTACCGGGTCTCATAGCCTGGAACAACAGTAGTGTCAAATCTGGATAAACAAGAACCTCCCTGTCACCATGCTTGAGGCCACCGGAGTACCTCTCGGGTGCCTGAGGTTACCCACCATATCTGCGGAGTGGCCAATGGAATGTCAAACCAGATTGAATCTTTAGGTTCTTATCAAATTTTCAGTAATCGTTTGCGGTTCTGGAATCACTTCCTGTTCTACCATACTCCCACTACTGTTTTCTAAAAAAATCCATTTTACTAAAACTGTGGCGAGTCAAGAACAATATCACTATTGATCTTCCAGATGGTAGAAAATCAACCCTCGTCATAGCCTGGGTCAACCCACAAACAGCCATTACAGAAACGTGCCTTGAGTTATCCAGAGTCTGGTTTCAAGCATAAGCCGGACAACTCCCCGTACCTTAACATCGTTAAGATATGAACCGTTCTATATCTAATATAGAAACAGAGGCACTGATTTAATTGGAACCAGATTCAAATCATGCAGCTGTCTCCAGTGCATGTCAACTAAATGGAAGGAGGCCGATCAACGTTACTCAACTTAGGAATGTATCCAGATATGAGTAACTTGAAAGAGAAGCAAGTTCTCAAGAACCATTACTATCAACTGAATACCATACACAAGTATCTACATCTTCGATCACCTTGAAGAATCCCGATACTTGCAACACCTGGTAATCTACTTTATTCATATACCTATAACATCTCAAAACTTGGACCTTGTGTTTTTACGAAACACTTGTCTAAGAACTAGAGAAGTCATAAGTAAACACAATATAGTACGAGTACCATCCCCTTTATCCTAATGGACACTGGACAACATACAATACTCTGTATAAGTCCCCTGAGTCTAATAACTCATTCCCTCTGTGTCATAGATTGAAAATTGTACTTATGGTTAAGAAGAATTACACCGCTGTTCAATGCTCCTTACTTAACCATCCACTGACATAGGTAAATGTCATAGACATAATTTCAAAAAGTTATATCTCACTCTATAAAAATAGACGTCTAGATATATCAATTTGAAATTGGTGCATAACAACGGATATTCAAAACCAAATATTTGACGTCCGGAAAACAACCCAGGTGATTTCCTCAAATATCACCAATTACAACGAATCCCGATATAATGAGGACAATCACCTAATTCCCAATAACTTACTCCCACTCATCATCTGTAAAACCATACAGATGTGAGAATTATACCTGGTAAATACATACCCTGGAGCAAGTGCTAATTGGGAAATCAGTTTTCCTTTAACAATACACAGTGAAACTGAAACTTGTAAATGTTTCGAAGGGGTATCCGGGTATTCCTAGTAATGCCTCTTCCATTTTCCAGATTCACGACTGTAACCGTATATTTATTTTCCATCTCTCCAAATCCCTTTATATGTCTTTAGTCATTACCTTCTGTACACCCCTTTAGGCCTAATGGTTTTCTTCCTTCCCTACCATTCAGCACCAGCCTATGGTTTGGAAGAAGACAATCCAATAAGCATAATAGGTGTACTGTCCTAATCTTAGGAGCACTCGCAATGCGAGAGAAGGTTAAGATAAAAGACAACTGAATAAACCTTATTCCTATTTCTCCTGAACCAGAATCCATCCCCGAACTGGAACAAGTTCCTTCGAGTTCGTATATAACCATACGATGGAGTATCCAAATAACTGTGGATCTTCGTAGTGATACGGAGTGTCCTGGAGAAATACAAAGGTGAAGTAGGAGTGGCGATGAAATACTTGGTTTGGTCGTGAATAGCAGTCGCAATTTACTTTGCCCTCTTACTAATCCCTTTATATGTCTGAACTTATTACCTTCTGTACACC
Organism: Agapanthus africanus; assembly: GCA_030015575.1. Taxonomy (NCBI): domain Eukaryota; kingdom Viridiplantae; phylum Streptophyta; class Magnoliopsida; order Asparagales; family Amaryllidaceae; genus Agapanthus; species Agapanthus africanus. The sequence continues at coordinate 383,295,204 of JASDDO010000026.1, forward strand.
ATCGTTAGGCTAAATGGTTTTCTTCCTTCCCTACCGTTCGGCACCTGTCTATGGTTTGGAAGAAGACTATCCAATTAGCGTAATAGGTGTACTGTCCTAATCCAAGGAGCACTCGCACCCTGAGAGAAGGTAAAAGGAAAAGACAACTGAATAGTCCTATTCGTTTTCTCCAGAACCAGAAACCATCCTCGAATCTGGAACAAGTTCCTTCGAGTTCGTATATAACCATACGATGGTTTTATCCAATGGAAGCGGATGTTCGTAGTAATACGGGGTGTTCTGGAGAAAAGGGTAAAAGTAGGAGTGGCAATGAGGTATGCAATTCTGACAATCCAAAAGCCAGTGTTATAAGAAGGTTCGTTCAACTTGGTCACTGAGTCATAGTCTAGGGTCGGGTCATGGTCGCTGCCAAAGAGAGAGAGAAAAGAAACAATCAGCGTGCACTCTAACCTAGATCAGAATGGTTACCAATTTATCTAATCAGGAAACCTCCCACTGTGACCTCAAATTCTCCTCCAAACCTAAAAGAAGAATTAGTCGGGATCACCCGAGAAGCAACCTAACTCATCAGTGGGAATCGGGATCCAACTATCATCGCATGATAACGTGATGGAATCCACTCACGTTATCACACTCCAGAAGGTATGCGCATATCTGGCAAGTTTCAGTTTCTTTAGAAACACCCGATGTGATTTTTATCCCATGCTCTTATGACATTGACGTAGGCCAACATATCATAAGCCACATGTCAAGTTCTACCCGTCATTATCCAGGTTAATTTGAACCCACCCGTACATACCCTTGACGTAGGCCAAAATAGTAGTACGACTGTCTCAAACTAATGCATCTATCTATGCAACAGAAAAGAAACAAATATCTACCATACACTATGCCTTGACGTAGGCCAACATACATAGTATGAATACTAAGTGCTACCTTTCTGAAATGACGGAGGGCTACGAATGGTTTTTGGCGAAATACCTTAAACGTAATGAACTTGATATCATTGAAGGAACCGGATAGCTTTTTATAAAAATATAGTGACGAAAAGCTTTTCTAAAGAGGTCACTCCCGGTGAAGGGATCTCGGCTCTTTCCCCGTAGAATGAGATGCAGGATATTCCAACTGAATACCACTATGCAAAGCAGAAGGCTATCGGCTATAGTGAAGTCGTTACCCTGACGCAAACTTCTGTCCAAGGGGTCACTCCCGGTGAAGGGATCTCGGCCTTTGCCTCGTCGACTGAGGTACTGGATATTCATAACCGAATACCACTGTGCAAAACAAAAGAGAACGTCCTTGCAATAACAGCTTTTAGAAAAATGCTCTAACAACATCAGAATAGGTTTGTTTAGCTTGCATTGATCCGAATCAATGCAGTCCCATCAATTGATCACACCAATAAAGAACGAAAATACGATGTACGTATATGCCATCCGCATTCGCCACTGGGTCCCGTCATCACCCGTTAGGTTACTTAACTAACGACAGAGCGGGGACTGGACTAGCGCGGGTGTAAAACATATACAACATCTACTAGTATATATATCAATATATAATATTCGCTCAAGGCGTGATAAAATGCAACATCACAGAAATGTAATAAGCATCACAGAACAATACAGATAATCTGGGATCCCCGGGTTTCATAGAGCCGCTACTGAAACCCGACGTTCCCCTGGTCGTGTGGATAGCCTGTGCAATGAAATCCTAGACCCCTACGGGCGCGGCAAGTTACCCGCCAAAACCTGAAGCGAGGCAGCCCCCTTCAACAACGTGAATAGACCACCCAACACTTCACGGAATCCGATAACTAGAGCACCCCTCCTTGGGTCAACCTGTACCCTCTACGAGTGCGGAGAATAGCCCGTCAATTCTAGAGTGGAGCCCCCTCCATCTCAAAGCCATGAGATGCGGGCCCGTTGCTATCTAGAATCCGGCTACCCGTGCACCCCTCCGTGGGATAATCCTAGTACAGAAAGTAAAATATATAACGGGTACATCGACCTCAGCCCGGTCGTGCCCCAAAAAAATAATATACAAACAGGCAGTGACGGCAGTCCACATGTCGGACGCTCGCCCCGCAATATCAAATGTACATATACAATCAAACTGTACTACCATTGCAACCAGGCTATCCATCACAACAAATCCGCAACATCACAGCACAACACAGAACATCAACGTGAATGTCACGTTCGCAAATCCGTCTAAAAGAGCTATAGCAATTAGACAGGATTTACCGATCAATTGACATTCACGGTCATAGATATAATGTAAATACTGTGAAATAACATGTTTAAAATTTTCGATCGATAAAATTTCCCGAAGTGGGCCCCAAGCACAATACCCAGTCCTCAAATAAATCTGGGCCGAAACAAAAAATACCAGAAACCACAATTTCAACCCAGAGACAACTGTAGAAAATTTGGTACAGTGATGATATAGAATGGCGGCGGAACCGCGGCCGAAGCATGGGTAAGGCCGCGGTTCCTGTAGGGTTCCTAGGCACTCCCAAGAGGTCTCACAAGGCATCAACCATGCCAATTTAAAATTTTACGGTGCCGAGAAACTCTAAACTACGGATCGTTGGCTAGAAGTCTAGGCGAAAAACAAACTAGTTAACACTTAACTATTGAGAATACGGAAATACAACCTTTGTAGATCCGGTGCTCCACCTCCATAGCTCCGCAACGAAGTATCCTCGCTGTCCAAATCGAAATCCGGGCTCTTGCTTCGGCTTCATCGGAGAATGGGCAAGCTAGGTCGTCGATGTCCATGCCGAAGATGATCTACGTCGAGGCATCGCTAGATCAAGCTCCAACTTCACCAAGTCATGAAAACTTGTGAAGGAAACACACTCTACTACTTGGCAAGAGGTAGAGGATGAAGAAATAGGAAGTGGGTAGACTTTAGAATTGGATTTCTCACTCATTTGCATCAATCACCATTGATGGAGGAAGGTATCTTCATAAAGAAGAAGAGGAGGAAGAAGATGATAAATATTATGATAAGTTAAAAAAATGAATAGAAAAGAAAATTCAATCTTATCATAACATCTTACCATAGTTAAGTGTAGAGAGTTAACCAAAGTTAGTGAGTGGTTAGGGTTTGGCATAAAACAAAAATGGTGGACTTTTCAAAAGTTCAAGAAACTTCAACAAAAGAAATAAATAAAGCCACCATTTTCCTTTTGCCAAAAATAAATAAAACAATAAATAAATCATTTAAAACCCTTAACCATTAACTAACTATGGTTTAAACATACATTTAACCAAGTATTGCATGTATCATCAAACATGATACAAGCAAGTGCACAAAATCATATCGCATATGCAATGCGCACACCCGAGTGAGAAAATCCATTTAAAGTGAACCGATACTAGTTAATGCAAAGTAATATATCAAATATATAATTATGCATTAAATCATTAAATCAACACTTGATTTAACGATCCGGTCATATCGCATATAACCGACTAGTATCCAATGTATCGGCTTATCGAATCAACCCTCGATTCGATAACTAGGTTATATCGCATATAACCATTCGATACATTCATCGCGAGAATAGAATACGTTATCACATACACGCATTATTCTCGGTCCCGCACATATCTCATATGCGCTCCTATTTCGTTTCGCTTGAGCCAGGAAACCTCTGTGTAGGACTCTAAAGACTCGTCAATACGCCGGCAGCAGATGATGATCATATCAAACACCCACAAGCCGCAAGCGGTCTGCTAAACGTAACGGCCACCCGGGTATTGAGCGATCTGAAGATCGACGAGCAAGCCCGCTCACACTCCAGTGAATCCGACCGGTAACACTACCGTACAGTCCGGTCTGATCGTCTGATATGTCGCATATATCGCCTAGGGGTGGTAAACGTCAGACCCCAATAGCTCGATAAGTCGTGTCGATATGAGGTCTATAACTGTTCGAGAAACTACTGGTAATACTTACCAGTAAATCTCAGCAACCCTGGCCAGGGATTTCCTGTTATAGCCAATCGAACACAGCGCAACATCAACTCCCTATACTGGGAGAGACGAATCCCCTCCTATCGCTCATTGCCTCCATGTGACTCGGGACTGTACCCAAAAACCACCATTTTGCACGCCCTCTTGGACGTGGTAAGATGGAAATCAAAGCACAGTGGGAACCACACAAGACTCTATGACGATCTCGGGTCAACAGACCACTCTGTACCAGTGTCACCAGAGAACTGCCATCTGACGTGAAGTATAATACCATCTGGGAGTTCTCGGCGAGTCCGTCCAGTGTACCCAGTCTCTACTGAGCACCCGTATATCATCTCTGATGTCAAACACCAATGGATATGGGATCATCCATCGCCCATCTGTATGGGTCGAGAAGGTACACGCTAGTCTACTCTGGTATATCGATGTCCCGTCTCGATACACCCACGACTAGGGACGTTGAAGGATGTACTTATAGACTACCATGTCCCCACTAGTATGATCCGCATCATAGTCTAGGTAGTCAAGTACAGATCCTAAGGGCTTTACCAACATGTAACAGGGAGACAATCAGTGTACACGTTAAGGTAAAGATTAACCAGATAGCATACTATCATGTCGAGCAAGAAAGTCCTCCCTATATATGTCCCAGCATCCACTACAATATACATCCTATGTATAGTAATGGCCTCTAGGGCATACATATAACTAACAATCTCCCACTTGCACTAGGGCCATCTGATAGCAGTGGTTGTAGTATCTCATACTCAACCATCCCATAAAAGTCTCTCTCTGGGAACAGGCCTTTGTGAGTGGATCCGCTGTGTTGTCCTCTGAGTCTTCTCTCCAAACCTCGATCACCCTGGAGATCAACCATCTCCATGATCAGGTGACACTGCCTTAGAACATGTCTGGATCACTGATGGGACCGGCGTTCCTTGGCATAAGCCACAACTCCATTGTCACACAATGGGAGGAACGTAGTTCATCTCATGAACCAATATACACCCAAACAGCCTCTTCGGTAGCATCTTAAGTAGCGATATATCCTTCCTTTATCGTCTAGTATGTCACGGTATCTAGCTTGGAACTCTTCCAACATACCGTCCCTTTACTGAGGGTAAAGACAATGCCTGCGACTGACATTCAGTCGTCTTTATCACCCTGGAACCATTCCAGTGATTCTCCCCAGCGTCGATTGATACCATCTCACTACAGCTAGTGAGTATCCTAACATCCATTTAGATCTATCTCATAGATCCAAAATCCAGGATTTAGGAGGTATCACTTTGATCCTATATGGAGAATTATGGTGATAAGCGGAGATTGACCGAGCGTAGCATAGGAAACTCCTTTCCTATCAAGAGTATGTCATCCACGTACTCTACGAGGATCATCACCATACTCCCTACTACCTTTTTGTTTATACAAGGTTCATCTACCATTTTGATGATGTCAAACTCTTTGATTAATTCATCAAAATAGATGTTCCAACTCCGCGATGCATGCTTTATCACATAAAATATCTTGCACACGTTTCCGCTGCTCCCACTGTCTACGAAGCCCTCTGGCTGTGTACTTATAGACGCTCTCTTCCAAATCATCATTTAGAAAAGCAATCAAGACATCCAACCACCAGATATCGTAGTCATGGTATGTAGCCGTGGTAAGTAGGATCTGGATGGACTTAAGCATAGATACTTGAAAAGGTTTTATCATTATCCACGCCTGGTCGATGATGAAAACCTTTGACAAGACTAGCTTTGAAAGTCTCAACTTTTCCATCTACACCAAGTAATCTTCTCAAGATATACTTGCTCCTGATGGGGATTTAACCCTTCAGATATAGCAACCAAAGTCCATACTTTATTGGTGTACATGGATTCCATCTCAGATCGCTAAGCATCCAGCCATTCTTACAGAGTCCCACTCCTGATGGCCAGCTCGAAACTAGTTGGGTCATCATCTCATGATGCAATCCTCGCTCCCACTGTCATAGAGAAACAGAAGTATCTCTCAGGTGGGTGAGGAACCCTACTAGATCGGCGGAGAGGCTGAGGTTCGTTGGTTACTATTGAATCCTTCGGCTCTACCAAATCATTTGCTGTAGTTTGTATAGCTGAAACACTTCCAGTTCTACATAACTTACCTTGCCTCGAGCTTGTCCGGATTATGCTTTTCAGACATAGGCTGGACAACCCCAAATCTTAACTAACTTAAGAGATGGGCTCTTCCCTTTCCATATCACATATGAAGTGGTAGGCAACTGATTTGATTCGAACCCTATTCAATAGGTATGCAGCTTCTCAAGCGCATAACTCCCAAAAGGAAAAAGGTAACTCAGTAGTACTCATCATAGAGCACACCTTATCATATAGGGTGTGATTGCTCCGCCCCGATATACCATCGTGCAATGGTGTATCCGGAGGAGTAATGCCGAGAGAAAATCTTATTCTCCTTTAGAATAGTCCAGGATTTCCGTGCTCAAGTATTCTCCTCCTTGATCACATCAAAGGACATAATACTTTTACCCGTATTTTGGTTCTCTACTTCTAACTTATATTCTGTGAATATCTCAAAAGGTTCGGACTTGTGTTTCAACAGGAACATAGGTCTGAATCTCGAAAGATCATCAGAGAATGTAACGAAGTACAAAGAACCAATCCTGGCATATGTAGACAGGGGACCTACATACATCAACATGTATCATCCCAAGAGTTCACTAACTCTTTCTCTGTTTCCAATAAACGGAGCTATGATCATTTTATCTTTGTGACATGACTGGCGAGTTTCACAAGATGTAAATTCAAACTAATTTAAATATGCATCTTTATGTAACTCTAGCTAGTCGGGTCACATTGATCTGACCTAGTCTACAATACCTCAAGAAGGAATCGTTCATTTCTGAACTCTTCCTCTTGTGTGTGTTCAGTATACTAAAGAACTGTAGTTTGATTTAGAACATTAATGCTCTTAGATAACGTGCCTGAACCGATCAACTTTTGATATAGGAAATATTCAAAACATTATCCAACTATACAAAATTTTATCATTTCTTTACTAATAAAGAGATGGATATGATTTTGTATATCAGGTTCGGTATCTAATAACATTCGTTCAGAATCAATGTATTGGTAATACAGGGTGACAGTGACCAACAGACTTGGCTGCAACTCTTGCCCCGTTTTCTGCCTCATGAAACTTATCACCCGTTCTCAGTTCTCTACCTTTCTGTAGCCCTATGTAACAGATTACATAAGCGGGATCCTGATCCGGTATCACATTCCCAGGACGTAAAGGACACTGAGAAACAGTTCTTTGTAATGAATACACCCGAAGATGATGCATCAGCATGCACTCTCTTCGTTTGGGCGGCACGGGAATTCTGGTAATCCCCAATTTCCTGCTCTGTCTTATAACAATTATAAGTTGGAGCGGGACCAACGTTCCCCAGCTCAGTATAACAAGCGGGTTCGGTCAACAATCCGTATTATTATCATGATTAAGGCGTGATATGGTCGCTACCAGGAGAGAGAGAGAAGAAAACACTCAGCGTGCGCTCTTGCAAGAATAGATTGGTTTTTATTTTATCTAATCAGGATGGCTCCCACTGCTTTTTATCAAATCTTCCTTCAAACCCTAAAAGGAAAGACTAGCCGGGATTAATTACACACTACAAGTTCGCCAATCTTTCAGCCAGGCCAGTGTCGGTACTTTGAGGGAGGTCCCCCGTGCTTTCGCACGAACCTAATTAATGTAAACCTCGTTTTCCCAGAGGCGTAACCTCGTTGACACCTTTCTAGACACCTACTTGATCAGCTTATTGTAATGTATAAAACTCTCCCAGAAGTAACTCTTACTCGCAGCGGGTATCGGGATCCAACTATCTCATAGAAGGTATGCAATCTCATTGCAAATTTCAACACTTGAAATTCCCGATAATATTTTGCCCCTAGCTCGCTATGACCTTGACGCATGCCAAACAACCCATAGTCTGCTAGTCAAGTTCAACCCGTACATTTCTTGATTGAATTAAACCCACCCGCACGACCCTTGACGCATGCCAAACAACGCCGTGCGAATACCCTAATCCAATCGCATCATATGCTAGCAGATAAGCACTAGTTAGCTACCGTACACTACGCCTTGACGCATGCCAAACAACCGCAGCACGAATACTAACTAGTACTTATCTGAAATGACGGAGGGCTACGACAGGTTTTTCTGAAAACCTATTGCGTAAAGAACTTGATATCGTTGTAGAATCAAATGATTTTTAAAATGGAGTGCTTTTGAGGCTTTTCTAGTTTTGCTAAAGGAGTCACTCCCGATGAAGGGATCGTCGGTCCTTTCCTCGTCGAATGAGGTGCGGGATATATCATATATATCACTGTGCAAAGCAAAAACAGTTAAAAGCAATCAAAAGTCAAACCGAGTGTGTAGCATCTGCCAGTTATTGCTAAAGGAGTCACTCCCGGTGAAGGGATCTCGGTCCTTTCCTCATCGAATAAGGTGCAGGATATATCACATATACCTCTGTGCAAAGCAAGAACTATAGCTACCTGTTTTATTTTGAAATTCGATTCTACAACATCTTAGGTTTCTTTTATTTCATTAATCACATTAATGAAGTCCCATCATTTAAGTACCTAAACATCACAGATAAATACGACGTACACTTATGCCATCCGTATTCGCCTCGATGTCCCCTCGTGCACCGTTAGGTTAGGTAACTAACGGCAGAGCGGGGCAGGGCTAGCGCGGGTGTAAAACATAAGTAACGCCTATATAATATATCATATATACTATATAAAGTATCTATCACAGAACATCACATGATCACATCACAGATATCGCAGCAGAAGAAACATATGAAATATTGGATATACTAGGACGTCCATGTTTTCAATACGAGCCAGTATAAAACACGGATTCCACGGTCGTGATGAATAGCCAAACCCACACCCCTAGACCCCTACGAGAGCGGCAAGCAACCCTACCAATTCTAGAGTTAGGAGACCCGGACTCGACTCCTCGAGTTGGTCTCCCACTGGACTCCAGAACCCGGTTACTTGTGCTCCCCTCCTTGGGTCTATCCTAGTGCGGAAAAGTAAATAATATACAAAGGGTGACAACTTCCGCAACCAGGAAGCGCCCCAATAAAAGAATATTACATACAAGTTTTTACATGAATGAAAATGAAAAACACTCATCTCACATAAAAACCCCCGGCTATTCAAACACGACAATCCAATATAACATATCCAGCAACACATAACATCACATGTCATCAACGTAAGTAAATATGCGCATCCCAATTGTCGTTAACATATAGCAACGAAACCGGCGATATCACATATTACACTTACGGTCACAGAAAAGAAAGTGTAAAACTACAACAGTTGGAATCCGCAATCTGCATAGACATCGCATGCCTAATCAAATGAATACCTTAGACATCACATGCCTAACAATTATAAACCCCGCATTTTAGTCTCGTTATCGAAAACACTTTTCAATATCAAGTCGGGCAATTCAACAAGATTCCCGACATCCTGATCGAATGCTCGTCGCAAACTTTAGTAGGCGGCTGCACCCCCGATGCCGTCGACGAAGTGCACTAAGGCGGAACACCGCTACCGCGAGCACCCGAACGGATGCTTTGGGCGACGGGGTTCTCCTACAGTCACTTGGTCGGGGCTATGGAGTGAGGCTGTCTATTAAGTTTACCCGGCGAGTATCCGCGTACACTTCGTGATTGCGACGGACTTTTGATCACATCAAAATTCCGTGGCAACCGATCAAGTGAGACTAAACTGCTATGTTTATAACATTCATTTAGTTATCACATAACTTTTGTGAATTCCAATTATTGTATCCCATTCCAGATAAACAGAAAATGTTAAACTTTTCGATTGAATATTCGAACACCCAAGTTTTCCCGATACAGATCAACACATGAAATAAGTCTAACAACATTCAGTTCGTGCCTCAGTACCAACGTTCCAGCCGTAGAAGGGTCAAGCCAACGCCTCACATATGGCACGCCGTACTGCCCCAAACCCGAAGGTTCAAAGGGCAGTTCAAGACGGTCACATAATCGAGTTAAGGTTTGTTGTCTTCTAGAGGGACCATCGCGTTACTTGCACTACTTAGAACGTTGTTAAACTACGGAAAAATCCAACACTTGGAAATTTCCCGACAGGGGAAAAATTGGGTATTTATATCCGGTCGAACTTTTTAACATATTCTAAAATTTATCCGGAAAGCCACATAGACAAAATCTGATACTCCGATCGAAACACCGAATCCCCAAAACAATCCCAGAAAATTCAACTCTTGAATAAAATTTAAAAATTCCCATAAAATCCAGCATCAGAAAAGAGGAGTTACTGTGCAAAGATAACAGTGAGATAGGACCGTACGGCCGCGGAACCGCCGCATGAGCCTTGCTCATGCCGCGGAACCGCGGTGGAATAGTGGAATTGGGCCCACGGATTTCACAGTAACTCTTAGATATTTCTGCTGAATTTTTTAGCAATTTTTAATTTAGGAAAATCCCAGAATTTGGAAAAAGTCCAGAGAGCTATTTTGGGAATGGGTTTTCGGTTCGTCCGGCTTTCAAACTCCGTCTAAACTTCGCCTAAGGCTCTAGCTAGGCTCTGATACCACTGTAGGGTTCCTAGGCACTCCCAAGAGGTCTCACAAGGCATCAACCATGCCAATTTAAAATTTTACGGTGCCGAGAAACTCTAAACTACGGATCGTTGGCTAGAAGTCTAGGCGAAAAGCAAACTAGTTAACACTTAACTATTGAGAATACGGAAATACAACCTTTGTAGATCCGGTGCTCCACCTCCATAGCTCCGCAACGAAGTATCCTCGCTGTCCAAATCGAAATCCGGGCTCTTGCATCGGCTTCATCGGAGAATGGGCAAGCAAGGTTGTCGATGTCCATGCCGAAGATGATCTACGTCGAGGCATCTCTAGATCAAGCTCCAACTTCACCAAGTCATGAAAACTTGTGAAGGAAACACACTCTACTACTTGGCAAGAGGTAGAGGATGAAGAAATAGGAAGTGGGTAGACTTTAGAATTGGATTTCTCACTCATTTGCATCAATCACCATTGATGGAGGAAGGTATCTTCATGAAGAAGAAGAAGAGGAAGAAGATGATAAATATTATGATAAGTTAAAAAAATGAATAGAAAAGAAAATTCAATCTTATCATAACATCTTACCATAGTTAAGTGTAGAGAGTTAACCAAAGTTAGTGAGTGGTTAGGGTTTGGCATAAAACAAAAATGGTGGACTTTTCAAAAGTTCAAGAAACTTCAACAAAAGAAATAAATAAAGCCACCATTTTCCTTTTGCCAAAAATAAATAAAACAATAAATAAATCATTTAAAACCCTTAACCATTAACTAACTATGGTTTAAACATACATTTAACCAAGTATTGCATGTATCATCAAACATGATACAAGCAAGTGCACAAAATCATATCGCATATGCAATGCGCACACCCGAGTGAGAAAATCCATTTAAAGTGAACCGATACTAGTTAATGCAAAGTAATATATCAAATATATAATTATGCATTAAATCATTAAATCAACACTTGATTTAACGATCCGGTCATATCGCATATAACCGACTAGTATCCAATGTATCGGCTTATCGAATCAACCCTCGATTCGATAACTAGGTTATATCGCATATAACCATTCGATACATTCATCGCGAGAATAGAATACGGTATCACATACACGCATTATTCTCGGTCCCGCACATATCTCATATGCGCTCCTATTTCGTTTCGCTTGAGCCAGGAAACCTCTGTGTAGGACTCTAAAGACTCGTCAATACGCCGGCAGCAGATGATGATCATATCAAACACCCACAAGCCGCAAGCGGTCTGCTAAACGTAACGGCCACCCGGGTTTGAGCGATCTGAAGATCGACGAGCAAGCCCGCTCACACTCCAGTGAATCCGACCAGTAACACTACCGTACAGTCCGGTCTGATCGTCTGATATGTCGCATATATCGCCTAGGGGTGGTGAACGTCAGACCCCAATAGCTCGATAAGTCGTGTCGATATGAGGTCTATAACTGTTCGAGAAACTACTGGTAACACTTACCAGTAAATCTCAGCAACCCTGGCCAGGGATTTCCTGTTATAGCCAATCGAACACAGCGCAACATCAACTCCCTATACCGGGAGAGACGAATCCCCTCTTATCGCTCATTGCCTCCATGTGACTCGGGACTGTACCCAAAAACCACCGTTTTGCACGCCCTCTTGGACGTGGTAAGATGGAAATCAAAGCACAGTGGGAACCACACAAGACTCTATGACGATCTCGGGTCAACAGACTACTCTGTACCAGTGTCACCAGAGAACTGCCATCTGACGTGAGGTATAATACCATCTGGGAGTTCTCGGCGAGTCCGTCCAGTGTACCCAGTCTCTACTGAGCACCCGTATATCATCTCCGATGTCAAACACCAATGGATATAGGATCATCCATCGCCTATCTGTATGGGTCGAGAAGGTACACGCTAGTCTACTCTGGTATATCGATGCCCCGTCTCGATACACCCACGACTAGGGACTTTGAAGGATGTACTTATAGACTACCATGTCCCCACTAGTATGATCCGCATCATAGTCCAGGTAGTCAAGTACAGATCCTAAGGGCTTTACCAACATGTAACAGGGAGACAATCAGTGTACACGTTAAGGTAAAGATTAACCAGATAGCATACTATCATGTCGAGCAAGAAAGTCCTCCCTATATATGTCCCAGCATCCACTACAATATACATCCTATGTATAGTAATGGCCTCTAGGGCATACATATAACTAACAGTTCCGCGGCGCAACAGTAGCAACAGGCTACCAAATTTTCACAAAACTCTTAAAAAACCCTGCACGTATTTCTGCAATACACCAAATAATTTTTTGACAAAAAAAAATTTTCGACAGAAACTGCACTTTTGAAATTGTGGTTTTTGAAAATTTCGTTCGATCAAAGTTCTAAAAAACGCTAGAGCAAGCTAGTAAAGGTTAATGGCATGGCATTGATACCTTGTAAGACTACGGTAGCGTCCCAGCCATCTTTCCGAGGCCAAAATGAGGAACGAAAATTTTTCTTAACTTTAAACCGGCACTATCGTATGCTTAAAACCCGGATCGAACCATTAAGCTACAACTAGCTATCTAGAGAGAGGGTTGGAAAGCTATACCGATCGATCCATGACCTTCGGTCTTTGGCCACCATCCCAATCACCTCACGGCATCTCCGGTCTTGATCTTCTCGTCGGAAAGGGCACCACATCTACGAGTCTTTTTACGGGCTCCCGCTTCATCCGAAGCAACTCGGGCACGAAGTGTGCTAGCCGACGTGTCCAAGGTGTTGTAGAGAATGTTTGTGATCACTTTTTCTCTTGCATCCATTGCTTTGGATGGAGGTTGAAGGTGTTGCCATTGATGAAGATAACGAGCTAGAGGAAGAAGAAGAAGAAGAAGAAGAGAAGGCTTTCTTTCTTTTTCTTTTGTTCTTGCTATCATAATAGGAGTGAGAGAGTGAGAAGAATAATATGAGAGCTAACCCCTCTCATGGCAGTCCCTCTCTCTCTCCTCTTATCATATCAACATCAAACCATCATATAATGTGACATTAACACTTAAAAAGAGACCATGAGTCACTAATGTGTCCATGTCACATTTAATGCATGTCATGATGAAATCTAGCTCATTATTTCCAAATGCAAAACATTAATCCAAATGTTTGCAACAGTAAAAAGATACGGCAACATCTAAAGTAAACTCGTGACGGATCACAAGGATACCACTCACCTGTATATACATACCTGCACACGCATTCCTACTGAATGTGAATGCGATGAGACTAAAGTAATCTAACAAATCTAATACTATGATCCGGCTTAAACCAAAGCCCACTAGTATGATCCGCACGATCATGATCCGTGCAATACCGCACGTATATGATCAAACCCTGCCATATAACATACGGCCTCTACAACGTTTCGTCCGAAACTTGAGAAACTGTCTGTGGGGGACTCTAAAGACTCGTCAATATTTTGGCTGTGGATTTAACCACTAGCACGTCATAGGTACTAGCTGTACGTGACGGGAAACCAGGTATTGACCAAAAGGGGGGTCGATGAGCGAACTCATCCTGACACCCTACTGAGCCTGTTAGTGACAATATCCGTACAGTCCGGTCCGTTCGTCTATGAGTATCGCATGTCGGGCCTAGGGGCTGGTAAAAGTCAGACCCCCAAAAGCGGTACAAGTCATGTCGGAGTGTAGCCCAGAACTCCCTGAGATACTACTGGAATACCTACCAGTAAATCTCCTGCCTCGGCCGAGGGCTTCGTGTAATGGCTTTCCTAGACACAGCGCGATCTCATCCCCAATACCGGGACAGATGAAACCCCTGCCGATACGCTCACTTGCCTCCATGTGGCTCGGGACTGTACCCAACTAAAACCTGTTTGCACGACTCCTTTGGGCCGTGGTAGGGTAGTAATCAAAGTACAGTGGGAACTCACAGGAGACAAATGACGATCTCAGGTCGATGAACTAACCTGTACACATGTCACCAGGGAACTGCTATCTGACGTCAGGTATAATACCAACTAGCATGCTGCCGGCGAGTCCTGTCCGGGTGTACTCATAACCTAATGAGCACCTATATACATCTTAGATGAACCAACTGACACCAATGGCTTATGAGACCGGCCACCTCCCCTCGTCGGGGTCTCGACTGTATACACTAGTCTACTAATGGAGTATCGATGTGTCACGATCCGAAAAGTACGGAACATGACCGGCACTTAAATTACGAACGTCTCGAGGCGTACGTAATCTAAGTAAGCCAAAACCCAGAAATCAAAACCAAAGAAGCCATAGAGTGAAGAAAAAACCAACTTAAAGCAAGTAGTTTTAATAGCATAAGCCGAATTATGCGATTTTAAAAACATTAAGTATTTCCTGGAAATTTCGGTAGAGTCTCCTTTGTAAATACTGGCCCCCAAACGGGATACAACATGAATAGTGTACGAAATGAATAAAAAGGCATCCCCAAGCGGGAGCTAGCTATTCGTCAATCGACGGTCACAACCACGCAAGCAATATAATATACAACGTCAAGGGCGAGGATCAAAACTCAAAAGAAACTCAAAACAACAAGAAAAAAATCATAATAATACAACGCACGACTCTAAGGTCGAAAGAATAACAGGTCCGGTTTCTATCTCTCTCAATTATACAATCTGGTTGATGGAGTTTCTAGATACAACGGAAATAATAATAAACAATGGTGGTCCTGATGCAAAGAACCCACTTGCCAAAGCAATCACCCGGAAAGAACAGTGTGCCAGCAAAGCCGCAAAGAACCTGTACTGCAAAACCTGTAAGGAACTGTGGCACAACAGGGGTGAATTGCCAGCTCGTGAATAGAAAACAACTACGAGCAGAAATCGCATGTATGACGCAATCCTAGGTCATACGATCAGTAATATCCTCAAATGATAAAGTCTGAAGCATAAAAGGTGGCAAGGGTAACATCTAAACATAAATGTAAACTCAGTGCTCGTGTCAGTGCCTTAGGTTGCAATGTATCATATGTATGAGGTATAAATGTAATGTAATGCAATGAGTGAGACAACTGTTTTCTTTATTTTAATGGGATTTCTGTATGTATATAAAACGAGTATCCTCAATAAAATCAACAGAGAAATCTGTGTCAAGTATCGACACAAAACATAAATCCCAATATCTCAATATCTCAGGTTTCGGCTGCCCGGACTAACCTGTACCGTCAAATCTCAATGCCTCAGTGTCTCAAATCTCAAATATCAATATCTCAGGCTCCGCAGAACGAATCAGCCTATAACCATCTCATGACTCCGGCCGGTATGCTCCGGATAGCCGACGAGTCCAAATAATATCACCGGTAGGTAGTGCTCCACTGCCAGGCTCACCGAATACAACTCGGACTTCTCGCCCCGGGGTACCTTACCGGGCCCACCATGTACCCGAAACGGTTCATCCAACTCCTCGAATCGGGTCTCGAAATCCATCAGCAATCATGAAAACTCATGGTGGACGACTCATACATCATGGCAAAACCGCACTTTTCATTTAAAAAAGAGAGAAAGAAGTTTATAAATGTTCTTGCGGTTTTGCCCAAATCCAGGAAATCTCAGGAAATTCCGAAATCCAATCATCAATAACACGTAAATAGTGAATATAGGTATAAAACTCCATAATGCGTCATAACAGTGAATAATAATATGCATGAAGTAGAAAGTAATAACTGCAATGTCTAAACTGGCATATAAGGCAAGTACACTAATATTATGTCGAAACTACCAGCTAACAAGCTATGTCGATGAAATAGTATTGTCTAAAGTGTACGTGACATAGCAATTACCAATGATGATGTGTGTGAGCCGGCAAGTAAGTGTACGTGGAACATACGCATCATCGGTAATGGTGCCGGTATCCTAACAGCATGATATCAATAATGGTATATGAAATCACAATATAAGTATGAGTTGCGGAGCGACCAACAATAATGTGCGGGAGCTGAATAATAAACACAATGATAAATAATCTGCATTTAACATAATTATAAGTAATACAGTAGTGCCTTTGGAAATAATACGAATCGTGGTGTTTTGAAAATAAGGGCTACGGTGTTTTTAAGAAAAGATGTGTCCTTTGAAATATTCGTAGAATCCCTTGGCCTGTCTTTTAAAATACCCACGATTCGTTAGTTTGAAATAGGTAGGAATCGAATCTAGTCTAACAACTACACTAACTATAGGGCTGAGCTAACAGGCTAAACAAAAGGTAAGGAAACCGCCTAAAATCTGAGTCGATACATACATACATACATACATACATACATACATATTTATATAGCAGTCGGTGATCCCGCCTCAAAGTATTACAGTCGATACAATATCTAAAACATGATCTTCTCATGTCAAGAGTTCGGATCTATCATCAATATATAGCTCGTACGTAAATCAATCGAACGGCATCCCAAATCTGGGTACAGGTCAAAGTCACATCAATCACACTATTCATCTGGTATCATCTTATCAAATATCATGATCCGGGATAATGACCTACGTCTAGTACAATACTGATACCATCTATGTACCATCTATGTATGCATGCAGGTGTATGAAGCACTACGCCAAAGGACCCGCTAAAACATCATGTCTTATCTCAAATACGACCCTGTCATGTCACCGATCTCACGACCTCAAATCGAATCTCATTGACTCATCTAAAATCCCAAGTACTATCCTCAAATCCGGTATATGAACACATAGTCCCATACCCATATGTAAATATACATATCCACAAATACGTATAGGTAAAAGAAAGAATGTATGCAAGTATGTGTATGCGTGTGTGTGGGTGCAACCTCTAATCTAGGGTCTCTCAACTAACACTTAAATCAATCCAAGAATACCTAGAATCCATCTTTAACATCAATAAACTCCATTCAACCTATAATAAATATATGTGTGTATACGTACTCGTATACATCACCACGAATTGCGGGGGGGGCTATACGCCATCCACCCGACTTCCCCCGTAGATATAATCTACTCACCTGGTCCTTGCTCGCTGATGCCGACGTCACCATGTGCTTGCTTGTCGTCTCGAAGTCCATATGGGGGAACCTACATGTCATATATAGCATCGTAAACGAAGTCACGCACGAAAACCAAGTCGGCACGCGTATCACGTATAGGTCAAAACCTATCGCCTACGCATGTAAGAATTTCCAAACCAACCCTCGATGTCGATGTACAAACATCAACCCATCGAGAAAAATCCAAATGCACCCATTTGCACATTCACAAACACTAATTATAATATGAAATAGGTTAGAATTCACAAAAACCCCAAACTCACTTTAAAAGCAATTTTCCCGAAAACCTAGCAAGCAAAATTTACCGTTTTAGTACAACACTTGATGTTTTAACAATTCTAATGGCCATAATACTTATTAAACATCTTAAATAAGCCATACAAACCATTTCCACAATTTAATATCATCGATTTGTATAAATTCCAAATTCCTAGTTTGCAAAAATACCGATTTTAACTCTTTTTAAAGTAAAATTCACAATTTTACAATTAAGCTTGGTTTTGCATAAACTAAAGTATTAAACCACAATTTATAATGTTAATAATGTCATGAAACCCTAATTAGAATTTTATATCACCAAAATATATATATTTTTAAAACATAGTTTGCAATTTATATAATTATTAAAAATTTAAATTAACAAAAATACAAACTAGCAACAAGATTAATTTTAGCAAGCAATTACATATTAATCTACCCATCACAACCATAATCCAATGATCAAACCCTAATCTTCATTCAAAACCATCCACTTGAAATTTCAAACTTGAATTCAAAACCCTTTTTTTAAACCCTAATTAAACACTTATAAACAAAATTATTTAAGCAACTAATCAACAAACAAACCATGGGGCACAAATTTATACCTCACAAATTGAGATATACCATGAAAATCCTAGCCTCTAAAAATAGCTTCCATGCTCCTAGATCCATGCTAGATAGGCAAATGAGAAATGGGTAGGATTTGGATTTTGATTTTGAGTTTTTATTTTGGATTTTGATGGAAATTTTGGGGTTTTCTTTGCATAAGAAGGAGGAAGAAGCAAGGGGGAGTGGGCTGTTCTAGCAGGGAAAGGAGGGTTCGGCCATCTGGGGAAGGGGGTGGGGAGAGTGATTGTGTTGAAAACATATCACAAGGAAAAAAATACCCCATACCTCCTTTGACTTTCATTCCTTATTCTATTTTTTTCCCTTGTTTTCTTTCCAAGCTTTGTGGTGGGGACATTTGGGGAGTGTGCTGCAAGCTTCGGCCAGTAGGAGGAGGTAGTAGAATGTGGTGTAGTGTGTGTATGAAGTATCTTAATTCATACATCTTATAACTAATTTCATTAATTAATTTATTTTCCTTTTCTAGCAACTCATTCTATAATTTTCTAGAACCCTCATGTCAACTCCAATTCATTTTAAAGTAACATGTTACATTTTGTTTTAGTGTGTCATGGTGCACAAAACTTGTATTAACCCATTCCAATTTGTAATTTTCCCTAATTAACTGTATTAATGACGGCTTAAAATAATATTAAAATAATTTATTTCGGAAATTTTTTCAGAAAATTAGAAATTTTACCAGTGGCTCAATAAACACCAAATACTAGCAATTACATAGCTAGAATATGTATATTTAATTTTATAATAAAGATATTTGTATTTTGACTTTGTACAGAAACCCCCTTATTTTACCGATTTTTCCGAAATTTCACCGAAACGATTTTCAAAACGTTACAATCAACCCCCCTTAAAGAAATTTGGTCCCCGAATTTAAATTAAAACTCCCCCCAAATACTAAAACATCTAAGCAAAACCATCAAGTCGTCGGGGCTCCGAAATCATAAATACATAAAACAAATCGTAGCGCAACGCATGCGCATGAAAAATAAGCCTATAACTCAAAATCAAAACTCCGTCAAGCATCCGGAAATCATCGGAGTCATGAGGAAGACACCAATGTCAAGATCCAATATGAAAACCAACATGATATACATCATTAAAACATTTAGAAGCAATGCATGCCAAACTTTTTTCAAATCGCCGTGCGATGTCCTCAACACTGCACAGTGGCGGACGTCTATTATAAGAAAATAACTACATATATATATATATATATATATATATCCGTTGTTTAATATGCACGTCCCGCCGTTTTGAAAGAAACTTCAGAAGGGTTTCCTTTATAAAATGTTTCGTGTCATTTCGGACACATAGGTAAATACTGAGACTATAGCTCCTCTTTGGAAATCCCTTCGATAACCATCAATGCATGCAAAAATATACTCAGGTACTGTCCTATGACTAGACCTGCTCAGTACTAAACCAAATAGCAAACATCATAAAATATACTGCTCCAAAATAAATCAGTCCCAAATATATATATGAATGCCACGTACGTCTGGTGCGCACGTAAATCGAAATCCATGAATGTGCCGTACATATGCACAGAAACAACATCTAAGTGCAACGGGTGTGCATGAAAACACCTGTCAAAGGCAACGTGTATGCCTGACAGCAAAACCAGGTGCATCTGATATGCACGAAGAATCTCGATTTAGTGCATCTAGTGTGCACCTAAATCGCATCAAGCGTCTTAAGTATGCGAAAAATCCAAATCTAGTGCACAATGTGCATGAAAACGAATATCGAATATCACACACGAAATCGACGGTATACGATACATTTCAAATCAAATCCAAATAAGGTATACCGTGGTATAAAATCTCACCATCCTGTGCATCGGCGTGCACAAAAGCAAATCAAATACTAAAAGTGCATGAAAACTATGCCGAAAGCAAAGTCAAATCATATGATGCTCTAGGCATGAAATCAAATATCATGAAACTCGGTCATCAAAACTCAATCATGAGATAAATCACCCACAAATACTGAAGTCCAATATGACGGATAGGTGATAGTCAATCACAAAATCACTAATCATAAATGTTGTCGTCGATATGTCCGTCCTTTAAAGTCGAGAAGGTGTCGGTGCATCCAATGCTAGCAGAGCAAGATATCTACTTACCTTCTGATGATGGCATGTCGCCTAGTGCCCTTAGGCTCTCGTCTCTCACTGTAGATTTCTAAGTACATAGCTTCTCGGCTCAACGGTCCAATATAGAAACGATAACGGAAGTAGTCCGCTCTGGCACATCCTTTAAATATCTCTGGCCAACTATCATGGTTACTCATAACATGTCTCGTCGACGATGCCAAACTATGACCTACTGGGTGTGCGTCATTTGACCGCTCCTGGGCCCAGGTCTTCTCGTTTAGCATTTCCAGAAAGATCATGTCGGGGTCTCTCCTAAATATCGTTCCTGCCGAACTGCCCGGAAGTTATCATCAATTACTAAATCTATATCTGATTCCGGAATGGCTGCATACTCATCATGACTCCTTCTAGAAGATATATTCATATACAACACCTCTGCATGCGTACCACATCTCTGATGTCCGCGGAGTGGAACGTCATCTCATCAAGATCTCGTACGAACCTCTTACTCCACTTTTCTCTAATGTCGACTGCTTCGGACTCGTCTCTTCGTGGCTGCATGGACTGCGCTCCAACGGCTATACTCGTATCTGGAGTCTCCCAAGCAATGCATCTCATCACCTGATATCCGAATGAAGTCGAATCATCCGATCGATTTGTCAAAACCTCATAATTCTCCAAGAGCTCAATATCTTGGGTACAGTTTAATAGTATCGAATATATGCCACAGCACCTATGGACCAACAGTAGAAGATCAAACCCAAGCCTCACTAATGGCACCGCTAAACTGCCACAAACCCTAAGGTTCACCGGCGTTCCATGGTCATTAAATCGAGTTAGGGTTTCATTCTTCTAGAGGGTCCGTAGAATTGCTTTCATTGTTTTCCAAATACTTTAAACTTGGAAAATGGGTTCCTGAAATTCACTCGTTTATATCGACTCTCAACGTATCAACGTGAAGTCGCCTCTAGCTGGAATCAACCAATCTGATGACCTCGCATCGGGATAGGCAATAAATCATAGGTCCTAGTCCTTCATCTCTGGTGACTAGCGATATTCTATCAAATCTCTAAGTACAACTCGTACTGCAATGGCTCCAACATCTGGGGCCATATCTCGTCGTTCGCCGCAACAACTGGCTCATTCGTTCGCACGCTGAACAGTGCTTCAATCATCAAGAATAGTCGGTGCATCGACGGTCATCACATTCTGGCTGGCCTCTTGCAGTGGTCCTATCCTCTGGTGCTGATCTGCATGTCCAAGAAATCTCATAAAAGCGATCCATCAAACGCTCGTAGCTCGAAAACGCAATAAAACGAAGCCTCCCTATCCAATCATATGTCCCTGGAATCACGCCCTGGTCAGTCCTCGTTTCGTGACGAGCTCGTGCTGACCGCAACTCTAGTCGTAGCTCTCCACGCCCGTGTAACCGTGGTAACGAAACCATAACTGGTACCGATGAGGCAAGATCATAGGACGGAATATAATACTATGCAAGGAAATATACATCTTAAGGCTTCTTAAGCGAAGTAGCGTATCGTAAGTATGCCGCGGAACATACCCACGGTACGTCACTCTACTTTAGTCACCTACTCCATCAACCAAGGGTCATCCTAGACTCCGAAGGTAAAACCTAACGCTCTGATACCGACTTTGTCACGGCCCGAAACATGACCGACACTTAAATTACGAACGTCTCGAGGCGTACGTAATCTAAGTAAGCCAAAACCCAGAAATCAAAACCAAAGGAGCAATATAGTGAAGGAAAAACCAACTTAAAGCAAGTAGTTTTAATAGCATAAGCCGAATTATGCGATTTTAAAAACATCAAGTATTTCCTGGAAATTTCAGCAGAGTCTCCTTTGTAAATACTGGGCCCCAAACGGGATACAACATGAATAGTATACGAAATGAATAAAAAGGCATCCCCAAGCGGGAGCTAGCTCTTCGTCAATCGACGGTCACAACCACGCAAGCAATATAATATACAACGCCAAGGGCGAGGATCAAAACTCAAAAGAAACTCAAAACAATAAGAAAAAAAACATAATAATACAACGCACGACTCTAAGGTCGAAAGAATAACAGGTCTGGTTTCTATCTCTTTCAATTATACAATCTGGTTGATGGAGTTTCTAGATACAACTGAAATAATAATAAACAATGGTGGTCCTGATGCAAAGAACGCACCTGCCAATGCAATCACCTGGAAAGAACAGTGTGCCAACAAAACAGCAAAGAACCTGTACGGCAAAACCTGCAAGGAACTGTGGCACAACGGGGGTGAGTTGCCAACTCGTGAATAGAAAACATCTACGAGCAGAAATCGCATGTATGACGCAATCCTAGGTCATACGATCAGTAATATCCTCAAATGATAAAGTCGGAAGCATAAAAAGGTAGCAAGGGTAACATCTAAACATAAGTGTAATCCCAGTGCTCGTGTCAGTGCCTTAGGTAGCAATGTATCATTTGTATGAGGTATAAATGTAATGTAATGCAACGAGTGAGACAACTGTTTTCTTTATTTTAATGGGATTTCTGTATGTATATAAAATGAGTATCCTCAAGGAAATCAACAGAGAAATCCGTGTCAAGCATCGACACAAAACATAAATCCCAATATCTCAATATCTCAGGTTCCGGCTGCCCGGACTAACCTGTACCGTCAAATCTCAATGCCTCGATGTCTCAAATCTCAAATATCAATATCTCGGGCTCCGCAGAACGGATTAGCCTATAGCCATCTCATGACTCCAGCCGGTATCCTCCGGATAGACGACGAGTCCAAATAATATGACCGGTAGGTAGTGCTCCCCTGCCAGGCTCACCGAATACAACTAGGACTTCTCGCCCCGGGGTACCTTACCGGGCCCACAATGTACCCGAGACGGTTCATCCAACTCCTCGAATCGGGTCTCGAAATCCATCAGCAATCATTAAAACTCTTGGTGGACGACTTATACATCATGGGAAAACCGCACTTTTTATTTAAAAAGAGAGAGAAAGAAGTTTATAAACGTTCTTGCGGTTTTCCCCAAATCCAGGAAATCTCAGGAAAATCCGAAATCCAATCATCAATAGCACGTAAACAGTGAATATAGGTATAAAACTCCATAATACGGCATAACAGTGAATAATAATATGCATGAAATAGCAAGTAATAACTGCAATGTCTAAACTGGCATATAAGGCAAGTACACTAATATTATGTTGAAACTACCAGCTAACAAGCTATGTCGATGAAATAGTATTGTCTAAAGTGTACGTGACATGGCAATTACCGATAATGATGTGTGTGAGCTGGCAAGTAAGTGTACGTGGAACATGCGCATCATCGGTAATGGTGTTGGTGTTCTAACAGCATGATATCAATAATGGTATATGAAATCACAATATAAGTATACGATGCGGAGCGAACAGTAATAATGTGCGGGAGCTGAATAATAAACACAATGATAACTAATCTGCATTTAACATAATTATAAGTCATACAGTAGTGCCTTTGGAAATAATACGAATCGTGGTGTTTTGAAAATAAGGGCTACGATGTTTTTAAGAAAAGATGCGTCCTTTGAAATATTCGTAGAATCCCTTGGCCTGTCTTTTAAAATACCCACGATTCGTTAGTTTGAAATAGGTAAGAATCGAATCTAGTCTAACAACTACACTAACTATAGGGCTGAGCTAACAGGCTAAACAAAAGGTAAGGAAACCGCCTAACATCTGAGTCGATACATACATACATATATACATACATACATATATATATATATATATATATATGTATATATACATACATATATATATATATAGCAGTCGGTGATCCCGCCTCAAAGTATTACAGTCGATACAATATCTATAATATGATCTCCTCAAGTCAGGAGTGCGGATCTATCATCAATATATAGCTCGTACGTAAATCCGTCGTACGGCATCCCAAATCTGGGTACGGGTCAAAGTCACATCAATCACACTATTCATCTGGTATCATCTTATCAAATATCATGATCCGGGATAATGACCTACGTCTAGTACAATACTGATACCATCTATGTATGCATGCAGGTGTATGAAACACTACGCAAAAGGACCCGCTAAAACATCATGTCGTATCTCAAATACAAACCCTGTCATGTCACCGATCTCACGGCCTCAAATCGAATCTCATCGACTAATCTCAAATCCCAAGTACTATCCTCAAATCCAGTATATGAGCACATAGTCCCATACCCATGTGTAAATATACATATCCATAAATACGTACAGGTAAAAGAAAGAATGTATGCATGTATGTGTGTGCGTGTGTGTAGGTGCAACCTCTACTCTAGGGTCTCGCAACTAACACTTAAATCAATCCAAGAATACATAGAATCCATCTTTATCATCAATAAACTCAATTCAACATGTAATAAATATATGTGTGTATACGTATTCGTATACATCACCACGAATTGCGGGGGTGCTATACGCCATCCACCCGACTTCCCCCGTAGATATAATCTACTCACCTGGTTCTCGCTCGCCGATGCCGACATCACCACGCGCTTGCTTGTCGTCTCGAAGTCCACATGGGGTTACCTACATGTCATATATAGCATCATAAACGAAGTCACGCACGAAAACCAAGTCGGCACGCGCATCACGTATAGGTCAAAACCTATCGCCTACGCATGCAAGAATTTCCAAACCAACCCTCGATGTCGATGTACAAACATCAACCCATCGAGAAAAATCCAAATGCACCCATTTGCACATTCACAAACACTAATTATAATATGAAATAGGGTAGAATTCACAAAAACCCCAAACTCACTTTAAAAGCCATTTTCCCGAAAACCTAGCAAGCAAAATTTACCGTTTTAGTACAACATTTGATGTTTTAACAATTCTAATGGCCATAATACTTATTAAACATCTTAAATAAGCCATACAAACCATTTCCACAATTTAATCTCATCGATTTGTATAAATTCCAAATTCCTAGTTTGCAAAAATATCGATTTTAACTCTTTTTAAAGTAAAATTCACAATTTTAGAATTAAGCTTGGTTTTGCATAAACTAAAGTATTAAACTACAATTTATAATGTTAATAATGTCATGAAACCCTAATTAGAATTTTATCTCACCAAAATATATATATTTTTAAAACCTAGTTTGCAATTTATATATTTATTACAAATTTAAATTAACAAAAATGCAAACTAGCAAATAGATTAATTTTAGCAAGCAATTACATGTTAATCTACCTATCACAACCATAATCCAATGATCAAACCCTAATCTTCATTCAAAACCATCCACTTGAAATTTCAAACTTGAATTCAAAACCCTTTTTTAAAAACCCTAATTAAACACTTAAAAACAAAATTATTTAAGCAACTAATCAACAAAAAAACCATGGGGCACAAATTTATACTTCACAAATTGAGATATACCATGAAAATCCTAGCCTCCAAAAATAGCTTCCATGCTCCTAGATCCATGCTAGATAGGCAAATGAGAAATGGGTAGGAGATGGATTTTGATTTTGAGTTTTTATTTTGGATTTTGATGGAAATTTTGGGGTTTTCTTTGCATAAGAAGGAGGAAGAAGCAAGGGGGAGTGGGCTGTTGCAGCAGGGAAAGGAGGGTTCGGCCATTTGGGGAAAGGGGGGAGAGAGGGAGTGATTGTGTTGAAAACATATCATAAGGAAA
The DNA here is from genome assembly GCA_030015575.1 of Agapanthus africanus. Lineage (NCBI taxonomy): Eukaryota > Viridiplantae > Streptophyta > Magnoliopsida > Asparagales > Amaryllidaceae > Agapanthus > Agapanthus africanus. Next base: position 383,321,579 of record JASDDO010000026.1, read on the forward strand.
CAAATACCCCATACCTCCTTTGACATTCTTTCCTTATTTTATTTTTTTCCCCTTGTTTTCTTTCCAGGCTTTGTGGTGGGGACATTTGGGCAGTGTGCTGCAAGCTTCGACCAGTAGGAAGGGGTAGTGGAATGTGGTGTAGTGTGTGTATGAAGTATCTTAATTCATACATCTTATAACTAATTTCATTAATTTATTTATTTTCCTTTTCTAGCAACTCATTCTATAATTTTCTAGAACCCTCATGACAACTCCAATTCATTTCAAAGTAACATGTTACATTTTGTTTTAGTGTGTCATGGTGCACAAAACTTGTATTAACCCATTCCAATTTATAATTTTCCCTAATTAAATATATTAGTGACGGCTAAAAATAATATTAAAATAATTAATTTCGGGAATTTTTCAGAAAATTAGAAATTTTACCAGTGGCTCAATAAACACCAAATACTAGCAATTACATAGCTAGAACATATATATTTAATTTTATAATAAAGATATTTGTATTTTGACTTTTTACAGAAAACCCCCTTATTTTACCGATTTTTCCGAAATTTCACCGAAACGTTTTTCAAAACGTTACACGATGCCCAGTCTCGAAACTCCTACGACTAGGGACCACTTTAAGGATGTGCTTATAGGCCCCAGCTCCCACGTATATGATCGCCATCATACTGCTAGTCGTCAAGCATGAATCCTAAGGGCTCTATCAACGTGCAATAGTGATCTGTACCATCTCCTAAAGCAGTACACGATGATAAAGATAAACCTGATAGTATACTATTTTCTATCAACGTGTAATAGTGAACTGTACACGATGATAAAGACAAACCAGATAGTATACAAAGCTTTCGAGTAAGACTGTCCTACCGGTATAGGTCCTCCCTCAATCATTGCAATCATGTGCCTGCGATTCAATAATTGACTCTGAGGGCACTATATCCAACAATATCTGACACCTATACATACGTGATATTGTATTAGTTAGGAACATTTGAGATAGTGATTCTTATTCCATTGCGTATATGCAATGTAGTATACAGGCTATACCTACTTGCTTACACATATGCCATGCTTTGCTTACAGGTTGAAGCTACACATATACCTATAGGGTATTACATCATTATTGAAAGGTATAAACACATATGAGATATATCTATATGTACATCTTGCATACATACGTACATGTACACCTTTATGCCTTGTTGTAGCTACATATACCCCTAAGTGGTATTGTATTGAAATTTGACATAGAAATGTTGAGAATCGAGCTATTGCGCATATGAAATGCATCATACATACCTGCTTACATGTAGATACACATATCTTGCTATAGTTACATGTACACCTCATATGATGCTGCACTTGATTTCGGAGGAAATGGGAACCGCAAGATATATTTTAAAACTGGATTCATTTAAAAGAGCGGTTTTCCCTTAATATGCTTATATTGCTGTTTTATGTTGCATATATCAGTTTTATTTCATGGATTTATGCATTGAGATATGACTTTCATGTGATTTCTGGATTTGAGAACCGCAGGGATATTTCAAGAAATGTGTATTTGTATTGAAAACCTGGATTCTCTTGATATGATATTTCAGTGCATCCACCATGTGATTTCTCGGTTCTGAGATTGGCATGTGATGCCCGATTCAAGGAGCGGGAGGCACCGTCTGCGGGTACATCGTGGACCCGGTATGGTACCCCGGGGCATGAGGTGATTTCGTGGTGTAGACGATGAGGGACCACTACCTACCGGTGATTGTATAGAGCTCGGCGGATATCTGGAGGATACCGACCGGAGTTGTGAGATGGATATGGGCCGATTCGTTCTGCCGGAGCCGGCGGGCCGATCCGGGCAGATGGAGTCCATGGTACGTGGATTTACGTGTCGATGCTGGACACGAGTATTTCATGATGTTTGGTTTCCATGAGATATACGGATATGAGGGCCGGTTTTAGTGACGGCGTCTGAGGATTTTGGGATTTGATGTGTCAGTGAGAGACACTGGCTTTTTTCCATGCTGATGTTTTTGCGTGAAGTTTTATTATATCATCCCACACTCAGGATTATTTTGATATGCATTGCTTCATGTAGTACCCTGATGATGTACCTTTACATGATTGTTGCATATCCATATTGCCATACTTATGCTATCAGATTACATGTGATAGATTATTGATGTTAGTGCATACTTGCGATTACTGTATGATGTTATTTTCTATTCACGAGTTCGCAACTCACCCCCGTTGTGCCACAGTGTTTTGCGGGACTTACCCTCAGAGTAGTTGCGCCAGGGCGCCTTTTTATCTCTACTTTTGCGGATACCGCTACGGTTAGCTGTGAGGCCCTTTTGCTTTAGGTGGGTTGCGGTTATCCGATGATGTACATTGTATATCTTTTGTATCTATTACTCTCCATCTACCACTTCGTGTATTTGACTTAAATACGAATCGTGAGGATCGATGTTGTATTATTTGGTGACTTTGGGTGCCATGTGTAGGGTTCCTAGGCACACTAATGAGGTCTCACAAGGCATCAACCATGCCAATTTCAAATTTTACAAGTGCCGAGAAACCCTAATACGGATCGTTAACTAGAATTTTAGGCGAACACATGCAACTAGTCAACAACTTAACTACAAGAACGGAAATACAACCTTTGTAGATCCAGTCCTCCACCTCCATAGCTCCGCATTGAAGTCTCCTCGCTGTCCAAATCGAATCCCGGGCTCTAGCGTCGGCTTCATCGGAGAAATGGGCGGGCAAGGTCGTCGGCTTCGTGCCGAAGATGATCTACATCGAGGCATCACAAGATCAAGCTCCCACTTCACCAAGTCATGAAACTTGTGAAGAAAACACCCTATACTACTTGGCAAGAGGTAGAGGATGAAGAAATAGGAGGTGGGTTCACTTTAGAATTGGATTTCTCACTCATTTGCTCAAGTTGCCATTGATGGAGCAAGGTTTCTTCTTGAAGAAGAAGAAGAAGAAGATAATATTATGATAAGTTTTTCAAAAGAATAATAAAAATCATTCTTATCATAATTTAAACCATGGTTAGATGTAGAGAATTAACTAAGGTTAGAAGAATGGTTAGGGTTTTGGAAATGAAGACAAAATGGTCACTTTGGTCAAAGTTGAATGAAGCTTCAAGAAGCATCATGAATGAAAGCAACCATTATCTTTTCATTTCTCATTTCTTTTAATCCAAATCATAAAGATAAATGAATGAATAAATAAGTAAAAACCCTAACCATTTACTTAACCAAGGCTTAACTCTTTACACAAACCCTAGCAATCATGTATCATCAAACATGATACAATCAAGTGAGAAAATCCTTTTAAAGTGAACCGATACTAGTTAATACAAAGTAATATATCAAATATATAATTATGCATTAAATCATTAAATCAACACTTGATTCAATGATCCGGTCATATTGTATATATAACCGACTAATATCAACAGTAACAACTTATCGAATCAACACTTGATCCGATATCCCGGCTATATCGCATATAACCGATCAATGTCATAAATCGCGAGAATCGAATACAGTATCACATACTGGTATTATTCTCGGTCCTGCACATATCTCATATGCGCTCCTATTTCGTTTTGCTTGAGCCAGGAAACCTCTGTGTAGGACTCTAAAGACTCGTCAATACGCCGGCAGCAGGTGATGATCATATCAAACACCCACAAGCCGCAAGCGGTCTGCTAAACGTAACGGCCACCCGGGTATTGAGCGATCAGAAGATCGACGAGCAAGCCCGCTCACACTCCTGTGAATCCAACCAGTAACACTTACCGTACGGTCCGGTCTGATCGTCTGATATGTCGCATATCTCGCCTAGGGGTGGTAAACGTCAGACCCCAATAGCTTGATAAGTCGTGTCGATATGAGGTCTATAACAGTTCGAGAAAGTACTGGTAACACTTACCAGTATATCTCAGCAACCCTGGCCAGGGATTTCCGGTTATAGCCAATCGAACACAGCGCAACATCAACTCCCTATACCGGGAGAGACGAATCCCCTCCTATCGCTCATTGCCTCCATGTGATTCGGGACTGTACCCAAAAACCACCGTTTTGCACGCCCTCTTGGACGTGGTAAGGTGGAAATCAAAGCACAGTGGGAACCACACAAGACTCTATGACGATCTCGGGTCAACAGACTACTCTGTACCAGTGTCACCAGAGAACTGCCATCTGACGTAAGGTATAATACCATCTGGGAGTTCTCGGCGAGTCCGTCCAGTGTACCCAGTCTCCACTGAGCACCCGTATATCATCTCTGATGTCAAACACCAATGGATATGGGATCATCCATCGCCCATCTGTATGGGTCGAGAAGGTACACGCTAGTCTACTCTGGTATATCGATGCCCCGTCTCGATACACCCACGACTAGGGACTTTGAAGGATGTACTTATGGACTACCATGTCCCCACTAGTATGATGTCCATCATAGTCCAGATAGTCAAGTACAGATCCTAAGGGCTTTACCAACATGTAACAGAGAGACAATCAATGTACACGTTAAGGTAAAGAGCAACCAGATAGCATACTATCATGTAGAGCAAGAAAGTCCTCCCTATATATGTCCAAGCATCCACTACAATATACATCCTATGTACAGTAATGGCCTTTAGGGCATACATATAACTAACAATCTCCCACTTGCACTAGGGCCATCTGATAGCAGTGGTTGTAGTATTTCATACTCAACCATCCCATAAAAGTCTCTCTGTTGGAAAAGGCCTTTGTGAGTGGATCCGCCGTGTTGTCCTCTGAGTCTACTCTCCTAACCTCGATCACCCTGGAGATCAATCATCTCCATGATCAGGTGATACTGTCTTAGAATATGTCTGGATCACTGATGGGACCGGCGTTCCTTGGCATAAGCCACAACTCCATTGTCTCATAATGGTTGGAACGTAGTTCATCTCATGAACCAATATACACCCAAACATCCTCTTTGGTAGCATCTTAAGTAGCGATGTATCCTGCCTTTATCGTTTAGTTAACCACGGTATCTAGCTTGGAACTCTTCCAACATACCGTCCCTTTACTGAGGGTAAAGACAATGCCTGTGACTGACATTCAGTCGTCTTTATCACCCTGGAACCCTTCCAGTGATTCTCCTCAGGATCGATTGATACCACCTCACTACATCTAGTGAGTATCCTAACATCCAATTACATCTATCTCATAGATGAAAACTCAGGATATAGGAGGTATCACTTCGATCCTATATGGAGAATCCTTGTGATAAGCGGAGATTGACCGAGCGTAGCATAGGAAACTCCTTCCCTATCAAGAGTATGTCATCCAGGTACTCTACGAGGATCACTACCATACTCCCTACTACCTTCTTGTATATACAAGGTTCATCTACTATTTTGATGATGTCAAACTATTTGACTAACTCATCAAAACAGATGTTCCAACTCCGCGATGCCTGCTTTATCACATAAAACATCTTGCACACGTTTCCGCTGCTCCCACTGTCTACGAAGCCCTCTGGCTGTGTACTTATAGACGCTCTCTTCCAATACATCATTTAGAAAAGTAGTCATGACACCCAACCACCAGATATCGTAGTCATGGTATGTAGCCGTGGTAAGTAGGATCTGGATGGACTTAAGCATAGATCCTTAGAAAAGGTTTCATCATGATCCATATCTGGTCAATGATGCAAATCTTTAACAAGTCTAGCTTTGAAAGTCTCAACTTTTCGATGTACACCAAGTAATCTTCTCAAGATATACTTGCTCCTGATGAGGATTTAACCCTTCAGATATAGCAACCAAAGTCCATACTTTGTTGGTGTATAAGGATTCCATCTCAGATCGCTAAGCATCCAGCCATTCTTACAGAGTCCCACTCCTGATGGCCAGCTCGAAACTAGTTGGGTCATCATCTCATGATGCAATCCTCGCTCCCACTGTCATAGAGAAACAGAAGTATCTCTCAGGTGGGTGAGAAAACCCTACTAGATCGGCGGAGAGGCTGAGGTTCGTTGGTAACTATTGAATCCTTTGGTTTTATCAAATCATCTGCTGTAGTTAGTATGGCTGGAACATTTCCAGTTCTACATAACAGACCTTGCCTCTAGTTTGTCCGGATTTTTCTTTTAGACATAGGCCGGACAACCCCAAATCTTAACTAGCTTAAGACATGGGCTCATCCCATACCATATCTCATATGGAGTGGTAGGCAACTGATTTGATTCGAACCCTTTTCAATAGGTATGCAGCTTCTCAAGTGCATAACTCCCAAAAGGAAAATAGGAAACTCAGTAGTACTCATCATAGAGCACACCATATCAAATAGGGTGTATCTGCTCCGCCCCGATATACCATCGTGCTATGGTGTATACGGAGGAGTAATACTGAGAGAGATTCTCATTCTCCTTTAGAAAAGTCCAAGAATTCCGTGCTCAAGTATTCTCCTCCTTGATCACATCAAAGGACATAAAACTTAAACCCGTTTTTTGGTTCTCTACTTCTAACTTATATTCTGTGAATATCTCAAAAGGTTCGGACTTGTGTTTCAACAAGAACATATGTCTGAATCTAAAGAGATTATCAGAGAATGTAATGAAGTACAAAGAACCGGTCTTGGCATGTGTAGACAGGGGACCTTACATACATCAACATGTATCATCCCAAGAGTTCACTAACTCTTTCTCTGTTTCCAATAAACAGAGCTATGGTCATCGTATCTTTGTGACATGACCGGCAAGTTTCACAAGATGTAAATTCAAACTAATTTAAATATGCATCTAAATGTCACTTCAGCCAGTCGGGTCGCATTGATATGACCTAGTCTACAATCCCCCAAGAAGAATTCATTCATTTCTGAACTCTTTCTCTTGTGTGTGTTCTATATACTAAGAACTGTAGTTTGATTTAGAACATTAATGCTTTTAGATAACGTGCCTGAACCGATCAACTTTTGATATAGGAAATGTTCAAAACATTATCCAACAATACAAAATTTTATCATTTCTTTACTAATAAAGAGACTGACATGATTTTGTATATCAGGTTTGGTATCTAATAACATTTGTTCAGAATCAATGTATTGGTAATACAGGGTGACAGTGACCAACAGACTTGGCTGCAACTCTTGTCCCGTTTTCTTCCTCATGAAACTTATCACCCGTTTTCAGTTCTTTACCTATCTGTAGCCCATGTAACATTTTACATATGCGGGATCCTGATCCGGTATCATATACCCAGGACGTAAAGGACACTGAGAAACAGTTCTATATATAATGAACACACCCGAAGATGATGCATCAGCATGTACTTACTTCGTTTGGGCGGCACGGGAATTCTGGTAATCCCCAATTTCCTGCTCTGTCTTATAACAATTATAAGTTGGAGCGGGACCAACGTTCCCCAGCTCAGTATAACAAGCGGGTTCGGTCAATATTCCGTATTTTTATCTTGATTAAGGCGTGATATGGTCGCTACCTGGAGAGAGAGAGAAGAAAACACTCAGCGTGCGCTCTTGCAAGATCAGATTGGTTATTATTTTATCTAATCAGGATGGCTCCCACTGCTTTTTATCAAATCTTCCTTCAAACCCAAAAAGGAAAGACTAGCCGGGATTAATTACACACTACAAGTTCGCCAATCTTTCAGCCAGGCCTGTGTCGGTACTTTGAGGGAGGTTCCCCGTGGTTTCGCACGGACCTAATTAATGTAAACCTCATTTTCCCAGAGGCGTAACCCCGTTGACACCTTTCTAGACACCTACTTGATCGGCTAATTGTAATGTGTAAAACTCTCCCAGGAGTAATAATTACTCGCAGCGGGTATCGGGATCCAACTATCTCATAGAAGGTATGCAATCTCATTGCAAATTTCAACACTTGAAATTCCCGATAATATTTTTCCCCTAACGTGCTATGACCTTGACGAAAGCCAACAAACCATAGCCTGCTAGTCAAGTTCAACCCGTACATTTCATGATTGAATTAAACCCACCCGCACGACCCTTGACGAAAGCCAACAAAGCCGCACGACTACCCTAATCCAATCGAATCGTATGCAGCAGATAAGCAGCATATAGCTACCGCACACTATACCTTGACGAAAGCCAACAAATGTAGCACGAATACTATATACAACTTATCTGAAATGACGGAGGGCTACGACAGGTTTTTCTGAAAACCTATTGCGTAATGAACTTGATATCGTTGTAGAATCAAATGATTTTAAAATGGAGTGCTTTTGAGGCTTTTCTAGTTTTGCTAAAGGAGTCACTCCCGGTGAAGGGATCGTCGGTCCTTTCCTCGTCGAATGAGGTGCGGGATATATCATATATATCACTGTGCAAAGCAAAACTCTTAAAAGCTGTCAAAAGACAAACCGAGGGTTGTAGCATCTGCCAGTTATTGCTAAAGGAGTCACTCCCGGTGAAGGGATCTCGGTCCTTTCCTTATCGAATAAGGTGCAGGATATATCATATATACCGCTGTGCAAAGCAAGAACTGTAGCTACCTGTTTTATTTTTGAAATTCGATTCTACAACATCTAAGGTTTCTTTTATTTCAGTAATCTCATTAATGAAGTCCCATCATTTAAATACCTAAACATCACAGATAAATACGACGTACACTTATGTCATCCGCATTCGCCTCGATGTCCCCTCGTGCACCGTTAGGTTAGGTAACTAACGGCAGAGCGGGGCAGGGCTAGCGCGGGTGTAGAACATAAGTAACGTCTATATAATATATCATATATACTATATACAACATTTATCACAGAACATATCACATGATCACATCACAGATATCGCAGCAGAAGAATCATATGAAATATTGGATATACTAGGACGTCCATGTTTTCAATACGAGCCAGTATAAAACACGGATTCCACGGTCGGGATGAATAGCCAAACCCACACCCCTAGACCCCTACGAGAGCGGCAAGCAACCCTACCAATTCTAGAGTTAGGAGACCCGGACTCGACTCCTCGAGTTGGTCTCCCACTGGACCCTAGAACCCGGTAACTTGTGCCCTCCTCCTTGGGTCTATCCTAGTGCGGAAAAGTAAAAAATATACAAATGGTGACATCATCCGCAACCTGGAAGTGCCCCAATAAAAGAATATTACATACAAGTTTTTACATGAATGAAAATGAAAAAACACTCATCTCACATAAAAACCCCCGGCTATTCAAACACGACAATCCAATATAACATATCCAGCAACACATAATATCACATGTCATCAACGTAAGTAAATATGCGCATCCCAATTGTCGTTGACATATAGCAACGAAACCAGCGATATCACATATTACACTTACGGTCACAGAAAAGAAAGTGTAAAACTACAACAGTTGGAATCCGCAAACTCTTTAGACATCGCATCCCTAATCAAATGAATTCTTTAGACATCGCATGCCTAACAATTATAAACCCCGCATTTTAGTCTCATTATCGAAAACACTTTTCAATATCAAGTCGGGCAATTCAACAAGATTCCCGACATCCTGATCGAATGCTCGTCGCAAACTTCAGTAGACGGCCGCACCCCCGATACCGTCGACTAAGTGCACCAAGGCGGAACACCGCTGCCGTGAGCACCCAGATGGATGCTTTCGGCGACGGGGTTCTCCTACAGTCACTTGGTCGGGGCTAAAGGATGTAGCTGTCTATTAAGTTTATCCGGCGAGTATCCGCGTACGCTACGTGATTGCGACGGACTTTTGATCACATCAAAATTCCGTGGCAACCGATCAAGTGAGACTAAACTGCTATGTTTATAACATTCATTCAGTTATCTCATAACTACTTGTGGATTCCAAGTATTGTATCACATTCCGGATAAATAGAAAATGTTAAACTTTTCGATCGAACAGTCAAACACCCAAGTTTTCCCGAAACAGATCAACACATGAAACAAGTTTAAAAACATCCAGTTCATGCCTCAGTACCAACGGTCCAGCCGTAGAAGGGTCAAGCCAACGCCTCACATGTGGCACGCCGTACTGCCCCAAACCCTAAGGTTCAAAGGGCAGTTCAAGACGGTCACATAATCGAGTTAAGGTTTGTTGTCTTCTAGAGGGACCATCGCGTTACTTGCACTACTTAGAACGTTATTAAAACCACGGAAAGATCCAACACTTGGAAATTTCCCGACAGGGGAAAAGTTGGGTATTTATATCCGGTCGAACTTTTTAACATATTCTAAAATATCCGGAAAGCCACATAGACAAAATTAGACAATCCGATCGAAACACTGAGTCCCCAATACAACCCAGAAAACTCAACTCTTGAGTTCAGAAAAAAAATATCCCAGGAAAACCAGCACTGCAAAATAGGAATTACTGTGCAAAATTCAATGGGAGAAGAGACAAAATGGCCGCGGAACAGCCGCATTAGCACGCTAATGCCGCGGTTCCCCTGCACTTTAGACAGATCATTAGGTAATTTTTGCACCGTAATTCTTAGAATTTCCTGCTGAATTTTCTGCATATTTTTAATCTTGAAAAAACCCAATTTTTGGAAAAAGTCCAGAGAGCAAATTTGTGTTAGGGTTTCGGTTTAATCGGACTTCAAACTCCGTCTACGCATCGCCTAAGGCTCTAGCTAGGCTCTGATACCACTGTAGGGTTCCTAGGCACACTAATGAGGTCTCACAAGGCATCAACCATGCCAATTTCAAAATTTACAAGTGCCGAGAAACCCTAATACGGATCGTTAACTAGAATTTTAGGCGAACACATGCAACTAGTTAACAACTTAACTACAAGAACGGAAATACAACCTTTGTAGATCCGGTCCTCCACCTCCATAGCTCCGCAACGAAGTCTCCTCGCTGTCCAAATCGAATCCCGGGCTCTAGCGTCGGCTTCATCGGAGAAATGGGCGGGCAAGGTCGTCGGCTTCGTGCCGAAGATGATCTACGTCGAGGCATCACAAGATCAAGCTCCCACTTCACCAAGTCATGAAACTTGTGAAGAAAACACCCTATACTACTTGGCAAGAGGTAGAGGATGAAGAAATAGGAGGTGGGTTCACTTTAGAATTGGATTTCTCACTCATTTGCTCAAGTTGCCATTGATGGAGCAAGGTTTCTTCTTGAAGAAGAAGAAGAAGAAGATAATATTATGATAAGTTTTTCAAAAGAATAATAAAAATCATTCTTATCATAATTTAAACCATGGTTAGATGTAGAGAATTAACTAAGGTTAGAAGAATGGTTAGGGTTTTGGAAATGAAGACAAAATGGTCACTTTGGTCAAAGTTGCATGAAGCTTCAAGAAGCATCATGAATGAAAGCAACCATTATCTTTTCATTTCTCATTTCTTTTAATCCAAATCATAAAGATAAATGAATGAATAAATAAGTAAAAACCCTAACCATTTACTTAACCAAGGCTTAACTCTTTACACAAACCCTAGCAATCATGTATCATCAAACATGATACAATCAAGTGAGAAAATCCTTTTAAAGTGAACCGATACTAGTTATTGCAAAGTAATATATCAAATATATAATTATGCATTAAATCATTAAATCAACACTTGATTCAATGATCCGGTCATATTGTATATATAACCGACTAATATCAACAGTAACAACTTATCGAATCAACACTTGATCCGATATCCCGACTATATCGCATATAACCGATCAATGTAACAAATCGCGAGAATCGAATACAGTATCACATACTGGTATTATTCTCGGTCCCGCACATATCTCATATGCGCTCGTATTTCGTTTTTCTTGAGCCAGGAAACCTCTGTGTAGGACTCTAAAGACTCGTCAATACGCCGGCAGCAGGTGATGATCATATCAAACACCCACAAGCCGCAAGCGGTCTGCTAAACGTAACGGCCACCCGGGTATTGAGCGATCAGAAGATCGACGAGCAAGCCCGCTCACACTCCTGTGAATCCAACCAGTAACACTTACCGTACGGTCCGGTCTGATCGTCTGATATGTCGCATATCTCGCCTAGGGGTGGTAAACGTCAGACCCCAATAGCTTGATAAGTCGTGTCGATATGAGTTCTATAACAGTTCGAGAAAGTACTGGTAACACTTACCAGTATATCTCAGCAAGCCTGGCCAGGGATTTCCGGTTATAGCCAATCGAACACAGCGCAACATCAACTCCCTATACCGGGAGAGACGAATCCCCTCCTATCGCTCATTGCCTCCATGTGATTCGGGACTGTACCCAAAAACCACCGTTTTGCACGCCCTCTCGGACGTGGTAAGGTGGAAATCAAAGCACAGTGGGAACCACACAAGACTCTATGACGATCTCGGGTCAACAGACTACTCTGTACCAGTGTCACCAGAGAACTGCCATCTGACGTAAGGTATAATACCATCTGGGAGTTCTCGGCGAGTCCGTCCAGTGTACCCAGTCTCCACTGAGCACCCGTATATCATCTCTGATGTCAAACACCAATGGATATGGGATCATCCATCGCCCATCTGTATGGGTCGAGAAGGTACACGCTAGTCTACTCTGGTATATCGATGCCCCGTCTCGGTACACCCACGACTAGGGACTTTGAAGGATGTACTTATGGACTACCATGTCCCCACTAGTATGATCCGCATCATAGTCCAGATAGTCAAGTACACATCCTAAGGGCTTTACCAACATGTAACAGAGAGACAATCAATGTACACGTTAAGATAAAGAGCAACCAGATAGCATACTATCATGTCGAGCAAGAAAGTCCTCCCTATATATGTCCAAGCATCCACTACAATATACATCCTATGTACAGTAATGGCCTCTAGGGCATACATATAACTAACACCGTGCTCGTGGGAGCCGGCCTTGTTATATAGTTTTACCTTCTTATGTTGTTTTCTTTTATATATTTCTGTGCTACGCCGTCGTATATATGCTTGTGGTGTTTGTCTCCGCCGTTGGGCGTGATTTGCTCCTGTTTGGGATGTTTTTCTTTATATTTTATGTTGTAACCGTTTTCGGGGTTAGTTTTTACAAAGGAGGTGCTGCCGAAATTTTCATGAAAGTAACTAAAGTTAAAGATTTTACTTGAGATTTTCCGAAGGTTTTTAACTATGTTTTTCTCCGCTTATCCAGTTTTTGGTGGTTTAGATTTCTGGGTTTCGGCTTACTTAAGTTGCGTATGCCTGTTGAAATTACGTAGTATAAGTGCCAGTCACGTGCCTAAATTGGGTTGTGAAAAAGTTGGTATCAGAGCGCTAGGTTTTACCTTTCGGAGTGTAGGATGACCTTGGTATGATGGAGTAGGTAGCTTAAGCAGAGTGACGTAGCGTGTATATGTTCCGCGGCATACTTACGACATGGTACTCCGCCTAAGTGACCTTAGGACTTATCGATTGAAATTCCTACCGTGATTATATACATCCTTGTGATTCGATTTCTATGTCCTTATCGAATCTTGTTTCCATTCCAGGCTTTATGTCGTCGAAGACTACGAGGTCACAGAAAGCGGCCGCGAGGGCTAAGGTCAGAGTTGACTCGTCTGAGACGAGGACTGACCAGGGCGGTACGCCTGTTGTACCGGAGCAGATTGCTATGCTAGAGGCCGGCATGCAGGACTTGCGCTAGATGATGGGGTCGTTAATTGAGGCCATTCGAGCGTAAAGGCGGGAGGTCGTTCCACCTGTTGCGGGGACCGTGGTGGTACCTACTATTCCGGCAGTCGTACCTGCAGCTACGGAGGTGATCACCGTATCGATATCGGAGTTCATGAGGCCGAGGCGTCCGGTTTTCACTGGCACCATTGCAGCTGAGGATCCCCAGTCGTTTATTGATCGGATGGCCAGGATATGTCGTTCGCTGAGATGCTCCGACGAGAGATGGGTAGAGTTTGTGTGTTTTCGTCTGGAGGGTCTGGCCCAGAAGTGGTGCGAGTCCTTAGAGAATGGCAGAGCCGCAGGTCTTCCTCCTATGACCTGGGCTGAGTTTTCGACGGTGTTTCTTGCGCGTTTTCTTCCGCATAGCTTCAGGGATGCTCGAGCACGCAGTTTCGAGTCATTACGGCATACTCCGGGTATGACCGTAGCCGAGTACGATGTGCAGTTCATCGAGCTATCTGTGTATGCTCCTTATCTGGTAGACACGGAGGAGATGCGGGAAAAGAGGTTTGTTCGAGGACTGCTTACCCAGTTGTTCCTCGCTATCAGCATACAGCAGTGTGACACATATGCAGCAGCGGTGGACGCAGCCCTTTTGGTTGAGGAGCGTCTTTCTGAGACGTCGGTTGTTCCGGATCCGAAGAAGGTTCGTACTGATGTATCAGCACGGAGATAGAGCTCTGCACGCCGCGACAGAGTTCCTTCAGACTCGGGGAGTAGCAGAGACGTGGGATTTGGCCAGTTATTCAGCTCTTATCCCCAGGAGGGTCAGCAGCCGTCTTATGGGTGCTATGGGTATGGCAGTCTACATCACCTTGTTAGGGATTGTACTGTGATATGCCAGAGAGGGGAAGCCGTACCCCAGGTTACCTTACCCCCTTCTCCACCTCAGAGAGCGTTGCCTCTTTTGCCTGTTGTTGCCCCGCGTCAGACTCATGCTCAGAGAGGTCGTGGTCGTGGTGGTTTTATTCAGAGAGGACGAAGTGGCGGAGGCAGAGGACAGCCAGTCGCAGGTAGAGGGCAGGCCCGGGTGTTCCCTTGACTCACCAGGACGCGCAGGCATCCAATGCAGTGGTTTCAGGTACCCTTCCTGTATGTTCTTTTTATGCACATGTTTTATTTGATCTGGGATCTATGCACTCTTATGTTTCTACGCACCTCGTGCCGAGGTTAGGCCGAAATTCATGTTTCCTAGATCAGCCTCTTGTCGTGACAACTCCTGTGGGAGAGTCGTTTGTTGCGCGACACGTATTTCGGTCGTGTGTTGTTCGTATAGGAGATCGAGATTTGTCTGTCGACTTGATCTTTCTTGAGATGTTGAACTTCGACATTCTCTTGGGCATGGACTGGTTAGCTATGTGCTACGCGTCTGTGGACTTCCGCGAGAAGAACGTTAGGTTTTGTTTTCCCGGCGAGTCAGTTCTGGTTGTGCAGGGGTACCGTGGTGCCGCCCCTCACAGTTTGATTTCTGCTCTATGCGCTAGTCGGATTTTGAGGAGGGGATGTCGGGAATTCTTGGCTTTTATTCATGATACTGGAGCCACAGTAGATTCGTTGGACCGGGTTCCTATAGTGCGAGAGTTTCCCGACGTCTTTCCCGATGAGTTACCTGGTTTGCCGCCAGAGTGCGATATTGAGTTTTGCATTGATCTGATTCCTGGCACGGGGCCTATTTCTATACCGCCTTACCGGATAGCTCCGGTAGAGCTTAGAGAGCTTAAAGATCAATTGCAAAAGTTGCTTGATAGGGGACTTATGCGTCCGAGTGTTTCTCCTTGGGGATCTCCTTTTCTGTTCGTCAAGAAGAAGGACGGCAGTTTGAGGCTGTGCCTTGATTATCGTCAATTGAACCGTGCTACGGTGCGGAATAGGTATCATTTACCTCTCATTGACGATTTGTTTGATCAGCTCCAGGGTGCGAAACATTTTTATAAGATTGATTTGCGTTCGGGTTATCATAAGTTGCTGGTTCGGAATGACGACATTCCGAAGACTACTTTTCGTACACGCTACGGGCATTATGAGTTTCTGGTGATGTCGTTTGGGCTCACCAATGCCCCAACAGCGTTCATGGATCTGATGAACCGGATTTTCAGGTCGTTCCTCGACCAGTTTATTATAGTGTTTATTGATGACATTCTGGTCTACTCTAGGAGTCGAGAGGAGCATGAGCAGCACTTGAGGATTGCTTTGCAGACGTTGAGGGAGCACCAGCTGTATGCTAAATTCTCAAAGTGCGCATTTTGGCTTGATAGAGTTGACTTCCTGGGTCATGTGGTGACGGGAGATGGTATTGTTGTAGACCCGAGGAAGATCGAGGCTGTACAGCTTTTGCCCAGACCTATATCTGTGACTGAGGTCCGCAGCTTTTTGGGCTTAGCTGGTTATTATCGTCGTTTCTGGCAGGATTTCTCGAGTATCGCTGCACCGCTGACCGGACTGACCCGGAAGGGGGTTCCTTTTCTTTGGACTGATGCGTACGAGTTGAGTTTTCATCAGTTGAAGACTCGGTTGACGACGGCACCAGTTCTATCTTTGCCTTCTGGATCGGGTGGCTTTGTTGTTTACTGCGATGCGTCTCGAGTGGGGCTCGGTTGTATACTGATACTGCATGATAGAGTGATTGCTTATGCTTCTAGGCAGCTGAAGAAGCACGAGCAGAATTACCCAACTCACGATATTGAGATGGTCGCGGTGGTCTTTGCGTTGAAGATTTGGAGACACTACTTGTACGGGGAGTCGTGTCAGATCTTCACGGACCATAAGAGCTTGAAGTACATCTTCCAGCAGCTGGACCTGAACCTGAGACAGCGCTGGTGCATGGAGCGTGTGAAGGATTATGATTGTGAGATCCTTTATCACCCGGGCAAGGCGAATGTGGTAGCTGATGCTTTGAGTCGTAGGCCTGGGGGAAGCTTGTTCCAGTTGAGCGCAGTTCAGCGACAGTCTTCTACAGATTGGCAGATCTTGTGCGATGGTAGAGTACAGTTTGAGTTCACTTCCACTGGGGGACAGCTTGCTCATGTCCACGCCTGACCACTTCTACTTGATCGTATTCGTGAGGCGCAGCCCAGTGATCCCCGTTTGTCTGAGATTCATGAGCTTGTTCGGCAAGGTACAGATTCAGAGTTCTTGATTGATGACCAGGGTGTGCTACATTACGGGACTCGCTTGTGTGTACCATATATTGATGGGTTGAGACGTGAGATCCTAGAGCAGGCACATAAGTCAGTTTTTAGCGTTCATCCAGGTTCCACCAAGATGTACCGTGACAAGAGAGATATTTACTGGTGGGAAGGGATGAAGCGCGATGTTTCGGACTTCGTTTCGAAGTGCCTGACTTGTCAGAAAGTCAAGGCTGAGCATCAGAGACCGGCTGGAGAGTTGCAGCCTTTACCTGTTCCTGAGTGGAAATAGGAGCAAATTTCTATGGACATTGTTGTGGGTCTACCCAGGACCCGTCGGGGGTATGACTCCATTTGGGTGATTGTCGACCGGTTGAAGAAAGCGGCTCACTTCCATCCAGTGAAGACCACTTTCGGTTATGCTCAGTATGCTCAGTTGTATATAGATGAGATTGTGCGTTTGCACGGCGTTCCCACATGCATCGTATCCGACAGAGGCACCCAGTTTACTAGCCATCATTTGCAGAAGCTTCAGGAAGCTTTGGGTACCCGATTGAGTTTTAGCACCGCTTTTCATCCACAGACCGATGGTCAGTCGGAGCGGACTATACAGACTCTGGAGGATTTGCTTCGTGCGTGCGTGCTTGATTTTGGTGGTAGTTGGGATCGTCACATTCCGTTGATTGAGTTCTTCTACAACAACACTATTCAGATGGCACCTTTTGAGGCTTTGTATGGTAGGAAGTTTCGATCGCCAGTCTGTTGGACCGAACTCAGTGAGGGTAGAGTTTTGGGACCCCAGCTAGTTCAGGAGACTACGGAGAAAATCCAGCTGATTCAGGACAGGACGAGAGCAGCCCAGTGCAGATAGAAGTCATATGCCGACCGTCGTCGTCGTAGACTTGAGTTCGCAGTGGGGGATCATGTATTCCTGCGAATTTCTCCGATGAAGGGCGTTATGAGATTTGGGAAAAGGGGGAAGCTTAGTCCTAGGTTTGTTGGTCCTTTCAAGATCCTTGAGCGAGTTGGAGCCATTGCCTATCGTTTGGATCTTCCACCCAGTTTTCCGGATGTTCACCTTGTTTTCCATGTGTCGATACTTCGTAGATACCTTCATGATCCTTTTCACATGATTTAGCACCAGACCGTTCAGCTTGAGCTCGATCTTGCGTTCACCGAGCAGCCGGTAGTTATATTGGATCGGCGGGTGAAGAAACTTCGGTCAAAGGTCTTGCCATCTGTGAAGGTTCTTTGGCATAGCCCGACTAGTGAGGAGATTAATTGGGAGGCCGAGAGAGAGATGCGGAAGAAGTTCCCTCATCTCTTTGAAGGTACGCTTAGTAAGAATTTTAATTCGGGGACGAATTTCTTTAAGGGGGAGATTGTAACTGTAAGTCCACGGTAGCGTCCCGGCCGTCTAACAGACGCCAAATACGGAACAAAAACTTTTAACGAAACTGGCGCTATCGTGTACCGTAACCCGGATCTGCCATTAAAGCTAAACTAACAAACTACAAAGTGGGTAGAAGAGTTATACCGAATGATCCGAGTCCTTCGGTCTTCAACCATCATCCCACGCTTGTTGCGGCTACTCCGATCTCCTGAATCTCCGTTCTTCTCGTCTGGATGGCACCACGTCGACGGATCTTTAAACGGGCTCCCGCCTCTGACTCGAGGCAACTCGGTCGTCAAGTTTGCTAGAAGAGACGACCAAGAATGATGTAGAGAATGAGTAGATGACTTTGTCTCACTTCGTCCAAATCCGTGGACGATCGGTTAATGAAGTTGCCGAGGGAATCGGGTGATGGAATGAAATGAGATTTGAATTCCATACACCGAAAAACTATCATAATCTTTTGCAAATGAAAACTCAAGTGAGAGAGTGTATGAGGAGAGAGAGAGGGGACCGGCCTCTTATAGCAAAGAGGGAGGTGATCGTAGGAGAGGGGGGTGACCATAAGAAAAAATATCATGTGTGAACACATGAAAATATCAAGCATAAAGATCTTAAGCAAAACAAGAAATGGTTGAAATCAAAGCATGAGTCACAATCCTTGTCACCATTTTCTAGAACCTTCTAGAACCTTCTAGAAGCATGACTCACCCTCATCCAAGAAAAGATAAATCCGTCTTTAACCGAATGTTAAAAGACGGCTGATAGAAAACTGGAAACTGGCAACTTCCAAAAATCATCCCGAAACGAATTTCAGGATAACCCCGTATCAGTATAAATATACCCGCATTTATATTACGACCGAATACAAATGCATATGAGACAAAGATATTATATCTACACAGTATAATACTGGGTTCCGGCTCAAACCAAAACCTACCAGTATTATCTGCCGGAAAAACGACACGTGCGAAAACGCACGTGCTTTTTCCGAACCTTGCCATATCACCATACGGCCTCTACAACGTTTCGCCCGAACTTGGGAAAGTGTCTGTGGGGGGACTCTAATGACTCATCAACACACCGGCACTGGGTATAACCCCTAGCACGTCAGAGGTACAAGCTGCACGTAACGTTTTGCCTATGTATTGATTGGAAGGGAAGCTGACGAGCGAACTCATCTCTAAACCCTACTGAGCCTGACAGTGACAATGTATATATAGTCCGGTCCATTCGTCTAAAGAGTATCGCATATCAAGTCTAGGGGGTGGATAAAGTCAGACCCCTAATAACGCGATAAATCGTGTCGGCATGAAGCCCATCACCACCTGAGAAACTACTGATCCCAATCAGTAATTCTCCACTACCTCGGCCGAGGGTTTCTAGTGATGGCCACCCGTGCACTGCGCGACATCAACCCCCAATACCGGGAGAGACGAATCCCCGACGATCCGCTCACTTGCCTCCAATGTGGCTCGGGACTGTACCCAAAAAAGACCTGTTTGCACGACTCCTTTGAGCCGTGGTAGGGTAGAAATCAAAGCACAGTGGGAACTCACACGAGACAAATGACGACCTCAGGTCGATGAACTAACCTGTACACATGTCACCAGGGAATTGCTATCTGACGATATGTATAATACCAACTAGCAGATTCCCGGCGAGTCCTGTCCGGTGTACTCATAACTCAATGAGCATCTGTATACATCTTTGGTGATCCAACTGACACCAGTGGCTTGTGAGACAGGCCACCGCCCCTCGTCGGGGTCTCGACTGTATACACTTGTCTACTCTGGAGTATCGATGCCCTGTCTCGAAACTCCCACGACTAGGGACTCTTTAAGGATGTGCTTATAGACCCCAGCTCCCACGTATATGATCGCCATCATACTGCTGATAGTCAAGCAAGAATCCTATGGGCTCTATCATCATGCAACAGTGAACTAAAGCATATATACGATGATAAAGACAAACCAGATAGCATACTATCATCTTGAGCAAGACTGTCATATCGGTATAGGTCCTGCCTCAATCATTGCAATCACGTACCTGCGATCCAATAATTGACTTTGAGGGCACTATCTCCAACAGTAACACCATAGAAATGCGGTTAGTGTTAATTAAGCGTTAATGCAGGTTTTTAGGGAAAAGTCTACCAAATCGGGTTCCTCACATTTTATAACAATTAATTAATATTTTATTATAAATTGTTATGGCTTGCACACACATATGCATGTTAATGTGATGGGTAGTAGTGTTAACCTTGTTTATGACCATGATGTTGGCTATAGTGCCCTCAAGGCAATTATCATAGTCGCAGACTTGTGATTATGATGATTGAGGCAGGACCTATACCGATGAAACAATCTTACTCAAGATGATAGTATGCTATCTGGTTTGTCTTTATCATCATGTACATGTTGATAGAGCCCATAGGATTCTTGCTTGACTGCCAGCATTATGATGGCGATCATATATGTGGGAGCTGGGGTCCATAAGCACATCCTTAAATGTCCCTAGTCGTTGGAGTATCGAGACCGGGCATCGATACTCCAGTGTAGACTAGGGTATATTGATCAAGACCCCGACGAGGGGTGGTGGCCAGTTCTCACAAGCCATTGGTGTTAGTTTGTTCACCTAAGATAGTATGCAGGTGCTCATTGGGTTATGAGTACACTGGACGGACTCGCCAGGAACCTGCTAGTTGGTATTTTACCTATTGTCAGATAGCAGTTCCCAGGTGACATGTGTACAGGTTAGTCTGTCCACTTGAGATCGTCATTTGTCTCGTGTGAGTTTCCACTGTGCTTTGATTACTACCCTACCATGGCTCAAAGGAGTTGTGCAAACAGGTTTTAGTTGGGTACAGTCCCGAGCCACATGGATGCAGTGATCGGATCGTCGGGGATTCGTCTCTCCCGGTATTGGGGGTTGATGTCGCGTTGTGTACGGATGGCCATCACTACAAATCCATGGTCACGGTGGACGAGAACTATCGATCCAGGATCGATAGTTTCTCAGGTGGTGATTGGGTTTCATACCGACACTAAATGTCGCGTTGTTAGGGGTGTGACTTTATCCACCCCCTTAGACTCGATATGCGATACTCTTAGACGAACATACCGAATTGTATGGATATTGTCACTGTCAGGCTCAGTAGGGGTTCTGCATGAGTTTGCTCGTCGGCCTCCCATTCGCTCAATACCTGGGTAGCCATTACGTACAGCTAGTGCCGCTGACGTGCTTGTGGTTAAACCCACTGCCAGCGTATTGACGAGTTTTTAGAGTCCCACACAGAGAGTTTCCCTGGTTCTGGCGAAATGATGTAGTAGCCGTATTGGATACGTGCAGGGTTCCGATCGATTGGTGTACTTTGTACCAGGACTTTCGATCGGACAATTGATAATGCTAGCCGGCTCGGGATTGAGCCGGATTATTAAATCAGGTATTGATTTAATAATTTACGTATATGTATTTCGATACGTATATTCTAGTATTATATTCTTTGTGTTATGCTATCTCTTTGGATATTCGTATTTCGATACGAATGCAGATATATTTATAGTAGAATGCAATCCGTATTTTTTACCGGATAACATTCTAGAAGGCGCCACCTCATTTGTTGATTTGACCATTTTATTAAAATGTTATATGAGGTGGAAATTGCATGAGGAGGTATGGTGACAACCATGCTTGCAATAGTGCACACAAATGAATTGTCAATTCATTTGTGTTCACTATTCAAGCATGGGAGGAATTTAAAAATAGAAAAATAGTTTTAACAAAACCTAGCATGCTAATTTCTCTTTCATGGTGGAATTCATTTTTGCTAGCATGAAGGTTTTGTTCATTGTTTTTCCTTCTTGAACTCCTCATTCACCATGAGCTTCACCTTCCTCTAGCTTTCTTTCTTTTACTTCCACCTTCAAGTTTTTGAGATAGCTAACACTAAGAAACATTCACACTACATCCTAGGCTCTGTATGGTAGCATCCTAGAGACCGTAGTTGCTCCATAAGCATCATATCGTGGAGCTAGAGCCGGAGTTACATCCCTCGGGTGGATTTTCGGAGATGGAGGAAGACCGGTGACCAAACCACTTCAAGGAACCGCTAGGAGCTTGGAGTGAAGACCGAAGGACACGGATCAACTCGGTATAACGATTCTAACTCTTAGTTTAGCTTGCTAGTTTAGGGTTTAAGGTTGATCCGGGATTCGGGTAGCGGTAGCGCCGGTTTGATAAATTTTTGTTCTGCATTTTGGCCGCGTTTCGATGGCCGGGGCGCTGCCGGAACCCTTCACGGTATCAAAGCCACCCTTTAAACCCCCTACTAGCTTGTTTAAACGTGCTTAAAAGATCGATCGACGGAAATTGCCAAAATCACGATTTCATTTTTCTGTTTGCTGTCGATTTTCCAAAGTGGTCAAAAAATTATTTCAGGCATCTTAAAAATCCGTGCAGGCGATTTTATGGGTACACAAAAATTTTGGGCTCATAATTCTCCAAAAGCGCCGCGGATCCACCGCACTTAACCCCTATTTGCGGCGGTTCCACGGCGTTTTAATTGCAACGGGCGTCCAAATGTTTTCTGTAGCTCATTTACTTGGAAATGTGATTTTTGACATATACTGTTTTGGCCCATGTTTTTGTGAAGTGTTGTTTTGCTATTGGGTCCAATTTGGAACTCAGTCGATCGATATTTTAAGTGTGCGTATAACAGTACATACATTTCTATCTGCGACCGTGAATGTCATTTGATCGGTAAACCCGTCAAACTGCTATATGTTCTTTTAGACGGGTTTGCGAACGTGACATTCACGTTGATGTTCTGTGTTGTGCTGTGATGTTGGTTGGATCGTCGTGGTGGATAGCAATGGTGCAATGTTAGTACAGTTTTGATTCATTTGTACATTTAATATTGCGGGACGAGCGTACGACATGTGGACTGTCGTCACTGCCAGTTTGTATATTATTCTTGTGGGGCACGACCGGGCTGAGGTCGATGTCACCCTTGTATATTATTTTATTTTCTGTACTAGGATTACCCAGCGGTGGGGTGCACGAATAGCCGGATTCTAGAGGGCAACAGGTCCGCATCTCATAGCGTTGGGACGGAGGGGACCTTACTCTAGAATTGGTGGGCTATTCGTCGCACTCGTAGGGGATATAGGTTTCATTGAACATGCTATCCACATGACAGGGAACGTCGGGTCTCACTTGCGGCTCAAGTGAAACTCGGGGCTCCAGATTATCCACCATTCTGTGTTGTTTCTGTGATGTTTCTATGATGTTGCTTTATATCATGCCTGGGATGATTGTTATATATATATTTATATATACTAGTAGATATTGTATATGTTTTGCACCCGCGCTAGTCCAGTCCCCGCTCTGTCGTTAGTTAAGTAAACAAACGGGTGATGACGGGACCCAGTGGCGAATGCGGATGGCATATACGTACATTTTATTTTCGTTCTTTTCTGGTGTGATTAATTGATGGGACTGTATTGATTCTTATCAATGCAAGGATAAAACAAACCTATATATGATGTTGTTGGAACCATGTTTTTTAAAAACTGACATTACAGACGTTCTCTTTTGCTTTGCATAGTGGTATTCAGTTTGAATATCCAGCACTTCATTCGACGAGGCAAGGGCCGAGATCCCTTCATCGGGAGTGACCCCTTGAGTAAAAGTTTGCGTCAACGTAATAACTTCACTATAGTCGTTATCTTTTGCTTTGCATCGTGGTATTCAGTTTGGGATATCCTGCACCCCATTCGACGGGGAAAGAGCCGAGATCCCTTCACCGGGAGTGACTTCTTTAGCAAAAGTTTTTGCCACTATATATTTTTAAAATGACTTGGATTCCTTCAACGATATCAAGTTCATTACGTCGAAGGTTTTTCGCCAAAAACCAGCCGTAGCCATCCGTCATTTCAGATTAGTATTGCTTAGTATTCTTGCTACGTTTGTCGTTGCTATTCGCCGAGACGTAGTGTGCAGTAGCTCTTGTAAGTCCTTGCTACCTCTCCGGGTACTTTCGGGAATGCGGAATTAGGTAAAAAACGATTTTTATGGAGGTGGTAACATGGACCTAAAACCCGGATCTTGGTTAAACATCTATCTAACAACCTAACTACGAGTTTCTAGCTACTCGGTTAGGGGGTTATACCTTGCTTGTCTTGAACTCCTTCGTCTTCAAACTCCGATGGTGGTCCGGATTGGCTTCTTCCCGTCGTCTCCGTATGCCGAAGATAGATCCACCTGAAAGCTCCAACCTTTGGCTCCTTCTTCGTTCTTTGAAGAAACTAGTTCACTCGGTTTGCTAAACCTTGTGAACTAGAGTGAGTAGAGAAGAGTTTGTATGGGATTTTATCTATGGTTCTTGATTCTCAACTCATGAGACAAGAGAACCATAGAGTCAAGAGAGGGAGCAAGAGGTTGAGGGTGAGAGCAAAACAAGAGAGCTCAAGAACAAGAGAGAGAATGAGCAAGAAAGAATGAGCAAGTCTTTTGTCTCTCACCCTCTCATAATCCAAAGTCATGATAACTCATCATACCAAAAAAATCTTATGTGATGGTTGAAGCAACCATAACCATATCATTTCATGCACTCATTTTACACAAATGAGCAAGCAAGTAAAAGTCTTTGCCATGAAATGATGGCTATGGTTATCATGATGGTCAACTAGTCAAGCCTAGTCAACCGGTCAACAAAGTCAACAAGTCAACAAAAGTCAACAAGTCAACAAAGTCAACAAAAGTCAACAACCATGTCACCATAATACTTAATTAATATAATAGTTAATCACATATCATATTCTCATTAGGGTTGAGCAAAAAGTCAAATAGTCAACGGTCAACTGTCAACAACCCTAATGAGAATCCGCTGCCTCTGCCTCCCTGTCAACTGTGCATACGCACCCGCATCCGCGTTCCGAGGAACACGAATGCACACTGGATAAATCCAATCCCAAAAGGTACACTAGGATCTGGCTTAAACCAAAGCCCGCTAGTGCAGACTGTCCGGGCACTGTACGTGCACAAGTGCACGGATGTGACCGAACCCTGTCGCAAAACCATGCGACCTGTCGCAATACCATGCGACCTCTACACTTTTGCCTAAAGGCGAAAAGCTTTCTGTGTGGGACTCTAAAGACTCGACACTACGCTGGCAGTGGGTTTAACCACAGACCGCAAGCGGCACTAGCTGTGCGTAACGGTCCCCAGGCAGTGCCGACAAGAAGACCGACGAGGCGAAACCCATCTGAACTCCTACTGAGCCTGAATGTGACATTCTCCGTACAGTCCGGTCTGTTCGTCTGATACATCGCATGGCGGGCCTAGGGGGCGGTAAACGTCAGTCCCCCAATAGCGGTACAAGTCGTGCCGGAGCGAAGCCCAAAACACCCTGAGATAACACTGGAAACCTACCAGTATATCTCGTTTGCCCTGGCCAGGGACTACTCGTGTAATGGCTCTCCTAGACACAGCGCGATGTCAACCCCCAATACCGGGAGAGACGAATCCTGTCTAACCGTCACTGCCTCCAAGTGCTTCGGGACTGCACCCAACCACTACCTGTTTGCACGACTCCTTTGAGCCGTGGTAGGGTAGTGATCAAAGTACAGTGGGAACACACTCGAGGCGAAGTGACAGTGTCAAGTCAACGGACTAAGCTGTACTCATGTCACCTGGGAACTGATAACTGACGATAGGCATAATACTAACTAGTCAGTTCCCGACGAGTCCTGTCCAGTGTACCCGTAACCTAACGAGCACCCGCATACTATCTCAAGTACGACGTACTGACGGCTGTGGGACAGACCGTCTCCCACACTAGGAAGAGAAGCGCATGCGCTGGTCTACTCCGGAGTATCGATGCCCTGTCTCGATAGTCCTGCGACCAGGGACCTGCATAAGGATGTGCTTATAGATTACCCAGCCCCACTAGTGTGACGGCCATCACATCGCTGGTAATCAAGCAAAGATCCTAAGGGCTCCACTAATGTGTATAGGCGATATACAAAAATAAACACATGTACACATTGAAGTAGAAACAAACCAAGTAGCATACTACTATTTTGAGCAAGATTGTATATACAAGGTGAATATCCCAAGCTTCCATTAAGTAATATACAAACTAGTATGATACAGTAATGTCCTCTAGGGCATATACACTAACAATCTCCCACTTGCACTAAGGCCATGTACTGGCGTATCGAAGACCTATCATCTCGATCAGCCGCTCGAACTGAGTCTGGGGCAGGGCCTTGGTGAATGGATCTGCAGTGTTATCTTCTGAAGCGACTCTCCGAACCTCGATCTCCTGGCGATCCACGATCTCCCTGATCAGGTGATACCGCCTCAAGATGTGCCTGGATTCTGATGGGACCTGGGTTCCTTCGCTAAAGCTATAGCCCCGTTGTTGTCGCAATACAGAGGTATTGGATCAACAATGGACGGAACCACCTGAAGTTCTTTCAAGAACTTCCTCATCCAGACAGCTTCTTTTGCGGCATCAGATGCAGCGATGTATTCCGCTTCCATCGTTGAGTTTGCAACGGTTTCTTGTTTGGAACTCTTCCAACACACCGCCCCTCCATTGAGGGTAAAGACAAAACTCGACATGGACTTGGAATCATCCTTGTCACTCTGGAAGCTGGAGTCAGCAAAGGCCTCGATCTGGAGGTCTTTTCCGCCATACACCAAGAACATCTCCATAGTCCTTCTCAGGTACTTGAGAATGTTCTTTACCGCTATCCAGTGTTTCTCCCCAGGGTTTGACTGATACCGGCTTACCACACTCAGTGCATAAGCTACATCCGGTCTGGTACACAACATCGCATACATTATAGAGCCTACCGCAGAAGCGTAGGGTATAATAGACATGCGATCCCTCTCCAAATCAGTCTTGGAAGACATCTCTTTAGAGAGGGTGATCCCGTGACAAGCCGGTAGGTTACCGCGCTTGGAATCTTCCATACTGAATCTTTTCAGTACGGTGTCGATGTACCTGGACTGTGAAAGTCCTAATATCCTCTTGGATCTATCACGATGGATCCGGATCCCCAGGATGTATGAGGCATCACCCAGGTCTTTCATGGAGAACCTGTGTGACAAGAACCCCTTGACAGATTGTAGCATAGGAATGTCATTTCCTATTAAGAGAATGTCATCTACGTATAAAACGAGGAATACTACAGTTCTCGCTACAAATCTACTATAGATGCATGGTTCATCTGGATTTTTGATAAAGCCAAATTCTTTGACCGTCTCATCAAAGCAGATGTTCCAACTCCGCGATGCCTGCTTTAGTCCATAGATGGACTTAAGCAACTTGCACACCTTTCCGCTGCTCCCACTCTGAATGAAACCCTCTGGTTGGTCCATATAGACACACTCCTCTAAATTTCCATTTAGAAAAGCGGTCTTTACGTCCATTTTCCAGATCTCATAATCGTGGAAGGCAGCAATGGCAAGAAGGATCCGAATGGATTTCAGCATGGCTACTGGAGAAAAGGTTTCGTCATAGTCCAAGCCAGGTCTTTGACGAAAACCCTTTGCTACCATCCTAGCTTTATAGGTCTCAACCTGTCCATCTACACCAATCTTCCTTTTGAAGATCCACTTGCATCCTACGGGTTTTACCCCGTCTGGAGCAATGTCCAACGTCCATACCTTGTTGGTGTACATGGACTCCATTTCGGTCCGCATTGCATCCAGCCATTTCACTGAGTCAACGCTCTGAACGGCCTGCTGGAAGCTAGTAGGCTCATCATATTCTATGATGCAATCCTCTCTATCCCCGTCTATGAGAAAACCGTAGTATCTCTCGGGCGGATGAGACTGCCTACTACTCCTGCGGAGCGGCGTAGGAATGTCCTGTTCTGTTGAACCCTCTGGTTCCACTAACCTTTCAGTAATAGTCTGTGGTTCTGGAATTTCTTCCAGTTCTACTGCGCTCCCACTAATTTCCTTTTCCAAGAACTGGTGTTCTAGAAAGTGGGCATTACGAGAAACAAGGACTTTTTGTTCCTCTGCGTAGTAGAAAAGATACCCCCTGGTGTTCTTTGGGTATCCCACAAACTTGCACAGTACTGAGCGTGCCTCGAGTTTGTCCGCATGCTGCTTTTTGACAAAAGCTGGACATCCCCAGATCTTCAGATATTGAAGATAGGGTTTCTTCCCACTCCACATTTCATATGGTGTGGTAGGCACAGTCTTAGTCGGAACTCGGTTCAAAAGGTATGCGGCTGATTCTAGCGCATATCCCCAGAATGATCGCGGTAACTCAGCGTTACTCATCATGGACCGCACCATATCCAATAGGGTGCGGTTCCGTCTCTCCGATACACCGTTATGTTGCGGGGTGTATGGAGGAGTAAGCTGAGAGAGAATTCCGTTCTCTTTTAAATAGTCCAGGAACTCGGCACTTAAGTATTCTCCACCTCGATCCGATCTTAGAATCTTAATACTTTTGCCGGTCTGTTTCTCTACTTCATTCTTATACTCCTGGAATTTTCCAAAGGCTTCGGACTTATGTTTCATTAAGAAGACATAACCGTACCTTGAGAAGTCATCCGTAAAAGTAATGAAGTAAGAATAACCGCTTCGCGCATGTGTAGACATTGGACCGCACACGTCACTGTGTACGAGTCCCAAGAGCTTGCTCGCTCTTACTCCATGTCCAGTAAACGGAGTCTTTGTCATCTTTCCTTTGAGACAAGATTGACAAGTGGCATACGATTGATATTCGAACGCATTCAAATATCCTTCTGTATGTAACTTAGTCAACCTTCTCTCATTGATGTGACCCAGTCTACAATGCCACAAGAAAGTCTGATTTATTTCTGGAGACTTTCTTTTGTGTGTATTCTGGACATTGAAAATCTTTGGTTGGTTCAATACGTATATACCATTACTCAATGTACCTGACCCAATCAAAACTTGATTAAGGCGAATGTTTACAACATTACTTACAAACGCAAATTCATAACCTTCTTTAGAAACTAAAGATACAGAAATGATATTACAAGTTGCGTTGGGTACAAAAAAGCAATTACGCAAAACCAAAACATGTCCATCTGACATTCCCAGGTGATAGTCCCCCACGGCTTTAGCATCCATGCTAGCTCCGTTCGCAACTCTGAGGGTCATGTCACCTGCTTTCAAAACACTACGGTTTCTCAACGCCTGCAAAGAATTACAGATATGAGATCCTGATCCGGTATCCAATACCCAGGAAGTAGAGTTTATTGAAAGACAGTTTTCAATAACATACACACCTGAAGCTGAAGCTGCAACCTGCTTCAATTCCTGTGTTCTGGCCTTCCAGGCCATGCAATCATTCTTCCAGTGTCCTTTCTTATGACAATAGAAGCATTCTTCCTTATCCACAAGCTTCCCCGCTTTCTTTGTTGCTTTAGCTTTTCCCTTCGTATCCACTTTACTAACACTGCCCCTTGGTTTGGCGGGGGCTTTCTTCTTCTTTCCCTTGGCTTTCGCCTTGGACCTAGAAGAAGATGATCCTCCTACAAACAAAGTGGATGTTTCCCTACCTTTCTGTAGGGTGCCCTCTGCGCTCCTCAGCATGTTGAGGAGCTCTGAATGTTCAACCTCTTTTTCTTGTAAGTTGAAGTTCAGTATAAACTGGGCGTAAGTGGAAGGAAGGGACTGGAGAACTATATCCGTATATAGCTCACTCTCCAATGTGGTTCCCAGGTCCGCGAGCTCCTCAATGTAGCCGATCATCTTTAGCACGTGCTCGGCTACTGATGATCCGACGGCCATTCTTGCCGAAAATAACTTTTTCGACGCTTCGTATCTTGCGATACGAGATTGCTCTCCATACAGTTCTTTTGTATGAAGAAATATGGATTCCAAGTCCATATTCTCGTGCCTCCTCTGATGTTCATTGTCCATAGAGGCAAGTACGAGGCATTTGGCCTTCGCGCTATCAATCTCCCAAGTCTTACGGATTTCCTTATCCGCGACGCTGGAAGTGGGACCAGGGACAGGGGGAGCTTTGGTGGTAAGAAGATACCCCAGCTTGTCGTAAGTGATTGCTATCCTGACATTCCTGAGCCAATCTTTGTAGTTTGGCCCTGTCAGTTTGTTTTTATCTAGGAGTAATTTAAGTCCAGTCATGTCGATTGGTCGCTGCAATTAGGAGAGAGAAGAAGAAACACTCAGCATGATGCTCTTGCAAGTTTAGAGTGGTTTTTAGTTTGTCTAAACAGGATGGCTCCCACTGTTTCTCGAATCCCTCCTCAAACCATAAAGGAAGAATTAGTCGGGATCAATCCCACCGCACAATACTTGCTTAACCGTTCAGCCAGGCCGGTGTCGGTACTTCGAGGGAGGTTTTCCAACGCTTTCGCGAAGTTCCTTAATTAAAGAACCTCTTTTCCCTGGGGGCGTAGCCCCGCTAACACCTTTCTAGGCACCTACTAGGTTATAGCATTGATCGTTTAGTGAGAAATTTCCCGAGAAGTAGCATATACTCACAGTAGGATCGGGATCCAAATATCATCGCGTGACGAAACTGAAGGAATCCTACCAGAATCATCACACTCCAAATGGTATGCAAATCTAGCAAGTTTCAGTACTTATGAAACTCCCGATGTGGATTTTTGCCCCATGCTCTTATGACCTTGGCGTGAGGTCAAAATGTCATAAGTCACATGTCAAGTTCTTCCCATCATTATCCAGGTTAATTTGAATCCACCTGTACCTACCCTTGACGTAGGCCAAAATGGCAGTACGGCTGTCCCAAACCAACGCATTCTATCTATGCAACAGATAAGTATCCGGCAGCTACCAATCACTATGCCTTGGCATGAGGTCAAAATACATAGCTTGAATACTACCGAATATTTAACTGAAATGATGGAGGGCTACGAATGGTTTTGGCGAAACCGTGAACGTAGTGAACTTGATATAGTCGATGGAACGAGATAGCTTTTAAAAGGAGTGGCTCAAGCTCCGCATTTAAAAGTTGGTTTTGAAAAGAACCGAGTGGTTTTTCGAAAGTGTTCCAACGTCTTTAACTTGGTTTATTATCTTGCATTAGTTCTTTTAATGCGTGATATTCTTGCATTAGTTCTTTTAATGCGTCCCTTCATTTAATCCTACCATTGCAGAAAACAACCAAAATATGACGTACGCTTATGCCATTCGCATTCGCCACGGGGCCCCGTCATTACCCGTTAGGTTACTTAACTAACGACAGAGCGGGGGCTGGGCTAGCGCGGCTGTAAAACATAAGCAACGCCTAAATAATATCATATATAGATATACTGCAATGATAAACATTTCAGATCACAGATGAATACATTGGATATACTACGAATCTGTAATTCGCACGAGCCTGTAACGAAATACAGATTACACGGTCGCGGTGAATAGCCAAATACCCCACCCAAGACCCCTACGGGTGCGGCAAACTACCCGCCAAGTACCCGAAGCGTAGTAACCTCCCTCATCTCCATGAGTAGGCCACTCGACACTTCGGCATACCCGGTAGTTTGTGCACCCCCTCCATGGGTCTATCCTAGGAGCAAAAACAGTAAAAAGAAATTATACAATGACGGCTACAACCCCGACCCGGTTGTGCGGCCATACAAATAATTATTACATCAATTTACAAATTTACATGAATTGAAAGAAAAGAAAACTCTCGTCTCACAACCCCCGGCTATTCACCCGCGACAATCCAACATATTCATATACACATTCCAGCAACATTACAGATCACAGATTTGTATAACCCCCACTAATCGACATATAGCGATTAGTAGACGTTCAATACAAATATCACATTACAGAAAAACCCGTTAGCTTAAGTCTTTTAGAAGTTCGATCAAAAATACGGATTTTCGGGACCCCAAAATAAAATTTTCGTTCTGGAAAATCTGGGCAGAAAATATATATTCAAAAAATCCCAAAATACCCCTGCAAGTACACTGTAGCAAAGAAACACCAGAGAGGGGCCAAGGAGGCCGCGGAACCGCGGCAATAGCAAGCTATTGCCGCGTTTCCGCGGTCGTTTAGGGGGATCTCTTGGTGATTTTTCTACAGTGGCTTTTAAAAACCCTGAGCCGATTTTAGGTGTGAAAATAATCAACTTTTGAACAGTATAAAAATCGACAGAAACTCGAATTTTTGGGGTTCGTTTTCGGGACTTTTTCTTTGATCGATCTTCTAGTTACTTGCTAACATGTTAGATAGAGTTTAACTAGGCTCTGATACCACTGTAAGTCCATGCTACCTCTCCCGGTACTTTCGGGAATGCGGAATTAGGTAAAAAACGATTTTTATGGAGGTGGTAACATGGACCTAAAACCCGGATCTTGGTTAAACATCTATCTAACAACCTAACTACGAGTTTCTAGCTACTCGGTTAGGGGGTTATACCTTGCTTGTCTTGAACTCCTTCGTCTTCAAACTCCGATGGTGGTCCGGATTAGCTTCTTCCCGTCGTCTCCGTACGCCGAAGATAGATCCACCTGAAAGCTCCAACCTTTGGCTCCTTCTTCGTTCTTTGAAGAAACTAGTTCACTCGGTTTGCTAAACCTTGTGAACTAGAGTGAGTAGAGAAGAGTTTGTATGGGATTTTATCTATGGTTCTTGATTCTCAACTCATGAGACAAGAGAACCATAGAGTCAAGAGAGGGAGCAAGAGGTTGAGGGTGAGAGCAAAACAAGAGAGCTCAAGAACAAGAGAGAGAATGAGCAAGAAAGAATGAGCAAGTCTTTTGTCTCTCACCCTCTCATAATCCAAAGTCATGATAACTCATCATACCAAAAAAGTCTTATGTGATGGTTGAAGCAACCATAACCATATCATTTCATGCACTCATTTTACACAAATGAGCAAGCAAGTAAAAGTCTTTGCCATGAAATGATGGCTATGGTTATCATGATGGTCAACTAGTCAAGCCTAGTCAACCGGTCAACAAAGTCAACAAGTCAACAAAAGTCAACAAGTCAACAAAGTCAACAAAAGTCAACAACCATGTCACCATAATACTTAATTAATATAATAGTTAATCACATATCATATTCTCATTAGGGTTGAGCAAAAAGTCAAATAGTCAACGTTCAACTGTCAACAACCCTAATGAGAATCCGCTGCCTCTGCCTCCCTGTCAACTGTGCATACGCACCCGCATCCGCGTTCCGAGGAACACGAATGCACACTGGATAAATCCAATCCCAAAAGGTACACTAGGATCTGGCTTAAACCAAAGCCCGCTAGTGCAGACGGTCCGGGCACTGTACGTGCACAAGTGCACGGATGTGACCGAACCCTGTCGCAAAACCATGCGACCTGTCGCAATACCATGCGACCTCTACTCTTTTGCCTAAAGGCGAAAAGCTTTCTATGTGGGACTCTAAAGACTCGACACTACGCTGGCAGTGGGTTTAACCACAGACCGCAAGCGGCACTAGCTGTGCGTAACGGTCCCCAGGCAGTGCCGACAAGAAGACCGACGAGGCGAAACCCATCTGAACTCCTACTGAGCCTGAATGTGACATTCTCCGTACAGTCCGGTCTGTTCGTCTGATACATCGCATGGCGGGCCTAGGGGGCGGTAAACGTCAGTCCCCCAATAGCGGTACAAGTCGTGCCGGAGCGAAGCCCAAAACACCCTGAGATAACACTGGAAATCTACCAGTATATCTCGTTTGCCCTGGCCAGGGACTACTCGTGTAATGGCTCTCCTAGACACAGCGCGATGTCAACCCCCAATACCGGGAGAGACGAATCCTGTCTAACCGTCACTGCCTCCAAGTGCTTCGGGACTGCACCCAACCACTACCTGTTTGCATGACTCCTTTGAGCCGTGGTAGGGTAGTGATCAAAGTACAGTGGGAACACACTCGAGGCGAAGTGACAGTGTCAAGTCAGCGGACTAAGCTGTACTCATGTCACCTGGGAACTGATAACTGACGATAGGCATAATACCAACTAGTCAGTTCCCGACGAGTCCTGTCCAGTGTACCCGTAACCTAACGAGCACCCGCATACTATCTCAAGTACGACGTACTGACGGCTGTGGGACAGACCGTCTCCCACACTAGGATGAGAAGCGCATGCGCTGGTCTACTCCGGAGTATCGATGCCCTGTCTCGATAGTCCTGCGACCAGGGACCTGCATAAGGATGTGCTTATAGATTACCCAGCCCCACTAGTGTGACGGCCATCACATCGCTGGTAATCAAGCAAAGATCCTAAGGGCTCCACTAATGTGTATAGGCGATATACAAAAATAAACACATGTACACATTGAAGTAGAAACTAACCAAGTAGCATACTACTATTTTGAGCAAGATTGTATATACAAGGTGAATATCCCAAGCTTCCATTAAGTAATATACAAACTAGTATGATACAGTAATGGCCTCTAGGGCATATACACTAACAGCTCTGTAATGCTTTTCTGTCGCATGGATATGTGGATTGGATAGGACAGTCGTAAGACTTTGTTGATTATTCGTCAAGGGTCGTGCGGGTGGGTTTAATGCAATCAAGAAAATGATGGGTTGAACTTGACTAGGACCTTTTGATTTGTTGATTATTCGTCAAGGTCACTTGGGTCCTAGGGGTAAAAATTACATCGGGAGTTTCAAACATATAGGAAACTTGCCAGGATTGCGCATACCTTCTGGAGTGTGGTGATTTAAGTTGCTTCCATCAAGTTATCATGCGATGATAGTTGAATCCCGATTCCCACTGATGAGTAGGAATACTCCTCGGGTGATTCCGACTAATTCTCCTTTTAGGTTTGGAGGAGAATTCGAGGATACAGTGGGAGCCATCCAGATTAGATAAAATGATTAACCATTCCGATCTAGGTTGGAGTGCACGCTGAGTGTTTCCTCACTCTCTCTCTCTCTCTGGCTGCGACTTTGACCCGACCTTTGAATAAAACTCATAAAACCAAGTTGACGAACCTTCTTAAAAAACTATGGATTTTGGAATATCACGGTGTCGCATACATCATTGCCACTTCTATATCACCTTTGCATTTCTCCAGAACATCCCGTATTACAACGAACATCCACTTCCATTGGATAAATCCATCGTATAGTTACATACGAACTCGAAGGAATTTTTTTGAAGATGGATTCTAGTTCTGTAGAGATTGAATCGGATTATTCGGTTGTCTTTTCTCTTTACCTTCTCTCAGGTTGTGAGGGCTCCTAGGATTAGGAGAGGGTACACCTATTGAGCTTATTGGATAGTCTTCTTCCAAACCATAGGCAGGTGCCGAACGGTAGGGAAGGAAGAAAACCAATTAAGCTTAAGTGTGGTGTACAGAAGGTAATAAGTCAAGACATAAAAAGCGATTAGAATAATGGCAAAGGAAATTGCGACCACCATCATTAACGACAAAAACCGTGTATACCCCTGCCACTCCTACATCCACTTTGCTTTTCTCTAGGACACTCCGTATCACTACGGATATCCACTTACATTGGATAAATCCATCGTATGGTTATATACGAACTCGAAGGAACTTTTTCGAGGATGGATTCTGGTTCTGGAGAGATTGAATAGGATTATTCGGTTGTCTTTTCTCTTTACCTTCTCTCAGGTTGCATGGGCTCCTAGGACTAGGAGAGTACACCTATTACACTTATTGGATAGTCTTCTTCCAAACCTTAGGCTGGTGCCGAAAGGTAGGGAATGAAGAAAACCAATTAGCGTAAAGGAGGTGTACAGAAGGTAATAAGTGAAGACATAATAAAGGGATTGCAGTGAGGGCAGGTAAGTATATGCTTACTATCATGATTCAAGATAATGGAAAAGGCGTTACTAGGAATACCAGTTAACCCTTTTGAAACATTTTCATGTTTCAGTTTCACTGTGCAATGTTAATTGAAAACTGTTTTCCTAATTGGAATCTAACTCCAGAGTATGTATTTACCAGATCATTTTCTCACATCTGTATGTTATTACAGATGGTGAGTGGGAGTAAGATATTGGGAGATGGGTGATTAGATCCTCATTATATTGGAATTCGTAGTAATTGGTGATATTTGAGGAAATCATCTGGATTTTGCTGGATGGCAAATATTTGGTTTTGAATATCCATTGTTATGCACCAATTTCAAACTGATATATCTATACATTTATTTTATAAAGTGAGATATAACTTTTTGATATTGTGTCTATGACATTTACCTATATCAGTCGGTGATTAGGTAAGGTGCATTCAACAGCGGTGTAATTCTTCTTAACCATAGTACAGTTTTTCAACCTACGACACACAGGGTTTGAGTTATTGAACTCAGTGGACTTGTACAAAGTATTGTATGTTGTCCAGTGTCCATTAGGACAAAGGGGTAGGTACTCGTACTATATTCTGTTTACTTATGACTTCTCCAGTTCTGGACATGTATTTCGTTGAAATGCAAGGTCCAGATATTCAGAAGTTATAGGTATAAGAATAAAGTAGAGAACAATTTGTTGCAAGTATCAAGATTCTTCGAGGAAGTCGAAGATGTAGATACTTGTGCTTGGTATTCAGTTAAAAGTAATGGTTTTGAGAACTTGCTTCTTTTTCAGGTTACTCATATATGGATGCACTCCTAGATGAGTAATGTTGATTGTCCTCTTTTCCATTTGGTTGATATGCACCGGAGACAGATGCATAATTTTGAATCTAGTTCAAATTAGATTAGTGCTTTTGTTTCTATATTAGATTTATATAGAATCAATTTATATCTTAACGATGTTAAGGTATTGGGAGTTGTCCGGCTGATGCTTAAAACCAGAATCCGGATAAACTCAAGGCACGTTTTAGTAATGGCTGTTCGTGGGTTATTCCGGGCTTTGACGAGGGATAACTTTCTACCATCAGGAAGATCACTATTTATATTGTTCTTCACTCACCACAGTTTTGGTAAAATGGACTTTTTCAGAAAACACGAGCGGGAGCATGGTAGAACTGGAAGTGCTTCCAGAACCACAAAAGATTACTGAAGATTTAATAGAACCTGAGGATTCAATTTGTTTGAAAATTCCATTAGCCACTCCGCAGATTTGGTGGGTAACCTCAGGCACCCGAGAGGTACTTCGGTCTTCTCAAAGACGGTGACAGGGAGGTTCTTGTTTACCCAGACTTGCCATTTGCTGCTGTTCTACACTATAAGACCCGGCAGGAGGATGAGTATAGCGTCGTTCTAAACAAGATTTAGAAGTGCACGTCTATATGACTCTGCCAGAGGGTTGTTGTAGTCAGTGGGAGCAGCGGAAGTATAGTGGGCAAGTAGCTTATGTCTATTTATAGACTAAAGCGGGTATAGCGTAAATAGATCATCTAATTTTGATGTGACAGTCAAAGGCTTTGACCTCATCAGAATAAGAGATGGATCTGGTAAGAAGGTAGTAGAGAGTGATGTCCAGGTATTGGGATGACATGCACTTGATAGGAAGAGATATTCCTATACTACGATCGATTGTACTATGGTTGTCACAAAGTTGTTTCTCCACACAGGATATGGATGTAATATCAGGATTTCTGGTTACTAGATCTATGGTTTTAGATCTAGATTTGGGAAATATCCAAATCTGGGTATTTTGACATTAAATGGACGACTTCTGGCATGGTAGTCTACCTGTAGGTGATGGGGTCAACCTCTCTAAAGGTGTCTTACAGACTAAAGGGGAGAGGGATCTACATGATTAGCATATCACTTGTCTAGGCAATTGAGTTAATCATGAAATGTCAAGTACCACACCAGATATTGTTTTTTGCACTAGTTGCAATAAACATATATTAATCCAATCCCGGAGAAACAATGGGAAGCAGTTATTGAACATAAATGGATGTTCTAGTGATATGATAACGGCAGCCTCCTTCAGGAGACGGTTGTCATTTCAGGCTTCCAAGATGACCTGGATGACAGAGTGACTGTCAGAGTTATAAGTTTTTCCGTTTTTTGAGGGACAGTATGTTGGACAGGTGGCCCAAGCGGATACAGAGGAAGGCATGGCGCATGTTAAAGATTAAATTCAGTGGATGATACAGTCTAGGAGGTTTGCTGGATTTTGAGTTCTTTTGTGAACTGGGTCCCATCAGATATCCAGACAAATTCTAAGACATGTATTGCTCATATCGGGAGATAGCTTTCTCCGCGCAGTTGAGATATAGAGAGATATAGGAAGAAATATTGGAGCGGATCCAATCACTGAGGCTATTTCTCGAACGCAATCATTTTCGCAAACGTGCTTTGCGAAACCGATTAGTAGAGAAGTTGGGTGATCGGTATCACACGGGCTGTGAGTATGCGACATCGCAATAATCGGCCTTAAGTGCAAGTGGGAGATTGTTGGCTATAGTGCCCTCAAGGAAATTATCATAGTCGCGGACTTGTGATTATGATGATTGAGGCAGGACCTATATCGATGAAACAGTCTTACTCAAGATGATAGTATGCTATCTGGTTTGTCTTTATCATCATGTACATGTTGATAGAGCCTATAGGATTCTTGCTTGACTGCCAGCATTATGGTGGCGATCATATATGTGGGAGCTGGGGTCCATAAGCACATCCTTAAATGTCCCTAGTCGTAGGAGTATCGAGACCGGGCAGCGATACTCCAGTGTAGACTGATCGAGACCCCGACGATGGGCGGTGGCCAGTTCTCACAAGCCATTGGTGTTAGTTTGTTCACCTAAGATAGTATGCAGGTGCTCATTGGATTATGAGTACACTGGACGGACTCGTCGGGAACCTGCTAGTTTGTATTATACCTATTTTCAGATAGCAGTTCCCAGGTGACATGAGCACAGGTTAGTCTGTCGACCTGAGATCGTCATTTGTCTCGTGTGAGTTCCCACTGTGCTTTGATTACTACCCTACCATGGCTCAAAGGAGTCGTGCAAACAGGTTTTAGTTGGGTACAGTCCCGAGCTACATGGAGGTAGTGATCGGATCGCCGGGGATTCGTCTCTCCCGGTATTGGGGGTTGATGTCGCATTATGTACGGATGGACATCACCATAAATCCGTGGACATGGTGGACGAGAACTATCGATCCAGGATCGATAGTTTCTCAGGTGGTGATGGGGTTTCATACCAACATTAAATGTCATGTTGTTAGGGGTCTGACTTTATCCACTCCCTTAGACTCGATATGCGATACTCTTAGACGAACAGACCGGACTGTACGGATATTGTCACTGTCAGGCTCAGTAGGGGTTCTGCATGAGTTTGCTCGTCGGCCTCCCTTTCGCTCATTACCTGGGTAGCCGTTACGTACAGCTAGTACCACTGACATACTTGTGGTTAAACCCACTGCCAGCGTATTGACGAGTCTTTAGAGTCCCACACAGAGGGTTTCTCAGGTTCTGGCGAAATGAAGTAGTAGCCGTATTGGATACGTGCAGGGTTTCGATCGATTGGTGTACTTTGTACCAGGACTTTCGATCGGACAATTGATAATGCTAGCCGGCTCGGGATTGAGCCGGATTATTAAATCAGGTATTGATTTAATAATTTACGTATATGTATTTCGATACGTATATTCTAGTATTATATTCTTTGTGTTATGCTATCTCTTTGGGTATTCGTATTTCGGTACGAATTCAGATATATTTACCATAGAATGCAATCCGTATTTTTTACCGGATAACATTCTAGAAGGTGCCACCTCATTTCTTGATTTGACCATTTTATTAAAATGGTAAATGAGGTGGAATTGCATGAGGAGGTATGGTGACAACCATGCTTGCAATAGTGCACACAAATGAATTGTTAATTCATTTGTGTTCACTATTCAAGCATGGGAGGAATTTAAAAATAGAAAAATAGTTTTAAAAAAACCCAGCATGCTAATTTCTCTTTCACGGTGGAATTCATTTTTGCTAGCATGAAGGTTTTGTTCATTGTTTTTTCTTCTTGAGTTCCTCATTCACCATGAGCTTCACCTTCCTCTAGCTTTCTTTCTTTTACTTCCACCTTCAAGTTTTTGAGATAGCTAACACTAAGAAACATTCACACTACATCCTAGGCTCTCTAAGGTAGCATCCTAGAGACCCTAGTTGCTCCATAAGCATCATATCGTGGAGCTAGAGCCGGAGTTACATCCCTCGGGTGGATCATCGGAGATGGAGGAAGACCGGCGACCAAACCACATCAAGGAACCTCTAGGAGCTTGGAATGAAGACCGAAGGACACGGATCAACTCGGTATAAAGATTCTAACTCTTAGTTTAGCTTGCTAGTTTAGGGTTTAAGGTCGATCGGGATTCAGGTAGCGGTAGCGCCGGTT
Source organism: Agapanthus africanus (assembly GCA_030015575.1). Lineage (NCBI taxonomy): Eukaryota > Viridiplantae > Streptophyta > Magnoliopsida > Asparagales > Amaryllidaceae > Agapanthus > Agapanthus africanus. Next base: position 383,362,018 of record JASDDO010000026.1, read on the forward strand.
TGATAAATTTTTGTTCCGCATTTTGGCCGCGTTTCGATGGCCGGGGCGCTGCCGGAACCCTTCACATGACACCTTAATCATCCATGCTTTATCTTAACCTTGCTTTAACCTTACCTAGTTTTTGTAAGAAATATCTCTTTTGGATTGAGAGGAGGTGGCTAGTGAGTCATGTGGGTTATTAATGAGAGCATTAATGGAGGTGAGAGAGAGAGTGAGATTAAGCTTTTGTTTCACACTACACTCACCCCTCACCATTATTTCCCTCACTCTCTCATTCTTCTCTCATTCTCAAGTATTCTTCATCTCCTCACTCCCAAACTGAACCCTCACTACCCCAACACTAAAACCTTGCCAAACTTCACAAAAATCCATGGAAAACACTGCAAATGTCTTGATTAACCACTAGGTTGCCTTGGAGCTTGGAAAGCTAGGATTTTTGAACAAGAGTGGTTAGGTAATGACCTCTAACTGATAATTAGGTCTTTATTTTGTTGTATTGCCTCAAAGTTATGGTTTAGAACACTAAAGGTTTAGTTTTGTGCAAATATCGTATTTTTAGTGTCAACTTGTGACTTATATGATCTGCTTTAGAACCAGGTAATTGTTGGAAAAGTTCCCATCACGGTGACCTAGTGTACTGAGCTAAAACCCACCATAAAAACCTGAGACCGTTCCTTCACAAACGGGCCGCAGATTTATTGGTTCTGGCCGCAAATTGCGGCCAGAGTGGGGGCTGGGGTGTTGTATTTTTGTCGTAGGGTCTCTGGGGTTGTATGTTGTCTCGTGGAACTTGCAACTTTCTCTAATTTTTGGTATATCAAAATCTGGGGTCACTTTGCTATATTCTAGTGTTTTGAGTACGCGTGTTTCGTGATCCGACTCGGTTTGTGATCTTGTGTAGCTGCTGCGATTAGGTTGGTTTTAGTGTGTCGCATCTCACGTTAGCCTTTAGACGAACTCTTGTGAGTTAGGTTTGAGATGGTGCGTCGGTCTAACGTAGTGTGTATGTAAAATTGATCGGTTTCTAAGATTTTGCACTTGTTGTGTTTTGTGTTAATAGGATCGCAGGCGGTGGCTTCGGACGCTGCGAAGAAAGGAAGACGGTTGGTCAGATTTACCTAGCCCGCGATTGTTGGTGAGTAGATTAACATCTACGGGGAGATCGCCCGTATGGCGTTATGCGCCAGGGCTAGTTATGATATTATAGCTGCATGTTGATACGCATATTAGTTGATTGCGCATGAGCTTATTTGCATATCATTACTTATTGTGCTTGGACTTGTACCCATTGGACACTGCACTATTATTGACGGTTCAAGTTGCACGAGCACTGATTGTATGCCACACACACCGTCGGTAATTGACATGAAATATATCTCACACCTATACATACGTGATATTGTATTGGTTAGGAACATTTAAGACGGTGATTCTTATTCCGTTGCGTATATGGAATGTAGTATACAGGCTATACCTACTTGCTTACATATATGCCATGCTTTGCCTACAAGTTGTAGCTACACATATACCTATAGGGTATTACATCATTATTGACAGGTATAAGCACATATGAGATATAGCTATATGTACATCTTGCATACATACATACAAGTACACCTTTATGCCTTGCTGTAGCTACATATACCCCTAAGTGGTATTGTATTGAAATTTGACATGGAAACGTTGAGAATTGAGCTATTGTACTTGTGAAATGCATCATACATACCTGCTTACATGTAGATACACATATCTTGCTATTGTTACATGTACACCTCATTTGATGATGCACTTGATTTTAGAGGAAATGGGAAACACATGATATATTTTAAATCTGGATTCATTTAAAAGAGCGGGTTTCCCTTAATATGCCCATATTGCTGTTATATGTTGCATATATCAGTTTTATTTCATGGATTTATGCATTGAGATATGAATTTCATGTGATTTCTGGATTTGAGAACCGGGGGGATATTTCAAGAAATGTGTATTTGTATTGAAAACCTGGTTTCTCTTGATATGATATTTTAGTGCGTCCACCATGTGATTTCTTGGTCCTGATATTGGCATGCGATACCCGATTCGAGGAGCGGGATGCACCGTCTGCGGGTACATGGTGGACCCGGTATGGTACCCCGGGGTGAGAGGTGATTTCGTGGTGTAGACGATGAGCCTGGCAGGGGGACCATTACCTACCAGTGATTGTATAGAGCTCGGCGGATATCTGGAGGATACCGACCGGAGTTGTGAGATGGATATGGGCCGATTCGTACTGCCGGAGCCGGCGGGCCGATCCGGGCAGACGGAGTCCATGGTATGGGGATTTACGTGTCGATGCTGGACACGAGTATTTCATGATGTTTGGTTTCCATGAGATATACGGATATTGTCACGACTCGATAATTTGGCCCGTGACCGGCACTTAGCCACGTAACGTCCACCGACGTAACGCGACTAAGTAAGCCGAAACCCAGAAATCAAAACCATTAAATATAGTGTTTAAATCATTTTGTAAAAACAGCTATAAATGTTTAGGAAACTTTAATTAATTTAGTAGAAATCCTTTTTAAGTTAAGAGGTATTTTTGAATAATTTTGGCAACATTTCCTTTATAACCATTTATTCCGCAAGTCAGGTAAAGGCGAGTGAAATAGAAATAACATGCGGGATGAATAGAGCATCACAAGAGTATACAGTAAAACAAAGGCGAATATCATAAAAGGTAAGACTGCATAATATAAAGTCGGCTCACATGCGAGCTCGACACCAGAATACAAATCATATACATCGTCCTCACAACTGTCTCTAAGTCAATACAGGAAGATAGATGGAGAGTACTAGATACATCAATATACAACTGAAAGATAAACAGACACCGTACAAAACCCACCTAATAACAAAAGGGCTATCACGCCTCAGAAGTGGTATCTGTGCCAAAAGATGCAGTAAACCGCTAGCCGCGACTACTCCAAAGGGCAACCTGCAAGCACTGTGGCACAACGGGGGTGAGTTGCCAACTCGTGAATAGCAAATAACATATAAAGGTAATCGCAGTTATGCACGTACTGCGATACATTAAACTATGCAAACTAATAAACATCTATATGAAGAACTGGATGCTCAAATCATGTAACAAGTACTATCTAATAATCATCTATATGTGATGAGCAAGATACGCAATAATATGCAAGCATGTGTACTCGATCAGGTATACTAACTACAGGATGAGATGTCAAATACTGAATGCTGAGTATGGAAAAGAACAATATCTACACGGAATATCCTCGTGGAAAATATCTGGTGTCAATCAATGCACCAAAACCAGTACAACTCAAGCGTCGTCATCCATATCGGTCCTCAAACCTGCAATCTCATAAGAATCGGGAGTACCCATCACCGGCACTCAAAATATCATAAAAACAGCCGTGTCCAGCATCGACATGCAAATCCTCCAATATGGGGCGTCCGTCCATCGGATCTGCCCAAGGGCTCCGTCTGCGGAATCGGCCCTCGGCCCCGGCAGTACGCGTCGTCCCGTATCCGTCAAGCTACTCTGGTCAGTATCCTCCGGATAACCGCCAGGTCCAACCAACCACCGGTAGGTAGTAGTCCCTCCGCCGGGCTCACCGTCTAACAATACGAGTCTTCTCGCCCCGGGGTACCGTACCGGGTCCACCATGTACCCGCAATCGGTGCCTACCTCTCCTCGAATCGGGTATACTCACACAAGCTCTCTAGAACCGAGAAAACTCATGGTGGACGCACTAAAATATCATATCAAGGGAAACCGGGTTTTCAAACAGTGCGTATTTTCTTAAAATAGTACTCCGGTTCCCAAATCCAGAAATCACAGAAATCAAATCCAATGCGTAGATCCATGCAATGTGTCGTATGACACTACAATTTAAGGAATGGGGAAACCGCTGTTTAAGAGGTCCAGTTTTGAAAATATCGTTTGCGGTCCCTCAGTTTTTAAATCAAGTAAATATCATCCATGAATGCAACATATGAATGTGGTAACGGTATGGATTGCGAATGGATAAGTACGCAAAGTGAATATAGCAATGTATATGTGCACTGATGTAGACCTATAATGCATATGCGCCCGAGTATGAATATGTGTAAGGTATATGGCACAAATATGAATCTGTATGATGTATGCGGTAAATCACGTCAACATTAAATAGGCCGAATCAATATAATATGCGGTTTATAACAATCCTACGTTGTGAGTGGCATGGCAATCACTAACGGTGTGAGTGTAGCATATAAAACGTGCTCGTGCAACTTGGACTGTTAGTGACAGTGCAGTGTTCTATACTACCAGTATATCTATATGGACACTCATGACTACAATTCCTATTACGCCCTGACGCTTAACGCCATACGGGCGATTTCCCCATAGATGTTAAATCTACTCACCTGGTCGCATGCTAAGTATAGCCGACCACCTGCTTCCCTTTCCTGGCGACGTCTGACGTGCTCGCCTGAGAACCTGGAATTACACAAGGAATCTAATTATATAAGCAAGAATCCCGCAAAACGTGAAATCGAAACAAAACGTGAAACTCGCGTCACGAATCAACACGCGTGTGTGTGATACGCTGGAACGTGTGTGCACGCGCTTACGACTCAGTCCGATACGCCGCGATACGCTGAATCACAAACCCACTCGCGTATCGTGCGTATCGCGCAAACTTAAAAACACCAGAAAATGACATATAGCTCCAGATTCTGTCCAGGCTACAATATTACAAAACTACATATACCAAGGACCTACAAAACATAGCAGACACCAACCCTGAAAACCCTAACTCCTAACTCCCTGTTCTGGCCGCAAATTGCGGCCAGAAAGATGATTTCGGCGGCCAAAAGTGAGAGTGGTGGGGTCGGGCTCTGGTGGTGGGGTCAGGGTGTTACTAGTAGGCCGGGGTCCACTCAATTTTATCCTGAAGTCACCTGGGTAACAGCAGATAACAGAAAGCTAAATTTTTGCTTAAAAGTCACAATTTGCACCAACATGAAAGTTCAGGGTACTTTAGTGTAAACTGGGGTTACCTAGGTTAACCTGGCCTCAATAGCTGCTAACTAACCTAGTCTAACTAAAATTAACCTAACTTAAGCAAGGATCTTACTAATCACCATCAATATTGCTAAAACACCAAGTCTAGTGATAAACATCTACCAATCACACTAAAACCTAAACCAACTCACAAGTCTAGCACACAAGCAAGTGAAGCTCAGAATTCATACCTCGCTTGACCCTACTACGCTGGTCCAGGAGAAGAAAAGAAGAAGAGGAGGCTGCTACAGGAACTGCCTCTGCACAGAAGCTGCTGCTGCTTGAAGTGCTGATGCTTATTGCTGTTGATGTTGCTGTTATTGGGGTTGTGGAGCTGAAGCTGGTGCTGCTGGGGCTGCTGCTACATGTGGGGCTGCTGCTACATGGAGCTGGGGCTACTGGGGGTGAGCTGGGGCTGCATGAAGTGCTGATGCAGTTGCTGTTCTGGTGCTGGTGTTTGATGCTGCTGCTGCTGCAACTTCTGGAGCTGAGGCTGGAGCTGATGTGTGTGTGTGTGTGAGAGTGAGAGAGTGAGTGAGATATGAGAGAGGGTTGCAAGCAAAGGAAATGATAATGCAAGAGAGTCAAGCCCCCATTCTCCCTCTCTCTCTCCACATTAATTGCAAGCATGGGCTTGCCATGATGCACCTCTCTCAAGTCAACCAAATTACTTTTTAAATCCATTTTCCATTTTAAACAAAACATAACCTTAATTAAAATCTTTTATCTTAACAAGGGGGTTTAATTCACCATGGTTGTGAAACATGGTATAACCCAAGTTTTAACCCTAGTTTACATGCACAAGTTTGTGCAAGCTTGGTAAAATTCTAGAAAAATATTTATTAATTTGGAAAAACTATTTGAAAATCAATTTGGTAAACTTTTTATTAAAATCACCTATTAAAATATAATTAGCCACTAAACACATCCTAGGGTGTTACAATCTTCCCCCCTTAAAAGAATTCGTCCCCGAATTTAGAACATAAAGCAACGCATACCTTCAAAGAGATGTGGGAACTTCTTCCGCATCTCGCCCTCGGCCTCCCAAGTGATCTCATCACCATTCGGGCTGCGCCAAAGCACCTTTACTGATGGCAAGACTTTCGATATAAGTTTCTTCACTTGCCGGTCCAAGATCACGACTGGCTGCTCGGTGAACGTAAGATCGCGCTCGAGCTGAACGGCCTGATGCTGAATCAAGTGCGAAGGGTCATGCAGGTATCTGCCAAGCATCGACACGTGGAATACGGGGTGAACATCTGGGAAGTCGGGTGGAAGAGCCAAACGATAAGCTACTGCGCCCATACGCTCGAGGATCTCGAAGGGACCTATGAATCTGGGGCTAAGCTTCCCCTTCCGTCTAAACCTCATCACTCCCTTCATCGGAGAAACCCTCAGAAATACGTGATCGCCAACTGCGAACTCTAGTCTGCGGCGGCGCCTGTCGGCATACGATCTCTGCCTGCTCTGAGCTGTCCTCATCCTGTCTCGAATCAGCTGTATCTTCTCAGTCGTCTCCTGTACTATCTGTGGCCCCAAAATACTACCCTCGCTGAGCTCTGTCCAACAGACCGGCGATCTACATCTCCTCCCATACAAAGCCTCAAAAGGTGCCATCTGGATAGTATCCTGGAAGCTATTGTTGTAGGAGAACTCGATCAAGGGTAAATGATGATCCCAGCTACCACCAAAGTCTAAAACACAGGCTCGGAGCATGTCCTCAAGAGTCTGAATGGTCCGCTCTGACTGTCCGTCGGTCTGCGGGTGGAATGCAGTGCTGAAACTCAAGCGCGTGCCCAAAGCCTCCTGAAGTCTATGCCATAATCTGCTGGTAAACTGGGTGCCTCGGTCGGACACAATACAGGTCGGGACCCCATGTAGTCGTACAATCTCATCGATATAGATCTGGGCATACTGCGCAAATCCGAAAGTCGTCTTCACTGGCAGGAAGTGAGCCGCTTTCGTCAGACGATCTACGATCACCCAAATGGAGTCATACCCTCGCCTAGTCCTGGGTAGACCCACCACGAAATCCATCGAAATCTGTTCCCATTTCCACTCCGGAATGGGTAATGGCTGTAGCTCTCCCGCGGGCCTCTGGTGCTCGGCCTTGACTTGTTGACAAGTCAGGCATCTCGATACGAACTCCGCGATGTCCTTCTTCATTCCGTCCCACCAGTAGGTCTCTCTCATATCATGATACATCTTGGTGGAACCGGGATGGACACTGTACACCGATCGATGTGCCTCCTCAAGAATATCGCGCCGCAATCCCTCAGCATCTGGTACGCACAGTCTAGACCCAAATCGTAATACCCCCTGCTCATCAATCATAAACTCGGAGAATCTGCCCTGTCCAATCTGTGTCATGATCTCTGAGCAACGGTCATCCCTGCGCTGTGCCTCACATATACGATCAAGCAACTGTGGGCGTGCACGAACATGTGCTAGCTGTCCCCCAATCCGCGTGAACTCGAACTGCACTCGGCTGTCGCATAATATCTGCCAATCTGCCGACGACTGCCTCTGTACTGCACTCAAACACGCTAGACTACCCTCGGGCCTCCTACTCAAAGCATCTGCTACTACATTAGCCTTGCCCGGGTGATATAAGATCTCGCAGTCGTAGTCCTTCACCAAGTCCATCCATCGGCGCTGTCGGAGATTCAGGTCTCGCTGCTGAAATATGTACTTGAGGCTCTTGTGATCCATGAATATCTGGCACGACTCGCCGTATAGGTAATGTCGTCAGATTTTAAGTGCAAAGACCACTGCAGCCATCTCCAAATCATGGGTAGGGTAGTTCTGTTCATGTTTCTTCAGCTGTCGAGAAGCATACACGATCACGCAGCCGTGCTGCATCAATACGCACCCTAGCCCCACTCGCGAAGCGTCGCAATAGACTGCAAATCCGCCTGATCCTGAAGGCAACGATAAAACTGGCGCCGTAGTCAAACAGGTCCGTAGTTGCTGGAAACTGTGCTCGCAATCCTCGGTCCAATCGAAGGGAACTCCCTTTCGGGTCAGTCCAGTCAAGGGTGCAGCAATACGGGAAAAATCCTGTACGAATCGCCTGTAGTAACCGGCCAATCCTAGAAAACTGCGTATCTCAGTGACGGATGTAGGCCTGGGCCAACTCTGAACGGCTTCTATCTTTCTTGGGTCCACACATATACCATCCCGTGTAATCACGTGACCCAAGAAGTCTACGCTGTCGAGCCAGAATGCGCACTTCGAAAATTTTGCATAAAGCCGATGCTCCCTCAAAGTCTGTAGTGTGATCCGCAGGTGCTGCTCGTGCTCCTCTCTGCTCCGGGAATACACCAATATGTCGTCGATGAATACGATGATGAATAGGTCAAGATACGGCCTGAATATGCGGTTCATCATGTCCATGAAAGCTGCTGGCGCGTTGGTGAGTCCGAATGACATCACCAGAAACTCGTAATGGCCATAACGTATACGGAAAACTGTCTTCGGAATGTCCTCCTGTCGAACCCTCAGCTGGTGATAGCCTGATCGCAAATCGATCCTAGAAAAATATCCTGCCCCCTGAAGCTGGTCGAACAAGTCGTCGATACGTGGCAAAGGATATCTGTTCCGCATGGTCACCCGGTTCAGCTGCCGGTAGTCGATACACAAACGAAAGCTTCCGTCCTTCTTCTTGACAAACAGAACTGGAGCACCCCAAGGAGAAACACTGGGTCGAATAAGTCCCCTGTCCAGCAATTCCTGCAACTGACTCTTCAACTCACTAAGTTCCGCCGGGGCCATCCGATAAGGCGGTATAGAAATAGGCCCCGAGCCGGGAATCAAATCAATACAAAAAGCAATGTCGCGCTCAGGCGGTAGACCAGGAAGCTCGTCAGGGAACACATCAGGGAAATCACACACAATCGGAATCTGCTCCAACGGAACACCTGGGGCTCTAGTGTCATAAACATAGGCTAGAAATCCCTGACATCCCTTCCTCAAAAGCTGTCCAGCGCGAAGAGAAGAAATCAAAGGGTGAGGAGTGGCACCACTGTCACCCTGCACGACAAAGGCCGACTCGCCGGGAAAACAGAACCTCACTGTCTTCTCGCGGCAGTCCACCGACGCATAGCACGTGGCTAACCAATCCATGCCCAAAAGAACGTCGAAATCCAACATCTCGAGAAGGATCAAATCGACAGGCAGGTCTCTATCGCCAATACGGACGACGCAGGATCGGAACACGTGCCTAGCGACAAACGACTCTCCCACGGGAGTGGTCACAACAAGCGGCTGATCTAGCAGACCGGACTCTCTACCCAAACTCGGCACGAAGTGTGTGGATACGTACGAGTGCGTGGATCCGGGATCGAACAACACGTGTGCATCAACAGAGCATACTGACAAAATACCTGAAACCACCGCATTAGACGCCTGCGCGTCCTGATGCGTCAAAGCGAAAACTCATGCCTGTCCTCCACCTGCAACTGGCGGTCCCCTACTAGCAGCTGGCTGTACTCTGCCGGTGGCTGGCTGTCCCCTGCCTCGACCGCCTCGCCCTATGGGAACAAACCCTCCGCGACCACGACCTCTCTGTGCCTGCGTCTGGCGCGGAGTAACTGTGGGTATAATAGGCAACGCCCTCTGGGGTGGAGAAGGTGGAAGGGTGACATGCGGTATGACTGACTCCCTCTGACGTGTCTCGGTACAATCTCTGACACGATGATGAGGACTACCACATCCAAAACATCCACGGGACGACTGCTGACCCTCCTGGGGGTATGAGCTAAACATCTGACCTCGCCCCGAATCTCTGCCACCTGTACTACGTCTATCACGGCGTCTGAATGGATGTCTCTGGGCTGCTGTGTCAGTACGAACCCTCTTCGGCCCTGGAACTACTGAAGTCTCGGCAAGACGTTCCTCGACCAATAGGGCTGCATCTACCGCTGCGGCGTAAGTCTCGTAATGCTGGGAGCTGATCGCAAGGAATAGCGGGGTAAGCAAGCTTCGGACAAATCTCTTGACTCGCATCTCCTCTGTAGCTACCAGGTACGGAGCATAAACTGATAGCTCGGTGAACAACACATCGTACTCTACCACTGTCATCTCTGGTGTCTGGCGCAAGGACTCAAATCTGCGAGCTCGGGCATCCCTAACACTCTGGGGAAGGAAACGGGCTAGGAATACTGTCACGAACTCCGTCCAGGTCATAGGAGGAAGACCTGCTGCTCTGCCCTTCTCAACTGAATCACACCATTTCTGCGCAAGACCTTCCAAGCGAAAGCTCGCGAACTCGACCCATCTCGCATCTAAGCATCGGAGGGAACGGCATATCCGGGCCATCTTATCAATAAAAGACTGCGGGTCCTCGGCTGTGTCTGTGCCTGTGAAGACCGGAGGCTTCAGCCTCCTGAACTCTGATAGCGATACTGTAATCACCTCCGTGGCTGCAGGGGCAACTGGCTGTGCGGTAGGTACCATCGCGGTCTCTGGAACGGGTGGAGCTACCTCTGGTCGCTGCGCTCGAAGCGTCTCAACTAGCGATCCTATCATCTGGCGCATCTCCTGCATGCTGGCCCCTATCGTGGCGATCTGCTCTGTCATGGGAGGAGCAGTCTACTCGGGTACGACGGGTACACTGCCCGGATCAGTCCTCGTCTCGGACGAGTCAACACGAATCTCGGCCCTCGCGGCCGCTCTCTGCGCCCTAGTAGTCTTTGGCGGCATAGTGGCTGAAAAGGAAAATAGGATTCGATAAGGATACTGAAATCGAATCGCAAGAAGGCATGCAAAGAAATGAAGGAATTTCAACCAATAAATCCTAAGGTCGCTTAGGCGGAGTACCATGTCGCGAGTATGCCGCGGAACATACACACGCTACGCCACTCTGCTGCAGCTACCTACTCCATCATACCAGGGTCATCCTACACTCCGAAGGTAAAACCTACGCGCTGAAACCAACTTTGTCACGACCCGATAATTTGTCCCGTGACCGGCACTTAGCCACGTAACGTCCACCGGCGTAACGCGACTAAGTAAGCCGAAACCCAGAAATCAAAACCATTAAATATAGAGTGTTTAAATCATTTTGTAAAAACAGCTATAAATGTTTAGGAAACTTTAATTAATTTAGTAGAAATCCTTTTTAAGTTAAGAGGTATTTTTGAATAATTTTGGCAACATTTCCTTTATAACCATTTATTCCGCAAGTCAGGTAAAGGCGAGTGAAATAGAAATAACATGCGGGATGAATAGAGCATCACAAGAGTATACAGTAAAACAAAGGCGAATATCATAAAAGGTAAGACTGCATAATATAAAGTCGGCTCACATGCGAGCTCGACACCAGAGTACAAATCATATACATCGTCCTCACAACTGTCTCTAAGTCAATACAAGAAGGTAGATGGAGAGTACTAGATACATCAATATACAACTGAAAGATAAACAGATACCGTACATAACCCACCTAATAACAAAAGGGCTATCACGCCTCAGAAGTGGTATCTGTGCCAAAAGATGCAGTAAACCGCTAGCCGCGACTACTCCAAAGGGCAACCTGCAAGCACTGTGGCACAACGGGGGTGAGTTGCCAACTCGTGAATAGCAAATAACATATAAAGGTAATCGCAGGTATGCACGTACTGCGATACATTAAACTCTGCAAACTAATAAACATCTATATGAAGAACTGGATGCTCAAATCATGTAACAAGTACTATCTAATAATCATCTATATGTGATGAGCAAGATACGCAATAATATGCAAGCATGTGTACTCGATCAGGTTTACTAACTACAGGATGAGATGTCAAATACTGAATGCTGAGTATGGAAAAAAACAATATCTACACGTAATATCCTCGTGGAAAATATCTGGTGTCAATCAATGCACCAAAACCAGTACAACTCAAGCGTCGTCATCCATATCGGTCCTCAAACCTGCAATCTCATAAGAATCAGGAGTACCCATCACCGGCACTCAAAATATCATAAAAACAGCCGTGTCCAGCATCGACACGCAAATCCTCCAATATGGGGCGTCCGTCCATCGGATCTGCCCACGGGCTCCGTCTGCGGAATCGGCCCTCGGCCCCGGCAGTACGCGTCGTCCCGTATCCGTCAAGCTACTCTGGTCAGTATCCTCCGGATAACCGCCAGGTCCAACCAACCACCGGTAGGTAGTAGTCCCTCTGCCGGGCTCACCGTCTAACAATACGAGTCTTCTCGCCCCGGGGTACCGTACCGGGTCCACCATGTACCCGCAATCGGTGCCTACCTCTCCTCGAATCGGGTATACTCACACAAGCTCTCTAGAACCGAGAAAACTCATGGTGGACGCACTAAAATATCATATCAAGGGAAACCGGGTTTTCAAACAGTGCGTATTTTCTTAAAATAGTACTCCGGTTCCCAAATCCAGAAATCACAGAAATCAAATCCAATGCGTAGATCCATGCAATGTGTCGTATGACACTACAGTTTAAGGAATGGGGAAACCGCTGTTTAAGAGGTCCAGTTTTGAAAATATCGTTTGCGGTCCCTCAGTTTTTAAATCAAGTAAATATCATCCATGAATGCAATATATGAATGTGGTAACGGTATGGATGTGCGAATGGATAAGTACGCAAAGTGAATATAGCAATGTATATGTGCACTGATGTAGACCTATAATGCATATGCGCCCGAGTATGAATATGTGTAAGGTATATGGCATAAATATGAATCTGTATGATGTATGCGGTAAATCACGTCAACATTAAATTGGCCGAATCAATATAATATGCGGTTTATAACAATCCTACGTTGTGAGTGGCATGGCAATCACTAACGGTGTGAGTGTAGCATATAAAACGTGCTCGTGCAACTTGGACCGTTAGTGACAGTGCAGTGTTCTATACTACCAGTATATCTATATGGACACTCATGACTACAATTCCTATTACGCCCTGACGCTTAACTCCATACGGGCGATTTCCCCGTAGATGTTAAATCTACCCACCTGGTCGCATGCTAAGTATAGCCGACCACCTGCTTCCCTTTCCTGGCGACGTCTGACGTGCTCGCCTGAGAACCTGGAATTACACAAGGAATCTAATTATATAAGCAAGAATCCCGTGAAACGTGAAATCGAAACAAAACGTGAAACTCGCGTCACGAATCAACACGCGTGTGTGTGATACGCTGGAACGTGTGTGCACGCGCCTACGACTCAGTCCGATACGCCGCGATACGCTGAATCACAAACCCACTCGCGTATCGTGCGTATCGCGCAAACTTAAAAACACCAGAAAATGACATATAGCTCCAGATTCTGTCTAGGCTACAATATTACAAAACTACATATACCAAGGATCTACAAAACATAGCAGACACCAAGCCTGAAAACCCTAACTCCTAACTCCCTGTTCTGGCCGCAAATTGCGGCCAGAAAGATGATTTCGGCGGCCAAAAGTGAGAGTGGTGGGGTCGGGCTCTGGTGGTGGGGTCAGGGTGTTACTAGTAGGCTGGGGTCCACTCAATTTTATCCTGAAGTCACCTGGGTAACAGCAGATAACAGAAAGCTAAATTTTGCTTAAAAGTCACAATTTGCACCAACATGAAAGTTCAGTGTACTTTAGTGTAAACTGGGGTTACCTCGGTTAACCTGGCCTCAATAGCTCCTAACTAAAATTAACCTAACTTAAGCAAGGATCTTACTAATCACCATCAATATTGCTAAAACACCAAGTCTAGTGATAAACATCTACCAATCACACTAAAACCTAAACCAACTCACAAGTCTAGCACACAAGCAAGTGAAGCTCAGAATTCATACCTCGCTTGACCCTACTACGCTGGTCCAGGAGAAGAAAAGAAGAAGAGGAGGCTGCTACAGGAACTGCCTCTGCACAGAAGCTGCTGCTGCTTGAAGTGCTGATGCTTATTGCTGTTGATGTTGCTGTTATTGGGGTTGTGGAGCTGAAGCTGGTGCTGCTGGGGCTGCTGCTACATGTGGGGCTGCTGCTACATGGAGCTGGGGCTGCTGGGGGTGAGCTGGGGCTGCATGAAGTGCTGATGCAGTTGCTGTTCTGGTGCTGGTGTTTGATGCTGCTGCTGCTGCAACTTCTGGAGCTGAGGCTGGAGCTGATGTGTGTGTGTGTGTGTGTGAGTGAGAGAGTGAGTGAGATATGAGAGAGGGTTGCAAGCAAAGGAAATGATAATGCAAGAGAGTCAAGCCCCCATTCTCCCTCTCTTTCTCCACATTAATTGCAAGCATGGGCTTGCCATGATGCACCTCTCTCAAGTCAACCAAATTACTTTTTAAATCCATTTTCCATTTTAAACAAAACATAACCTTAATTAAAATATTTTATCTTAACAAGGGGGTTTAATTCACCATGGTTGTGAAACATGGTATAACCCAAGTTTTAACCCTAGTTTACATGCACAAGTTTGTGCAAGCTTGGTAAAATTCTAGAAAAATATTTATTAATTTGGAAAAACTATTTGAAAATCAATTTGGTAAACTTTTTATTAAAATCACCTATTAAAATATAATTAGCCACTAAACACATCCTAGGGTGTTACAGATATGAGAGCCGGTTTTGGTGACGGCGCCTGAGGATTTTGGGATTTTGTGTGTCAGTGAGAGACACTGGTGTTTTTCCATGCTGATGATTTTGCATGAGGTTTTATTATATTATCCCATACTTAGGATTATTTTGATATGCATTGCTTCATGTAGTTATAGTACCATGATGATGTACCTTTACATGATTGTTGCATATCCATATTGCCATACTTATGCTATCAAATTACATGTGATAGATTATCGCTGTAAGTGGATACTTACGATTACTGTATGATGTTATTTTCTATTCATAAATTGGAAACTCACCCCCATTGTGCCACAGTGTTTTGCAGGACTTACCCTCAGAGTAGTTGCGGCAGGGTGACTTTTTATCTCTACGTTTGTGGATACCGCTACGGTTGGCTGTGAGGCCCTTTGCTTTAGGTGGGTTGCGCTTATCCGATGCTGTACATTGTATATCTTTTGTATCTAGTACTCTCAATCTACCACTTCATGTATTTGACTTAGAGACGGGTCGTGAGGATCGATGTTGTATTATTTGGTGACTTTGGGTGCCGTGCTCGTGGGAGCAGGCCTTGTTATATAGTTTACCTTCTTATGTTGTTTTCTTTTATATATTTCCTCGCTACGGCGTCGTATATATGCTTGTGGTGTTTGTCTCCTCCGTTGGGCGTGATTTGCTCCCGTTTGGGATGTTTTTCTTTATATTTTATGTTGTGCCCATTTTCGCGGCTAGTTTTTACAAAGGAGGTGCTACCGAAATTTTCAAGAAAGTAACTAAAGTTAAAGATTTTGCTTGAGATTTTTCGAAGGTTTTTAACTATGTTTTTCTCCGCTTATCCAGTTTTGGGTGGTTTAGATTTCTGGGTTTCGGCTTACTTAAGTTGCGTACGCCTGTTGACGTTAAGTAGTTTAAGTGCCGGTCACGTGCCTAAATTGGGTCGTGACGGTGTCCGACCGGGACACCCAGTTCACCAGCCGACTATGGCAGAAACTTTAGGACGCTTAAGCACCAATTGAGTTTCCGTGCAGTTTTCTATCCACAGACCGACGGTCAATCAGAACGGACCATTCAGACTCATCAGGAAATGCTCCGAGCTTACGTTCAAGATTTTGGTGGCAGATGGGATTGTTACTTACTAATGATAGAGTTCTCCTATAATAACAACTTTCTGGAGGAGATTCAGATGGCACCCTTTGAGGCGTTTTATGGGGAGAAATGTCGATCACCCGTATGTTGGACAAAGCTCAGTGAGAGCAGTATTTTAGGGCCGCAGATTGTGCAGGAGACGACTGAAAAGGTTCAGTTGATTCGGGATAGGATGAGAGCGGACCAGAGCAGACTGACGTTGGCGCACACATGAGTTTATAGTAGGCGATCATGTTTTCTAGAGGGTTTCTCCGATGATGGGCGTGTTGAGATTCAAAAAGAAAGGGAAGCTTATGTTAGTTATGTATATGCCCTAGAGGCCATTATTGTAAATATGATGTATATTATAGTGGGTGCATCGATATATATAGAGAGGACTATCTTGCTCGACATGATAGTATGCAATCCGGTTGCTCTTTGTCTTAACATGTAGACTTGTATTGTGATACTGTCTTGCTCTCACATGTTGATAAAGCGCTTAGGACGTGTACTTGACTACTAAGACTATGATGGAGATAATACTAGTAGGGCCATGGTAGTCCACAAGTACATCATATAATTGTACCTAGTCGAGGGTGTATCGAGACAGGGCATCGATACTCCATAGTAGACTAGCGTATACGCTTCTTGACCCATTGATGGGCGATGGATGATCCCACATCAATTGGTGTTTGAAATTAAAGATGGTATACGGGTGCTCAGTGGAGACTGGGTACACTGAACGGACTCGCCGAGAACTCCTAGTTGGTATTATACCTATCGTCAGATAGCAGTTCTCTGGTGACACTGGTACAGGTTAGTCTGTAGACCCGAGATCGTCATAGTGTCTTGTGTGATTCCCATAGTGCTTTGATTTCCACCTTACCACGTTCAAGAGAACTTGAAAAATGGTGGCTTTTGGGTATAGTCCCGAATCACATCGAGGAAATGAGCGATAGGAAGGGTTTCGTCTCTCCCGGTATTGGGGGTTGATGTTGCGCTGTGCTCGATTGGCTATAACTAGAAGTCCCTGGCCAGGGCTGATATGGAGATCTACTGGTAAGTGTTATCAGAAGTTTCTCGACCCGTTATGAGCCTCACATCGGCACGACTTATTGGTTACTGGGGCCTGACGTTTACCACCCCTAGACTGGATATGCAACATATCAGACGAAGAGACCGGACTGTACGGTTGTGTTAGTGACTGGATTTACAGGAGTATGAGCAGGCTTGCTTGTTGATCTTCTGATCGCTCATTACCCGGGTAGCCGTTACGTCCAGCTAGTTCCGCTGACGTCTTGTAGGTGCTTGATATGATCATCACCTACTGCCGGCGTATTGACGAGTCTTAGAGTCCCACAAAGGAGTTTCCTAGCTCAGCCGAAATGATGTAGTGTGCATATGAGATATGCGCGGGAGCTCAATTAAATGCGTGTATATGATACCGTGTTTTAACCGGGCGTTTTCTATTGGTCGGGTCGTATGAGATATGACCGGTTTATTAAATCAAGTGTTGATTTAATATTTACTTTTAGCTCACTTGTTTAAAACCTTTTCTTCTTTGATGTATGCATGAATGTATGTATATACATATATGATGATGTGAATGCACACAAGCATCCATACATATGTCATGGTTGTTGATACAAAGAAGATAGCAATGCAAGACTCACATGGAATAAATATATGCATATATTTGTTATTGAGAAAAATGAAAAAAAGGGAATTAAATCATGGTTGAATTTTCTTATACACTATTCTTTACTTGACCAAAGTATGACCATGGTTTAATTTCCTTTGTTCATTAACTCATCTACAAAGATATTTATTTACCATGGTTTGTTGTGAATGTGACTCATATACATATATTTTCTTTTCTCATTCATTTGGTTAATTATCATAATCGCAAAAGAGCTTAAGCTATCCATCTCTTTCATCTTCTTCCTTCATACTCTTATGATTTTTCTGGTGAGTGAAGAAAAGAAAAAGGAAAGGTTTTTAAGTGAGAATACAAACCATATCACCAATCTATACTAGTCTAGCCCATTAGTGTAGGTTGTTTTCTCCACTTCATCATTGATCAAGTGAAGTTAGGAGCTTGAGCAAAGGGACTCCGGATGGATCGTCGTGGAATTGGAAGGATTCAAGCAAGCCGGTTCAAACCCTAGTTGTTCCAAGGAGTCAAGAAGGGAGGTCTACAAAGGTTGTATTTCTCCCCAGTTAGTGTTAGTTATATGTATGCCCTAGAGGCCATTATTGTACATATGATGTATATTATAGTGGATGCTTGGACATACATAGGGAGGAGTTTCTTGCTCGACATGATAGTGCGCTATCTGGTTACTCTTTATCTTAACATGTACACTGATTGTCTCTCTGTTACATATTGATAAAGCCCTTAGGATGTTTACTTGACTACCTGAATTATGATGCAGATCATACTAGTGGGACAAAGGTAGTCCGTGAGTACATCCTTTAATGTCCCTAGTCGTGGGTGTATCGAGACGGGGCATCGATATACCAGAGTAGACTAGCGTATACCTTCTCGACCCATGTAGATGGGCGATAGATGATCCTATATCCATTGGTGTTTGACATCAGAGATGATATAGGGTGCTCAGTGGAGATTAGGTACACTGGACGGACTCGCCGAGAACTCCTAGATGGTATTATACCTCACGTCAGATGGCAGTTCTCTGGTGACACTGGTAGTGGTTAGTCTGTCGACCCGGGATCGTCATAGTGTCTTGTGTGATTCCCGCCGTGCTTTGATTTCCACCTTACCACGTTCAAGAGAACGTGCAAAACGGTGGGTTTTGGGTACAGTCCCGAGTCACATGGAGGCAATGAGCAATAGGAGGGGATTTCGTCTCTCTCGGTATTAGGGGTTGATCTTGCGCTGTGCTCGATTGGCTATGACAGGAAGTCCCTGGCCAGGGCTGTTTCTGAGATTTACTGGTAAGTGTTATCAGTAGTTTCTCAACCCGTTATGAGCCTCACATCGGCATGACTTATCAAGCTATTAGGTTCTGACGTTTACCACCCCTAAGCGAGATATGCGACATATCAGACGAAGAGACCGGACTGTACGGTAGTGTTACTGATTGGATTCGCAGGAGTATGACCAGGCTTGCTTGTTGATCTTCTGATCGCTCAATACCTGGGTGGCCGTTACGTTTAGCAGACTGCTTGCAGCTTGTGGGTGTTTGATATGATCATCACCTACTGCCGGCGTATTGACGAGTCTTTAGAGACCTACATAGTGGTTTCCCGTTTCATGCGAAATGAAGTAGGTGCACATATGTGATATGTGCGGGATCGAGATTAATGCGCGTATGTGATACCACATTCTACTCTTGCGATTTGTCATATCGGACGATTATATGTGATATAGCCGGATTATCGGATCAAGTGTTGATTCAATAAGTTGTTACATTTAATATTAGTCGGTTGTATGTGATATAGCCGGATTATTAAATCAAGTGTTGATTTGATAATTTAATGTATAATTATAAATTTGATATATTAATTTACATTAACTAATATTAGCTAACTTAAACATTTCTTTTTCTCACTTTGTGTTTTAGTATATTTGTGTTATATATTAATGCACATTATTATATGTGTCATGCTTGATGCCACATGCAACATGGGTGTATGAGACTCACACCAAGCTTATGATAATGTATGATTTTATTTATTTAAAGTTAATCAAAATTAGTTGGTAATTAGTCACATGGTTGAAGCTGATAGAAGCTTGTGGAACCATTGACCAAATCCACTAATTTTTTTTTACTTGTAGATATTTATTAACCTAAACATTATTGATTAGCCATGGTTTATTCACTACATGGGTTAGTGTATGACACTAACTCACCCATGCTTGCTATTATCACCTCATGAGTTGATTCTCTCTTCTTCAGTCATCATCTTCTTATTCATTGAAAAAATCTTGCTATCTTTTCTCAAGGTGAGAAAATATTGTGAGAAAAGCAAAGCTAAAGTGAGCCCATTTCCTACTTCATCATCCTCTCCTATTAGCCATTTAGTTTAGGGTGTTTGCTCCACTAATTTCACCACTAGTGAAGAGGTAGCATGAGCTTGAGTCTTCTCGACTTAGATCATCTTTGCCCCCAAAGAAATTGAGCAAGCACGTTTATTTCTTCAAGTGAACCCTTTCAAGAGTCCGGGAGTTCACTACATGCAGCGAATAGACTACTACATAGAGCTATAGAAGTGATGGACTGGTCAACAAAGGTTGTATTCCGCATTCACTTAGATGTAAAGTTGTTTGCATTACTTGTTCGTTTAAATCTCTAGTTAAGATTCTAGGGTTAGGGTTCTTTAGAACGGCAAAAATTTGAAAGTGGCATGGACGATGCCTCCCGAAACCTTGCTGCCTACTTAGGGAACCCTACACATATTTCAGAGCCAACTCTTATTGTTGTATTGGTCGATAGAATCCATATTCTATTTGTTGTCGCCGCACGCAATACTTTACCGGATGATTGATCCATACCCTTGACTAGAGTATGCCGTACGATGTATTATACCGTACGTGATGTTGTGAGGCTGGATGCCGATTGATAGATTCACCGGCTCAGATATGTTATAGATATGTATACCTTATAGTTGCGCTTACGATGTACCTTATGCTACGTTCATGATATTCTCATTGCATTACATATATCAGTGCCAGTACACTATTATCGATGATGCGTATGTTACACTTACACAGATTTGCCGGCTCACACACATTCATCATCGATAATTGCTATGTCACTTACACGGTAGAATTGCTACATCATGTTATTACTCTTAATTGTTCAGTACTGTGACATGACTCGTTGGCATGATATACTTGCTATGGCCACATCACTATAATATGTCACATGATATACTTTATTTGCTCACATTTCTGTTCTATGTTTACATACATCATGTTTTATGATTATACACATTGAGATGTTGTTTTCATGAGATTCTGGATTTGAGGACCGCGGTTATATTTCAAAAGAATGTATGTATTGTTTTAAAAACCCGGTTTCTCTTGATATGATATTTCGAGACGTCCACTATGAGTTTTCTCGGTTTTGAGATTGGAATGTGAAACCCGATTCGAGGAGCGGTAGGCACCGTCTGCGGGTACATGGTGGACCCGGTGAGGTACCCCGGGGCAAGAAGACTCGTATAGTTAGTGTTAGTTATATGTATGCCCTAGAGGCCATTATTGTACATACGATGTATATTGTAATGGATGCTTGGACATATATAGGGAGGACTTTCTTGCTCGACATGATAGTATGCTATCTGGTTGTACTTTATCTTAACATGTACTCTGATTGTCTCTATGTTACATGTTGATAAAGCCCTTAGTATATGTACTCGACTACTAGGACTATGATGAGATCATACTAGTGGGGCCACGGTAGTCGACGAGTACATCCTATAACTGTTCCTAGTCGAGGGTGTATCGAGACAGGGCATCGATACACCAGAGTAGACTAGCATATACGCATCTTGACCCATATGATGGGCGATGGATGATCCTATATCCATCGGTGTTTGACATCAAGGATGGTGTACGGGTGCTCAGTGGAGACTGGGTATACAGGACGGAATCGCCGAGAACTCCCAGATGGTATTATACCTCACGTCAGATGGCAGTTCTCCGGTGTCACTGGTACAGAGTAGTCTGTTGACCCGAGATCGTCATAGAGTCTTGTGTGATTCCCACTGTGCTTTGATTTCCATCATACCACGTCCAAGAGGGCGTGCAAAAAGGTGGCTTTTGGGTACAGTCCCGAATCACATGGAGGCAATAAGCGATAGGAGGGGATTCGTCTCACCCGGTATAGGGAGTTGATGTTGCGCTGTGTTCAATTGGCTATAACCGGAAATCCCTGGCCAGGGTTGCTGAGATCTACTGTTAAGTGTTATCAGTAGTTTCTCAAACTGTTATAGACCTAATATCGACACGACTTATCGAGCTACTAGGGTCTGACGTTTACCACCCCTAGACGAGATATGCGACATATCAGACGACGAGACCGGACTGTACAGGAGTGTTACTGATTGGATTCACAGGAGAATGTACAGGCTTTCTTGTTGATCTTCTGAGCGATCAATACCTGGGTGGCTGTTACGTTTAGCTGACCGCTTGGACCTTGTGGGTGTTTGATATGATCATCACCTACTGCCTGCGTATTGACGATTCTTTAGAGTCCTACACAGAGGTTTCTTGACTCAGGAAAAACGGAGTAGGAGCACATATGTGATATGTGCGGGACCGAGGATAATACGATATGAGATACCATATTCTATTCTCGCGATATTTGATATCAGCCGGGTCATCGGATCAAGTGTTGATTCGATGAATCGGTACGGATAAATATTAGTCGGTTATATGCGATATAGCTGGATTGTCGGATCAAGTATTGATTCGATAATTTAATGTATAATAATATATGTGATATATTAAATTACATTAACTAATATTTTCTCACTAAAAGATTCTTTTTCTCACTCGGGTAATACATTGATATATATGCGATATATGTTAATTGTATTATTTTAATTGGTTACAATAAATATTATATATGTGATATATAATATTGTAACATGATATGATAACTAATGCAACATGTTTAGTAGAGATTAAACAAGATTAGGGTTTGATTAGGGTTAATGCTTTCTAGATGATTCTAGAAGGTTTAGTTTTGTTTTGTGAAAGATATTTTGTTGTGACTCATTCCTTGACCTAACTCAAACTCTAGCCCTAGTTAAGTCTCTACAATGGTTTAGTCAACCATGGTTGCATTATTCATCATCATCTCCTTTGTTTTATTCATCACAAAAGGATTCTAATTGATTCATTCGTCTTCTTCCTTCTTCTTTCTTTCATGAAAAAGCTTACTAGCTTTTTTCCAAGTGATGAATGAGTGTGAGAAAAAGATAATAAAAGAGAGCAAAAATCCTACCTCATCATCCTCATCTATCCTTGCCATTTAGATGAGGGTGTTCACTTCATATTATGAGTGTTAGCTTGTGTTAACGAAACTTCAAGGTAGATCATCTTTGTATCGAAGATCGGAAGCAAGACTGCATCTTTCTTTTCGTGGAACCTCTCGAGAGTCAGGAACACGATGATCGCAGCGAAGGGACTTCAACACGGAGCTTAAGAAGTGAAGGACCGGATCTACAAAGGTTGTAATCCCTCTCACTTAATGTTAAAGTGTTTAACGTACTAGTTTTTGCCTAAACTCTAGTTTAAAGATCTCGTATCGGGTTGTTCGGCACGACTAATTTTTAAATCGGGCATGGTTGATGCCTCGCAGACCCTTGTGCGTGTGCCTAGCAACCCAACAGTGGTATCAGAGCCAAGCTAGAGCTTTAGGCGAAGTCTAGACGAAGTTTAAACTCCGATCGAACCCCGAAACCCTAATTTGAACCCTTGTCTAGACATTTTCTGAAAATATGATTTTTTATGAATTAAAAATGCTCAGAAAATAGAGCAGGAAAAACTAAGAATTACTGTGAAGTACGGCCCATTAACTCGATTATATGACCACGGAACCGCGGCCAAACCAAGGGTTTGGACGAGGTTCCGCGGCCAAAATTATGACTTAGTCCCTGGAACTTCATATATTTATTCTTAGGTCCTTTCTTGTCATTTTTTCCTGGGAATTTTTCAATTCCACTCATGTGTAGAGTTTTCCTGGGTTGTATTGGGGACTCGTTGATTCGATCGGATAATTTAACTTTGTTTAGTTTGTTCCGGATAATTTTAGAAACTGTTAAAAAGTTCGAACGGATATCAATAACTCACTTTTTCCCCTGTCGGAAATTTTTTCAAAAGTTGGATATTTTCTCGAGTTTAAGAACGTTCTATGTCGTGCAAGTAACGCGGTGGACTCTCTAGAAGAACACAAACCTTAACTCGATTATGTGACCGTCTTGAACTGCCTCTGAACCTTAGGGTTTGGGGCAGTACGGCGTGCCACATGTGAGGCGTTGGCTTGACCCTTCTACGGCTGGACCATCGGTACTGTGGCATGTGATGGATGTTTTTAAACTGATTTCAAGTGTTGAGATATATTGGGGAAATCTTGGGTGTTTGATTATTCGATCGGGAAGTTTAACATTGTCTATTTATATGGAATGTGATACAATATTTGGAATCCACAGGTAGTTATGAGATAACTAATTTGAATGTTATAAATCTAGCAGTTCAGTCTCAATTGATCGGTTGCCACGGAATTTTGATATTATCAAAAGTTCGTCGCAATCACGTAGAGTACGCGGATACTCGCCGGGTAAACTTAATAGACAGCCATGCCCCATAGCCCCGACCAAGTGACTGTAGGAGAACCCCGTCGCCAAAAGCATCCGTTCGGGTGCTCGCGGCAGCGGTGTTCCGCCTTAGTGCACTTTGTCGACGGCAACCGGGGTGCGGCCGTCTACTAAAGTTTGCGACGAGCATTCGATCAGGATGTCGGGAATCTTGTTGAATTGCCCGACCAGATATTGAAAGTGTTTTCGATAATGAGACTAAAATGCAGGTTTTATAATTGTTAAGCATGCGATGTCTAAGGAATTCATTTGGTTAGGCATGCGATGTCTAAGGATGTTGCGGATTCCAACTGTTATAGTTTTACACTTTCTTTGCTGTGACCGTAAGCGTAGTATGTGGTGTATCGCCGGCTTCGTTGCTATATATCAACGACAATTGGGATACGCATACTTGCTTACGTTTATGATATGAGATATTATGTGTTGCTGTGATATGTTATATTGGATCGTCGCGTTTCTGAATAGCCGGGGGTTTTATGTGAGATGAGAGTTTTTCTTTTTCATTTATGTAAAATTCATTTGTATGTAATATTCTTTTATTGGGGCACTTCCAGGCTGAGGATGATTTCACCATTATATATTATTTACTTTTCCACATTAGGTAGACCCAAGGCGGGGAGCATAAGTAACCGGGTTCTAGGATCCAGTGGGAGACCATCTCGAGGAGTCGAGACCGGGTCTCCTAACCTTAGAATTGGCAGTGTTGCTTGCCGCTCTCGTAGGGGTCTAGGGATGTGGGTTTGGCTATTCATCGCGACCGTGGAATCCGTGTTTTATACAGGCTCGTATTGAAAACATGGACGTCCTAGTATATCCAATATTTCATATATGTTCTTCTGCTGCAATGTTCTGTGATGAGATCATATTACTGCCTGAGATGAATGTTTATATTATATATATGAGATATATGTTATATTGCAGATTTCTTTTCAAATGTGATGCTTGTGAAGCATAATAAAATGGGACTTCATTAATGAGATTAATGAAACTAAAAGAAACCTAAGATGTTGTAGAAGCTTGTTTAAAAAAACTGGTAGCTCTAGTTCTTGCTTTGCATAGCGGTGTTCCTTGTAGAACATCCAGCACCTTATTCGATAAGGAAAGGGCCGAGATCCCATCACCGGGAGTGACCTCTTTAGTGAAACTAGAAGATGCTACAAACTCGGTTTGTCTTTTGATTGCTTCTATAGTTCTTGCTTTGCATAGTGATATTTGTGAAATATCCTGCACCTTATTCGATGAGGAAAGGGCCGACGATCCCTTCACCGGGAGTGACCCCTTTAGCAAAACTAGAAAAGCCTCAAAAACACTCCATTTAAAAACACTCGATTCTACAACGATATCAAGTTCTTTACGCTCATGGTTTTCTTAAAAACCTGCGTAGCCCTCCGTCATTTCAGATAAGTACTACTTAGTATTCGTGCTGCGGTAGTTTGGCATGCGTCAAGGCGTAGTGTACGGTAGCTAACTAGTGCTTATCTGCTACCATACGATGCGATTGGATTAGGGTATTCGTACGGCGTTGTTTGGCATGCGTCAAGGGTCGTGCGGGTGGGTTTAATTCAATCAAGAAATGTATGGGTTGAACTTGACTAGCGGACTATGGGTTGTTTAGCATGCGTCAAGGTCATAGCACGCTAGGGGTAAAATATTATTGGAAATTTCAAGTGTTGAAATTTGCAATGAGATTGCATACCTTCTATGAGATAGTTGAATCCCGATACCCGCTGCGAGTAAGAGTTACTCCTGGGAGAGTTTTACACATTACAATTAGCTGATCAAGTAGGTGTCTAGAAAGGTGTCAACGGGGTTATGCCCCTGGGAAAACGTGGTTTACTTTAATTAGGTCCGTACGAAAGCACGGAATACCTCCCTCAAAGTACCGACACTGGCCTGCCTGAAAGATTGGCGAACTTGTAGCGTGTAATTAATCCCGGCTAGTCTTTCCTTTTAGGGTTTGAAGGAAGATTTGACTAAAACAGTGGGAGACATCCTGATTAGATATATTAGATAACCAATCTAATCTTGCAAGAGCATACGCTGAGTGTTTTCTTCTCTCTCTCTCCAGGTAGCGACCATATCACGCCTTAATCAAGATAATAATACGGATATATTGACCGAACCCGCTTGTTATACTGAGCTGGGGAACGTTGGTCCCGCTCCAACTTATAAATGTTATAAGACAGAGCAGGAAATTGGGGATTACCAGAATTCCCGTGCCGCCCAAACGAAGAAAGTGCATGTTGATGCATCTTCTTCGGGTGTGTTCATTACCGAGAACTGTTTATCAGTGTCCTTTACGTCCTGGGTATTTGATACCGGATCAGGATCCCACATATGTAATTTGTTACATGGGCTACAGATAGGTAGAGAACTGAGAACGGGTGATAAGTTTCATGAGACAGAAAACGGTGCAAGTGTTGCAGCCAAGTCTGTTGGTCACTATCACCCTGTATTACCAGAATACATTGATTCTGAACGAATGTTATTAGATACCGAATCTGATATACAACATCATATCAGTCTCTTTATTAGTAAAGAAAGGATATAATTTTGTATTGTTGGATAATGTTTTGAACATTTCCTATATCAAGAGTTGATCGGTTCAGGCACGTTATCTAAATGCATCGACGTTCTAAATCAAACTACAGTTCTTAGTATACAGAACACACACAAGAGGAAGAGTTTAGAAATGAACGAATCCTTCTTGAGGTATTGTAGACTAGGCCATATCAATGCGACCCGACTAGCTGAAGTTACATTAAGATGCATATTTAAATTTGTTTGAATTTACATCTTGTGAAACTTGCCGGTCATGTCACAAAGATAAGATGACCATAGCTATGTTTATTGGAAACAGAGAAAGAGTTAGTGAACTCTTGGGATTGATACATGCTGATGTATGAAGGTCCCGTGTCTACACATGCCAGGACCGGTTCTTTGTACTTCATTACATTCACTGATGATCTCTCAAGATTCAGACATATGTTCCTATTGAAACACAAGTCCGAAACTTTTGAGATAATCACAGAATATAAGTTAGAAGTAGAGAACCAAAAACGGGTATAAGTATTATGTCCTTTGATGAGATCAAGGAGGAGAATACTTGAGCACGGAGATCCTGTACTATTCTAAAGGAGAATGAGATTCTCTCTCAGCATTACTCCTCCGTATATACCATAGCACGATGGTATATCGGGGCGGAGAAATAACACCCTATGGGATATGGTGTGCTCTATGATGAGTACTACTGAGTTTCCAATTTCCTTTTGGGAGTTATGCACTTGAGAAGCTGCATAACTATTGAATAGGGTTCAAATCAAATCAGTTGCCTACCACTTCATATGTGATATGGAAAGATAAGAGCCCATATCTTAAGTTTGTTAAGATTTAGGGTTGTTCGGCCTATGTCTAAAAGAAAAATCCGGACAAGCTCGAGGCAAGGTCAGCTCTGTAAAACTGGAAGTAGTTCCAGCTATACAAACTACAGCAGATGATTTGCTAGAACCAAAGGATTCAATAGTTTCCAACGAACCTCAGCCTCTCCGCCGATCTAGTAGGGTTCCTCACCCACCTGAGAGATACTTCGGTTTCTCTTTGACAGTGGGAGCGAGGATTACATCATGAGATGATGGCCTAACTAGTTTCGAGCTGGCCATCAGGAGTGGGACTCTGTAAGAATGGTTGGATGCTTAGCGATCTGAGATGGAATCCTTATACACCAACAAAGTATGGACTTTGGTTGCTTTATCTGAAGGGTTAAATCCCCATCAGGAGCAAGTATATCTTGAGAAGATTACTTGGTGTACATGCAAAAGTTGAGACTTTCAAAGCTATGCTTAAGTCCATCCAGATCCTACTTGCCACGGCTACATACCATGACTACGATATCTGGCGGTTGGGTGTCATGACTGCTTTTCTAAATGATGATTTGGAAAAGAGAGTCTATAGGTACATAGCCAGAGGGCTTCGTAGACAGTGGAAGCAGCGGAAACGTGTGCAAGATGCTTTATAAGATAAAGCAGGCATCGCGGAGTTGGAATATCTGTTTTGATGTGGTAGTCAAAGAGTTTGACTTCATCAAAATGGTAGATGAACCTTGTATATACAAAAAGGTAGTAAAGAGTATGGTGGTGATCCTCGTAGAGTACGTGGATGACATACTCTTGATAGGGAAGGAGTTTCCTATGCTACGCTCGGTCAATCTCCGCTTATCACAAGAATTCTCCATATAGGATCAAAGTGATACCTCCTAAATCCTGGGTTTTTGGATCTATGAGATAGATCTAATTGGATGTTAGGATTCTCACTATTTGTAGTGAGATGGTATCAATCGATCCTAGGGAGAATCACTGGAAAGGTTCCAAGGTGATAAGGACGGCTGAATGTCAGTCGCAGGCATTGTCTTTACCCTCAATGGAGGGACGGTATGTTGGAAGAGTTCCAAGCTAGACGATTAAAGGCAAGATACATCGTTACTAAGGATGCTACCAAAGAGGCAGTCTTGATATATATAAGTTCATGAGATAAACTTCGTTCCTACCATTGTGTGACAATGAAGTTGTGGCTTTACCCAAGGAAGTACTGTCCCATCAGAAATCCAGATATAATTCTTAGGCAGTATCACCTGATCATGGAGATAGTTGATCTCTAGGGAGATCGAGGTTAGGGGAGTAGACACAGAGGATGACAGCGCGGATCCACTCACAAAGGCCTTTTTCCCAGTAGAGACTTTTATGGGATGGTTGAGTATGAGATACTTCAACCACAGCTAATTGTTGGGTATGCGATGCCACAACAGATGGCCCTAGTGCAAGCGGGAGATTGTTAGTTATATGAATGCCCTAGAGGCCATTACTGTACATACGATGTATGTTGTAATGGATGCTTGGACATATATAGGGAGGACTTTCTTGCTCGACATGATAGTATGCTATCTGGTTGTACTTTATCTTAACATATACTCTGATTGTCTCTATGTTACATGTTGATAAAGCCCTTAGGATATGACCTCGACTACTAGGACTATGATGAGATCATACTAGTGGGGCCACGGTAGTCGACGAGTACATCCTATAACTGTTCCTAGTCGAGGGTGTATCGAGACAGGGCATCGATACACCAGAGTAGACTAGCGTATATGTATCTTGACCCATATGATGGGCGATGGATGATCCCATATCCATCGGTGTTTGACATCAAGGATGGTGTACGGGTGCTTAGTGGAGACTGGGTAGACTGGACGGACTCGCCGAGAACTCCCAGATGGTATTATACCTCACGTCAGATGGCAGTTCTCCGGTGTCACTGGTACAAAGTAGTCTGTTGACCCGAGATCGTCATAGGGTCTTGTGTGATTCCCACTGTGCTTTGATTTCCATCATACCACGTCGAAGAGGGCGTGCAAAAAGGTGGCTTTTGGGTACAGTCCTGAATCACATGGAGGCGATGAGCGATAGGAGGGGATTCATCTCTCCTGGTATAGGGAGTTGAAGTTGCGCTGTGTTCGATTGGCTATAACCGGAAATCCCCGGCCAGGGTTGCTGAGATCTACTAGTAAGTGTTATCAGTAGTTTCTCAAACTGTTATAGACCTAATATCGACACGACTTATCGAGCTACCGGGGTCTGATGTATACCACCCCTAGGCGAGATATGCGATATATCAGACGACGAGACCGGACTGTACGGGAGTGTTACTGATTGGATTCACAGGAGAATGTACAGGCTTGCTTGTTGATCTTCTGAGTGCTCAATACCTGGATGGCTGTTACGTTTAGCTGACGGCTTACAGCTTGTGGGTGTTTGATATGATCATCACCTACTGCCGGCGTATTGACGATTCTTTAGAGTCATACACAGAGGTTTCATGACTCAGGCAAAACGGAGTAGGAGCACATATGTGATATGTGCGGGACCGAGGATAATACGATATGAGATACCGTATTCTATTCTCGCGATATTTGATATCATGCGGGTCATCGGATCAAGTGTTGATTCGATAAATCGGTACGGATAAATATTAGTCGGTTATATGCAATATAGCTGGATTGTCGGATCAAGTGTTGATTCGATAATTTAATCTATAAAAATATATGTGATATATTAAATTACATTAACTAATATTTGCTCACTAAAATATTCTTTTTCTCACTCAGGTAATACATTGATATATATGCGATATATGTTAATTGTATTATTTTATTTGGTTACAATTGTTAGTGTATATGCCCTAGAGGCCATTACTGTATCATACTAGCTTGTATATTACTTAATGGAAGCTTGGGATATTCACAGTTGTATAGACGGTCTTGCTCAAAATGATAGTATGCTACTTGGTTTGTCTCTACTTCAATATGTCCATGTGTTTCTTTTAGCATATCGCTTATATACATATTAGTAGAGCCCTTAGGATCTTGCTTGATTACCAGCGTTGTGATGGCGCTCACACTCGTGGGGGCTGGGTAATCCATAAGCACATCCTTATACAGGTCCCTAGTCATAGGACTATCGAGACAGGGCATCGATACTCCGGAGTAGACTAGCGTATGCGCTTCTCATCCCAGCGGGGGAGACGGTCTGTCCCACAGCCGTCAGTACATCGTACATGAGATAGTATGCAGGTGCTCGTTAGGTTACGAGTACACTGGACAGGACTCGTCGGGAACTGTTGGTTGGTATTATACCTATCGTCAGTTATCAGTTCCCAGGTGACATGAGTACAGCTTAGTCCGCTCACTTGACACTGTCACTTCGCCTCGAGTGTGTTCCCACTGTACTTAGATTACTACCCTACCACGGATCAAAGGAGTCGTGCAAATAGGTAGTAGTTGGGTGCAGTCCCGAAGCACTTGGAGGCAGTGACGGTTAGACAGGATTCGTCTCTCCCGATATTGGGAGTTGACATCGCGCTGTGTCTAGGAGAGCCATTACACAAGCAGTCCCTGGCCAGGGCAAGCGAGATATACTGGTAGGTTTCCAGTGTTATCTCTGGGTGTTCTGGGCTACACTCCGACACGACTCGTACCGCTATTAGGGGACAGAAGTTCACCACCCCCCTAGGCCCGCCATGCGATGTATCAGACGAACTGACCGAACTGTACGGAGATTGTCACATACAGGCTCAGTAGGAGTTCGGATGGGTTTACCTCATCGGCCTTCTTATCGACATCTACCTGGGGACCGTTACGTACAGCTAGTACCGCTTGCAGTCTATGGTTAAACCCACTGCCAGCGTAGTGTCGAGTCTTTAGAGTCCCACACAGAGAGTTTCCCTGCATTGAACGAAACGTGTAGAGACCGTATGGTTTTATGGCAAAGCTACGATCACTTACGTGCACTTGTGTGCGTTTGCTGTTCGGGCATGCAATACTAGTGGGCTTTGGTTTAAGCCAGATCCTAGTATTGCACAGATGGATTTGATTTGTCTACTGTGCATTCGCATTCTATGGAATGCGGATGCAGGTGTGTATGCACAGTTTCGAGGAGCGATGAAGGAGGACCTGCCCCATTTAGGGTTTTGGCAGATGGTTAGGCCAAAACCGTAATGTGGCAGACTCATTAGGGTTTTGACAATTCGTTTGGTCAAAACCATTATGAGCCGGAGACATTGTTTACTAATCCTTTTAGTGATAGATTAGTGATGGCTAATTGCATTGACCACTTAGACCTCTCTTGACTTTGTTGACCCGTTGACCGTGTTGACCATTGACCTTCAAGAGAGATCTACACTCTTTCTTGATTTTCTTTTTAATTCTTGAGTTATGAAAATGGTCAATTCAATGTGCCATCAACTTTATCATGATAGGATTAGTAATGATGGTTTTAGTGTATTATTGCAACCATGGTTCATTTGCTTTAGTTAATCTTTTCATTATTCTCTTCTCATTCTCTCTCTTGAAGTGAGAAGAAAAAGAAAAGCTCCATGGTTGCTAAGTTCTCTCCTTCATCTTCCTCCTCTTGAAAATTCTTTTGATCTCTTGTGTTGAGAGAAAAAGAATCCACATAGACAAACACTTCGATCTTTCTGTTCTACACAACCTAAGGCATTTAGATTAGCAATCTCTTTGCCCTAGTTGCCTCGGCTTGAGGTGGAGCTCGGTGTACAACTCTCGGGTGGATCGTCTTCGACTCAAGGAGGCTGCGGAGGTGACCTAGATCCGGATCGACCCTCGGAGCATGGATGGACGAGCCGGACAGCGGAGAGAAGACCCGAAGGACGAGTTTCGTGAGGTATATTTTCTACAGCATGGTAGTTAAAGCCTCTTCTTGTTTGCTAGTTTCTAGTTTAGCCAAGATCCTTCCTTTTGAGTCCATGTTGCCTCACGCCAAATTATTGTTTTTCGCCGTTTCCGCCTCCCCGTAAGAACCGGGGTGAGCAACGTAGACTTACAGTGGTATCAGAGCCTAGCTAAACATAAACTAGCAAGTTAGCAAAGTGTTAAGAATATCGATCGGAAAAAATCACAAAACGAGTCTGGGAAAAACCATGTTTCTATCGAATTTTTATACTACTGTAAAAATAATTTAACACACATGAAAATTCGTCTCAGGGTTTTTATAGAACACACAGCAAAACGGAGCATCTGACTCGGTCAACTCGCCGCGGATCCGCGGCCGAGTTGACTCGGCCGCGACTCCGGTTTACTGCAGTGTTCTTATTTGGTAGTTTTGGGATTTTTAATACATGTTGTTTCTACCCAGATTTTCCAGAGAACAAAATGACTTTTGGGGTGGTTACAAATCCGTATTTTGATCGATATTCCGTACTCTTTGGCTAATGAATATTTTCTGTGATGTGATATATGTATTGAACGTCCGCTAATCGCTATACGTCGATTAGTGGGGGTTATACATATCTGTGATCTGTAATGTTGTTGGTTTGTGTATATGAACTCGTTGGATTATCGCGGATGAATAGCCGTGAATGGGTGTGAGATGAGAGCTTCTTTTTCTTTCATTCATTGTAAAATTTGTAAATTGATGTAATATTATTTGTTTGGCCGCACAACCGGGTCGGGGTTGTAGCCGTCATTGTATAATTTCTTTTTACTGTTTTTGCTCCTAGGATAGACCCAAGGTGGGGTGCACAAACTACCGGGTATCTCGAAGTGCCAAGTGGCCTACTCACGGTGTTGAGGAAGGTTGCTTCGCTTCGGGTACTTGGCGGGTAGTTTGCCGCACAAGTAGGGGTCTAGGGTGGGGTTTGGCTATTCATCGCGACCGTGTAATCCGCTTTTCGTTGCAGGCTCGAACGAATCGCGGATTCCTAGTATATCCAAAGTGTTCATCTGTGATCTGTAATGCCTATCATTGCTATATATCTATATATGATATCTATTTAGGTGTTGCTTATGTTTTGCATCCGCGCTAGTCCAGCCCCCGCTCTGTCGTTAGTTAAGTAACCTAACGGGTGATGACGGGGCCCCATGGCGAATGCGGATGGCATAAGCGTACGCCATATTTTGGTTGTTTTCTGCAATAGTAGGATTAAATGATGGGACGCATTGGAATTAATGCAAGAAAATAAACCAAGTAAAAGTCGTTGGAACACTTTGAAAACCACTCGGTTCTTTTCAAAAACCAGCATTTTAAACGCGGAGCTTGAACCACTCCTTTTAAAAGCTATCTCGTTCCATCGATTATATCAAGTTCACTACGTTCACGGTTTCGCCAAAACCATTCGTAGCCCTCCGTCATTTCGTATGGATATTCAATAGTATTCAAGCTATGTTTGTTGACTTTCGTCAAGGCATAGTGATTGGTAGCTATTGGGTGTTCATATGTAGCATAGATAGATGCGTTTGTTTGGGACAGTCGTATTACCTTGTTGACCTTCGTCAAGGGTATGTACAGGTGGGTTCAAATTAACCTAGATAATGACGGGTAGAACTTGACATGTGACTTATGATTTGTTGACCGTCGTCAAGGTCATAATAGCATGGGGAAAAAATCCATATCGGGAGTTTCAAAAGTACTGAAACTTGCTAGCGCTGCATACCATTTGGAGTGTGATGATTCTGGTAGGATTCCTTCAGTTTTGTCACGCGATGATATTTAGATCCTGATCCTACTGTGAGTATATGCTACTCCTCAGGAACTTTCTCACTTAACGATCATTGCTATAAACCTAGTAGGTGTCTAGAAAGGTGTTAGCGAGGCTACGCCCATAGGGAAAAGAGGTTACTTAATTAAGGAACTTCGCGAAAGCGTTGGAAAACCTCCCTCGAAGTACCGACACTGGCTTGGATGAACGTTTAAGCAAGTATTGTACGGTGAGATTGATCCCGACTAATTCTTCCTTTATGGTTTGAGGAGGGATTCGAGAGACAGTGGGAGCCATCCTGTTTAGATAAATTAAAAACCAATCTAAACTTGCAAGAGCATCATGCTAAGTGTTTTCTTCTCTCTCTCTTAATTGCAGCGACCCAGTGACCGCACCTAGGTTACATCTAGATAATAAAATGACTGAATCTGACTGTTATGACTGGCAAAGGTCTGTCCAGATGTCCATTGCCCATGACAAGCCGGGACACCTCTTGACTGATCCAACCCCTGCCGTCTCAGGTCCAGTTTCCTCTGTCACGGATATTGATATCCGTAGGACATCGGAAGAAGACTGTGTGAAAGCCAAGTGCCTCGTGTTAGCCTCAGTTGATGGTACATACCAGAGGCAGCACGAGAAGATGGACTCAGTTTCTATCTTCCTCCATAATAAAGATTTATATGGAGAGCAATCTCGTATCGCAAGATATGAACCTCGAACGATTGCTTCCAGCGAGGTTGGCTGTCGGGTCATCTGTAAGGGGCAACGTCCTTACAGAGACCAGCTCTTTTGAGCTCTCGGACCTGAAGACCACGTTTAAGAACGGGTCAGATGCTGACTTAGTTCATTAGACTCTACCTGCTACCCTGAAAGAAACCAGGGAAGTAGAAAGAAAGGGAAGGGCAGAAGTTTCGGGACTGGATGTAGTAAAAGCAGGACGTTCCTATTGTTACGGGAATGAACATGGGCAGAAGGATTGCAGGGCTTGCAAAGCCAGTAGCCAGAATTCGAAGCATGTTGTGGCTTCAGCTTCGGGTGTGTTTGTAATAGAGAACTGTATGTCAGTTAACCCTACTTCCTGGGTATTGGATACCGGATCAGGATCTCATATCTGTAATTCGTTACATGCTCTGAGAAACCGTAGGGTTATCAGGAAAGGTGATATGACTCTCAGGGTTGCTAACGGAATGAGCATGTATGCTGAATCC
The DNA here is from genome assembly GCA_030015575.1 of Agapanthus africanus. Lineage (NCBI taxonomy): Eukaryota > Viridiplantae > Streptophyta > Magnoliopsida > Asparagales > Amaryllidaceae > Agapanthus > Agapanthus africanus. The sequence goes on from JASDDO010000026.1 coordinate 383,397,360, forward strand.
GTAGGGAAATATCATCTAGGACTGACAACTGGGCAGATATTGATTCTGCGTAACTGTTTTTATGTACCAGGTGCGACTTGTAATATCATATCTGTATCCTTAATTTCTAAGGAAGGATATGATTTTACTTTTGTAAGCGATGTAGTCAACATCCACCTAAATCAAGTTCTGATTGGGTCAGGTATATTACAAAACAGAATATACGTATTGAATCAAGCTCAGATCTTCAGTGTCCAGAACACACTTAAAAGAAAGTCTCCGGAAACAAATCAGGCTTTCTTATAGCATTGTAGACTGGGTCACATTAATGAGACACGGTTAACAAAGTTACATAAAGAGGGATACTTGAATCCGTTCGAGTATCAGTCTTATGCCACTTGTGAATCTTGTCTCATGGGAAAGATGACAAAGACTCCGTTCACTGGACACGGAGAAAGAGCGAGCGAGCTCTTGGGACTCATACACAGTGATGTGTGTGGTCCAATGTCTACACATGCGCGAAGTGGTTATTCATACTTCATTACTTTCACAGATGATTTCTCTAGGTATGGGCATGTCTTCTTAATGAAGCACAAATCGGAGGCCTTTGAGAAATTTCAGGAATACAAGAATGAAGTTGAAAAACAAACAGGCTAAAGTATCAGGACACTGAGATCTGATCGAGGTGGTGAATACTTGAGTGCCGAGTTTCTGGGCTACTTAAAAGAGAATGGAATTCTCTCTCAGCTTACTCCTCCATACACACCACAACACAACGGTGTATCGAAAAGGCGAAATCGAACCCTATTGGATATGGTTCGTTCCATGATGAGTAAGGCTGAGTTGCTGCGATCTTTATGGGGTTATGCGCTAGAAACAGCTGCATATCTCTTGAACAAGGCTCTAACCAAGACTGTGCCTACCACCCCATATCAGATATGGAGTGGGAAGAAACCCTGTCTCAAGTACCTTAAGACATGGGGATGTCCAGCTTTTGTAAAAAATCAGCATGCGGACAAGCTCAGGGCACGCTCAGTACTGTGTAAGTTTATGGGATACCCAAAGAACTCCAGGGCGTATCTTTTCTATTCCGCAGAGGAACAAAAGGTTTTTGTTTCTCAGCATGCCCACTTCTTAGAAACTGAATTTTTAGAAAATCAGATAAGTGGGAGCGCAATAGAAATGGAAGAAATTCCAGAACCACAAACTGTTACTGAAAGCTTGAAGGAACCAGAAGTTTCAAGAGAACCGGACATCCCAGCGCCACTCCGTAGGAGCAGTAGGCAGTCTCATCCGCCCGAGAGATACTACGGTTTTCTCATTGACGGGGATAGAGAGGATTGCACTATGGATTATGGTGAGCCTACTAGCTTCCAGCAGGCCATTCAGAGCGGCAACTCGGTAAAATGGCTGGATGCAATGCGGACCGAGATGGAGTCCATGTACACCAACAAAATTTGGACTTTGGACTTTGCTCCAGAAGGGGTAAAACCCGTAGGCTACAAATGGATCTTCAGAAAGAAGAATGGTGTAGATGGGCAGGTTGAGACCTATAAAGCTGGACTTGTTGCAAAGGGTTTTTGTCAAAGACTTGGTTTGGACTATGACGAGACCTTTTCTCCAGTGGCTATGCTGAAATCCATTCGGATCCTTCTTGCCATTGCTGCCTTCCACGATTATGAAATCTGGCATATGGACGTAAAGACGGCTTTCCTAAATGGAAATTTGGAAGAGTGCGTCTATATGGATCAGCCAGAGGGATTCATTCAGAGTGGGAGCAGCGGTAGAGTGTGCAAGTTGCTCAAGTCCATTTATGGACTTAAGCAGGCATCGCGGAGTTGGAACATCTGCTTTGATGATACTGTCAAGGAATTCAACTTTATCAAAAACCCAGATGAACCATGCATTTACAGTAAGATTGTAGGGAGAACTGTGGTATTCCTCGTCTTGTACGTGGATGACATTCTCCTAATAGGAAATGATATTCCTGTGCTACAGTCAGTTAAAGGATTCTTGTCGCAGAGGTTCTCCATGAAGGAACTGGGCGATGCCAACTACATTCTGGGGATCCAGATCTATCGTGATAGATCTAAGAGGATGTTGGGACTTTCACAGTCAAGGTACGTCGACACTATACTGAAAAGATTCAGTATGGAAGATTCCAACCGCGGTAATTTACCGGCTTGTCACGGGATCACCCTCTCCAAAGAGATGTCTCCCAAGACTGATTTGGAGAGGGATCGCATGTCTATTATACCCTACGCTTCTGCGGTAGGCTCTATAATGTATGCGATGTTATGTACCAGACCAGATGTAGCATACGCATTGAGCGTTGTAAGCCGGTATCAGTCGAACCCAGGGGAGAAACACTGGATAGCGGTAAAGAACATTCTCAAGTACCTGAGAAGGACTAAGGAGATGTTCTTGGTGTGTGGCGGAAAAGACCTCCAGCTCGAGGCCTTTGCTGACTCCAGCTTCCAGAGTGACAAGGATGACTCCAAGTCCATGTCGGGTTATGTCTTTACCCTCAATGGAGGGGCGGTTTGCTGGAAGAGTTCCAAGCAGGAGACCGTTGCTGACTCAACTATGGAAGCGGAGTACATAGCTGCTTGCGATGCCACAAAGGAAGCTGTCTGGATGAAGAAGTTCCTCACGGAGCTTCAGGTGGTTCCTACCATTGTTGATCCAATACCGCTGTATTGCGACAACAACGGCGCTATAGCTTTAGCGAAGGAACCCAGGTCCCATCAGAACTCCAGGCACATTTTTAGGCGGTACCACCTGATCAAGGAGATCGTAGATCGCCGGGAGATCGAGGTGAAGAGAGTAAATACGGAGAACAACACTGCAGATCCACTCACGAAGGCCCTACCCCAGACTCAGTTCGAGCGGCTGATCGAGATGATAGGTCTTCGATACGCCAGTACATGGCCTTAGTGCAAGTGGGAGATTGTTAGTGTATATGCCCTAGAGGCCATTACTGTATCGTACTAGCTTGTATATTACTTAATGGAAGCATGGGATATTCACAGTTGTATAAACAGTCTTGCTCAAAATGGTAGTATGCTACTTGTTTTGTCTCTACTTCAATATGTGCATGTGTTTCTTTTAGCATATCGCTTATATATATATTAGTAGAGCCCTTAGGATCTTTGCTTGATTACCAGCGTTGTGATGGCGCTCACACTCGTGGGGGCTGGGTAATCCATAAGCACATCCTTATACAGGTCCCTAGTCGTAGGACTATCGAGACAGGGCATGATACTCCGGAGTAGACTAGCGTATGCGCTTCTCATCCCAGCGGGGGAGACGGTCGATCCCACAGCCATCAGTACGTCGTACTCGAGATAGTATGCGGGTGCTCATTAGGTTACGAGTATACTGGACAGGACTCGTCAGGAACTGTTGGTATGCATTATACCTATCGTCAGTTATCAGTTCCTAGGTGACATGAGTACAGCTTAGTCCGCTGACTTGACACTGTCACTTCGCCTCGAGTGTGTTCCCACTGTACTTAGATTACTACCCTACCACGGCTCAAAGGAGTCATGCAAACGATAGTAGTTGGGTGCATTCCCGAAGCACTTGGAGGCAGTGACGGTTAGACAGGATTCGTCTCTCCCGGTATTGGGAGTTGACATCGCGCTGTGTCTAGGAGAGCCATTACACAAGCAGTCCCTGGCCAGGGCAAGCGAGATATACTGGTAGGTTTCCAGTGTTATCTCAGGGTGTTCTTGGCTACACTCCGACACGACTTGTACCGCTATTAGGGGACTGACGTTCATCGCCCCCTTAGGCCCGCCATGCGATGTATTAGACGAACAGACCGGACTGTACGAGATTGTCACATACAGGCTCAGTAGGAGTTCGGATGGGTTTACCTCATCGGCCTTCTTATCGACATCTACCTGGGGACCGTTATGTACAGCTAGTACCGCTTGCGGTCTGTGGTTAAACCCACTGCCAGCATAGTGTCGAGTCTTTAGAGTCCTACACAGAGAGTTTCCCTATATTGAGCGAAACGTGTAGAGGCCGTATGGTTTTACGGCAGGGCTACGATCACTTACGTGCACTTATGTGCGTTTGCTGTTCGGGCAGGCAATACTAATGGGCTTTGGTTTAAGTCAGATCCTAGTATTGCACAGATGGATTTGATTTGTCTGCTGTGCATTCGCATTCTACGGAATGCGGATGCAGGTGTGTATGCACAGTTTCGAGGAGCGATGAAGGAGGACCTGCCCCATTAGGGTTTTGGCAGATGGTTAGGCCAAAACCGTAATGTGGCAGACTCATTAGGGTTTTGACAATTCGTTTGGTCAAAAACATTATGAGCCGGAGACATTGTTTACTAATCCTTTTAGTGATAGATTAGTGATGGCTAATTGCATGGACCATTTGACCACTTAGACCTCTCTTGACTTTGTTGACCCGTTGACCATGTTGACCATTGACCTTCAAGAGAGATCTACACTCTTCCTTGATTTTCTTTTTAATTCTTGAGTTATGAAAATGGTCAATTCAATGTTCCATCAACTTTATCATGATAGGATTAGTAATAATGGTTTTAGTGTATTATTGCAACCATGGTTCATTTGCTTTTGTTAATCTTTTCATTATTCTCTTCTCATTCTCTCTCTTGAAGTGAGAAGAAAAAGAAAAGCTCCATGGTTGCTAAGTTCTCTCCTTCATCTTTCTCCTCTTGAAAATTCTTTTGATCTCATGTGTTGAGAGAAAAAGAATCCACATAGACAAACACTTCCATCTTTCTCTTCTACACAACCTAAGGCATTTAGATTAGCAATCTCTTTGCCCTAGTTGCCTTGGCTTAAGGTGGAGCTCGGTGTACAACTCTCGGGTGGATCGTCTTCGACTCAAGGAGGCCGCGGAGGTGACCTAGATCCGGATCGACCCTCGGAGCGTGGATGGATAAGCCGGACAGCGGAGAGAAGACCCGAAGGACCAGTTTCGTGAGGTATATTTTCTACAGCATGGTAGTTAAAGCCTCTTCTTGTTTGCTAGTTTCTAGTTTAGCCAAGATCCTTGCTTTTGAGTCCATGTTGCCTCGCGCCAAATTATTGTTTTTCGCCGTTTCCGCCTCCCCGTAAGAACCGGGGTAAGCAACGTGGACTTACAACAATAAATATTATATATGTGATATATAATATTGTAACATGATATGATAACTAATGCAACATGTTTAGTACAGATTAAACAAGATTAGGGTTTGATTTGGGTTAATGCTTTCTAGATGTTTCTAGAAGGTTTAGTTTTGTTTTGTGAAAGATATTTTGTTATGACTCATTCCTTGACCTAACCCAAACCCTAGCCCTAGTTAAGTCTTTACAATGGTTTAGTCAACCATGATTGCATTATTCATCATCATCTCCTTTGTTTTATTCATCACAAAAGGATTCTAATTGATTCATTCATCTTCTTCCTTCTTCTTTCTTTCATGAAAAGGCTTACTAGCTTTTTTCCAAGTGATGAATGAGTGTGTGAAAAAGATAATAAAAGAGAGCAAAAATCCTATTTCATCATCCTCATCTATCCTTTAGATTTAGATGAGGGTGTTCACTTCATATTATGATTGTTAGCTTGTGTTAACGAAACTTCAAGGTAGATCATCTTTGTATCGAAGATCGGAAGCAAGATTGCATATTTCTCTTCATGGAACCTCTCGAGAGTCTGGAACATGATGATCGCAGCGAAGGGACTTCAACACGGAGCTTAAGAAGTGAAGGACCGGATCTACAAAGGTTGTAATTCCTCTCACTTAATGTTAAAGTGTTTAACATACTAGTTTTCGCCTAAACTCTAGTTTAAAGATCTCGTATCGGGTTGTTCGGCATGGATAATTTTTAAATCGGGCATGGTTGATGCCTCGTAGACCCTTGTGCGTGTGCCTAGCAACCCTACAGTTAGGAAGTGAGACTGGCAAGGGAGCACTACCTACCGGTGATAGTATTTGGACTCGGCGGTTATCCGGAGGATACCGACCGGAGTCGTGAGATGGATATGAGGGCCGACCAAAGTATGCGGCGCCTGAGGGCCGATCTGAGGATGCGGCGCCTGAGATATGAAGATTTATGTGTCGATGATTGACACGGGTTTCATGATGTTTCGAATGTCGGTGTTGGATACTCAGGTTCCATGATTTTGTTGTTTCGTTGATGGACACACGTTGGTTAATATCCTCATATTTACATGCATATGCTTTCATGATGTTTCGGGTCTCGATGTTGGACACTCATGTTCCATGATGTTATTGTGTCATCGATGGACACGTAGATGATATCCACATGCATACAGGCATTGATTATATTGTTGGTATATATGTAGACACGGTCACCGTAAGTATCATAGTATTACCTTTATGATATAGTTGACCTACGAAATAGTTGTTTTATTCGATTTCTACCTGCTGATGTTTTCTACTCACGAGTTGGCAACTCACCCCCGTTGTGCCACAGTTCTTGCAGGTTTGACAGCATGGATCAGTAGTGGTATCCTTGGCATACAGCTTGCTTTCGGGTGATTTGCTTTGGTAGGTGGGACATATTGGATAATGCCACTCTTGTATTTACTATTCCGTTGTATCTAGTTAACTCCATCAATCAGAAACTAGTATCTGTATAAGTAGTAAGACTTAGAAGAGACTTGTGGTTGCGAGACTTAGAGCGATGGGTTATATGTTCGCTTGGTGGGTTGATGTCTTGCTTTATTCATTATTCTTTGTGTTGATCTTCGCTGTTGGGTGTCGTATACATATATTTTGACTTGCGTGGTTGTGATTCCTCTGATTGGCGAAGAGCTAGCTCCCGCTTGGGGATGCCTTTTATATTATCATGTATATATGGTTTTGGATCAAAATAAACAAGGGAGGTGCTGCCCAAATTTTTAAAAGACGAAACATGTTTTTCAACTAGTAAAATCCACATGAATTTTTCATGTTCCATTATCTATGCATTTAAGAAAAAAATTGATTTCATCATACCTTTATTTCAAAACTTCACCTTTTTATTTTCTTTAAAAATGTTTAGATTTCTGGGCTTTGGCTTACTAAATTTACGTTACGCCTTTAGACGTGGCATGATTTAAGTGCCGGTCACGAACCAAATTTTGGGTCGTGACACATACTTTATGACATTCATCGATGATCTCTCAAGGTTCAGACAAGTGTTCTTGTTGAAACACAAGTCTGAGGCTTTTGAGAAATTCAAGGAATATAAGTGCGAAGTTGAAAACCAGACGGGTAATAGTATTAAAATCCTTTGATCTGATCGAGAAGGAGAATACTTGAGCATGGAATTCTGTGATTATCTAAAAGAGAATGGGATTCTCTCTTAGCTTGCTCCTCCGTATACACTGCGGCACAACGGTGTGTCGGAGCGAAGAAATCGCACTCTATTAGATATGGTGCGCTCTATGATGAGTACTGCTGAGTTACCTATTTCTTTTTGGGGATATGCGCTTGAGACAGCTGCATACCTATTTAATAGAGTTCTAACCAAATCAGTGCCTACCTGTCACGACCCGAAAATTGGTACATGGTGGCCCTTAAACTACGCAACGTCTATAGGCGTAACTGTAAGTCCACGTTACCTCTCCCGGTTCTTTCGGGCTTGCGGAAATGGTGAAAAACGATTTTTAGGGTTTAGGTAACATGGACTACGAAAACGGATCTTGGCTAAACTACACACTAGCAACTAACAAGAGAGTTATCTACCCGGTTAGGGGTTATACCTCAACTTGAACTCCTTCTTCTTGGACTCTTTGTAGTGGTCAGATGGTGCTTTCCTCGTTGCCTTCTCTTGTCGAAAATGGATCCACCTGAGGGTTTCTACCTTGAGCTCCTTTCTCGATCTTGAGAGAACTAAAGTGTCCGGCTTGCTAGACCTTCAACCTTAGGATGAGTAGAGAGTGGATTTGGGTGTTTTATCTCCAAGGAAAGGTTTCTCAACTCATGAGAATGATTCTCCTTGAACTAGAGGAGGAGGAAGATGAAAAGAGGAGAGAGAATGGTTATGATAGAATGAGAATAGTTTTACAACCATAACAATATAAGTGAATTAATCAAATTAATAATTTTAATCAAATGAAAAAGTTGATGGTTGGTTTGATGAGACAATTATCATTTCACATTAAATGTTTTTTGCAAAGATCAAAGAGCAACTTTGATGTGTAATGATGATAGTCAAAGTTTCAACCATGGTCAACTAGTCAACCTTTGTCAACAAGTCAACAAACCCAACCATGACACAATTTTATTTAATTAATATTATTAATTGATATATCACAAATTCATTAGGGTTTGGAAAAAGACGACTGTCAACTGTGCATACGCACCCGTTCCAAAACCCTAATGAAAATCCTCTTCCTCCACCTCAATCAACTGTGCATACACACCCGCATTCGTGTTCCGAGGAACATGAATACTATGAGGTAAAACTAACCCCAAAACATATACTAGGATCTGGCTCAAATCAGAGCCCGCTAATAATGTCTGTCCGGAAGCCAAACGTGCACAAGTGCGCGGATGTGAACGAACCCTGTCGCAAAACCGTGCAACCTCTACTCGGTTTTGCCCAAAGGCGAATAACCCTCTGTGTGGAACTCTAAAGACTCGACACTACGCTGGCAGTGGGTTTAACCACAGACCGCAAGCGGCACTAGCTGTACGTAACGGTCCCCAGGTAAATGCCGATAAGAAGACTGGCGAGGTAAACCCATCTGAACTCCTACTGAGCCTGTATGTGACAGTCACCGTACAGTCCAGTCTGTTCGTCTAAGAACATCGCATGGCGGGCCTAGGGGGGCGGTAAACGTCAGTCCCCTACTAGCGGTACAAGTCATGCCGGAGTGTAGCCCAGAACACCTGAGATAACACTGGAAACCTACCAGTCTATCTCGCTTGCCCTGGCCAGGGACTTTGTGTAATGGCTCTCCTAGACACAACGCGATATCAACCCCCAATACCGGGAGAGAAGAATCCTGTCTAACCGCCACTGCCTCCAAGTGCTTCGGGACTGCACCAAAAAACTACCTGTTTGCACGACTCCTTTGAACCGTGGTAGGGTAGTAATCAACGTACAGTGGGAACACACTCGAGGCGAAGTGACAGTGTCAAGTCAACGGACTAAGCTGTACTCATGTCACCTGGGAACTGATAATTGACGATAGATATAATACCAACCAACAGTTCCAGACGAGTCCTGTCCAGTGTACTCGTAACCTAACGAGCACCCGCATACTATCTCAAGTACGACGTACTGACGGCTATGGGACATACCGTCTCCCAAGCTGGGATAAGAAGCGCATGCGCTAGTCTACTCCAGAGTATCGATGCCCTGTCTCGATAGTCCTACGACTAGGGACCTGCATAAGGATGTGCTTATAGACTACCCAGCCCCCATGAGTGTGACTGCCATCACAACGCTGGTAATCAAGCAAAGATCCTAAGGGCTCCACTAATGTGTAAAAGCGATATGCTAAAAGAAACACATGCACACATTAAAGCAGAAACAAACCAAGTAGCATACTACCATTTTGAGCAAGAATGTTAATACAGGGTGAATATCCCAAGCTTCCATCAAGTAATATACAATCCAGTATGATACAGTAATGGCCTCTAGGGCATATACACTAACAATCTCCCACTTGCACTAAGGCCATGTACTGGCGTATCGAAGAATTATCATCTCGATCAGCCGCTCGAACTGAGTCTGGGGTAAGGCCTTGGTGAATGGATCAGCAGGGTTATTTTCCGTAGCAACTCTCCGAACCTCGATCTTCTGGCGACCCATGATCTCCCTGATCAGGTGATACCGCCTCAAGATATGTCTAGACTTCTGATGGGACCTGGGTTCCTTCGCTAAAGCTATATCCCCATTGTTGTCGCAATATAGAGGTACTGGATCAACAATGGATGGAACCACCTGAAGTTCTGTTAGGAACTTCCTTATCCAGACGGCTTCTTTTGCGGCACAGCAGCGATATATTCCGCTTCCATCGTCGAGTCAGCAACGGTTTCCCGTTTGGAACTCTTCCAACACACCGCCCCTCCATAGAGGGTGAAGGCATAACCCGACATGGACTTGGAATCATCATTGTCACTCTGGAAGCTGGAGTCAGCAAAGGCCTCGATCTGGAGGTCTTTTCCGCCATACACCAAGAACATCTCCTTAGTCCTTCTCAGGTACTTGAGAATGTTCTTTACTGCTATCCAGTGTTTCTCCCCAGGGTTTGACTGATACCGGCTTACCACACTTAGTGCATAAGCTACATCTGGTCTGGTACACAACATCGCATACATTATAGAGCCTACCGCATAAGCGTATGGTATAATAGACATGCGATCCCTTTCCAAATCAGTCTTGGGAGACATCTCTTTGGAGAGGGTGGTCCCGTGACAAGCCGGTAGATTACCGCCCTTGGAATCTTCCATACTGAATCTTTTCAGTATGGTGTCGATGTACCTGGACTGTGAGAGTCCCAGTATCCTCTTGGATCTATCACGATAGATCCGGATCCCCAGAATGTATGAGGCATCGTCCAGGTCATTCATGGAGAACCTGTGTGACAAGAACCCTTTGACAGATTGTAGCATAGGAATGTCATTTCCTATGAAGAGAATGTCATCCACGTCTAAAATGAGGAATACTATAGTTCTCGCTACAAATCTATTATACATGCATGGTTCATCTGGATATTTGATAAAGCCAAATTCTTTGACCGTCTCATCAAAACAGATGTTCTAACTCCGCGATGTCTGCTTTAGTCCATAGATGGACTTAAGCAATTTGCACACCTTTCCGCTGCTCCCACTCTGAATGAAACCCTCTGGCTGGTCCATATAGACACATTCCTCTAAATTTCCATTTAGAAAAGCGGTCTTTACGTCCATTTGCCATATCTCATAATCGTGGAAGGCAGCAATGGCAAGAAGGATCCGAATGGATTTCAGCATAGCCACTGGAGAAAAGGTTTCGTCATAGTCCAAGCCAGGTCTTTGACGGAAACCCTTTGCGACAAGTCTAGCTTTATAGGTCTCAACCTGTCCATCTACACCAATCTTCCTTTTGAAGATCCACTTGCATCCTACGGGTTTTACCCCATCTGGAGCAATGTCCAACGTCTATACTTTGTTGGTGTACATGGACTCCATTTCGGTCCGCATTGCATACAGCCATTTTACCGAGTCAACGCTCTGAATGGCCTGCTGGAAGCTAGTCGGCTCATCACTATCAATGATGCAATCCTCTCTATCCCCGTCTATGAGAAAACCGTAGTATCTCTCGGGCGGATGAGACTGCCTACTACTTCTGCGGAGCGGCGTAGGAATGTCCTGATCTTTCGAACCCTCTGGTTCTACTATGCATTCAGTAATAGCTCATGGTTCTAGAATTTCTTCCAGTTCTATTGCGCTCCCACTTATCTGATTCTCCAAAAACTGAGTTTCCAAGAAGTGGGCATGCCGAGAAACAAAAACCTTTTGTTCCTCTCCGCAATGGAAGAAATATCCCTTGGAGTTCTTTGGATATCCCACAAACTTGCACTGTACTGAGCGTGCCTCAAGCTTGTCCGCATGCTGCTTTTTGACAAAAGCTGGACATCCCCATGTCTTAATATGATTAAGATAGGGTCTCTTCCCACACCACATTTGATATGGTGTAGTAGGCACAGTCTTAGTTGGAAATCGGTTCAAAAGGTATGCAGCTGATTCTAGTGCATATCCCCAGAATGATCGCGGTAACTCAGTGTTACTCATCATGGACCGTACCATATCCAATAGGGTTCGGTTCCGTCTCTCCGATACACCGTTATGTTGCAGAGTGTATGGAGGAGTAAGCTGAGAGAGAATTCCATTCTCTTTTAAGTAATCCAGGAACTCGGCACTTAAGTATTCACCACCTCGATCAGATCTCAGTGTTTTGATTCTTTTGCCGGTTTGTTTTTCTACTTCATTCTTATATTCCTGGAATTTTCCAAAGGCTTCGGATTTATGTTTCATTAAGATGACATAACCGTACCTTGAAAAGTCATCCGTAAAAGTAATGAAGTAAGAATAACCGCTTCGTGCATGCGTAGACATTGGACCGCACACGTCGCTGTGTACGAGTCCCAAGAGCTCGCTCGCTCTCACTCCGTGTCCAGTGAACGGAGTCTTTGTCATCTTTCCTTTGAGACGGGATTGACAAGTTGCATATGATTGATATTCGAACGGATCCAAATATCCTTCTGTATGTAACTTCGTCAACCTTCTCTCATTGATGTGACCCAGTCTACAATGCCATAAGAAAGTCTGATTTATTTCCGGAGACTTTCTTTTGTATGTATTCTGGACATTGAAAATCTGTGGTTGGTTTAATACGTATATACCATTGCTCAATGTACCTGATGTAGGGTTGCTAGGCACGCGCACGAGGGTCTATGAGGCATCAACCTTGCCCGATTAAAATTTTAGCCATGCCGAACAACCCGAAGCCGGATCTTTAAACTAGAGATTAGGCGAAAACAAGCATGTTAAACACTTTAACACTAAGTGAGAGGATTACAACCTTTGTAGATCCAGTCCTTCACTTCTTAAGCTCTGTGTTGAGGTCCCTTCGCTGCGATCATCGTGTTCCGGACTCGAGAGGTTTCACGAAGAGAATGATGCAACCTTGCTTCCGATCTTCGATAACATAGATGATCTACCTTGAAGTTTCATTAACACAAGCTAACACTCATAAAATGAAGTGAACACCCTCATCTAAATGGCAAGGGTAGATGAGGATGATGAAGTAGGATTTTTGCTCTCATTTATAATCTTTTTCTCACTCACTTTCATCACAAAAGAAAGCTTTTTCAAAAAGGAACTCAAGCAACAAGAAGATGAATGTAGATGATCACTTAATCCTTTTGTGATGAACAATGAGTTATTGTAGTGGTTACAAATCTAACCAAGGGTTAAGCATGAAAGAGTTAACCATTGTAGAGAGTTAACTAGAGTTAATGGTTTGGATTGGGTTAACATAATATCTCACAAAAATATCAAGCAACCACAAAGTCAAAGCTTCATGAAGCTTCATGGAAGCTTCATGCAAAAGCTAACCTTAATCCAAACCCTAACCAAGTTTAAACCCTAAACCATTGTTAAATTTTTAACCCAAACATGTTACAATATTATATATCACATATACAATATATTTTGTAACAATAGAAAATAATATGATTAACATATATCGCATATATATCAATGTATTATCCCGTGAGAAAATGAATCTTTTAGTGAGCTAATATTAGTTAATGCAATTTAATATATCATATATATTATTATACATTAAATTATCGAATCAACACTTGATCCGACAATCCGGCTATATCGCATATAACCGACTAATACGATGACCCAGCTATATCACATATACCCGGCCGATATCTCATATCGTGAGAATCCAATACGGTATCACATACCGCATTATCCTTGGTCCCGCATATATCACATATGTGCTCCTACTCCGTTTTTCCTGAGCCAAGAAACCTCTGTGTAGGACTCTAAAGAATCGTCAATACGCCGGCAGTAGGTGATGATCATATCAAACACCCACAAGCTGCAAGCGGTCAGCTAAACGTAACAGCCACCCAGGCATTGAGCGCTCAGAAGATCAACAAGCGAGCCTGTACATTCTCCTGTGAATCCAAACAGTAACACTCTCGTACAGTCCGGTTTCGTCGTCTGATATGTCGCATATCTCGCTTAGGGGTGGTAAACGTCAGACCACAGTAGCTCAATAAGTCGTGTCGATATGAGGTTTATAACAGTTCGAGAAACTACTGATAACACTTACAAGTAAATCTCAGCAACCCTGGCTAGGGATTTCCGGTTATAGCCAATCGAACACAGCGCAACATCAACTCCCTATACCGGGAGAGACGAATCCCCTCATATCGCTCATTGCCTCCATGTGATTCTGGACTGTACCCAAAAGCCACCTTTTTGCACGCCCTCTTAGACGTGGTATGATGGAAATCAAAGCACAGTGGGAATCACACAAGACTCTAAGACGATCTCGGGTCAACAGACTACTTTGTACCAGTGTCACCGGAGAACTGCCATCTGACGTAAGGTATAATACCATCTGGGAGTTCTCGGCAAGTCCGTCCAGTGTACCCAGTCTCCACGGAGCACCCGTACACCATCCTTGATGTCAAATACCGATGGATATGGGATCATCCATCGCCCATCATATGGGTCAAGATGCGTATACGTTAGTCTACTCTGGTGCATCGATGCCCTGTCTCGATACACCCTTGACTAGGAACAGTTATAGGATGTACTCGTCGACTACCGTGGCCCCACTAGTATGATCTCATCATAGTCCCAGTAGTCGAGTACATATCCTAAGGGCTTTACCAACATGTAACATAGAGACAATCAGAGTACATGTTAAGATAAAGTACAACCAGATAGCGTACTATCATGTCGAGCAAGAAAGTCCTCCTTATATATGTCCAAGCATCCTTTACAAGATACATCGTATGTACAGTAATGGCCTCTAGGGCATACATATAACTAACAATCTCCCACTTGCACTAGGGCCATCTGTTGTGGTATCACATACCCAACAATTAGCTGCGGTTGAAGTATCTCATACTCAACCATCCCATAAAAGTCTCTACTGGGAAAAAGGCCTTCGTGAGTGGATCCGCGCTGTTGTCCTCTGTGTCTACTCTCCTAACCTCGATCTCCCTGCAGATCAACCATCTCCATGATCAGGTGATACTGCCTAAGAATTATATCTGGATTTCTGATGGGACGGTAGTTCCTTGGCTAAAGCCACAACTCCATTGTCACACAATGGTAGGAACGAAGTTCATCTCATGAACTTATATATATCCAGACTGCCTCTTTGGTGGCATCTTTGGTAACGATGTATCTTGCCTTTAATCATCTAGTATGTCACGGTGTCTAGCTTGGAACTCTTCCAACATACCGTCCCTCCACTGAGGGTAAAGACAATGCATGCGACTGACATTCAGTCGTTCTTATCACCCTGGAACCTATCCAGTGATTCTCCCCAGGATCGATAGATACCATCTCACTACAACTAGTGAGTATCCTAACATCCAATTAGATCTATCTCATAGATCCAAAACCCAGGATTTAGGAGGTGTCATTTTGATCCTATATGGAGAATCATTGTGATAAGCGGAGATTGACCGAGCGTACCATAGGAAACTTCTTCCCTATCAAGAGTATGTCATCCACGTACTCTACGAGGATCACCACCATACTCCCTACTACCTTTTTGTATATACGAGGTTCGTCTACCATTTTGATGAAGTCAAACTCTTTGACTACCATATCAAAACAGACGTTCCAACTCCGCGATGCCTGCTTTATCCTATAAAGCATGTTGCACACGTTTCCGCTGCTCCCAATGTCTACGAAGTCCTCTGGCTGTGTACTTATAGATGCTCTCTTCCAAAACAACATTTAGAAAAGCAGTCAAGACACCCAACCACCAGATATCGTAGTCATGGTAAGTAGCAGTGGCAAGTAGGATCTGGATGGACTTAAGCATAGCTTTGAAAGTCTCAACTTTTCCATGTACACCAAGTAATCTTCTCAAGATATACTTGCTCCTGATGGGGATTTAACCCTTCAGACAAAGCAACCAAAGTCTATACTTTGTTGGTGTATAAGGATTCCATCTCAGATCGCTAAGCATCCAGCCATTCTTACAGAGTCCCACTCCTGATGGCCAGCCCAAAACTAGTTGGGTCATCATCTCATGATGCAATCCTCGCTCCCACTGTCATAGAGAAACCGAAGTATCTCTCAGGTGGGTGAGGAACCCTACTAGATCGGCGGAGAGGCTGAGGTTCATTGGTTACTAATGAATCCTTTGGTTCTACCAAATCATCAGCTGCAGTTTGTATAGCTGGAACTACTTCCAGTTTTACAGAGCTAACCTTGCCTCGAGCTTGTCCGGATTTTGCTTTTAGACATAGGCCGGACAACCCCAAATCTTAACAAACTTAAGATATGGGCTCTTCCCTTTCCATATCACATATGAAGTGGTAGGCAACTGATTTGATTTGAACCCTATTCAATAGGTATGCAACTTCTCAAGTGCATAACTCCCAAAAGGAAATAGGAAACTCAGTAGTACTCATCATAGAGCACACCATATCACATAGGGTGCTATTGCTCCGCCCCGATATACCATCATACTATGGTGTATACGGAGGAGTAATGCAGAGAGAGAATCTCATTCTCCTTTAGAATAATCCAGGAATTCCGTGCTCAAGTATTCTCCTCCTTGATCTCATCAAAGGACATAATACTTATACCCGTTTTTGGTTCTCTACTTCTAACTTATATTCCGTGAATATCTCAAAAGTTTCGGACTTGTGTTTCAACAGGAACATATGTCTGAATCTTGAGAGATCATTAGAGAAATAATGAAGTATAAAGAACCGTCTTGGCATGTGTAGCCCAGGGGACCTTCATACATCAGCATGTATCAATCCCAAGAGTTCACTAACTCTTTCTCTGTTTCCAATAAACAGAGCTATGGTCATCGTATCTTTGTGATATGACCGGCAAGTTTCACAAGATGTAAATTCAAACAGATTTAAATATGCATCTAAATGTATCTTAGCTAGTCGGGTCGCATTGATATGACCTAGTCAACAATGCCTCAAGAAGGATCCGTTCATTTCTGAACTCTTCCTCTTATGTGTGTTCTGTATACTAAGAACTGTAGTTTGATTTAGAACGTCTATGCTTTTAGATAACGTGCCTGAACCGATCAACTCTTGATATAGGAAATGTTCAAAACATTATCCAACAATACAAAATTATATCCTTCTTTACTAATAAAGAGATTGATATGATGTTGTATATCAGGTTCGGTATCTAATAACATTCGTTCAGAATCAATGTATTCTGGTAATACAGGGTGATAGTGACCAACAGACTTGGCTGCAACACTTGCACCGTTTCTATCTCATGAAACTTATCACCCGTTCTCAGTTCTCTACCTATCTGTAGCCCATGTAACAGATTACATATGCGGGATCCTGATCTGGTATCACATACCCAGGACGTAAAGGATACTGAGAAACAGTTCTCTGTAATGAACATACCCGAAGATGATGCATCAACATGCACTTTCTTCGTTTGGGCGGTACGGGAAATCTGGTATTCCCCAATTTCCTGCTCTGTCTTATAACAATTATAAGTTGGAGCGGGACCAACGTTCCCCAGCTCAGTATAACAAGCGGGTTCGGTCAATACATCCGTATTATTATCTTGATTAAGGCGTGATATGGTCGCTATCTGGAGAGAGAGAGAAGAAAACACTCAGCGGATGCTCTTGCAAGATTAGATTGGTTATCTAATATATCTAATTAGGATGTCTCCCACTGTTTTAATCAAATCTTCCTTCAAACCCTAAAAGGAAAGACTAGCCGGGATTAATTACACGCTACAAGTTCGCCAATCTTTCAGCCAGGACAGTGTCGGTACTTTGAGGGAGGTCCCCCGTGCTTTCGCACGAACCTAATTAAAGTAAACCTCGTTTTCCCAGGGGCGTAACCCCGTTAACACCTTTCTAGATCGACTAATTGTAATGTGTAAAACTCTCCCAGGAGTAACTCTTACTCGCAGCGGGTATCGGGATCCAACTATCTCATAGAAGGTATGCAATCTCATTGCAAATTTCAACACTTGAAATTCCCGATAATATTTTGCCCCAAGCGATCTATGACCTTGACTGAGTCAACAAACCATAGACCGCAAGTAAAGTTCAACCCGTCATTTCCCGATTAAATTAAACCCACCCGCACGACCCTTGACTGAGTCAACAAGGCCGCACGACTACCCTAATCCAATCGCATCATATGCTTTGCAGATAAGTACTAATCAGCTACCGCACACTATGCCTTGACTGAGTCAACAAACGCAACACAAATACTAACTATTACTTATCTGAAATGACGGAGGGCTTGTTGGAGATAGTGCCCTCAGAGTCAATTATTGGATCACAGGCACGTGATTGCAATGATTGAGGGAGGACATTTCCCAGTAGGACAGTCTTACTCAAGATGATAGTATGCTATCTGGTTTATCTTTATCATCGTGTACTGCTTTAGGTGACCTTACGAGTCGCTATCACACGTTGATAGAGCCCCTAGGATTCTTGCTTGACTACCAGCAGTATGAGGTCGATCATATACGTGAGAGCTGGAGTCTATAAGCACATCCTTAAAAGGTCCCTAGTCGTAGGGGTTTCGAGACTGGGCATCGATACTCCATTAGTAGACTAGTGTATACAGTCGAGACCCCGACGAGGGGCGGTGGCCGGTCTCACAAGCCACTAGTGTCAGTTGGATCACCTAAGATGTATACAGGTGCTCATTGGGTTATGAGTACACCGGACAGGACTCGCCGGGAACCTGCTAGTTGGGATTATACTAGACGTCAGATAGCAGTTCCCAGGTGACATGTGTACAGGTTAGTTCATCGACCTGAGATCGTCATTTGTCTTGTGTGAGTTCCCACTGTGCTTTGATTACTACCCTACCACGGCTCAAAGGAGTCGTACAAACAGGTTTTAGTTGGGTACAGTCCCGAGCCACATGGAGGCAGTGAGCGGATCTGAAGGGGTTCGTCTCTCCCGGTATTGGGGGTGAGGTCGCGCTGTGTCTAGGAGAGCATTACACAAAACCCTCGGCCGAGGCAGGAGATTTACTGGTAGGTATTCCAGTAGTATCTCAGGGTGTTCTGGGCTACACTCCGACACGACTTGTACCGCTATTGGGGGTCTGACTTTTACCAACCCCCTAGGCCCGCCATGCGATGCTCATAGACGAACGGACCGGACTGTACGGATATTGTCACTGACAGGCTCAGTAGGGTGTCAGGATGAGTTCGCTCATCGACGTCCCTTTTGGTCAATAGCTGGTGGCCCGTCACGTATGGCTAATACCTCTGACGTGCTAGTGGTTAAATCCACAGCCATAGTATTGACGAGTCTTTAGAGTCCGCCACACTCAGTTACTCAAGTTTCGGGCGAAACGCTGTAGAGGGCGTATGGAGATATGGCAGGGTTCAATCAGATATGTGCGGTATTGCACGGATCGTGATCGGACGGTTTTTACTAGCCGGCTTTGGCTTAAGCCGGATCCTAGTATTAGACAGTGTAGATTTTGTCTCGTTGCATTTGTATTCAGTGGGAATACAAATGCGGGCATGTATATGCAGTAGCGGGGTTTTCCTGTAATTTATTACAGGATCAGTTTTCTGAAGTTGCCAGTTTGCATTCCGTTCCGGCCGGTTTTCCTTTGTTCTTTCCTGGCCGGACTTTTCCGATGGAAGGGGTTATTTGCAAGTTTGCAAATAACTTTTTGTGGAAGGGTTTTCTTGCATTTGATGAGATTCTTTATTAGTCTTTTCCTTTGCTTTTTGTGATGAGAAAGGATTTGAAATTGAGATGACTTTGTTATCATGGTTTTTGGGTATGGTCACCATTCCTTTTTCCCTACCATCACCTCCCTTCTTGTTTTGTTGATTCCTCCACCATATTTCCTAAAAGGGGGGCCGGCCACAATTTGATGAGAGTGAGAGAGAGGTTTTCATTTTGGTGTATGGAAATTATTCTCATTCTCATTTTTGTATCAAAGTTCACAAGCTCTCTCCAAATTTCATTCTCTTCTCCATCCATGGCAACTTCACTACCCCAAAAGAGACAACATGTTCTACACTACACCTACAGCAAACCTTGGACGCGTCGGCTAGCCAACTTCACGCCCGAGTTGCCTCGGTCCAGAGGTGGGAGCCCGTAAAAGTATTCGGCTACGTGGTGCCCTTTTCGACGAGGAGGTGACGGACGGAGATTCCGCGGGAGATCGGGACGACGACGAGAAGACCGGAGGACACGTTTCACTCGGTATATCTCTCACCCTTCTCTTGATTGCTAGGATTAGGTTAATGGTTACGATCCGTGTTTTATTGTCCGCGGTAGCGCCAGTTTAAAAGTTAAGAAAAATTTTGATTCCGCATTTTGGCCTCGAGTAGACGGCCGGGGCGCTGCCGTGGCGCAACATGGTATCAGAGCCACGCCATTAACCTAGTCTAGCTTGCTCTAACGTGTTTACAAGTTCGATCGAACGGATTTTCCGAAAACCCATTTTCATTTGCACAGTTTTCTGTCGAAATTTTTTTGGCTCCAAAATTTTTCAGTACATTGCAGTGACATGTGCAGGGAATTCAAAGCATTCTGTGAAAATTTGGTCGTGTGATCTCACTATTCCACCGCGGAACCGCGGCCAAACCTATGTATTTGCCGCGGTTCCGCGGCCATTTTTACTATTCATTGGACCAAATTTTTGCAGTGAGCTCCTGGGTTGAAAATGGGGTTTTTGGAATATTCTTTTTGGGCCTAGACTCTCTTTAAGTGCTACAGTAATGCTTGGGGCCCACTTCGATAAATTTGATCGATCGAAAAAGTTTAAACACATTAGTTCACAGTATTTACATTATATCTGCGACCGTGAATGTCACTCGATCGGTAAATCCAGTCTATCTGCTATAGCCCTTTAGACGGATTTGCGAACGTGACATTCACGTTGATGTTCTGTGATTGTGCTGTGTTGTTGCGGATCGGTCGTGGGGGATAGCCTGGATGCAATGTTAGTACAGTTTTGTTTTATATGTACATTTGATATTGCGGGGCGAGCGTCCGACATGTGGACTGCCGTCACTGCCTGTTTGTATATTATTCTTTTGGGGCACGACCAGGTTGCGGTCGATGTACCCGTTGTACGTATATTTTACTTTCTGTACTAGGATTACCTCGCGGAGGGGTGCACGGGTAGCCGGGTTCTAGAGGGCAACGAGCCCGCATCTCATGGCGTTGAGACGGAGGGGGCTTTACTCTAGAATTGGCGGGCTGTTCGCCGCACTCGTAGGGGGTACAGGTTGACCCAGGAGGGGTGCCCAAGTTACCGGATTCCGTGAAGTGCTGGGTGGTCCATTCACGTTGCTGAAGGGGGCTGCCTCGCTTCAGGTTTTGGCGGGTAACTTGCCGCGCCCATAGGGGTCTAGGATTTTCATTGCACAGGCTATCCACACGACCAGGGGAACGTCGGGTTTCAGTAGCGGCTCTATGAAACCCGGAGATCCCAGATATCTGTATTGTTCTGTGATGCTGGTTACATTTCTGTGATGTTGCATTTTATCACGCCTTGAGCGAAAATTATATATTATATATATACTAGTAGATGTTGTATATGTTTTGCATCCGCGCTAGTCCAGTCCCCGCTCTGTCGTTAGTTAAGTAACCTAACGGGTGATGACGGGACCAAGTGGCGAATGCGGATGGCATATACGTACATCATTATTTTCGTTCTTTTGTGGTGTGATCAATTGATGGGACTGCGTTGATTCGGATCAGTGCAAGATAAACAAACCTATTCTGATGTTGTTGGAACATTTTTCAAAAAAGCTGTTATTGCAAGGGCGTTCTCTTTTGTTTTGCACAGTGGTATTCAGTTGGAATATCCTGCTCCTCAGTCGACGAGGCAAGGGCCGAGATCCCTTCACCGGGAGTGACCCCTTGGACAAAAGTTTGCGTCAGGGCAATAACTTTACTATAGCCGATTACTTTTGCTTTGCATCGTGGTATTCAGTTGGAATATCCTGCACCTCATTCTACGGGGAAAGAGCCGAGATCCCTTCACCGGGAGTGACTGCTTTAGCAAAGTTTTTCATCACTATAATTTTATAAAAAGTTATCCAGTTCCTTCAACGATATCAAGTTCATTACGTTAATGGTTTTTCGCCAAAAACCAGTCGTAGCCCTCCGTCATTTCAGATTAGTATTGCGTAGTATTCGTGCTACGTATGTCGTGCTCAGCCGAAGCGTAGTGTGCGGTAGCTCTGTAATGCTTTTCTGTCTTATGGATATGTGATTGGTTAGGACAGTCGTACGGTCATTTTGGCTCAGTCAAGGACTCGTGCGGGTGGGTCTAATGCAATCAAGATAATGACGGGTTGAACTTGACTAGGATCCTTTGATATGTTGGCTCAGTCAAGGTCACTTGGGTCCTAGGGGTAAAAACATACATCGGGAGTTTCTAGAGAAACTGAAATTTGCCAGGCATGCGCATACCTTCTGGAGTGTGGTGACTTGAGTGGATTCCGTCAAGTTATCGTGCGATGATAGTTGGATCCCGATTCCCACTGATGAGTTGGTTTACTCCTCGGGTGATCCCGACTAATTCTTCTTTCAGGTTTGGAGAAGAATTTGACGTTACAGTGGGAGGTTTCCTGATTAGATAAAGTGATAACCATTCTGATCTAGGTTTGAGTGCACGCTGAGTGTTTCTTTTCTCTCTCTCTTTGGCAGCGACCATTGACCCGACCCTAGACTATGACTCAGTGACCAAGTTGACCGAACTTTCTTAACACTGGCTTTTGGATTGTCAGAGTTGCAAACCTCATTGCCACTCCTACTTTTACCCTTTTCTCCAGGACACCCCGTATTACTACGAACGTCCACTTCCATTGGACAAAACCATCGTATGGTTATATACGAACTCGAAGGAATTCGAGGATGGTTTCCAGTTCTGGAGAAAACAAATAGGACTATTCAGTTGTCTTTTCCTTTCACCTTCTCTCATTGCGAGTACTCCTTGGTTTAGGAGATAGTACACCTATTACGCAAATTGGATAGTCTTCTTCCAAACCTTAGGCTGGTGCCGAACGGTGGGGAATGAAGAAAACCAATTAGCCTAAACGGTGTACAGAAGGTATTAAGCTAAGACAAAGAAAGGGATTAGTAAGAGGGCAAAGTAAATTGCGACTGCTATTCACGACCAAACCAAGTATTTCTTCGCCAATCCTAAATCACCTTTGTATTTCTCCAGGACACTCTGTATCACTACGAAGATCCCAAGTTTATTGGATACTCCATCGTATGGTTATATACGAACTCGAAAGGAACTTGTTCCAGTTCGGGGATGGATTCTGGTTCAGGAGAAATAGGAATAAGGTTCATTCGGTTGTCTTTTATCTTCACCTTCTCTCGCATTGCGAGTGTTCCTAGGACTAGGACAGTACACCCATTACGCTTATTGGATAGTCTTCTTCCAAACCATAGGCTGGTGTCGAACGGTAGGGAAGGAAGAAAACCATTTGGCCTAAAGGGGTGTGCAGAAGGTAATGACTAAAGACATAAAAAGGGATTTGGAGAAGTGACAAAGAATTATATGGTTATAGTTGTGAATCTGGATAATCAAAGAGGCATTACTAGGAATACCGGGATACCCCATCGAAACATTTCAATGTTTCAGTTCCACTGTGTACTGTTAAAAGAAAACTGATTTCCCAATTAGACACTTGCTCCAGGGTATGTATTTACCAGGTATGATTCTCACATCTGTATGGCTTTACAGATGATGAGTGGGAGTGAGTTATTGGGAATTAGGTGATCGTCCTCATTATATCGGAATTCATTGTAATTGGTGATATTTGAGGAAGTCACCTGGGTTGTTTGCCGGACGGCAAATATTTGGTTTTGAATATCCGTTGTTATGCACCAATTTCAAATTGATATATCTGTACGTCTATTTTTATAGAGTGAGATATACCTTTTGAAATTATGTCTATGACATTTACCTATATCAGTGGATGGTTAGGTAAGGAGCATTGAACAGTGGTGTAATTCTTCTTAACCATAAGTACAGTTTTCAACCTACGACATACAGTGAATGAGTTATTAGACTCAAGGGACTTGTACAAAGTATTGTATATTGTCCAGTGTCGATTAGGACAGAGGGGTTGGTCCTCGTACTATATTCGGCTTACTTATGACTTCTCTAGTTTTTAGACAAGTGTTTCGTAGAAACACAAGGTCCGAAGTTTTGAGAAGTTATAGGTATATGAATAAAGTAGAGAACCAGATGTTGCAAGTATCGGGATTCTTCAAGGTGATCGAAGATGTAGATACTTGTGAATGGTATTCAGTTGATAGTAATGATTAAGAGAACTAGCTTCTCTTTCAAGTTACTCATAATTGGAAGTACTCCTAAGTTGAGTAACGCTGATCCACCTCTCTCCATTTAGTTGACATGCACTGGAGACAGCTGCATGATTTGAATCTGGTTCAATTAAATCAGTGCCTCTGTTTCTATATTGGATATAAAACAGTTCATATCTTGACATTATTAAGGTACGGGGAGTTGTCCGGCTTATGCTTAAAACCAGACTCTGGATAGCTCAAGGCACGTTTCTGTAATGGCTGTTCGTGGGTTGACCCGGGCTATGACGAGGGTTGACTTTCTACCATCTGGAAGATCAATAGTGATATTGTTCTTAACTCGCCACAGTTTTAATTAAGAAATGGATTTTTTCAGAAAAAAGTAGCGGGAGTATGGTAGAACTCGAAGTGATCCCAGAACCGCAAACGATTACTGAAGATTTGATAAGAACCTAAAGATTTAACCTGGTTTGACATTCCATTGGCCACTCCGCAGATATGGTGGGTAACCTCAGGCACCCGAGAGGTACTCCGGTAGCCTCAAGGACGGTGACAGGTGTAGGGTTCCTAGGCACACAAGTGAGGTCTCACAAGGCATCGATCATGCCAAATTAAAATTTTAACGGTGCCGAGAAACCCGACTACGGACCGTTGGCTAGAAAACTAGGCGAAAAACAATCTGGTTAACACTTAACTAAGGGAATACGGAAATACAACCTTTGTAGATCGTGTGCTCCACCTCCATAGCTCCGGAACGAAGTCCTCTCCGCTGTCCAAATCAAATCCGGGCTCTAGCGTCGACTTCATCGGAGAATAAGCGAGCTAGGTCGTCGATGTCCATGCCGAAGATGATCTACGTCGAGGCATCGCTAAATCAAGCTCCGACTTCACCAAGTCCAAAAACTTGTGAAGAGAACACACTCTACTACTTGGCAAGAGGTAGAGGATGAAGAAATAGGAAGTGGGTAGACTTTAGAATTGGATTTCTCACTTGTTTGCTCAATTCACCATTGATGAAGAAAGCTTTTTCTTCTTGAGTTCAAGGAAGAAGAAGAAGAATCTTATGATAAGAATGATTAGAAAAGAAAAGAATAATAATTCTTATCATAAAGATAACCATGGTAAAGTGTAGAGATTCAACTAGGGTTAGTGGGAATGGTTAGGGTTAAGGATGAGATAAGAATGGTTGACTTGATCAAAGTTTCAAGAAGCTTCAACATAAAACAAAAATAGCCACCATTCTTTTCTCTTGCCTTTTATTTTCCAAAAATCAATAAATAAATAAATAAGTGAATAAAACAAAACCCTAACCATAATCATGAAACCATGGTTTGATCTTTACACAAAAACCCTAGCATAACATGTATCATCAAACATGATACAATCAAGTGCACAAAAGTATATCACATATACAATGTGTACAATCCGAGTGAGAAAATCCATTTAAAGTGAACCGATACTAGTTAATGCAAAGTAATATATCAAATATATAATTATGCATTAAATCATTAAATCAACACTTGATTCAATGATCCGGTCATGTCGCACATAACCGACTGGTATCATCAGTAACAACTTATCGAATCAACACTTGATCCGATAACTCGGCTATATCGCATATAACCGATCAATGTCACATCGCGAGAATCGAATACAGTATCACATACTGGTATCATTCTCGGTCCCGCACATATCTCATATGCGCTCCTATTTCATTTCGCTTGAGCCAGGAAACCTCTGTGTAGGACTCTAAAGACTCGTCAATACGCCGGCAGCAGGTGATGATCATATCAAACACCCACAAGCCGCAAGCGGTCTGCTAAACGTAACGGCCACCCGGGTATTGAGCGATCTGAAGATCGATGAGCAAGCCCGCTCACACTCCAGTGAATCCAACCAGTAACACTACCGTACAGTCCGGTCTGATCGTCTGATATGTCGCATATCTCGCCTAGGGGTGGTAAACGTCAGACCCCAATAGCTCGATAAGTCGTGTCGATATGAGGTCTATAACAATTCGAGAAACTACTGGTAACACTTACCAGTAAATCTCAGCAACCCTGGCCAGGGATTTCCTGTTATAGCCAATCGAACACAGCGCAACATCAACTCCCTATACCGGGAGAGACGAATCCCCTCCTATCGCTCATTGCCTCCATGTGACTCGGGGCTGTACCCAAAAACCACCGTTTTGCACGCCCTCTTGGACGTGGTAAGATGGAAATCAAAGCACAGTAGGAACCACACAAGACTCTATGACGATCTCGGGTCAACAGACTACTCTGTACCAGTGTCACCAGAGAACTGCCATCTGACGTGAGGTATAATACCATCTGGGAGTTCTCGGCGAGTCCGTCTAGTGTACCCAGTCTCTACTGAGCACCCGTATATCATCTCTGATGTCAAACACCAATGGATATGGGATCATCCATCGCCCATCTGTATGGGTCGAGAAGGTATACGCTAGTCTACTCTGGTATATCGATGCCCCGTCTCGATATACCCATGACTAGGGACTGTGAAGGATGTACTTATGGACTACCATGTCCCCACTAGTATGATCCACATCATAGTCCAGGTAGTCAAGCACACATCCCAAGGGCTTTACCAACATGTAACAGAGAGACAATCAGCATACACGTTAAGGTAAAGAGCAACCAGATAGCATACTATCATGTCGAGCAAGAAATTCCTCCCTATATATGTCCCAGCATCCACTACAATATACATCCTATGTACAGTAATGGCCTCTAGGGCATACATACAACTAACAATCTCCCACTTGCACTGGGGCCATCTGTAGCAGTGGTTGTAGTATCTCATACTCAACCATCCCATAAAAGTGTCTCTCTCTGGGAACAGGCCTTTGTGAGTGGATCCGCTGTGTTGTCCTCTGAGTCTACTCTCTAAAACTCGATCACCCTGGAGATCAACCATCTCCATGATCAGGTGACACTGCCTTAGAATATGTCTGGATCACTGATGGGACCGGCGTTCCTTGGCGTAAGCCACAACTCCATTGTCTCACAATGGTAGGAACGAAGTTCATCTCATGAACTAATATACACCCAGACTGCCTCTTTGGTAGCATCTTAAGTAGCGATGTGTCCTGCCTTTATCGTCTAGTATGTCACGGTATCTAGCTTGGAACTCTCCCAACATACCGTCCCTTTACTGAGGGTTAAGACAATGCCTGTGACTGACATTCAGTCGTCTTTATCACCCTGGAACCCTTCCAGTGATTCTTCCCAGGATCGATTGATACCATCTCACTACAGCTAGTGAGTATCCTAACATACAATTAGATCTATCTCATAGATCCAAAATCCAGGATTTCGGAGGTATCATTTTGATCCTATATGGAGAAACATTGTGATAAGCGGAGATTGACCGAGCGTAGCATAGGAAACTCCTTCCTTATCAAGAGTGTGTCATCCACGTACTCTACGAGGATCGTCACCATACTCCCTACTACCTTTTTGTTTATACAAGGTTCATCTACCATTTTGATGATGTCAAACTCTTTGACTAATTCATCAAAACAGATGTTCCAACTCCGCGATGCCTGCTTTATCCTATAAAGCATCTTGCACACGTTTCCGCTGCTCCCACTGTCTACGAAGCCCTCTGGCTGTGTACTTATAGACGCTCTCTTCCAAAACATCATTTAGAAAAGCAGTCATGATACCCAACCACCAGATATCGTAGTCATGGTATGTAGCCGTGGCAAGTAGGATCTGGATGGACTTAAGCATAGTCACTTGAAAAGGTTTCATCATAATCCACGCCTGGTCGATGACGAAAAGCTTTAACAAGTCTAGCTTTGAAAGTCTCAACTTTTCCATTTACACCAAGTAATCTTCTCAAGATATACTTGCTCCTGATGGGGATTTAACCCTTCAGATATAGCAACCAAAGTCCATACTTTGTTGGTGTACATGGATTCCATCTCAGATCGCTAAGCATCCAGCCATTCTTACAGAGTCACACTCCTGATGGCCAGCTCGAAACTAGTTGGGTCATCATCTCATGATGCAATCCTCGCTCCCACTGTCATAGAGTAACCGAAGTATCTCTCAGGCGGGTGAGGAACCCTACTAGATCGGCGGAGAGGCTGAGGTTCGTTGGATTCTACTGAATCCTTTGGTTCTATCAAATCATCAGCTGCAGTTTGTATAGCTGGAACCTTTCCAGTTCTACATTACAGACTTTGCCTCGAGCTTGTCCGGATTTTGCTTTCAGACATAGGATGGTCAACTCCAAATCTTAACTAACTTAAGATATGGGCGCTTCCCTTTCCATATCACATATGAAATGGTAGGCAACTGATTTGACTGGAACCCTATTCAATAGGTATGCAGCTTCTCAAGTGCATAACTCCCAAAAAGGAAATAGGTAACTCAGTAGTACTCATCATGGAGGACACCATATCAAATAGGGTGTATCAGCTCCACCCCGATATACCATCGTGCTATGGTCTATATGAAGGAGTAATACTGAGAGAGAATCTCATTCTCCTTTAGAATAATCCAGGAATTCCGTGCTTAAGTATTCTCCTCCTTGATCACATCAAAGGACATAATACTTTTACCCGTATTTTGGTTCTCTACTTCTAAATCATATTCTGTGAATATCTCAAAAGGTTCAGGTTTGTGTTTCAACAGGAACATATGTCTGAATCTTGAGAGATTATCAGAGAATGTAATGAAGTATAAAGAACCAGTCTTGGCATGTGTAGACAGGGGACCTACATACATCAACATGTATCATCCCAAGAGTTTACTTAACTCTTTCTCTGTTTCCAATAAACGGAGCTATGGTCATTTTATCTTTGTGACATGACTGGCGAGTTTCACAAGATGTAAATTCAAACTAATTTAAATATGCATCTTTATGAAACTCTAGCTAGTCGGGTCACATTGATATGACCTAGTCTACAATGCCTCAAGAAGGATTCGTTCAATTCTGAACTCTTCCTCTTGTGTGTGTTCTGTATACTAAAGAACTGTAGTTTGATTTAGAACATCAATGCTTTTAGATAACGTGCCTGAACCGATCAACTTTTGATATAGGAAATGTTCAAAACATTATCCAACAATACAAAATTATATCCTTTCTTTACTAATAAAGAGACCGATATGATTTTGTATATCAGGTTCGGTATCTAATAACATTCGTTCAGAATCAATGTATTCTGGTAATACAGGGTGACAGTGACCAACAGACTTGGCTGCAACACTTGCCCCGTTTTCTGCCTCATGAAACTTATCACCCGTTCTCAGTCCTCTATCTTTCTATAGCCCTATGTAACATATTACATATCTAGGATCCTGATCTGGTACCACATACCCAGGACGTAAAGGATACTGAGAAACAGTTCTGTATAATGAACATACCTGAAGATGATGCATCAGCATGCACTCTCTTCGTTTGGGCGGCACGGGAAATCTGGTATTCCCCAATTTCCTGCTCTGTCTTATAACAATTATAAGTTGGAGCGGGACCAACGTTCCCCAGCTCAGTATAACAAGCGGGTTCGGTCAAATATCCGTATTATTATCTTGATTAAGGCATGATATGGTCGCTACCTGGAGAGAGAGAGAAGAAAACACTCAGCGTGCGCTCTTTCAAGAATAGATTGGTTATTATTTTATCTAATCAGGATGGCTCCCACTGCTTTTTATCAAATCTTCCTTCAAACCCTAAAAGGAAAGACTAGCCGGGATTAATTACACACTACAAGTTCGCCAATCTTTCAGCCAGGCCAGTGTCGGTACTTTGAGGGAGGTCCCCCGTGCTTTCGCACGAACCTAATTACAGTAAACCTCGTTTTCCCAGAGGCGTAACCCCATTGACACCTTTCTAGACACCTACTTGATCGGCTAATTGTAATGTATAAAACTCTCCCAGGAGTAACAATTACTGGCAGCGGGTATCGGGATCCAACTATCTCATAGAAGGTATGCAATCTCATTGCAAATTTCAACACTTGAAATTCCCGATAATATTTTGCCCCTAACGTGCTATGACCTTGACGAAAGCCAACAAACCATAGCCCGCTAGTCAAGTTCAACCCGTACATTTCTTGATTGAATTAAACCCACCCGCACGACCCTTGACGAAAGCCAACAAAGTCGCACGACTACCCTAATCCAATCGCATCGTATGCTGGCAGATAAGCAGCATATAGCTACCGCACACTGCACCTTGACGAAAGCCAACAAATGCAGCACGAATACTATATACAACTTATCTGAAATGACGGAGGGCTACGACAGGTTTTTTCTGAAAACCTATTGCGTAATGAACTTGATATCGTTGTAGGATCGAATGAATTTTTAAAATGGAGTGCTTTTGAGGCTTTTCTAGTTTTGCTAAAGGAGTCACTCCCGGTGAAGGGATCGTCGGTCCTTTCCTCGTCGAATGAGGTGCGGGATATATCATATATATCACTGTGCAAAGCAAAAACTCTTAAAAGCAATCAAAAGACAAACCAAGTGTGTAGCATCTGCCAGTTATTGCTAAAGGAGTCACTCCCGGTGAAGGGATCTCGGTCCTTTCCTCATCGAATAAGGTGCAGGATATATCACATATATCTCTGTGCAAAGCAAGAACTGTAGCTACCTGTTTTATTTTGAAATTCGATTCTACAACATCATAGGTTTCTTTTATTTCATTAATCACATTAATGAAGTCCCATCATTTAAGTACATAAACATCACAGATAAATACGACGTACACTTATGCCATCCGCATTCGCCTCGATGTACCCTCGTGCACCGTTAGGTTAGGTAACTAACGGCAGAGCGGGGCAGGGCTAGCGCGGGTGTAAAACATAAGTAACGCCTATATAATATATCATATATACTATATACTGTATCTATCACAGAACATCACATGATCACATCACAGA
This sequence comes from Agapanthus africanus, assembly GCA_030015575.1. Classification (NCBI taxonomy): domain Eukaryota; kingdom Viridiplantae; phylum Streptophyta; class Magnoliopsida; order Asparagales; family Amaryllidaceae; genus Agapanthus; species Agapanthus africanus. Next base: position 383,428,284 of record JASDDO010000026.1, read on the forward strand.
TATCGCAGCAGAAGTAACATATGAAATATTGGATATACTAGGACGTCCGTGTTTTCAATACGAGCCAGTATAAAACACGGATTCCACGGTCGTGATGAATAGCCAAACCCACACCCCTAGACCCCTACGAGAGCGGCAAGCAACCCTACCAATTCTAGAGTTAGGAGACCCGGACTCGACTCCTCGAGTTGGTCTCCCACTGGACTCCAGAACCCGGTTACTTGTGCTCCCCTCCTTGGGTCTATCCTAGTGCGGAAAAGTAAATAATATACAAAGGGTGACATCTTCCGTAACCTGGAAGTGCCCCAATAAAAGAATATTACATACAAGTTTTTACATGAATGAAAAATGAAAAACACTCATCTCACATAAAAACCCCCGGCTATTCAAACACGACGATCCAATATAACATATCCAGCAACACATAACATCACATGTCATCAACGTAAGTAAACATGCGTATCCCAATTGTCGTTGACATATAGCAACGAAACCGGCGATATCACATATTACACTTACGGTCACAGAAAAAAAAGTGTAAAACTACAACAGTTGGAATCCGCAACCTGCATAGATATCGCATGCCTAATCAAATGAATTCCTTAGACATCGCATGCCTAACAATTATAAACCCCGCATTTTAGTCCCAAAATCGAAAACTCTTTTCAATATCAAGTCGGGCAATTCAACAAGATTCCCGACATCCTGATCGAATGCTCGTCGCAAACTTCAGTAGGCGGCCGCACCCCCGATAACGTCGACGAAGTGCACCAAGGCGGAACACCGCTGCCGCGAGCACCCGAACGGATGCTCTCGGCGACGGGGTTCTCCTACAGTCACTTGGTCGGGGCTATGGAGTGAGGCTGTCTATTAAGTTTACCCGGCGAGTATCCGCGTACGCTACGTGATTGCGACGGACTTTTGATCACATCAAAATTCCGTGGCAACCGATCAAGTGAGACTAAACTGCTATGTTTATAACATTCATTTAGTTATCTCATAACTATTGTGAATTCCAATTATTGTATCCCATTCCAGATAAACAGAAAATGTTAAACTTTCCGATCGAACAATCGAACACCCAAGTTTTCCCGATACAGATCAACACATGAAATAAGTCTAACAACATTCAGTTCGTGCCTCAGTACCAACGGTCCAGCCGTAGAAGGGTCAAGCCAACGCCTCACATGTGGCACGCCGTACTGCCCCAAACCCGAAGCTTCAAAGGGCAGTTCAAGACGGTCACATAATCGAGTTAAGGTTTGTTGTCTTCTAGAGGGTCCATCGCGTTACTTGCACTACTTAGAACGTCGTTAAATTACGGAAAAATCCAACACTTGGAAATTTCCCGACAGGGGAAAAATTGGGTATTTATATCCGGTCGAACTTTTTTAACATATTCTAAAATTTATCCGGAAAGCCACATAGACAAAATCTGATATCCTGATCGAAACACCGAATCCCCAAAACAACTCAGAAAAATTCAACTCTAGAAAAAATATTAAAAATACCTAGGAAAACCAGCACTGTTAAATAGGAGTTACTGTGCAAACATCACCTCACAAAACGACAAACAGGCCGCGGTTCCGCCGCACGAGCCATGCTCGTGCCGCGGAAGCGCGGCGCTTTAATGGAATTAGGGTTACGAATTGCACAGTTACTCTTATATTATCCTGCTGATATTTCTACATATTTTTAATACTGAAAAATCCCTGTTTTTAGAAAAAGTACAGAGAGCACATTTGAATTGCGGTTTCGGGTTCGTTCGGGTTTCAAACTTCGTCTGGACTTCGCCTAAGGCTCTAGCTAGGCTCTGATACCACTGTAGGGTTCCTAAGCACACAAGTGAGGTCTCACAAGGCATTGATCATGCCAAATTAAAATTTTAACGGTGCCGAGAAACCCGACTACGGACCGTTGGCTAGAAAACTAGGCGAAAAACAATCTGGTTAACACTTAACTAAGGGAATACGGAAATACAACCTTTGTAGATCGTGTTCTCCACCTCCATAGCTCCGGAACGAAGTCCTCTCCGCTGTCCAAATCAAATCCGGGCTCTAGCGTCGACTTCATTGGAGAATAAGCGAGCTAGGTCGTCGATGTCTATGCCGAAGATGATCTACGTCGAGGCATCGCTAAATCAAGCTCCGACTTCACCAAGTCCAAAAACTTGTGAAGAGAACACACTCTACTACTTGGCAAGAGGTAGAGGATGAAGAAATAGGAAGTGGGTAGACTTTAGAATTGGATTTCTCACTTGTTTGCTCAATTCACCATTGATGAAGAAAGCTTTTTCTTCTTGAGTTCAAGGAAGAAGAAGAAGAATCTTATGATAAGAATGATTAGAAAAGAAAAGAATAATAATTCTTATCATAAAGATAACCATGGTAAAGTGTAGAGATTCAACTAGGGTTAGTGGGAATGGTTAGGGTTAAGGATGAGATAAGAATGGTTGACTTGATCAAAGTTTCAAGAAGCTTCAACATAAAACAAAAATAGCCACCATTCTTTTCTCTTGCCTTTTATTTTCCAAAAATCAATAAATAAATAAATAAGTGAATAAAACAAAACCCTAACCATAATCATGAAACCATGGTTTGATCTTTACACAAAAACCCTAGCATAACATGTATCATCAAACATGATACAATCAAGTGCACAAAAGTATATCACATATACAATGTGTACAATCCGAGTGAGAAAATCCATTTAAAGTGAACCGATACTAGTTAATGCAAAGTAATATATCAAATATATAATTATGCATTAAATCATTAAATCAACACTTGATTCAATGATCCGGTCATGTCGCACATAACCGACTGGTATCATCAGTAACAACTTATCGAATCAACACTTGATCCGATAACTCGGCTATATCGCATATAACCGATCAATGTCACATCGCGAGAATCGAATACAGTATCACATACTGGTATCATTCTCGGTCCCGCACATATCTCATATGCGCTCCTATTTCGTTTCGCTTGAGCCAGGAAACCTCTGTGTAGGACTCTAAAGACTCGTCAATACGCCGGCAGCAGTTGATGATCATATCAAACACCCACAAGCCGCAAGCGGTCTGCTAAACGTAACGGCCACCCGGGTATTGAGCGATCTGAAGATCGACGAGCAAGCCCGCTCACACTCCAGTGAATCCAACCAGTAACACTACCGTACAGTCCGGTCTGATCGTATGATATGTCGCATATCTCGCGTAGGGGTGGTAAACGTCAGACCCCAATGGCTCGATAAGTCGTGTCGATATGAGGTCTATACAATTCGAGAAACTACTGGTAACACTTACCAGTAAATCTCAGCAACCCTGGCCAGGGATTTCCTGTTATAGCCAATCGAACACAGCGCAACATCAACTCCCTATACCGGGAGAGACGAATCCCCTCCTATCGCTCATTGCCTCCATGTGACTCGGGACTGTACCCAAAAACCACCGTTTTGCACGCCCTCTTGGACGTGGTAAGATGGAAATCAAAGCACAGTGGGAACCACACAAGACTCTATGACGATCTCGGGTCAACAGACTACTCTGTACCAGTGTCACCAGAGAACTGCCATCTGACGTGAGGTATAATACCATCTGGGAGTTCTCGGCTAGTCCGTCCAGTGTACCCAGTCTCTACTGAGCACCCGTATATCATCTCTGATGTCAAACACCAATGGATATGGGATCATCCATCGCCCATCTGTATGGGTCGAGAAGGTATACGCTAGTCTACTCTGGTATATCGATGCCCCGTCTCGATATACCCACGACTAGGGACTGTGAAGGATGTACTTATGGACTACCATGTCCCCACTAGTATGATCCGCATCATAGTCCAGGTAGTCAAGCACACATCCCAAGGGCTTTACCAACATGTAACAGAGAGACAATCAGCATACACGTTAAGGTAAAGAGCAACCAGATAGCATACTATCATGTCGAGCAAGAAAGTCCTCCCTATATATGTCCCAGCATCCACTACAATATACATCCTATGTACAGTAATGGCCTCTAGGGCATACATACAACTAACAACAGGGAGGTTCTTGTTTACCCGACTTACCATTGCTGTTGTTCCAGACTGTGAGACCCGGCAGGAGGATGAGTATAACGTCATTCTAAACTGGCTTTAGAAGTGTACGTCTATATGACTCTGCCAGAGGGTTGTCATTGTCAGTGGGAGCAACGGAAGCACAGTGGGCTAGAGGCTTTTGTCTATTTATAGACTTAAGCAGATATAGCGGAGATAGATCATCTATTTCTGATGTGACAGTCATAGGTTTGACTTCATCAGAATAGGGGATGGATCTGTTAAGAAGGTAGTAGGGTATGATGTCCTGGTATTTGGATGACATACATAGAGTAGGAAGTGATATTCTAATACTACGATCGGTTATTCTTTGGTTGTCACACAGTGGTTTCTCCACATAGGACTTGGATATTATACATTCTGATTACTGGATCTATGGTATTAGATCTAGATTTGGGTGGTTTCCCAATCTGGGTACTTAGACAGCATTCTATAAGCATTTAGAATGGAAGACTCCTGGCACGGTAGTGTACCTGCAGGTGATGGAGTCACCCTCTCTAAAGGTGTCTTACAGACTAAAGGGGAGAGGGATGCGCATGATTGGCAGATCACTTGCTTAGGCAATTGAGTCAATCATGAGATGTCAAGTACCACACCAGATGTTGTTCTTGCAGTAGATGCAATAAGTTGATATTAATCCAATCCTGGAGAAACGATCGGAAGCAGCTTTAGAACATAAGTGCATGTTCTAAGGATTTGATAACGGCAGCCTCCTTTAGGAGACAGTTATCATTCCAGGCTTCCAAGGTGACCTGGATGGCAGAGTGGCTGTCAGAGTTATAGTTTTCCCTCTGACGAGGGGCAGTATTTTGGACAGGTGGTCCAGGTGGATACTGAAGGAAAGGCATGGCGCAGGATACTAATTAAGTTCAGTTGACGATACAGTCTAAGAAGTTTGGATTTGGAGTTCATTTATTAGCTAGGTCCCATCAGACATCTAGACACATTCTAAGACAGGTATTGCTCATTTCGGGAGATGGCTTTCTCCGCGAACTTGAGATAAAGAGAGACATAGAAAGAAACACCACAGCGGATCCACTCACTGAGGCTATTCCTCGAACGCAATAGTTTCACAAACGAGCTTTGTGAGACTGACTAGTAGAGGAGTTGGGTGTTCGGTATCACACGGGCTGTGAGTATGCGACATCGCAATAATTAGCCTTGAGTGCAAGTGGGAGATTGTTGGAGATAGTGCCCTCAGAGTCAATTATTGGATCACAGGCACGTGATTGCAATGATTGAGGGAGGACATGTCCCAGTAGGACAGTCTTACTCAAGATGATAGTATGCTATCTGGTTTATCTTTATCATCGTGTACTGCTTTAGGTGACCTTACGAGTCGCTATTACACGTTGATAGAGCCCCTAGGATTCTTGCTTGACTACCAGCAGTATGAGGGCGATCATATACGTGAGAGCTGGAGTCTATAAGCACATCCTTAAAAGGTCCCTAGTCGTAGGAGTTTCGAGACTGGGCATCGATACTCCATTAATAGAATAGTGTATACAGTCGAGACCCCGACGAGGGGCGGTGGCCGGTCTCACAAGCCACTGGTGTCAGTTGGTTCACCTAAGATGTATACAGGTGCTCATTGGGTTATGAGTACACCGGACAGGACTCGCCGGGAACCTGCTAGTTGAGATTATACCAGACGTCAGATAGCAGTTCCCAGGTGACATGTGTACAGATTAGTTCATCGACCTGAGATCGTCATTTGTCTCGTGTGAGTTCCCACCGTGCTTTGATTACTATCCTACCACGGCTCAAAGGAGTCGTACAAACAGGTTTTAGTTGGGTACAGTCCCAAGCCACATGGAGGCAGTGAGCGGATCTGCAGGGGTTCGTTTCTCCCGGTATTGGGGGTGAGGTCGCGCTGTGTCTAGGAGAGCTATTACACAAAGCCCTCAGCCGAGGCAGGAGATTTACTGGTAGGGATTCAAGTAGTATCTCAGGGTGTTCTGGGCTACACTCCGACACGACTTGTACCGCTATTGGGGGTCTGACTTTTACCAACCCCTTAGGCCCGCCATGCGATGCTCATAGATGAACGGACCGGACTGTACGGATATTGTCACTGACAGGCTCGGTAGGGTGTCAGGATGAGTTCGCTCATCGACGTCCCTTTTGGTCAATAACTGGTGGTCCGTCACGTATGGCTAATACCTCTGACGTGCTAGTGGTTAAATCCACAGCCATAGTATTGACGAGTCTTTAGAGTCCACCACACTCAGTTACTCAAGTTTCGGGCGAAACGCTGTAGAGGCCGTATGTAGATATGACAGGGTTCAATCAGATACGTGCGGTATTGCACGGATCGTGATCAGACGGTTTTTACTAGCCGGCTTTGGCTTAAGCCGGATCCTAGTATTAGACAGTGTAGATTTTGTCTCGTTGCATTTGTATTCAGTGGGAATACAAATGCGGGCATGTATATGCAGTAGCGGGGTTTTCCTGTAATTTATTACAGGATCAGTTTTCTGAAGTTGCCAGTTTGCATTCCGTTCCGGCCGGTTTTCCTTTGTTCTTTCCCGGCCGGACTTTTCCGATGGAAGGGGTTATTTGCAAGTTTGCAAATAACTTTTTGTGGAAGGGTTTTCTTGCATTTGTAGTTTCATCATGATGAGATTCTTTATTAGTCTTTTCCTTTGCTTTTTGTGATGAGAAAGGATTTGAAATTGAGATGACTTTGTTATCATGGTTTTTGGGTATGGTCACCATTCCTTTTTCCCTACCATCACCTCCCTTCTTGTTTTGTTGATTCCTCCACCATATTTCCTAAAAGGGGGGCCGGCCACAATTTGATGAGAGTGAGAGAGAGGTTTTCATTTTGGTGTATGGAAATTATTCTCATTCTCATTTTTGTATCAAAGTTCACAAGCTCTCTCCAAATTTCATTCTCTTCTCCATCCATGGAAACTTCACTACCCCAAAAGAGACAACATGTTCTACACTACACCTACAGCAAACCTTGGATGCGTCGGCTAGCCAACTTCGTGCCCGAGTTGCCTCGGTCCAGAGATGGGAGCCCGTAAAAGTATTCGGCTACGTGGTGCCCTTTTCGACGAGGAGGTGACGGACGGAGATTCCGCGGGAGATCGGGACGACGACGAGAAGACCGGAGGACACGGATCACTCGGTATATCTCTCACCCCTTCTCTTGATTGCTAGGATTAGGTTAATGGTTACGATCCGGGTTTTATTGTCCGCGGTAGCGCCAGTTTAAAAGTTAAGAAAAATTTTGATTCCGCATTTTGGCCTCGAGTAGACGGCCGGGGCGCTGCCGTGGCGCAACAGGGCTACGACAGGTTTTTAAGAAAACCCTTTACGTAATGAACTTTATATCGTTGTAGAATCGAGTGATTTTAAATGGAGTGTTTTTAAGGCTTTTCTAGTTTTGCTAAAGGGGTCACTCCGTGTGAAGGGATCGCCGGCCCTTTCCTCATCGAATAAGGTGCAGGGTATTTCATATATACCACTATGCAAAACAAGAACTATAGAAGCAATCAAAAGACAAACCGAGTTTGTGGCATCTGCAAGTTTCACTAAAGAGGTCACTCCCGGTGAAGGTATCTCAGCTCTTTCCTTATCGAATAAGGTGTTGGATGTTCTACAAGAAACACCGCTATGCAAAGCAAGAACTAGAGCTACCAGTTTTTGAGATAAGTTTCTACAACATTTTTAGGTTTCTTTTATTTCATTAATCTCATTAATGAAGTCCCATTTTATTATGCTTCACGAGCATCTCATTTGAAACGAAATCTGCAATATAACATATATCTCATATATATAATATAAACATTCGTCTCAAGCAGTAATATGATCTCATCACAGAACATTGCAGCAGAAGAACATATATGAAATATTGGATATACTAGGATGTCCGCGTTTTCAATACGAGCCTGTATAAAACACGGATTCCACGGTCGTGATGAATAGCCAAACCCACATCCCTAGACCCCTACGAGAGAGGCAAGCAACTCTGCCAATTCCAGGGTTAGGAGACCCGGTCTCGACTCCTCGAGATGGTCTCCCACTGGACCCTAGAACCCGGTTACTTGTGCTCCCCACCTTGGGTCTACCTAATGCGGAAAAGTAAATAATATACAATGGTGACATCATCCTCAGCCCGGAAGTGCCCCAATAAAAGAATATTACATACAAATGAATTTTAGATGAATGAAAAAGAAAAACTCTCATCTCACATAAAAAACCCCGGCTATTCAGAACGCGACGATCCAATATAACATATCATAGCAACACATAATATCTCATATCATCAACGTAAGCAAGTATGCGTATCTCGATTGTCGTTGATGTATAGCAACGAAGCCGGCGATACACCACATACTACGGTTACGGTCACAGAAAAGAAAGTGTAAAACTACAACAGTTGGAATCCGCAATCTCCTTAGACATCATATGCCCAACCAATTGAATTCCTTAGACATCGCATGCCTAACAATTATAAACCCCGCATTTTAGTCTCATTATCGAAAACTCTTTTCAATATCAAGTCGGGAAATTTAACAAGATTCCCGACATCCTAATCGAATGCTCGTCGCAAACTTTAGTAGACGGCCGCACCCCCGGATGCCATCGACGAAGTGCACTAAGGCGGAACACCGCTGCCGCGAGCACCCGAACGTATGCTTTTGGCGATGGGGTTCTCCTACAATCACTTGGTCGGGGCTATGGGGCGTGGCTATCTATTAAGTTTACCAGGCGAGTATCCGCGTACGCTACGTGATTGCGACGGACTTTTGATCACATCAAAATCCCGTGGCAACCGATCATCTGAGACTAAACTGCTATGTTTATAACATTCAAATTTAGTTATCTCATAACTATTTGTGGATTCCAAATATTGTATCACATTCCAGATAAATAGACAATGTTAAACTTTCCGATCGAATAATCAAACACCCAAGTTTTCCTAAATAGCTTAACACTTGAGCGGAGTTCAAAAATATCCATCACATGCCATAGTACCGATGGTCCAGTCGTAGAAGGGTCAAGCCAACGCCTCACATGTGGCACACCGTACTTCCATAAACCCTAAGCTTTAGATGCAGTTCAAGACGGTCACATAATCGAGTTAATGTTTGTTTTCTTCTAGAGGGTCCACTGCGTTACTTGCACGACTTAGAACGTTCTTAAACTCGAGAAAAAATCCAACTTTTGAAAAAATTTCCGACTGGGGAAAAGTGAGTTATTGATATCCGGTCGAACTTTTTAACAGTTTCTAAAAAATACCCGGACAAACTAAACAAAGTAAATTATCCGATCGAATCAACGAGTCCCCAATACAACCCTAGAAAACTCAACACTTGAGTGGAATTAAAAAATTCCCAGAAACAATTGCCAAGAAAGGAACTAAGAATAAATATATGAATTTCCAGGGACTAAGTCACAATTTTGGCCGCGGAACCGCCGCCAAACCCTTGGTATGGCCGCGGTTCCGCGGTCAAATTATTGACTTAGTGGACCGTACTTCACAGTAATTCTTAGTTTTTCCTTCATGTTTTTCTGAGCATTTTTAATTCATAAAAAACCACATTTTTGAAAAATATCCAGAGAAGGGTATTATCGGGGTTTTCCGGGTTCGATCGGACTTTAAACTTCGTCTAGACTTCGCCTGAAACTCTAGCTTGGCTCTGATACCACTATAGGGTTGCTAGGCACGCGCACGAGGGTCTACGAGGTATCAACCATGCCTGATTAAAATTTTAGCCGTGCCGAACAACCCGAAGCCGGATCTTTAAACTAGAGATTAGGCGAAAATAAGCATGTTAAACACTTTAACACTAAGTGAGAGGGATTACAACCTTTGTAGATCCGGTCCTTCACTTCTTAAGCACCGTGTTGAGGTCCCTTCATTGCGATCATCGTGTTCCGAACTCTCGAGAGGCTTCACGAAGAGAATGATGCAACCTTGCTTCCGATCTTCGATAACATAGATGATCTATCTTGAAGTTTCATTAACACAAGCTAACACTCATAAAATGAAGTGAACACCCTCATCTAAATGGCAAGGGTAGATGAGGATGATGAAGTAGGATTTTTTCTCTCATTTATAATCTTTTTCTCACTCACTTTCATCACAAAAGAAAGCTTTTTCAAGAAGGAACTCAAGCAAGAAGAAGATGAATGAAGATGATCACTTAATCCTTTTGTGACGAACAATGAATTTACAAATCTAACCAAGGGTTAAGCATGAAAGAGTTAACCCTTGTAGAGAGTTAACTAGAGTTAATGGTTTTGATTGGGTTAACATATTATCTCACAAAAATATCAAGCAACCACAAAGTCAAAGCTTCATGAAGCTTCATGGAAGCTTCATGCAAAAGCTAACCCTAATCCAAACCCTAACCAAGTTTAAACCCTAAACCATTGTTAAATTTGTAACCCTAACAAGTTACAATATTATATATCACATATACAATATATTTTGTAACAATAGAAAATAATACAATTAACATATATCGCATATATATCAATGTATTATCCCGTGAGAAAATGAATCTTTTAGTGAGCTAATATTAGTTAATGTAATTTAATATATCATATATATTATTATACATTAAATTATCGAATCAACACTTGATCCGACAATCCGGCTATATCGCATATAACCGACTAATACGATGACCCGGCTATATCACATATACCCGGCCGATATCTCATATCGCGAGAATCCAATACGGTATCACATACCGCATTATCCTCGGTCCCGCATATATCAAATATGTGCTCCTACTCCGTTTTTCCTGAGCCAAGAAACCTCTGTGTAGGACTCTAAAGAATCGTCAATACGCCGGCAGTAGGTGATGATCATATCAAACACCCACAAGCTGCAAGCGGTCAGCTAAACGTAACAGCCACCCAGGTATTGAGCGCTCAAAAGATCAACAAGCGAGCCTGTACATTCTCCCGTGAATCCAAACAGTAACACTCTCGTACAGTCCGGTCTCGTCGTCTGATATGTCGCATATCTCGCCTAGGGGTGGTAAACGGCAGACCCCAGTAGCTCGATAAATCGTGTCGATATGAGATCTATAACAGTTCGAGAAACTACTGATAACACTTACAAGTAAATCTCAGCAACCCTGGCTAGGGATTTCCGGTTATAGCCAATCGAACACAGCGCAACATCAACTCCCTATACTGGGAGAGATGAATCCCCTCCTATCGCTCATTGCCTCCATGTGATTCGGGACTGTACCCAAAAGCCACCTTTTTGCATGCCTTCTTGGACGTGGTATGATGGAAATCAAAGCACAGTGGGAATCACACAAGACTCTAAGACGATCTCGGGTCAACAGACTACTCTGTACCAGTGTCACCGGAGAACTGCCATCTGACGTACGGTATAATACCATCTGGGAGTTCTCGGCGAGTCCGTCCAGTGTACCCAGTCTCCACTGAGCACCCGTACACCATCCTTGATGTCAAACACCGATGGATATGGTATCATCCATCGCCCATCATATGGGTTAAGATGCGTATACGCTAGTCTACTCTGGTGCATCGATGCCCTGTCTCGATACACCCTCGACTAGGAACAGTTATAGGATATACTCGTCGACTACCGTGCCCCACTAGTATGATCTCATCATAGTCCCAGTAGTCGAGTACATATCCTAAGGGCTTTATCAACATGTAACATAGAGACAATCAGAGTACATGTTAAGATAAAGTACAACCAGATAGCGTACTATCGTGTCGAGCAAGAAAGTCCTCCCTATATATGTCCAAGCATCCATTACAATATACATCGTATCTACAGTAATGGCCTCTAGGGCATACATATAACTAACACCTGACCCAATCATAACTTGATTAAGGTGAATGTTTACAACATTACTTACAAACGCAAATTCATAACCTTCTTTAAAAACTAAAGATACAGAAATGATATTACAAGTTGCATTGGGTACAAAAAAGCAATTACGTAAAACCAAAACATGTCCATCTGACATTCCCAGGTGATAGTCCCCCACGGCCTCAGCATCCATGCTAGCACCGTTTGCAACTTTGAGGGTCATGTCACCTGCTTTCAAAAACCTACGCTTTCTCAACGCCTGCAAAGAATTACAAATATGAGATCCTGATCCGGTATCCAATACCCAGGACGTAGAGTTTATTGATAGACAGTTTTCAACAGCATACACATCTGAAGCTGAAGCCGCAACCTGCTTCAGATCCTGTGTTCTGGATTTCCAAGCCCTGCAATCTTTCTTCCAGTGTCCACTCTTGTGACAGTAAAAGCATTCTTCCTTATCCACAAGCTTCCCCGCTACCTTTGTTGCTTTTGCCTTTCCCTTCGTATCCACCTTACTAACACCGCCCCTTGGTTTGGCGGGGGTTTTCTTCTTCTTTCCCTTGGCTTTCTCCTTGGACCTAGAAGAGGAAGATCCTCCTACAAAAAAAGTGGATGTTTCCCTACCTTTCTGTAGGGTGCTCTCTGCACTCCTCAGCATGTTGAGGAGCTCTGAAAGTTCAACTTCCTTTTCTTGCAAGTTGAAATTCAGGATGAACTGGGAGTAAGTGGAAGGAAGGGACTGAAGTATCAAGTCCGTATAGAGCTCATTCTCCAACGTGGTCCCAAGGTCCGCGAGCTCCTCTATGTAGCCAATCATCTTAAGCACGTGTTCCGCTACCGATGATCCGACGGCCAATCTTGCCGAAAACAACATCTTCGACACTTCGTATCTGGCGATACGAGATTGCTCTCCATACAATTCTTTTGTATGGAGAAATTTGGATTCGAGGTCTATATTCTCATGCCTCCTCTGATGTTCGTTGTCCATAGAGGCAAGCACGAGGCACTTGGCCTTCGCGCAGTCGATTTCCCAGGTCTTACGGATTTCCCTATCCGCGACGCTGGTTTTGGGACCTAGGACAGGGGGAGCTTTGGTGGTAAGAAGATACCCCAACTTGCCATAAGTGATTGCCATTTTGAAATTCCTGAGCCAAGCTTTGTAGTTTGGCCCTGTCAGTATGTTATTATCTAGTAGTAATTTAACTCCAGTCATGATGTTTGGTCGCTGCAATTAGGAGAGAGAGAAGAAACACTTTAGCATGATGCTCTTGCAAGTTTAGAGTGGTTTTTAATTTGTCTAAACAGGATGGCTCCCACTATCTCTCGAATCCCTCCTCAAACCATAAAGGAAGAACTAGTCGGGATCAATCTCACCGGACAATACTTGCTTAACCGTTCAGCCAGGCCAGTGTCGTTACTTCGAGGGAGATTTTCCAACGCTTTCGCGAAGTTCCTTAATTAAATAGCCTCTTTTCCCTGTGGACGTAGCCCCGCTAACACCTTTCTAGACACCTACTTGGTTTTTAGCATTGATCGTTAAGTGAGAAAGTTCCGGAGTAGCAGCATATACTCACAGTAGGATCGGGATCCAAATATCATCGCGTGACAAAACTGAAGGAATCCTACCAGAATCATCACACTCCAAATAGTATGCAGCGCTAGCAAGTTTCAGTTCTTTTGAAACTCCCGATGTGGATTTTTGCCCCATGCTCTTATGACCTTGACTTTGGCCAAAATATCATAAGTCACATGTCAAGTTCTACACGTCATTCTCCAGGTTAATTTGAGCCCACCCGCACATACCCTTAACTTTGGCCAAATTGGTAGAACGACTGCCCCAAACCAACACATCTATCTATGCTGCACATGAATACCCAATAGCTACCAATCACTATGCCTTGACTTTGGCCAACATACATAGCTTGAATACTTATTGACCATTCATGTGAAACGACGGAGGGCTACGAATGGTTTTGGCAAAACCGTGAACGTAGTGAACTTGATATAATCGAAGGAACGAGATAGCTTTCAAAAGGAGTGGTTCAAGCTCCGCATTTAAAAGTTTGGTTTTGAAAAGAACCGAGTGGTTTTCAAAGTGTTCCAACGACTTTTACTTGGTTTATTTTTTTCTTGCATTAATTCCAATGCGTCCCATCATTTAATCCTACCATTGCAGAAAACAACGAAAATATGATGTATGCTTATGCCATCCGCATTCGCCACGGGGTCCCGTCATCACCCGTTAGGTTACTTAACTAACGACAGAGCGGGGGCTGGACTAGCGCGGATGCAAAACATAAGCAAAGCCTAAATAGATATCATATAGATATATATAAACATTCGTCACATGCAATGATAGCCATTCCAAATCACAGATGAATACATTGGATATACTAGGAATCCGCAATTCGTATGAGCCTGTAACGAAGAGCGGATTACACGGGCGCGATGAATAGCCAAACCCCACCCTAGACCCCTATGGGTGCGGCAAACTACCTGCCAAGTATCCGAAGTGCAGCAATCTCCCTCAACGACGTGAGTAGGCCACTCGGCACTTCGAGGTACCCGGTAGTTTATGCACCCCTCCTTGGGTCTATCCTAGGAGCACAAACAGTAAAAAGAAATTATACAATGACGGCTACAACCCCGACCCGGTTGTGCGTCCGTACAAATAATATTACATCAATTTACATATTACAAGAATTGAAAGATAAACAAAACTCTCATCTCACAATCCCCCCCGGCTATTCATCCGCGACAATCCAACGAATTCATATACACAATCCATCAACATTACAGATCACAGATATGTATAACCCCCACTAATCGACGTATAGCGATTAGCAGACGTTCAATACATATATAACATTCCAGATATAACCCATTAGCCAAAGTCTACAGAAAATCGACCAAAATACGGATTGTAACCACCCCAAAAACAAACTTGTTCTCTGGAAATTCTGGGCAGAAACAAACCATCTGAAAAATCAAAAAACACCAACAGGAGAAAACTGCAGGAGAAACGATCCACGGCCGAGTCAACTCGGCCGCGGATCCGTGGCGGGAGCAAGCTCCCGCCGCGGATCCGCGGTGAGTTGATCGACTCACTGGATCGTTTTTCTTGCCTGTTCTATAAAAAGCCTGAACCTATTTTTAATACATGATTTATTATTTTTTGAGCAGAAATAAAAATCGGCAGAAACTTGATATTTTTAACGTGTTTTGCGGTTTTTCTTCCTATCGAAATTCTAGATACTTTGCTAACATGCTAGGGTGTGTTTAGCTAGGCTCTGATACCACTGTAAGTCCACGTTACCTCTCCCGGTTCTTTCCGGCTTGCGGAAATGGTGAAAAACGATTTTTAGGGTTTAGGTAACATGGACTACGAAAACGGATCTTGGCTAAACTACACACTAGCAACTAACAAGAGAGTTATCTACTCGGTTAGGGGTTATACCTCAACTTGAACTCCTTCTTCTTGGACTCTTTGTAGTGGTCGGATGGTGCTTTCCTCATTGCCTTCTCTTGTCGAAGATGGATCCACCTGAGGGTTTCTACCTTGAGCTCCTTTCTCGATCTTGAGAGAACTAAAGTGTCCGGCTTGCTAGACCTTCAACCTTAGGAAGAGTAGAGAGTGGATTTGGGTGTTTTATCTCCAAGGAAAGGTTTCTCAACTCATGAGAATGATTCTCCTTGAACTAGTGGAGGAAGATGAAAAGAGGAGAGAGAATGGTTATGATAGAATGAGAATAGTTTTACAACCATAACAATATAAGTGAATTAATCAAATTAATAATTTTAATCAAATGAAAAAGTTGACGGTTGGTTTTGATGAGACAATTATCATTTCACATTAAATGTTTTTTGCAAAGATCAAAGAGCATCTTTGATGTGTAATGATGATAGTCAAAGTTTCAACCATGGTCAACTAGTCAACCTTGGTCAACAAGTCAACAAACTCAACCATGACACAATTTCATTTAATTAATATTATTAATTGATATATCACAAATTCATTAGGGTTTGGAAAAAGACGACTGTCAACTGTGCATACGCACCCGTTCCAAAACCCTAATGAAAATCCTCTTCCTCCGCCTCAATCAACTGTGCATACACACCCGCAATCGTGTTCCGAGGAACATGAATACTATGAGATAAAACTAACCCCAAAACATATACTAGGATCTGGCTCAAACCAGAGCCCGCTAGTAATGTCTGTCCGGACGCCAAACGTGCACAAGTGCGCGGATGTGAACGAACCCTGTCGCAAAACCATGTGACCTCTACTCGGTTTTGCCCAAAGGCGAATAACCCTCTGTGTGGGACTCTAAAGACTCGACACTACGCTGGCAGTGGGTTTAACCACAGACCGCAAGCGGCACTAGCTGTACGTAACGGTCCCCAGATAGATGCCGATAAGAAGACTGACGAGGCAAACCCATCTGAACTCCTACTGAGCTAGTATGTGACAGTCTCCGTACAGTCCGGTCTGTTCGTCTAAGAACATCGCATGGCGGGCCTAGGGGCGGTAAACGTCAGTCCCCTACTAGCGGTACAAGTCGTGCCGGAGTGTAGCCCAGAACACCTGAGATAACACTGGAAACCTACCAGTCTATCTCGCTTGCCCTAGCCAGGGACTTTGTGTAATGGCTCTCCTAGACACAACGCGATATCAACCCCCAATACCGGGAGAGACGAATCCTGTCTAACCGTCACTGCCACCAAGTGCTTCGGGACTGCACCCAAAAACTACCTGTTTGCACGACTCCTTTGAGCCGTGGTAGGGTAGTAATCAAAGTACAGTGGGAACACACTCGAGGCTAAGTGACAGTGTCAAGTCAACGGACTAAGCTGTACTCTTGTCACCTGGGAACTGATAACTGACAATAGGTATAATACCAACCAACAGTTCCCGACGAGTCCTGTATAGTGTACTTGTAACCTAACGAGCACCCGCATACTATCTCAAGTACGACGTACTGACGGCTGTGGGACATACCGTCTCCCAAGCTGGGATAAGAAGCGCATGCGCTAGTCTACTCCGGAGTATCGATGCCCTGTCTCGATAGTCCTACGACTAAGGACCTGCATAAGGATATGCTTGTAGACTACCCAGCCCCCACGAGTGTGACTGCCATCACAACGCTGGTAATCAAGCAAAGATCCTAAGGGCTCCACTAATGTGTAAAAGCGATATGCTAAAAGAAAAACATGCACACATTAAAGCAGAAACAAACCAAGTAGCATACTACCATTTTGAGCAAGAATGTTAATACAAGGTGAATATCCCAAACTTCCATCAAGTAATATACAATCCAGTATGATATAGTAATGGCCTCTAGGGCATTTACACTAACAGTAACGCAATTTAAGTAAGCCGAAAACCCAACAATCTAAACCATCAAAAGTAGTAAGTGATAAGAACATTGTTAAACCTTTTGAAAATCTCAAGTACAATTTCTTTAAAGTCCAACTTTACTTTATTAAAAAAAAATTGGCAGCACCTCCTTTGTAAAAACTAGCCCCAAAAATGGGTACATATAAAGATATAAGTAAAGCATCCCCAATGGGAGCAAAATCCACGCCCAAAGGCGGAAAACAACCACCACAATAGATATACGACGCCGTAGAGAAGAAATAAAAGACGATATAAATAAAATTGCATAAAAGACCTCCAAGTCACAATAATATACAATATCTATAAGTCCACGGTAGCGCCCCGGCCGTCTAACAGACGCCAAATGCGGAACAAAAACTTTTTCAACTGGCGCTATCGCGTACTATAACCCGGATCTGCCATTAAAGCTAAGCTAACAAACTACAAAGTGGGTAGAAATGTTATACCGAATGATCCGAGTCCTTCGGTCTTCAACCATCATCCCACGCTTTGTTGCGGCTGCTCCGGTCTCCTGAAACTCCAGTCTTGTCGTCCAGGTGGCACCACGTCGACGGGTCTTTAAACGGGCTCCCGCCTCTGAACCGAGACAACTCGATCATCAAGTTTGCTAAAAGAGATGACCAAGATAGATGTTGAGAATTAGTATAACACTTTGTCTCGTTACGTCCAAAGCTATGGACGAACGGTTAATGAAGTTGCCTTTTGAAGGAATCGGGTAAATGGGAAATGAGTAGATTAATTTCCATGAACCATAATCATTTTATGAAATGAACTGTTAGTTATATGTATGCCCTAGAGGCTATTACTGTACATTGGATGTATATTGTAATGGATGCTGGGACATATATAGGGAGGACTTTCTTGCTCGACATGATAGTATGCTATCTGGTTAATCTTTACCTTAACGTGTACACTGATTGTCTCCCTGTTACATGTTGGTAAAGCCCTTAGGATCTGTACTTGACTACCTGGACTATGATGCGGATCATACTAGTGGGGACATGGTAGTCCATAAGTACATCCTTCAAAGTCCCTAGTCGTGGGTGTATCGAGACGGGGCATCGATATACCAGAGTAGACTAGCGTGTACCTTCTCGACCCATACAGATGGGCGATGGATGATCCCATATCCATTGGTGTTTGACATCAGAGATGATATACGGGTGCTCAGTGGAGACTGGGTACACTGGACGGACTCGCCGAGAACTCCTAGATGGTATTATACCTCACGTCAGATGGCAGTTCTTTGGTGACACTGGTACAGAGTAGTCTGTTGACCCGAGATCGTCATAGAGTCTTGTGTGGTTCCCACTGTGCTTTGATTTCCATCTTACCACGTCCAAGAGGGCATGCAAAACGGTGGTTTTTGGGTACAGTCCCGAGTCACATGGAGGCAATGAGCGATAGGAGGGGATTCGTTTCTCCCGGTATAGGGGGTTGATGTTGCGCTGTGTTCGATTGGCTATAACAGGAAATCCCTGGCCAGGGTTGTTGAGATTTACTGGTAAGTGTTACCAGTAGTTTCTCGAACAGTTATAGACCTCATATCGACACGACTTATCGAGCTATTGGGGTCTGACGTTTACCACCCCTAGGCGAGATATGCGACATATCAGACGATCAGACCGGACTGTACGGTAAGTGTTACTGGTTGGATTCACAGGAGTGTGAGCGGGCTTGCTCGTCGATCTTCTGATCGCTCAATACCCGGGTGGCCGTTACGTTTAGCAGACTGCTTGCGGCTTGTGGGTGCTTGATATGATCATCATCTGCTGCCGGCGTATTGATGAGTCTTTAGAGTCCTACACAGAGGTTTCCTGGTTCAAGCGAAACGAAATAGGAGCGCATATGAGATATGTGCGGGACCGAGAATAATGCGTGTATGTGATACCGTATTCCATTCTCGCGATGAATGTATCGATTAGGTTATATGCGATATACCCTAGTTATCGAATCAAGGATTGATTCGATAAACCGATACATTGGATACTAGTCGGTTATATGTGATATGACCGGATCGTTAAATCAAGTGTTGATTTAATGATTTAATGTATAATTATATATTTGATATATTACTTTGCATTAACTAGTATCGGTTCACTTTAAATGGATTTTCTCACTCGGGTGTGCGCATTGCATATGCGATATGATTTTGTGCACATGATTGTATCATGTTTGATGATACATGCTTTTTGGTTAAGTGTAAAGTATTAAACTATGGTTAAGTGGATGATTAGGGTTTTTACTTATTCATTTATTTGTTTATTTATTCATTTTTGGCAAAAGGAAAATGGTGGCTAATTTGGATATATGTTGAAGCTTCATGAAGCTTTGACTTAGTCACCATTTTTGTCTTCATACCAAACCTAACCATTCACTTAACTTGAGTTTAGTCTCTACACTTAACCATGGTTGATTATGATAAGTATTCTTTTATTTTATATTTTCTAAATTAACTTATCATAACACTTTCTTCTTCTTCTTCATCTTCTTCAATGAAGAAAGCTTCACTTCATCAATGGTGGATTGATGAAAAGTGTGAGAAATCCAATTCTAAAGTGAACCCACTTCCTATTTCTTCATCCTCTACCTCTTGCCAAGTAGTAGAGTGTGTTTCCTTCACAAGTTTTCTTGACTTGGTGAAGGTGGAGCTTGATCTAGCGATGCCTCGACGTAGATCATCTTCGGCATGGACATCGACGACCTAGCTCGCCATTTCTCCGACGAAGCCGACGCTAGAGCCCGGGAATTCATTTGGACAGCGAGGGGACTTCGTTGCGGAGCTATGGAGGTGGAGCACCAGATCTACAAAGGTTGTATTTCCGTTTACTTGTAGTTAAGTGTTAACTAGTTTATTGTTTCGCCTAGACATCTAGCCAACGATCCGTAGTCTAGGGTTTCTCGGCACCGTAAAATTTGAAATTGGCATGGTTGATGCCTTGTGAGACCTCCTTAGAGTGCCTAGGAACCCTACATGAACCACCATCATTTTTCAAGGAGAGGGGCCGGCCACTATATAGGATGAGGGAGGTGAGTGTAGGAGAGGGGGGTGACCACAACAATAAATGAGAAAGGATGATTCATAATACACCTTGTATGAACACATTAAAAGCAAACAAATGAACATAAACCTAGTCATTAACCTAGTCACCCTTGCATTAAATGAATCATTAAATGCACTAAAGAGTCACTTAACACCTCACCATCCTAGTCATCATCTAGAAGCTTCCACACTCATCTCAAGAAAAGATAAATCCGTCTTTAACCGAATGATAAAGACGGGTGATAGAAAACTGAAAATTGGCAACTTCCAAAAGCGATCCTGAAACGAATTTCAGGATAACCCCGTATCAGTATAAACATACCCGCATTTGTATTACGACCGAATACAAATGCAACTGAGACAAAGATATTATATCTACACAGTATAATACTGGGATCCGGCTTAAACCAAAGCCTACCAGTATTATCTGCTCGAAAAATGACACGTGCGAAAATGCACGTGCATTTTCCAAACCCTGCCATAAAACCATACGGCCTCTACAACGTTTCGCCCAAACTTGGGAAAGTGTCTGTGGGGGACTCTAAGGACTCATCAACACACTACTGGCACTGGGTATAACCACTAGCACGTCAGAGGTACGAGCTGTACGTAACGTTTGCCTATGTATTGATTGGAAGGGAAGCTGACGAGCGAACTCATCCATAAACCCTACTGAGCCTGACAGTGACAATATCCGTACAGTCCGGTCCGTTCGTCTAATGAGTATCGCATATCGAGTCTAGGAGAGTGGATAAAGTCAGACCCCTAATAACGCGATAAAACGTGTCGGCATGAAGCCCATCACCATCTGAGAAACTACTGATCCAAATCAGTAATTCTCCACTACCTCGGCCGAGGATTTCTAGTGATGGCCACCCGTGCACTATGCGACATCAACCCCCAATACCGGGAGAGACGAAACTCCTGCCGATCCGCTCACTTGCCTCCATGTGGCTCGGGACTGTACCCAAAAAAGATCTGTTTGCATGACTCCTTTGAGCCGTGGTAGGGTAGAAATCAATGCACAGTGGGAACTCACACGAGAAAAATGACGACCTCAGGTCGATGAACTAACCTGTACACATGTCACCAGGGAACTGCTATCTGACGATATGTATAATACCAACTAGCATGTTCCCAGCGAGTCCTGTCCGGTGTACTCATAACCCAATGAGCACCTCTATACATCTTAGGTGAACCAACTGACACCAATGGCTTGTGAGACCGGCCATCGCCCCTCGTCGGGGTCTCGACTGTATACACTAGTCTACTCTGGAGTATCGATACCCTGTCTCGAAACTCTTACGACTAGGGACACTATTAAGGATGTGCTTACAAACCCCAGTTCCCACGTATATAATCGCCATCATACTGCTGGCAGTCAAGCAAGAATCCTATGGGCTCTATCAATCATGCAATAGCGAACTAAAGCATGTATACCGTGATAAAGAAAAACCAGATAGCATACTATCATCTCGAGCAAGACTGTCATATCGGTAAAGGTCCTGCCTCAATCATTGCAATCACGTACCTGCGATCCAATAATTGACTTTGAGGGCACTATCTCCAACAATCACCCACTTGCACTTAGGGCTAATTATTGCGATGTCGCATACTCACAGCCCGTGTGATACCGAACATCCAACTCCTCTAATAATCAGTTTCACAAAGCTATTTTGTAAAACTATTGTGTTCGAGAAATAGCATCAGTGAGTGGATCCGCACTGATGTTTCTTTCTATGTCTATCTTAATCACAAGTTCGCGGAGAAAGCCATCTCCCGAATCGAGTAATTCCTGTCTTAGAATATGTCTGAATATCTGATGGGACCTAGTTTATAAATGAACTCCAAATCCAAACTTCTTAGACTTTATTGATAATTGAACCTAATCAGTATCCAGCACTATGCCTCCCACAGTATCCTCTTGGACCACCTGTCCATAATACTGTCCCTCGTCAGATGGAAAACTATAACTCTGACAATCACTGTGTCATCCATGTCATCTTTGAAGCCTAGAATGATAACCGTCTCCCGAAGGAGGCTGTCGTCATCAAATCCGTAGAACAAGCACTTATGTTCTAAAACTGCTTCCTTATGTTTCTTCAGGATTGGTTTAATATAAACTTATCGCATCAAGTGCAAAAACAACATCTGGTGTGGTACTTGACATCTCATGATCGACTCAATTGCCTAAGCAAGTGATCTGCCAATCATGCACATCCCTCTCTCCTTTAGTCTCTAAGACACCTTTAGAGAGGGTGACTCCATCACCTGCAGGTACATCACCATGCCAGGAGTCATCTATTCTAAAATACTATTAGAATATTGTCAAAGTACCCATATTGGGAAACTACCCAAATCTAAATCTAAAACCATAGATCTAGTAACCAGAATGTCAGATATTATATCCATGTCCTTTGTGAAGAAACAACTGTGTGACAACCACAGTACAACCGATCGTAGTATAGGAATTTTACTTCCTACTCTGTGTATGTCATCCAAATACCAGGACATCACACCTTACTACCTTCTTAACAGATCCATCCTCTATTATGATGAAGTCAAACCCATAACTTTCATATCAAAATAAGATGATCTATCTCCGCTATATCTGCTCAAGCCTATAAATAGACATAAGCTGCTTGCCCACTATGCTTCCGCTGCTCCAACTGACTATGACAACCCTCTGGCAGAATAATATCTACGTACACTTCTAAAGCTAGTTTAGAACGATGTTATACTTATCCTCTTGCCGGGTCTCATAGTCTGGAACAACAGTAGTGTCAAGTCTGGGTTAAACAAGACCTCCCTGTCACCGTCCTTGAGGATACCGGAGTACCTCTCGGGTGTCTGAGGTTACCTACCATATCTGCGGAGTGGCTATTGGAATGTCAAACCTGATTGAATATATAGGTCCTATTAAATTTTCCGTAACCGTTTGCGGTTCTGGAATCACTTCCAGTTCTACCATACTCCCACTACTGTTTTCCGAAAAAATCCATTTTACTAAAACTGTGGCGAGTCAAGAACAATATCACTATTGATCTTCCAGATGGTAGAAATATCAACCCTCGTCAAAGGTAGGGTCAACCCACAAACTGCCATTACAGAAATGTGCCTTGAGTTATCCAGTGTCTGGTTTTAATCATAAACTGGACAACTCCCCGTATCTTAACATTGTTTAGATACGAACCATTCTATATACAATATAGAAATAGAGGCACTAATTTAATTGGAACCAGATTCAAACCATGCAGCTGTCTCCAGTGCATATCAACTTAATGGAGAGAGGCTAATCAACATTACTCAACTTAGGAATCCATCCAATTATGAGTAACCTGAAAGAGAAACAAGTTTCTCAAAACCATTACTATCAACAGAATACCAATCACAAGAATCTACATTTTCGATCTCTTTGAAGAATCCCGATACTTGCAATACCTGGTTTTCTACTTTATTTTTATACTCAAACTTCTCATAATTTAGACATTGTATTTCTACGAAACACTTGTCTAAAAACTAAAGAAGTCACAAGTAAACAAAACATAGTACGGGGACCTACCCCTTTGTCCTGACGGACACTGGACAACATACAATACTCTGTATAAGTCCGCTGAGTTTGCATAACTCAAAACCTGTGCATCGTAGGTTGAAAACTGTACTTATGATTAAGAACTACTCCGTTGTTCAATGCTCCATACCCAATCGTCAACTGATATAGGTAAATGTCATTGACATAATATCAAAAAGTTATATCTCACTTTATAAAAATAAATGTACAGATATATCATTTTGAAATTGGTGCACAACAACGGATACTCAAAACCAAATACATGCCGTCCGGCAAAAACCCAGGCGATCTCCTCAAATATCACCAATTACAACAAATTCCGATATAATGAGGATGATCACTTTATTCCCAATAACTTCCTCCTTCTCATCATCTGTAAAACCATACGGATGTGAGAATCATACCTAGTAAATACATACCCTGGAGTAAGTATGTAATCGGGAAATCAGTTTTCTTTTAACAATGCACAGTGTAACTGAAACATGAAAATGTTTCGTAGGGGTATCCTGGTATTTCTAGTAATGTCTCTTCCATAATCCAATTCATGACTGTAACCATATAATTCTTTGCCATCTCTACAAATCCCTTTATTTGTCTTTATTCATTTCCTTCTGTACACCCCTTTTAGGCTAAGTGGTTTTCTTCCTTGCCTACCGTTCGGCACCAGCCTATGGTTTGGAAGAAGACTATCCAGTAAGCATAATAGGTGTACCCTTCTCAACCTAGGAGTACTCGCAACTTGAGAGAAGGTGATGATAAAAGACAACTGAATAATACCTTATTCTATTTCTCCCAAACTGGGGGAAAAAGCAAAGGTGAAATAGGAATGGCGATGAAGTACGCGGTTTGGTCGTGAATGACAACAGTCGCAATTTACTTTGCCCTCTTTCTAATCCCTTTATCTTGTCTTTATTCATTACCTTCTGCACACCCTACTTAGGCTAATTGGTTTTCTTCCTTCCCTACCTTTCGGCACCAGCCTATTTTTGGAAGAAGACTATCCAATAAGCGTAATAGGTGTACTCTCCAAAACCAAGGAGCCCTCGCAACCTGAGAGAAGGTGATAATAAAAGACAACTGAATAAACCAATTCTATTTCTCCTGAACCTGGATCCATCCTCGAAGAAGTCCCTTCGAGTTCGTATATAACCATACGATGGATCTATCCAATGGAAGTGGATGTCCGTAGTAATACGGGGTGTTCTGAGAAATACAAAGGGTAAAAGAAGGTGCGGCAATGACTTATGCAACTATAGACAATCCAAAAGCCTGTATTTTAAGAAGGTTCGGTCAACTTGGTCACTGAGTCATAGTCTAGGGTCAGTCAATGGTTGCTGCCAAAGAGAGAGAGAGAAAAGAAACACTCTGCGTGCACTCTAACCTAGATCAGAATGGTAATCAGTTTATCTAATCAGGAAACCTCCCACTGTAATCTCAAATTCTCCTCCAAACCTTAAAGAAGAATTAGTCGGGATCACCCGAAGAGTAAACCAACTCATCAGTGAGAATCGGGATCCAACTATCATCGCATGATAACTTGATGGAAGCCACTCAAGTTATCACACTCCAGAAGGTATGAGCATGCCTGGCAAGTTTCCTGTATATTTGAAACTCCCGATGTAAATTTTTGTCCCATGCTCTTATGACCTTGACGAGGGTCAACAAATCATAAGTCACATGTCAAGTTCTACCCGTCATTGTCCAGGTTAATTTGAACCCACCAGTACAAGCTCTTGACGAAGGTCAACAAGGCTATACGACTGTCCCAAACTAACACATCTATCTATGCAACAAATGAATACCCCAGCAGCTACCAAGCACTATGCCTTGACGAAGGTCAACAAACATAGGTTGAATACTACTGACCATCCATAAGAAATGACGGAGGGCTACGGCTGGTTTTTGGCAAAAAACCATTAACGTAATGAACTTGATCTCGTTGAAGAAACCTGATAGCTTTTTATAAAAATATAGTGGCGAGAACCTTTTGCTAAAGAGGTCACTCGCGGTGAAGGGATCTCGGCTCTTTCCTCGTGGAATGAGGTGCAGGATATTCCAACTGAATACCGCGATGCAAAGCAACTTGTAATTGGCTATATTGAAGTTATTACCCTGACGTAAACTTCTGCCCAAGG
This sequence comes from Agapanthus africanus, assembly GCA_030015575.1. NCBI lineage: Eukaryota > Viridiplantae > Streptophyta > Magnoliopsida > Asparagales > Amaryllidaceae > Agapanthus > Agapanthus africanus. Next base: position 383,454,347 of record JASDDO010000026.1, read on the forward strand.
GGTCACACCCGGTGAAGGGATCTCGGCCATTGCCTCGTGGAATGAGGTGCAGGATATTCCAACTGAATACCGCTATGCAAAACAAAAGGAAACATCTTTGTAATAACTCCTTTTAAATTTTGTTCCAACAACATCAAATATAGGTTTGTTTTATCCTTGCATTGATAAGAATCAATGCAGTCCCATCAATCACACAAAATAAGAACGAAAAATAAAATGTACGTATATGCCATCCGCATTCGTCACTGGGTCCCGTCATCGCCCGTTAGGTTACTTAACTAACGACAGAGCGGGGGCTGGACTAGCGCGGGTGTAAAACATATACAACATCTAATAGTATATATACCAATATACAATAATCGCTCCAGGCATGATAATATACAACATTACAGAAAAGTAATAAGCATCACAGAATAATACAGATAATCTGGGATCCCCGGGTTTCATAGAGCCGCTGCTGAAAACCGACGTTCCCCTGGTCGTATGGATAGCCTGTGCAATGAAACCTAGACCCCTACGGGTACGGCAAATTACCCGCCAAAACCTGAAGCGAGGTAGCCCCCTGCAGCAAAATGAATGGACCACCCGGCTGTAACACCTTAGGATGTGTTTAGTGGCTATTTATATTTAAGTAAAGGGTTTTTAATAAAAAGTTTACCAAATTGAGTTTCAAATATTTTTCCAAATTTAATAAATATTTTTCTAGAATTTTCCTAGGCTTGCACACATATGTGCATGTAAACTAGGGTTGTAAAATGAGGTAATACCATGATTAGCAACCATGGTGGGTTTAATCATGGGGATTAAATCTTTTGGGTTTTAATTGAGTTTAATTAGTTATATGATGGTTGCTTTAATTTGAATTCCCTTTTTAGTGTTGATTTGGTGAGAATGAGTGAGAGAGAGAATGCATCATGGCAAAAGCCATGCTTGCATTTAATGAAGAGAGAGAATGGAGGGGTTGACTGTAACGTCTTCAAAATAATAAAATATGATTTTTGGGAAATTTTATAATTTAATATTATTTTAATGAATATTTTAATATTCTGGTATAATTAAATACAGATAAATGGGGAAAAATTATGGAAAATTCTAAAATAAGGTATTTTAAGGAATTGCCTCGTTTTCTGTGCATGCCCCCATTTCCTCTAGTTTTGACCCTGAGTATGTCTAGTTTTGACTGATTCCATCTAGGGTGAAATCTGGGTTGATTTTCCTATGTTGGTGTATAATTTGGGACTTGTTTTAGCATGGATTTTGGTATTTGGTGATTCATTCCTGTCGGGTGGCGTTTGGACGTCAACGACAAGTGGATTTTGATTGTGTTTACATGCGAGTCGATAGGTTTTTACCTATGCGGGTAGCGTGTGCTATTTTGGTTTCCGATGTGATTTTCATGTGCTTTAGCATTGTGATATACTTGTAGGTACCCCGCGTGATGTTGAGGCAAAGGAGGTGAAGATAGCGACATTGGCTTTGGCACACGAGAAGCAAGGTGAGTAGATTTATATCTACGGGGAGAAGTCGGGTGGATGGCGTATAGCACCCCCGCAGTCCGTGGTGATGTATACGAATACGTATACACACGAATATTTATATTGTGTTGTTTAGGGTTATTGATGGTAATAATGATATTTTGATGATAAGAATATATTGGTTTAGTATAGTGCGAACCCTAGAGTAGTGGTTGCACTCACACATACATTTACACAAATACTTGCATTCATTCTTTCATTTATTACAGTGCATATGATGGTGCGTATATCTACACATGGGTATGGGACTATGTGTTTATATACGGGATTTGAGGATGATACGTGGTTTGAGATGATACTTGATGTGAGGCCGTGAGATCGGCGATGTGACATAGCTTGTCTTCGAGGTGCGATATGATAGTTTTAGCGGGCCTTTGGACATGTGCTTTACCCGCATTCATATTTTTATAGATGGTAACGATTTGTACTAGACTTAGAGTAGTACCCCAGATTATGCGATCTGATGATAGTGATACCTGATATGTGATGAGGTACTGTGATATTGACCCCTACCCAGCTATTGGGATGCCGTACGACGATCTACCGTACGAGCCGATATTGATGATAGATCTGCACTCATGACTCGAGGATATCTTACGATATGTTATTGAGGCGGGATCACCGACTATCATATCTATATATATTGACTCAGATTATGTGGGTTTTTTCCCCTCCTGTCTAGATTACTTAGTAGACATTAGACTGGACCGAGTCATACCTATTTCAAACTAACGAATCGGGGATATTTTAAAGATAGGCAGAAGGGTCATACGGATATTTTCAAATGATGTATCTTTTCTTAAAACACCGTAGCCCTTGTTTTTCCAAAAGCCCTGATTCGTCTTATTTCAAATAGCACCCCTGCATGACTTGTACAGATTGGTGTAGATTCTTTACTTTTGCGTTGATTATTCGATTCCGCATATTCATGCTATTTGCATTGCATCGCTTGTACTGTGGTTATATTTCAGTCATGCTGCTAGGACACCAGCACCATTATCGATGATGCATATGTTCCACGTACACTTGTTGCCGGCTCACACACTCATCATCGATAATTGCCATGTCACTACACTGTAGTACTATTGCATTCAGTATATGATCCTTGCATGACATGATGATGTGCATACCTTCCTTTACATGTCGCATACTTCATGCTTTTGACTATACGCATTGAGATATGTTGTTTCTATGATATTTCTGGATTTGGGAACCGAGAGTGTTTCAAAAGAGAATATGTCATTGCTTTAAAAACCCGGTTACCCTTGATATGATATTTCAGTGCGTCCACCATGTGTTTTCTCGGTGCTGAGAGCGACATGTGAAACCCGAATCGAGGAGTGGATGAGCCGATTGCGGGTACATGGTGGACCCGGTATGGTTCCCCTCGGCAAGATGATCGATGAGCTTTGCCGATTGAGCCTGGAGGCGGGCGAGTACCTACCGGTGATTGGTTGGACCTGGCGGTTATCCGGAGGATACTGACCAGGGTCGATGGATAGATTTAGGCATCCTGCCGGGGCCGAGGGCCGATACCGCAGACAGAGCCCGCGGGCCGATCCGGACTGACGGAGCCCGATATATGAGGATTTATGTGCCGATGCTGGGCACAGTTTTCATGATGTTTTCGAGTGCCGATGCTGGGCACTCCGGTTCCATGATTTTGACGTGTCGCGAGGGACACGGGTGGGTTATATCCTCATATTTCCATGCACAGGTTTCATGATATTTACTTGCATGATGGTTATTGTCATTGGGTGACGAGTGGACGGGATCCACGTGTGTGCAGATTTGATTACATTGATCATACCTCATATTCATGACATGCTATTACCTGAGGCACTAGCACGAGCACTTGGCATTACACTCATGTAGAGATTACATTGCCAGTTTAGCATTCTTCAGCTTTATTCATATTGAGGTTTATTTATATCTGATCGTATTGACCTAGGATGGGTCATGCATTCGATCTCTGCTTGTAGATATTTTCTATTCATGAGTTGGCAACTCACCCCCGTTGTGCCCCAGTCCTTGCAGGTTTTTGCCGTACAGATTCCATAGCGGTATTTCTGGCACACTGCTTCCTTATGGGTGACTTGCTTGGATAGGTGGGTTCTTTTGTATCAGAACCGCCATTGTTCATGTATCATTTATTGTATCTAGAATTTCCATCAACCAAAACTTGTATATTGTTTCAGACTTAGAAAACAGTGTTGTTTTATTTCGACCTTAGAGTCGCGCTAGTAGTATTACGGTTTTCTGGCTGTTTTGAGTTTCTTTTTTTTTGGGTTTTGATCCTCGCCCTTTGGCGTTGTATATTATTATTGCTTGCGTGGTTGTGACCGTCGATGGACGAAGAGCTAGCTCCCGCTTGGGGATGCCTTTTATCATTTCATATATATTATTCTTGTTGTACCCCGTTCGGGGCCAGTTTTTACAAAGGAAACTCTGCCGAAATTTTCAGGAAAGGTTACACATTTTAAAAAAATGCATATTCGGCTTAGTTATTTAAAAACTTTGATTTCCAAACATGATTTCCTTACTTTTCAAAAACAGTTTTTCCTTATTTACTCTTTAAATGGTTTTAGATTGCTGGGCTTTTGGCTTACTTGGATCAGATGGGGTCCTATAGACTTCATATGGTTCAAGGGCCAGTCACGTGCTCTTTCGGGTCGTGACAATGTTGGTATCAGAGCGCTAGGTTGACCTTGGTTCGAGTCTAAGTTTGACTATGTGGAGCCTAGGGCGTTATCTATATAAGGAACTTAGGCTTGACCTTACGGAACTTAGACTTGGTCGAGGGGGTATTAGACCCGAACTTTCGTCGTGTAGGATGACCCTTGGTTGATGGAATAGGTGACTAAAGTAGAGTGACGTACCGTGGGTATGTTCCGCGGCATACTTACGACACGCCACTCCGCTTAAGAAACCTTAGGTTGTACATTTCCTTGCATTGTGTCATATTCCTTCCTATGATCTATCTTCATCGATACTGGTTATGGTTTTGCTGCCGCGATTGCACGGGCAGAGTGAGCTACGGCTCGAGTTGTCAGCATGAGCTCGTCGCGGACGAGGACTGACCGGGGCGTGATTCCAGAGACATACGGTTGCATTGAGGCTTCGTATTTTGTGTTTCCGCACTATGGGCGTTTGACAGATCGCTGCTGTGAGATTTCTAGGATGTACCGGACGGTACCAGAGGATTGAGCCACTGATAGAGGCCAGCCAGGATGTGATGACCGTTGATGTATCACTTATTCATGATGGTTGAGGCGCTGCTTAGCGTACCGACGAATGAGCCAGTTGTTGCTGCGAGTGATGAGATATCGCCCAGATGATTGGAGCTACTGCAGCTTGAGCATATTCTTAGAGATGTGATAGTGAGTCGCTAGTCACCGAGGATTAATGACTAGGACATGTGGTTCGTTCGCTTACCCCGATGCGAGGTCATCAGATAGATTGATTCCAGCTAGAGGCGACTTCACGCAGATTCGTTGAGAGTCGATTGAGACGATCGAAGGTCAGGAACCCATTTTCCAAGTTTAAAGTATACGGAAAGACATGCAGGTGATTCTATGGACCCTCTAGAAGAATGAAACCCTAACTCGACTTAATGACCGTGTGAAAGCCTTTGAACCTTAGGGTTTGCGGCAGTTCCTCGGCGCCATTAGTGAGGCTTGGGTTTGCCCTTCTATGGCTGGACCACCGACGCTGTGGCATGTACTCGATACTATTAAACTGTACCCGAGATGTTGAGCTCTTGGGGGATTGTGAGGTTCTGACGAGTCGATCGGATGATTCGACATCATTCGGATATCATGTGATGGGACACTGCTTGGGAGACTCCAGATACGAGCATAGCCGTCGGAGCGCAGTCTGTGTAGCCATGATGAGATGAGTCCGAATCAGTCGATAGTGGAGAAAGGTGGAGTAAAGAGTTTGCACGAGATTTCGACGAGATGACGTTCCACTCCGCTGACATTAGAGATGCGATATGCACGCTGAGGATGTGTTCGGCTAAATATCTTCTACTGAGTGATGAAGATACTGAGTTTGTGATTTCGAGTCCGTGTTAGAGACTTCGGATGGACCGTAGCCGAGGACATTGCAGTGTGCAGATAAAGACGCGACGTCGAATGGTCGATGATACAGACAAGCGGGACAAGAAGTTCGTGCGAGAGGCAGACGAGCTGTTACTACACCCCGTTAAGATTAAAGGCCGGACATGCATACAGAGGCACAGAGATGCGACCAGCTTCCGAGGAGATGTTGTACTAAGGACGCAGAGGTCCAGAGAGCGAGAAAAGATTACGCCAGAGTACCAGCCTCCTTACAGTTTGGCTTAGGCAAGATCAGAAGAGACCTTGAGTAGGATTCCTTCCAGTACACTGCTGCAATAAGAGTTGCACCCAGGATCGGATGTGTGATATGCATTCAGAGGACCCGAGGTCGGCGCCAGAGATGTGCTGCTTTACGAGCGGTCGTGAGGATTGACCGAGAGATGACCAGGGAAGTGCAAGAACGGAATCGTTCCTGTCAGCACACCTGACCGGGCCGATGAGCCGATGGATTGCGAGTTGGTAATCTACAGGAAAGATCAGGAACCAGAGGCAGAGGACGCCAGCCGCGAGCAAGAGGCAAGTAGATATCTTGCGCCGCTAGCATCGGATGTACCGGTACCTTCTCGACCCTGAAGGAGGGTATACCGACGACGGTAATTATGATTTGTGATTTTGTGATTTGATTATCACGTATCCGTTGCTTTGGATTTCGGTATTTTGGGCGATCTATTCGCATGATTTAGTCTTGATGACTGAGTTTCATGATATTTGATTTTGTGCACTATGGTTGCACCTACTGGGTATTTATACCTTGTACATAGTTATTACTCTTGAGCTGTTGATTGCGATTTCATGCCTATTTTATGCTGGTGATTTGATTTACGCTTCCAGCAGAGTTTCATGTAATTTTAGTGTTTTGATTTTGCACTCGGTATAGCTTATATGTACTTGTAGTGCATCGATATGTGTTTTGTGCCCGCAGCTGCACACGTTTATGATTTTCTTCATATCTGGATACACTTGGTGTTGCTGCTTACGTATTTGAGTTATTGCTTGGTATTTGTGCATGGGATGCACCAGTTCTATACTTCGTGCATTTGTCGCACCAGTTTTATGTTTCTTGCGTTTGCGTTTATCGCATCAGATTTATATTTCGTGCCTTTGTTGCACCGGATTTATATTTTGTGCATTACGATTGCACCTGACTTCGATTTGATGCCTTTCGGTATGTCGATTTTGATTGTGATATTGGTGTGGATTCTTGCACTCCGTGCTTTTGACTGGACTTACGCATATTCGACGTTGCTATTGGATTTTGTGATTCCGTGCATATTGAGTGCGCAGGGTCTAGATTTTCATTCGTGCATGATGGATGCACCGATTTGGATTTTCGCGCATGTTGGGCGCATGTTTTGAGATACGATTTTGGGGCACACCAGATGCACTAAATCGAGATTCTTCGTGCATGTCAGATGCACCTGTTTTGGCTGTCAGGCACACATGTTGCCTATGACAGATGCTTCGTGCACACCCGTTGCACCTAGATGTTGTTTTGTGCACATGTTTAGCGCATATATGGATTTTGATTTCCGTGCGCGTCAGACTCACAGGGTGGTGTTATGTGCATTTTTGGAATTTATTCCTTTTGGAGCAGTACATTTTTATGATGTGGGATATTTGCTTTCATACTGAGCAGGACTAGTCAGTGGACAGTGCCTGGATATATTTTGCATGCATCGATAGTTATCGAAGGGATTTCCGAAAAGCGAGCTATAGTCTCAGTATATACCTACGTGTCCGATATGACACAAAACGTTTTAAAAACAAGGAAACCCTTCTGATTATTTTCAAAATGGTGGAACGTGCTTATTAAACAAAGGATATATATACACATATATAGTTATTTTCTTATGAGAAACGTCCGCCACTGTGCAGTGTTACGCGCATCGCACAGCGACTTAAAAAGATTTGGCATACAGTTGCATCAGCTAATTACATGTATAGATTGGGTGTCTACATGTATAGTCTTGGTCCATATCATATTGATTTTGCATTGGATTTGACATTGTGTCGTTACCATGACTCCGATGATTGCGGATGCTTGATGGAGTGTTGCTTTTGAGTTATCTGCTCAGTACTCATGCGCATGCATTGCGCTATGATGTTTTATGTATAGATGATTTCGGAGCCCCGATGACTTGGAATTTGTATTGAAATATTTTAGTATTTGGGGGTTTAAATTTAAATTCGGGGACCGAATTTCTTTAAGGGGGGTAGATTGTAACGTCTTCAAAATAATAAAATATGATTTTTGGGAAATTTTATAATTTAATATTATTTTAATGAATATTTTAATATTCTGGTATAATTAAATACAGATAAATGGGGAAAAATTATGGAAAATTCTAAAATAAGGTATTTTAAGGAATTGCCTCGTTTTCTGTGCATGCCCCCATTTCCTCTAGTTTTGACCCTGAGTATGTCTAGTTTTGACTGATTCCATCTAGGATGAAATCTGGGTTGATTTTCCTATGTTGGTGTATAATTTGGGACTTGTTTTAGCATGGATTTTGGTATTTGGTGATTCATTCCTGTCGGGTGGCGTTTGGACGTCAACGACAAGTGGATTTTGATTGTGTTTACATGCGAGTCGATAGGTTTTTACCTATGCAGGTAGCGTGTGCTATTTTGGTTTCCGATGTGATTTTCATGTGCTTTAGCATTGTGATATACTTGTAGGTACCCCGCGTGATGTTGAGGCAAAGGAGGTGAAGATAGCGACATCGGCTTTGGCACACGAGAAGCAAGGTGAGTAGATTTATATCTACGGGGAGAAGTCGGGTGGATGGCGTATAACACCCCCGCAGTCCGTGGTGATGTATACGAATACGTATACACACGAATATTTATATTGTGTTGTTTAGGGTTATTGATGGTAATAATGATATTTTGATGATAAGAATATATTGGTTTAGTATAGTGCAAACCCTAGAGTAGTGGTTGCACTCACACATACATTTACACACATACTTGCATTCATTCTTTCATTTATTAGAGTGCATATGATGGTGCGTATATCTACACATGGGTATGGGACTATGTGTTTATATACGGGATTTGAGGATGATACGTGGTTTGAGATGATACTTGATGTGAGGCCGTGAGATCGGCGATGTGACATAGCTTGTCTTCGAGGTGCGATATGATAGTTTTAGCGAGCCTTTGGACATGTGCTTTACCCGCATTCATATTTTTATAGATGGTATCGATTTGTACTAGACTTAGAGTAGTACCCAAGATTATGCGATCTGATGATAGTGATACCTGATATATGATGAGGTACTGTGATATTGACCCCTACCCAGCTATTGGGATGCCGTACGACGATCTACCGTACGAGCCGATATTGATGATAGATCCGCACTCATGACTCGAGGATATCTTACGATATGTTATTGAGGCGGGATCACCGACTATCATATCTATATATATTGACTCAGATTATGTGGTTTCTTACCCCTCCTGTCTAGATTACTTAGTAGACATTAGACTGGACCGAGTCATACCTATTTCAAACTAACGAATCGGGGATATTTTAAAGATAGGCAGAAGGGTTATACGGATATTTTCAAATGATGTATCTTTTCTTAAAACACCGTAGCCCTTGTTTTTCCAAAAGCCCTGATTCGTCTTATTTCAAATAGCACCCCTGCATGACTTGTACAGATTGGTGTAGATTCTTTACTTTTGCGTTGATTATTCGATTCCGCATATTCATGCTATTTGCATTGCATCGCTTGTACTGTGGTTATATTTCAGTCATGCTGCTAGGACACCAGCACCATTATCGATGATGCATATGTTCTACGTACACTTGTTGCCGGCTCACACACTCATCATCGATAATTGCCATGTCACTACACTGTAGTACTATTGCATTCAGTATATGATCCTTGCATGACATGATGATGTGCATACCTTCCTTTACATGTCGCATACTTCATGCTTTTGACTATACGCATTGAGATATGTTGTTTCTATGATATTTCTGGATTTGGGAACCGAGAGTGTTTCAAAAGAGAATATGTCATTGCTTTAAAAACCCGGTTACCCTTGATATGATATTTCAGTGCGTCCACCATGTGTTTTCTCGGTGCTGAGAGCGACATGTGAAACCCGAATCGAGGAGTGGATGAGCCGATTGCGGGTACATGGTGGACCCGGTATGGTTCCCCTCGGCAAGATGATCGATGAGCTTTGCCGATTGAGCCGGGAGGCGGGCGAGTACCTACCGGTGATTGGTTGGACCTGGCGGTTATCCGGAGGATACTGACCAGAGTCGATGAATAGATTTGGGCGTCCTGCCGGGGCCGAGGGCCGATACCGCAGACAGAGCCCGCGGGCCGATCCGGACTGACGGAGCCCGATATATGAGGATTTATGTGCCGATGCTGGGCACAGTTTTCATGATGTTTTCGAGTGCCGATGCTGGGCACTCCGGTTCCATGATTTTGACGTGTCGCGAGGGACATGGGTGGGTTATATCCTCATATTTCCATGCACAGGTTTCATGATATTTACTTGCATGATGGTTATTGTCATTGGGTGACGAGTGGACGGGATCCACGTGTGTGCAGATTTGATTACATTGATCATACCTCATATTCATGACATGCTATTACCTGAGGCACTAGCACGAGCACTTGGCATTACACTCATGTAGAGATTACATTGCCAGTTTAGCATGCTTCAGCTTTATTCATATTGAGGTTTATTTATATCTGATCGTATTGACCTAGGATGGGTCATGCATTCGATCTCTGCTTGTAGATATTTTCTATTCACGAGTTGGCAACTCACCCCCGTTGTGCCCCAGTCCTTGCAGGTTTTTGCCGTACAGATTCCATAGCGGCATTTCTGGCACACTGCTTCTTTATGGGTGACTTGCTTGGATAGGTGGGTTCTTTTGTATCAGAACCGCCATTGTTCATGTATCATTTATTGTATCTAGAATTTCCATCAACCAAAACTTGTATATTGTTTCAGACTTAGAAAACAGTGTTGTTTAATTTCGACCTTAGAGTCGCGCTAGTAGTATTACGGTTTTCTGGCTGTTTTGAGTTTCTTTTTTTTTGGGTTTTGATCCTCGCCCTTTGGAGTTGTATATTATTATTGCTTGCGTGGTTGTGACCGTCGATGGACGAAGAGCTAGCTCCCGCTTGGGGATGCCTTTTATCATTTCATATATATTATTCTTGTTGTACCCCGTTCGGGGCCAGTTTTTACAAAGGAAACTCTGCCGAAATTTTCAGGAAAGGTTACACATTTTTAAAAAATGCATATTCGGCTTAGTTATTTAAAAACTTTGATTTCCAAACATGATTTCCTTACTTTTCAAAAACAGTTTTTCCTTATTTACTCTTTAAATGGTTTTAGATTGCTGGGCTTTTGGCTTACTTGGATCAGATGGGGTCCTATAAACTTCATATGGTTCAAGGGCCAGTCACGTGCTCTTTCGGGTCGTGACATTGACATTTGGGGTTATGATTCCCTCTCATTCTAGTAATCTTTTCTCTCAACCTCACTCTCACACTCACACACACACTTACCTCCACAGCAGCAGCAGCAGAAGCCTCCACAACAGCAGCAGCAAGCAACACAGCAGCAGCAACAGTGAGAGCAGCAGCAGCAGTGAGTAGCAGCAGCAACAACTCCATCTGCAGCTCCTTCCCTCCACTACTTCTTCTTCCTCTAGCTCCCTAGGGTCGAGTGTGGGGTATACTTCCTGAACTTACCCCCTAGTTTGCTTATTTAGTGTAACTTAGCTTCGATTAGTGTTTATTGGTGCATTTTAGTGCGATATGTGGTGATTTGCGGGAACCATGACCAAGTGATGTTTGATTTGGCTTTAGTAGGTTGATGGAGTGTTGTTAGGGCCCTGTTAACCTAGCTTAACCCCCATTGCATTAAAATACCACAAGATTCCTAATTGATGTAAATTCTTCGTTTTTGAGCAAAAACTAGCTTTCTGTAAACTGCTATCGACCCGGTGAGTTCAGAATAATTTTGTGAGGACTGCAGTATAGTGGTTAGGTGCTGACCCCCAGGTAGAACCTGACCCCCATACTTCATGTGCAGGCCGGCGGAAAATTCGATCTGGCCGCAAATTGCGGCCAGATGGGGAGGGTTTTGGTTGGGGTTTGGTCCTATAGGTGTCTGCTGAGGCCCTTAGACTCATGGCATGTGTATTTTTATGTGATTCTTGCTGTAGGAAAATCTGGAGCTAATTACCCTATTTCTCGTATTTTAAACCTTCGCGACACGCGTCATACGCATGTAGTTTGGGATTTCTGCGTATCGCGACGCGTCAGGGTAGTTTCAGGCGCGTAATCACACGTTTTTACGTATCGCGCACACGTGCGCTTGGTTTGCGACACGGATTTCTAGTTTGACCTTAATGTCACGTTTTTGTGGATTTGAGCTTATGTGTGATATATTGTGTGATTCTAGGTTCGCAGGCGAGTGAGACGGACGCTGAGAAGAAAGGGAAGCAAGTCATCGGCTACACTTAGCGCGAGACTTCGGTGAGTAGATTTAACATCTACGGGGATATCGCCCGCATGGCGTTATGCGTCAGGGCTGATAGGACCTTATAGTTATATATTGCATTTTCCTACATTGACTGTCATGTATACTACTGTTGCATACTGCCTTCCCTGCTATATGTATGTAAACTTAGAATTGATAGAACACCGCACTATTACTAACGGTTCATGTTGCACGAGCACTAATCTGCATATTACACACACACCGTTAGTAATTACCATGACACACTCACTGTAGAATTGCCATGATTACATTGCTGTAGTTCATTTCATATATGATTCGTTATGATCTTCATAGAAATTGGGAGCCGCAAGATGTCTTTAAAAACTGAAACTATTTTAAAAAGCGGTTCTCCCTTGTACCTACATTGTGACTTGATGTATATAGCATATCGCATTTGATTCACTCATTGGTGTTGGATTTCCATGAAATTTCTGGTTTTGAGGACCGTGGAATTATTTAAAGAAAAGATGCACTATTTGAAAAACCGGTCCCTCGTGATATGATATTTTGGTGCATCCACTACGCGTTTTCTCGGTGCTGAGACGTGTGCTTGAAACCCGATTCGAGGAGTTGGATGATCCGTATGCGGGTTCATGGTAGACCCGGTATGGTTCCCCGGGGCGAGAAATGTTTTTCGTGGAGTAGACGATGAGCCTGGCAGGGTGGCGAGTACCTACCGGTGATTGGTTGGACCTGGCGGTTGTCTGGAGGATACTGACCAGAGTCGAGATATGGATGCGGGATGATCCGTATTGCCGGGGCCAAGGGCTGATACCGCAGACGGAGCCCGTGGGCTGATCCGGACTGACGGAGCCCGATATATGAGGATTTGCGTGTCGATGCTGGACACGAGTATTTTATGATATTTTGAGTACCGATGTTGGGCACTCGTGATTGTCAGAGATTTACAGGATTTGAGGGCCGAGGAGAGTGCCGGCGCCTGAGTTTATTTGGGATTTGGGTGCAGTTTGGGGCACCGATTATGTTTCCATGTTGATATTTCCATGTAGATGTTGTTTATCCCATGCTCAGCATTGTTTATGTAAGTCCATGCTACCTCTCCCGGTACTTTCGGGCATGCCGAATTTGGTGAAAAACAATTTTCTAGAGGCGGTAACATGAACTCAAAACCGGATCTTTGTTAAACATCTAACTAACATCTTAACTAGGAGTTGTTAACTACTCGGTTAGGGGGTTATACCTTTCTTTCTTGAACTCCTTCATCTTCAAGCCTCGATGGTTGTCCGGATCGGCTTCACCCCGTCGTCTCCTTGCGCCGAAGATCGAACCACCTGAAAGCTTCTACCTTTGGCTTCTTCTTCGAACTTTGAAGAAACTAGTTCACTCGGTTTGCTAAACCTTGTGAACTAGAGTGAGTAGAGGAGAGTGTGTTGGGATTTTCTCTATTGTTCTTGGTTCTCAACACATGAGACAAGTGAACCATAGACTAAAGAGAGGGAGAGCAAGAGGAGGAAAATGAGAGCTCAAGAACACAAGAGAGAGAAAGGAAATGAAAGAATGAGCAAGACTTTTCTCTCTTGGCTCTCATAATCCAAAACCATAATAACCAATAATAGCAATCAAGTATTAGTGATGGTTTAAGCTACAATAGCCATATCATTTCATGCACTCATTTTGCATAAGAGAACAAGCAAGCAAAAGTCTTTGCCATGAAATGATAGCCATTGTCATCATGATGGTCAACTAGTCCAACCTAGTAAACCGGTCTACAAAGTCAACAAGTCAACAAAGTCAACCCCTCAACAACCATGTCACTATAATACTTAATTAATATTATTGTTAATTACATATCATATTCTCATTAGGGTTGAGCAAAAAGTCAATAGTCAACAGTCAACGGTCAACAACCCTAATGAGAATCTTCTGCCTCTGTCTCCCCGTCAACTGTGCATACACACCCGCATCCGCGTTCCGAGGAACACGAATACATACTGGATAAAACCAATCCCAAAACGTATACTAGGATCTGGCTTAAACCAAAGCCCGCTAGTGTTAACTGTCCGGACACTGTACGTGCACAAGTGCATGGATGTGACCGAACCCTGTCGCAAAACCATGCGACCTGTGGCAAAACCCTGCGACCTCTACTCTTTTGCCTAAAGGCGAATAGCTTTCAGTGTGGGACTCTAAAGACTCGACACTACGCTGGCAGTGGGTTTAACCACAGACCGCAAGCGGCACTAGCTGTGCGTAACGGTCCCCAGGTAGATGCCGACAAGAAGACTGACGAGGTGAAACCCATCTGAACTCCTACTGAGCCTGAATGTGACAGTCTCCGTACAGTCCGGTCTGTTCGTCTGATACATCGCATGGCGGGCTTAGGGGGGCGGTAAATGTCAGTCCCCTAATAGCGGTACAAGTCGTGTCGGAGTGAAGCCCAAAACACCCTGAGATAACACTGGAAGCCTACCAGTATATCTCGCTTGCCCTGGCCAGGGACTACTCGTGTAATGGCTCTCCTAGACACAGCGCGATGTCAACCCCCAATACCGGGAGAGACGAATCCTGTCTAACCGTCACTGCCTCCAAGTGCTTCGGGACTGCATCAAACTACTACCTGTTTGCACGACTCCTTTGAGCCGTGGTAGGGTAGTAATCAAAGTACAGTGGGAACACACTCGAGGCGAAGTGACAGTGTCAAGTCAGCGGACTAAGCTGTACTCATGTCACCTGGGAACTGATAACTGACGATAGGTATAATACCAACCGGTCAGTTCCCGACGAGTCCAGTCCAGTGTACTCATAACCTAACGAGCATCCGTATACTATCTCCAGTACGACGTACTGATGGCTGTGGGACAGACCACCTCCCACTCAGGGATGAGAAGCGCATAAGCTAGTCTACTCCGGAGTATCGATGCCCTGTCTCGATAGTCCTGCGACTAGGGACCTGCATAAAGATGTGCTTATAGATTACCCAGCCCCCACTAGTGTGACTGCCATCACAACGCTGGTAATCAAGCAAAGATCCTAAGGGCTCCACTAATGTGTATAGGCGACATACTAAAATAAACACAGGTACACATTGAAGTAGAAACAAACCAAGTAGCATACTACTATTTTGAGCAAGATTGTATATACAAGGTGAATATCCCAAGCTTCCATTAAGTAATATACAAACTAGTATGATACAGTAATGGCCTCTAGGGCATATACACTAACAATCTCCCACTTGCACTAAGGCCATGTACTGGCGTATCGAAGACCTATCATCTCGATCAGCCGCTCGAACTGAGTCTGGGGCAAGACCTTGGTGAATGGATCTGCAGTGTTATCTTCTGAAGCAACCCTCCGAACATCGATCTCCTGGCGATCCACGATCTCCCTGATCAGGTGATACCGCCTCAAGATGTGTCTGGATCTCTGATGGGACCTGGGTTCCTTCGTTAAAGCTATAGCCCCGTTGTTGTCGCAATACAGAGGTATTGGATCAACAATGGACGGAACCACCCGAAGTTCTTTCAAGAACTTCCTCATCCAGACAGCTTCTTTTGCGGCATCAGATGCAGCGATGTATTCCGCTTCCATCGTCGAGTCTGCAACGGTTTCCTGTTTGGAACTCTTCCAACACACCGCCCCTCCATTGAGGGTAAAGACAAAACCCGACATGGACTTGGAATCATCCTTGTCATTCTGGAAGCTGGAGTCAGCAAAGGCCTCGATCTGGAGGTCTTTTCTGGCATACACCAAGAACATCTCCTTAGTCCTTCTCAGGTACTTGAGAATGTTCTTTACCGCTATCCAGTGTTTCTCCCCAGGGTTTGACTGAAACCGGCTTACCACACTCAGTGCATAAGCTACATCCGGTCTGGTACACAACATCGCATACATTATAGAGCCTACCGCAGAAGCGTAGGGTATAATAGACATGCGATCCCTCTCCAAATCAGTCTTGGGAGACATCTCTTTAGAGAGGGTGATCCCGTGACAAGCCGGTAGGTTACCTCGCTTGGAATCTTCCATACTGAATCTTTTCAGTATGGTGTCTATGTACCTGGACTGTGAAAGTCCTAATATACTCTTGGATATATCACGATGGATCCGGATCCCCAGGATGTATGAGGCATCACCCAGGTCTTTCATGGAGAATTTGTGTGATAAGAACCCCTTGACAGATTGTAGCATAGGAATGTCATTTCCTATTAAGAGAATGTCATCCACGTATAAAACGAGGAATACTACAGTTCTCGCTACAAATCTACTATAGATGCATGGTTCATCTGGATTTTTGATAATGCTAAATTCCTTGACCGTCTCATCAAAACAGATGTTCCAACTCCGCGATGCCTGCTTTAGTCCATAGATGGAATTAAGCAACTTGCACACCTTTCCGCTGCTCCCACTCTGAATGAAACCCTCTGGCTGGTCCATATAGACACACTCCTCTAAATTTCCATTTAGAAAAGCGGTCTTTACGTCCATCTGCCAAATCTCATAATCGTGGAAGGCAGCAATGGCAAGAGGGATCCGAATGGATTTCAGCATAGCCACTGGAGAAAAGATTTCGTCATAGTCCAAACCAGGTCTTTGACGAAAACCCTTTGCAACAAGTCTAGCTTTATAGGTCTCAACCTGTCCATCTACACTAATCTTCCTTTTGATGAACCACTTGCTTCCTACGGGTTTTACCCCGTTTGGAGCAATGTCCAACGTCCATACCTTGTTGGTGTACATGGACTCCATTTCGGTCCGCATTGCATCCAGCCATTTTACCGAGTCAACGCTCTAAACGGCCTGCTGGAAGCTAGTAGGCTCATCATAATCTATGATGCAATCCTCTCTATCCCCGTCTATGAGAAAACCGCAGTATCTCTCGGGCGGATGAGACTGCCTACTACTCCTGCGGAGCGGCGTAGGAATGTCCTGTTCTTTTGAACCCTCTGGTTCCACTAAGCTTTCAGTAATAGTCTGTGGTTCTGGAATTTCTTCCAGTTCTACTGCGCTCCCACTAATTTCCTTTTCTAAGAACTGGTGTTCTAGAAAGTGGGCATTACGAGAAACAAGGACTTTTTGTTCCTCTGCGTGGTAGAAAAGATACCCCCTGGTGTTCTTTGGGTATCCCACAAACTTACACAGTACTGAGCGTGCCTCGAGTTTGTCCGCATGCTGCTTTTTGACAAAAGCCGGACATCCCCAGATCTTCAGATATTGAAGATAGGGTTTCTTTCCACTCCATATTTCATATGGTGTGGTAGGTACAGTCTTAGTCGGAACTCGGTTCAAAAGGTATGCAGCTGATTCTAGCGCATACCCCCAGAATGATCGCGGCAACTCAGCGTTACTCATCATGGACCGTACCATATCCAATAGGATTCGGTTCCGTCTCTCCGATACACCGTTATGTTGCGGAGTGTATGGAGGAGTAAGCTGAGAGAGAATTCCGTTCTTTTTTAAATACTCCAGGAACTCGGCACTCAAGTATTCACCAGCTTGATCCGATCTTAGGATCTTGATACTTTTGCCGGTTTGTTTTTCTACTTCATTCTTATATTCCTGGAATTTTCCAAAGGCTTCGGACTTATGTTTCATTAAGAAGACATGTCCGAATCTTGAAAAATCATCCGTAAAAGTAATGAAGTAAGAAAAACCGCTTCGCGCATGTGTAGACATTGGACCGCACACGTCGCTGTGTACGAGTCCCAAGAGCTCGCTCGCTCTTACTCCGTGTCCAGTGAACGAAGTCTTTGTCATCTTTCCTCTGAGACAGGATTGACAAGTGGCATACGATTGATATTCGAACGGATTCAAATATCCTTCTGTATGTAACTTCGTCAACCTTCTCTCATTGATGTGACCCAGTCTACAATTCCATAGGAAAGTCTGATTTATTTCCGGAGACTTTCTTTTGTGTGTATTCTGGACATTGAAAATCTGTGGTTGGTTTAATACGTATATACCATTGCTCAATGTACCTGACCCAATCAGAACTTGATTAAGGTGAATGTTTACAACATTGCTTACAAACGCAAATTCATAACCTTCTTTAGAAACCAAAGATACAGAAATGATATTACAAGTTGCGTTGGGTACAAAAAAGCAATTACGCAAAACCAAAACATGTCCATCTGACATTCTCAGGTGATAGTCCCCCACGGCCTTAGCATCCATGCTAGCTCCGTTTGCAACTTTGAGGGCCATGTCACCTGCCTTCAAAACCCTACGGTTTCTTAATGCCTGCAAAGAATTACAGATATGAGATCCTGATCCGGTATCCAATACCCAGGAAGTAGAGTTTATTGAAAGACAGCTTTCAATAACATACACACCTGAAGCTGAAGCCGCAACCTGCTTCAGATCCTGTGTTCTGGCCTTCCAAGCCCTGCAATCATTTTTCCAGTGTCCCTTCTTATGACAATAGAAGCATTCTTCCTTATCCACAAGCTTTCCCACTTTCTTTGTTGCCTTTGCCTTTCCCTTCGTATCCACTTTACTAACACCGCCCCTTGGTTTGGCGGGGGCTTTCTTCTTCTTTCCCTTGGCTTTCGCCTTGGACCTAGAAGAGGAAAATCCTCCTACAAACAAAGTGGATGTTTCCCTACCTTTCTGTAGGGTGCCCTCTGCGCTCCTCAGCATGTTGAGGAGTTCTGAAAGTTCAACTTCTTTTTCTTGTAAGTTGAAGTTCAGGATAAACTGGGCGTAAGTGGAAGGAAGGGACTGGAGAATCAAGTCCGTATAGAGCTCATTCTCCAACGTGGTCCCAAGGTCCGCGAGCTCTTCTATGTAGCCAATCATCTTAAGCACGTGTTCCGCTACTGATGATCCGACGGCCAACCTTGCCGAAAATAACTTCTTCGACACTTCGTATCTTGCGATACGAGACTGCTCTCCATACAGTTCTTTTGTATGGAGAAATATAGATTCGAGGTCTATATTCTCGTGCCTCCTCTGATGTTCGTTGTCCATAGAGGCATGCACGAGGCACTTGGCATTCGCGCAATCTAGTTCCCAGGTCTTACGGATTTCCTTATCCGCGACGCTGGTTTTGGGACCTGGGACAGGGGGAGCTTTGGTGGTAAGAAGATACCCCAGCTTGTCGTAAGTGATTGCCATCTTGACATTCCTGAGCCAATCTTTATAGTTTGGCCCTGTCTATATGTTTTTATCTAGAAGTAACTTAAGTCGAGTCATGTCGATTGGTCGCTGCAATTAGGAGAGAGAGAAGAAACACTCAGCATGATGCTCTTGCAAGTTTAGAATGGTTTTTAGTTTGTCTAAACAGGATGGCTCCCACTGTTTCTCGAATCCCTCCTCAAACCAAAACGGAAGAATTAGTCAGGATCAATCTCACCGTACAATACTTGCTTAACCGTTCAGCCAGGCTAGTGTCGGTACTTCGAGGGAGGTTTTCCAACGCTTTCGCGAAGTTCCTTAATTAAATAACCTCTTTTCCCTGTGGGCGTAGCCCCGCTAACACCTTTCTAGACACCTACTTGGTTTATAGCATTGATCATTAAGTGAGAAATTTCCCGAGAAGTAGCATATACTCACAGTAGGATCGGGATCCAAATATCATCGCGTGACGAAACTGAAGGAATCCTACCAGAATTATCACACTCCAAATGGTATGCAACACTAGCAAGTTTCAGTTCTTTTGAAACTCCTGATCTGGATTTTTGCCCCATGTTCTTATGACCTTGACTTTGGCCAACAAATCATAAGTCACATGTCAAGTTCTACCCGTCGTTCTCCAGGTTAATTTGAATCCACCCGCACCTATCCTTGACTTTGGCCAACAAGGCAGTACGATTATTCCAAACCAACGCATCTATCTATGCTGCACATGAATACCCAATAGCTACCAATCACTATGCCATGACTTTGGCCAACAAACATAGCTTGAATACTACAGACTATTCATGTGAAACGATGGAGGGCTACGAATGGTTTTGGCGAAACCGTGAACGTAGTGAACTTGATATAATCGATGGAACGAGATAGCTTTTAAAAGGAGTGGCTCAAGCTCCGCATTTAAAAGTTGGTTTTGAAAAGAACCGAGTGGTTTTTCGAAAGTGTTTCAACGACTTTTACTTGGTTTATTTTGTTGCATTAGTTCTTTTAATGCGTGATATTCTTGCATTAGTTCTTTTAATGCGTCCCATCATTTAATCCTACCATTGCAGAAAACAACCAAAATATGACGTACGCTTATGCCATTCGCATTCGCCACGGGGCCTCGTCATTACCCGTTAGGTTACTTAACTAACGACAGAGCGGGGGCTGGGCTAGCGCGGCTGTAAAACATAAGCAACGCCTAAATAATATCATATATAGATATATTGCAATGATAGCCATTTCAGATCACAGATGAACACATTGGATATACTAGGAATCCGCAATTCATACGAGCCTGTAACGAAAAGCAGATTACACGGTCGCGGTGAATAGCCAAGACCCCACCCAAGACCCCTACAGGTGCGGCAAACTACCCGCCAAGTACCCGAAGCAAAGCAACCTCCCTCAACTCCGTGAGTAGGCCACTCGGCACTTCGGCATACCCGGTAGTTTATGCACCCCCTCCATGGGTCTATCCTAGGAGCAAAAAAAGTAAAAAGAAATTATACAATGACGGCTATAACCCCGACCCGGTTGTGCGGCCATACAAATAATTATTACATCAATTTACAAATTTACAAGAATTGAAAGAAAAGAAAACTCTCGTCTCAAAACCCCCGGCTATTCACCCGCGACAATCGAATGAATTCATATACACATTCCAGCAACATTGCAGATCACAGATTTGTATAATCCCCACTAATCGACATATAGCGATTAGCAGACGTTCAATACAAACATCACATCACAGAAATACCCGTCAGCTTAAGTCTTTAGAAACTCGATCAAAATACGGTTTTTAGAGCCCCAAAAACTAAATTTTCTTTCTGGAAAATCTGGGCTGAAAAAACATATACCAAAATTCCCAAAATACCCCACTGAATATACTGTAGCAAAGAAGATTCAGAGAGGAGCCAATACGGCCGCGAAACCGCGGCAATAGCAAGCTATTGCCGCGTTCCGCGGCTCTTTGATGAGATCAGAGGACCGTCTTTCTACTGTATACTCTAAAAACCCTAAGTCGATTTTTGAAGCATGATGTATTACTTTTACAGTACTTTGAAAATCGACAGCAAGCATGAATTTTTGGTGTATTTCGCGACTTTTTCTTTGATCGATCTTCTAGTTACTTTGCTAACATGTTAGATAGAGTTTAACTAGGCTATGATACCACTGTAAGTCCATGCTACCTCTCCCGGTACTTTCGGGCATGCGGAATTTGGTGAAAAACAATTTTCTAGAGGCGGTAACATGGACTCAAAACCGGATCTTTGTTAAACATCTAACTAACATCCTAACTAGGAGTTGTTAACTACTCGGTTAAGGGGTTATACATTTCTTTCTTGAACTCCTTCGTCTTCAAGCCTCGATGGTTGTCCGGATCGGCTTCACCCCGTCGTCTCCTTGCGCCGAAGATCGATCCACCTACAACAGGCAGTGATGGCAGTCCACATGTTGGACGCTCTCCCCGCAATATCAAATGTACAAATAAATCCAAACTGCACTATCATTGCATCCTGCTATCCACCACGACAAATCCGCAACATCACAGCACAACACAGAACATCAACGTAAATGTCACGTTCGCAAACCCATCTAAAAGAACTATAGCAATTAGACACGGTTTACCGCTCAAATGACATTCCTGGTCGGAGATATAAAGTAAGTACTGTAAACTAACACGTTTAAATTTCGATCGACAAAATTTCCCAAAGTGGGCCCCACAACATCTGCTGTACAGTAACAAAATATGGGCCCAAAAGAAATATTCCAGAAACCACAATTTAAGGTGTAAAACCCACTGTACAAATTTGGACCACTGGTCCCACATACTGGCCGCGGATGCGCGGTCAAACCCTAGGATTGACCGTGGATCCGCGGTGGTACTGTAGGATCACGTGACCAAATTTTCACAGTGTGCTTAAAAAACCCTGCACAACTTTCTGTGATATGCAAAATAATTTTTGGACCTGATTTAAAATCGACAGAAACTGTGAACTGAAAAAATGTAGTTTTCGAAATTCGGTTCGATCGATGTTTTAAACGCGTTAGCACAAGTTAGTAAAGCTTAATGGTGAGGCTCTGATACCACTGTAAGTCCACGGTAGCGCCCCGGCCGTCTGACAGACGGCAAATGCGGAACAAAAACTTTTACAACTGGCGCTATCGCGTACTATAACCCGGATCTGTCATTAAAGCTAAACTAACAAACTACAAAGTGGATAGAAATGTTTTACCGAATAATCCGAGTCCTTCGGTCTTCAACCATCATCCCACGCTTTGTTGCGGCTGCTCCGATCTCCTGAAACTCCAGTCTTGTCGTCCAGGTGGCACCACGTCGACGGATCTTTAAACGGGCTCCCGCCTCTGAACCGAGGCAACTCGATGATCAAGTTTGCTAAAAGAGATGACCAAGAAAGATGTAGAGAATGAGTAGAACACTTTGTCTCGTTACGTCCAAAGCTATGGACGAACGGTTAATGAAGTTGCCTTTTGAAGGAATCGGGTAAATGGGAAATGAGTAGATTAATTTCTATGACCCATAATCTTTTTATCAAATGAACCACCATCATTTTTCAAGGAGAGGGGCCGGCCACTATATAGGATGAGGGAGGTGAGTGTAGGAGAGGGGGGGTGACCACAACAATAAATGAGAAAGGATGATTCATAATACACCTTGTATGAACACATTAAAAGCAAAACAATGAACATAAACCTAGTCATTAACCTAATCACCCTTGCATTAAATGAATCATTAAATGCACTAAAGATCACTTAACACCTCACCATCCTAGTCATCATCTAGAAGCTTCCACACTCATCTCAGGAAAAGATAAATCCGTCTTTAACCGAATGATAAAGACGGGTGATAGAAAACTGGAAACTGGCAACTTCCAAAAACGATCCTGAAACGAGTTTCAGGATAACCCCGTATCAGTATAAACATACCCGCATTTGTATTACGACCGAATACAAATGCAACTGAGACAAAGATATTATATCTACACAGTATAATACTGGGATTCGGCTTAAACCAAAGCCTACCAGTATTATCTGCCCGAAAAATGACACGTGCGAAAACGCACGTGCGTTTTCCGAACCCTGCCATAAAACCATACGGCCTCTACAACGTTTCGCCCGAACTTGGGAAAGTGTCTGTGGGGGACTCTAATGACTCGTCAACACACTGGCACTGGGTATAACCACTAGCACGTCAGAGGTACGAGCTGTACGTAACGTTTGCCTATGTATTGATTGGAAGGGAAGCTGACGAGCGAACTCATCCATAAACCCTACTGAGCCTGACAGTGACAATATTCATACAGTCCGATCCGTTCGTCTAAAGAGTATCGCATATCGAGTCTAGGGGGTGGATAAAGTCAGACCCCTAATAACGTGATAAAACGTGTCGGCATGAAGCCCATCACCATCTGAGAAACTACTGATCCAAATTAGTAATTCTCCACTATCTCGGCCAAGAATTTCTAGTGATGGCCACCCGTGCACTGTGCGACATCAACCCCCAATACCGGGAGAGACGAAACCCCTGCCGATCCGCTTACTTGCCTCCATGTGGCTCGGGACTGTACCCAAAAAAGACCTGTTTGCACGACTCCTTTGAGCCGTGGTAGGGTAGAAATCAAAGCACAGTGGGAACTCACATGAGACAAATGACGACCTCAGGTCGATGAACTAACCTGTACACATGTCACCAGGGAACTGCTATCTGACGATATGTATAATACCAACTAACATGTTCCCGGCGAGTCCTGTCCGGTGTACTCATAACCCAATGAGCACCTGTATACATCTTAGGTGAACCAACTGACACCAATGGCTTGTGAGACCGGCCATCGCCCCTCGTCGGGGTCTCGAATGTATACACTAGTCTACTCTGGAGTATCGATGCCCTGTCTCGAAACTCCCACGACTAGGGACACTTTTAAGGATGTGCTTACAAACCCCATCTCCCACGTATATGATCGCCATCATACTGCTGGCAGTCAAGCAAGAATCCTATTGGCTCTATCAATCATGCAATAGCGAACTAAAGCATGTATACCATGATAAAGACAAACCAGATAGCATAGTATCATCTCGAGCAAGACTGTCATATCGGTATAGGTCCTGCCTCAATCATTGCAATCACGTACCTGCGATCCAATAATTGACTTTGAGGGCACTATCGCCCTGACATCACGTCTCTAAGTCATACATGAAAGTGGTAGATGGAGAGTACTAGATACAACGAATATAAAAGGAGCAACATCGGATAACCGCAAAACCCACCTATAGCAAAACTGCACCCAGTCAGCCGTGGCGGTGTCCGCTGCAAAAGATGATACGATTGATGAAAGCCCTGCCTCTGACTGCTCTGAAAGAAAACCTGTACAACCCTGTTGCACAACGGGGGTGAGTTGCCAACTTGTGAATAATAAACAACATATGCAGGTAATCGCAAGTATGCACGTACTGCGCTAATCTATCACATGCAAGCTGATATCAATAAATAGCAATATGTATATTCAATAGTCATGAAAGGTACTCTATTAGGTACTACTAATACATGAAGCAATGCATATCATATAAATGCAGAGTATGAGATAAAACTAGTCATCCTCACGGAATCCTCATCGTGGGAGGACCAATGTCATTCAAAACAATCTAAATCCCAAATTTCTTCAAATCAACCCCCAAATTGGCCCTCATATCCTGTAAGTCTCATATATCTTGAGTGTCCAATATCAAGTAAATCTCATGTAAGGAATAAGTATATTTGCAAGATTATTATGATGATGTATATAATTAGATATGTATACATATATATATTAGCGTCCCATTCCACTAATATATGTGTGTGTGTGTGTGTGTGTGTGCATATATAACAGCGTCCCATTCCACTGTTATACATACTTATGAGTAAAAATATCTTGAAAACAAGTGTATAGCATCGACACATAAATACTCATATCCATACGTTCCTCGAATCGTAAGTGTCCGGTATCGACACCCGTGATCCACGTATCGGTATTTCTCATATTCATACGTTCCTCGAATCGTAAGTGTGCGGTATCGACACCCATGATCTACGTATCGGTTTTCTGATATCTATACGTTCCTCGAAACCCAAGTGTCTCACCTTGATACTTGTGTTCTGCGTATCGGTATATACGTCCTACGAATCTTATGTGCCCTAACATCGACACTCTCGATCCCGTATCGGTTTAAAATAAATCTCTGAGTAGATGCATCCAAATATCAAGTAAAGAATAATAATACTTGCATAATTTCATGAAACCACCACGGTCCTCAAATCCAGAAAACATCATGTGAAATCCATATCTCAATGCGGAAATCCATGAATATAACATATGCATCATAAAATAGTAATGTGAGCATATGAAGGAAAAACTACTATCTAACAACAACAAGTTATTATATATCATGCGGTTTATAATTTCTTCAAGTCTATACAACATCAAATAATGGTGAACATGTAGCTATAGCCAGGTATACGTAACCACGTCGGCATAGCAAGATATGTGTATCTACCTATTAATAATGATGTAATACCCTCCAGGTATATGTACAAGTATATATGCATGATGTACACGTAGCTATATCTCATATGTGTATATACCTATCACTAATGGTACAATACCATATAGGTATATAGGTAACTAGCATGTTGGCATGTCAAGGCATATATGTAAGCATGTAGGTAAACATGTATGCTATATGTCATATGCACAATAAAAATAAGGATATTGTCTCAAGTCCCTAGACAATACAATATCATGTATGCATTGGTGTTGTGCGTGTCATGGTTATTATTGACGGTGTGAGTGGCATACAATCAGTGCTCGTGCAGCATAAACCATCAATAATAGTGCAGTGTCCAAGGTACAAGTCTAAGCACAACAAGTAATAATATGCAATGAAGTTTTATGCACAATCTCTATATGTGCAATATAAACATGCGGCAAATATCATATCATATCTAGCCCTGACGCATAACTCCATGCGGGAGATTTCCCTGTAGATGTTAAATCTACTCACAATCGATCCTGGCTAAGTAAAGCCAACCACTTGCTCTCCCTTCTTCGCAGCATCCGAAGTCCCCGCCTGCGATCCTGAAAGCATATAACAATATGACAAGTCTATATTAGCAATTGACCAATAACACGTACAAACTACGTTTGACCGACGCACCAACTCCAACATGCTCTCAAGTGTCCGTCTAGTGGCTAACTCGCGTAGCGACACTACGAAACCAACTCAAGAGCAAAACCTACACAAAGACACGAATGGCATCGGCACAACCCTAGCTAGGAACGCTAAACGACACAACCATCAAGCCTAGACCCTGTTCGTACCGATCGCGCATTCACAACACAATAAATAACGTGGAATCTAATATAAATAACGTCGCAACATCAAAAGAAACCCACGCCTATATTATCCGGAAATCTTTAATCAAAAGAAACCCACGCCTATATTAACCTAATTAGATAATTAGGAAAATATCATTTAACAAATCTTGCAACTAGGTTATGTTTTCTTTTGACTAAACATCACACTTAACCATTTCAATAAACAAAACCCTAACTTGATTAACAAAAACCTTTTCTAGAATTTTCTAAACATGCAAATGAAACCTTTAATGAACAACTATTAAGCTAACATAATGTATTAAAACAAGAACTTGAGCTTAGGTTTAGAAATTATACCACCACTTGATTCAAAAACTTGCAATAAGATCATCAAAAATAACCTCCAAAATGCTAACTTGATGAAGATCCAGGCATGTTTTGTGATGAAGAATGATGGGTTTGGATTTAATTATAAGCTTGTGTGATTATTTCATGATTTTAGATAATTTATTTTGGCTTTGGAATGATGAAATGAGGTGAGGAAAGAGATGGGGCAGCAAGGGGGTTAGGGTTCGGCCAAGGGGAGGAAAGGTGAAGGCTAAGGAATTTGTGTGGAAAAATCTAGCGAAAACACTAATAAATGCTCATTAATGCAACAATTATCCTATGCCACCTCTTTTCTTTCTAATTAAAATTCATTTTAATTACACAAATATCAAGATATTTTGGAGAGAAAGAATTAAGCGTAAACTAGTGATTAACTTAGCATAGATTCACTTTAGTAGTAATTAACCCAAACAAAAATGTAATTACCACTAATTAAGTGCATACCGAACAACTTAAAATAATATTTTAATTAAGGAAAATTATTAAAATGCACCAAAATTACAAGCGGCTTAAAAAAACCCGCAAACTAGCAATTTCCTAGCTAAACCAGGTGCAGTGAATTCTATATTGCAAAAAGACCGCTTCTAGGTTTTTACGGAAAACGCCGACTATATTACCCTAAAAACGGAAAATTGCCTAAACGATTTCCAAAACGTTACAATCTTCCCCCCTTAAAGAGATTCGGTCCACGAATTTTACTATGCTAACCTTCAAAGAGATGAGTGCTAAACTTTCGCATATCGCTCGCAGCCTATCAAGTGATCACCTCACTAGATGGCTACCCTAAAGAACCTTCACAGATGGCAAGACCTTGACCGAAGTTTCTCCACCTGCCGATCCACTAACACTATCGGCTACCGGTGAACGAAAAGGTCACGTCCAAGCTAAATGGTCTGATGCTGAATCATGTGAGAAAGGTCATGAAGGTATTTGCAAGTATCAACACAAGGAATACGGGGTGAATACTCAAAATCTGGGCGGAAGTGCCATATCATAGGCAACAGTATTAACTCGCTTCAAGGATCTCAAAAGGACCTCCAATTCTGGGACTAAGCTTCCTAAAACACAACATGCCATTTCATCGGAAAAATCTGTAGGAATACATGATCTCCCCCTGCGAACTCAAGTCTGCGACCACCACGGTCGGCACAAGACTTCTGTGTGCACTGGGTTGCTTTCATCCTGACCTAAACCACTGGATCTCCTCCGTAGTCTCATGACTAGCTGGGGTTCAAAAATCCTACTCTCGCGGAGTCAGTAAAACAGACCGGCGATCGACACAACCCACCACACCAGACCTAAAAGTTGCCATTTGGAACGTCTTCTGATAACCGTTATCGTAGGAGAACTCTATCAATGGCAAGTGACGATCCCAACTACCAACAAACAATTAGTACGTACGCACATGTATATCCTCCAGAGTCTGTATAGTCTACTCTATCTGACCATCGGCCTACGGACGGAAAGCGGAGCTAAAGCTCAACCAGTACCCAAGGCTCCCCGAAACTTCTGCCAAAGACGGCTAGCGTTGGGTGCCTCTATCAGATGAAGGAACTCAGTGCAAACGTACAAACTTACCGAAGAACAACTGAACAAATTGAGCATAACCGGACAACAATCACCCAAATGGAGTCACACCCTATCTAGACCTAGGTAGACTCCACAACGAAAACCATAGAGATCTGCTCCCATTCCCACTCTGGAACGGTAAAAAGGTTGCAACTCTCCAGCCGGCCTCAAATGCTCAACCTTAGCTCGCAGACAAGACAAGCACCTCAAAACAAAATCTGAAACTTCACTCTTCACCCCTGCCCACCAGTATCCAACTCTCAAGTCACGTTACATCTCGGTGGCACTTGGATGAACACTGAAAGCTGACGGATGTTCCTGCTCTAGGACCTCACGTCTCTACCCATCAGTATCGGGTACACGCTATCGAGTCCCTAACACAGCACACCCTGATCATAAATCAAGAACTCTGAATCTTTACCCTGCCGAACATGCTCAGAATCTCAAACAAACGAGCATCGACGGGCTGTGCCTCACGACAACGATTAAGTAAAAGTGGACGGGCGCGGACATGAGCAAGTTGTCCCCTAGAAAAGGCGAACTACACTGTACTAATCTGTCGCACAAGAACTGTAAATCTGCAGTAGACTGTCTCTGAACTGCGCACAACTGGAACAAGCACCCCGGGCCTACGACTCAAGCATCAGCTACCACAATCGCCTTACCACGGGTAAATAAAGGATCTCACAATCACAATCCTTCACAAGCTCCATCCAACGGCGCTGTCTCAACTCAGATCCCTCTGCAGGAAGATTAAGCTCCGGTGGTCCGTGAAAATCTGACAATACTCTCCGTACAAGTAGTGTCTCTAAATCTTCAACGCCCGACCACCGCGGCCATCTCCAGATCATGAGTGGGATAATCCTGCTCATACCACCTCCAACTGTCGGGAAGCATAAGCGATAACTCAATAATGCCACATCAGTACACAATCGAGCCCCACTCGCGAAACATCACAATAAATGACAAAGTCGCCCGATCCATAAAGCAAAGATAAAACCGTTGCAGTCGTCTACCAAGTCTTCAACCACTGAAAACTCATCACGCATGCATCCGTCTAAAGAAAAGGAACTCCCTCCCTGGTCAGTCCGGTCAATGGTGCAGCGAATACACAAGAATCCTGCACGAAACGGCGTTAAAAACCGGCTAAGCCCAAAAATCTGCGGACCTCTGTCCCTGATCAGGTCTGGGCCAAAGCTGTACGACCTCGATCTCCCTCAGGTCCATACGAAAACCATCTCCCATAACCCCATGACCTAGGAAGTCAACACTATCAATCCTGAAGGAACACTCCGAGAATCTAGCAAACAGCTGGTACTCTCCCAATGTCTGCAAACAATCCTCAAGAGCTGCTCACGTTCCTCACGACTCTTGGAAAAGACCAGATGTCATCTATAACACAACAATCCACTGGTCGAGGAACAGACTGAGAAACCCGGTTCATCACATCCATGAATGCCGCTAGGGCGGTGGTGAGTCCAACGACACCACCAAAACTCATAAAGACCGTAGCGTGCATAAAAGCTGCCTTCGAAATGTCATTACTCCGAATCCGCAACCAATGATGACCTGATCCCAAAACAAACTTAGAAAAATGTCTCGCACCTTAGAGCTGATCGAACAAATCGTCAATGCGTGGTAAAGGATGCCTAATCCGCACCGTAACTCGGTTTGATTGACGATCAATCAATACACAACCTCAAACTGCCGTCCTTCTTGACGAACAGAGTAGGAGCTCCGCAAAGGGAAACACTCGGACGCAGAAGTCCCCCTATCTAGCAACTCTGCAGCAGATCCTTAAGCTCCCTAAGCTCCGCCGGCTTATCTGGAACAACGTCGGAAAATCTCGCCCACAAGAAACCCGGTCCAACGAGCCCTCTGCGGCTCCGGTATCACGAATGAAAGCCAAGAATCCTCGAAATCCTCTCCTCAAAATCCGACTAGCGAAAAATGCTGAATTCAAGCTGTGAGAGGCGGCACCACTGTCCCCCTACACAACAAGAACTGACTCGCCGGGAAAACAAAAACCTGGCTGTTTTATCGTGGCAATCCACAAACGCATAGTACGTAGCTAACCAGTCCGTGCCCCGGAGAACGTCAAAGACCAACATCTCTAGAAGGAACAAATCGACGGACGAATCTCTATCTCCTACCCAATTGGCACAAAACCGAAACACGTGTCGCGCAACCAAAGGATCGCTAACAGGAGTGAACACAACAAATGACTGATCTAGCATACACAACTCTCAGCCCAACCACGGCATGAAGTGGGTAGAACAAACGAGTGTATAGATCCCGAATTAAACAAACATGCGCATCAAAAGAACATGCGGAAAAGATTACCTGAAAACTCTGCATTGGACGCCCGCATGTCCCGATGAGTAAAACAAAAGCGCGTGTCTGTCCTCTACCAGCAACAGGCAGTCCTCCTCCTCTGCCATCCTGTACACTCAGAACAAATCCTCCGCAACCATGACCACTCCGAACAAAAGTCTGACGCGGATCAACAATAGGCGCAAAGACGACTCTCCCTGAGGTGAAGGCGGTAAGTAACATATGGTACTGCTGCCCTCCTCGGTCTCGGAACTCCCAAAGTCTCGGGAAGACGCCCCTCAGCTAAACGGGCTGCATCAACTGCTGTTGTATATGTGACACAATGCTGTGCGCCGATAGCAAGGAATAACTGGGTAACAGGGGTGGCAACCTCCTGTCGCTGCACTCAACCAATGACCTCATCATCTGGCGCAAGTCTTGCATATCTGCCTCAAGTCTCGCGATACGATCTATAAAAGCCGGATCAAACTGCTCCTCAACAACGAGCGTACCGTCCCGGTCAGTCCTCGTCCCAAACGAGTCAACTCTGACCTCGGCTCTCGCTGCCTCTCTCTGAGACCTCATAGTCATCGGCGGCAAAAGGTTATAAATGGAAACATGATTCGATATGAACACGGAAATCGAATCATGAGGATATGTATTATCAAGAAAGGAATTTCAAGAAATTAGCACTTAGGTCACTTTAGGCGGAGTACCGTGTCGTAAGTATGCCGCGGACATACACACGCTACATTACTCTGCTTAAGCTACTTACTCCACCATACCAAGGTCATCCTACACCCCGAAAGGTGAAACCTAGCGCTCTGATACCGACTTTGTCACGGCCTGAAAATTGGAACATGACGGCCCTTAAACTGCGCAACGTCTACAGGCGTAACGCAATTTAAGTAAACCGAAAACCTAGCAATCTAAACCATCAAAAGTAATAAGTGATAAGAACATTGTTAAAACTTTTGAATATCTTAAGTACAATTTCTTTAAAGTCCAAATTTACTTTCTTAAAAAAATTTGGCAGCACCTCCTTTGTAAAAACTAAACCCAAAAATGGGTACATACAAAGAAATAAGTAAAGCATCCCCAACGGGAGCAAAATCCACGCCCAAAGGCGGAAAACAATCACCACAACAGATATACGACGCCGTAGCGAAGAAATAAACAACGATATAAATAAAACTGCATAAAAGACCTCCAAGTCACAATAATATACAATATCGCCCTCACATCACGTCTCTAAGTCATATATGAAAGTGGTAGATGGAGAGTAGTAGATACAACGAATATAAAAGGAGCAACATCGGATAATCGCAAAACCCACCTGCAGGTTTAGCTTAGCACCTTAGCAAGGTTTTGGCAAGCATCAAACATACTATATTAAAAATTTTGGGGTGCTAAACAAACCAACCAAGTAATCGAACTAGAGAATTAGGGTTAACTATGCATGTAAACAACTTTACATCTAAGAGTTTGGGATTACAACCTTTGAAGTCCGTTCCTTCACTTCATAAGCTCCGTGTTGAGGTCCCTTCGCTGCGATCATCATGAACCCGGACTCTAGAGAGGCTCCATGAGGTGAATGAGGCATCTTGCTTGAAGTCTTCCTTTTCGAAGATGATCTACCTTGAAGAATCGCATACCCAAGCTCTCACTTCTCTAATGAAATATTAGTGAAGTGAACACCCTAATCTAAGTGGCTAGAATAGATGAGGATGATGAAGTAGGAATTTTTCTCTCTATTGTTTTCAATTTCTCACTTTAAATCATCAGAACACAAAAAGCTAGAAAGCTTTTTCAAGGAGGAAGAAGAAGAAGAAAGCTTTTGTGATGAGTAATGAATTGTTGTGGTTACAATTGCAACCATGAGTTAAGAATGAAGGCTTTAACTCATGTAGAGAATAAACTATGGTTAAGTTTTTGGGTTGGGTTAACAAATATCTACACAAAATATTAAGCTAGATGACAAAAGTCAAAAGCTTCATGAAAGCTTCAACCAAAAGCTAACCTAAAAGCTAACCCAAATCCAAACTCTAACTTGGTTTAAACTTAACAACCATGTTGCATTTGTAACCCTAACATGTTACAATATTATATATCACATATATAATATATAATGTAAC
This sequence comes from Agapanthus africanus, assembly GCA_030015575.1. NCBI lineage: Eukaryota > Viridiplantae > Streptophyta > Magnoliopsida > Asparagales > Amaryllidaceae > Agapanthus > Agapanthus africanus. The sequence continues at coordinate 383,487,403 of JASDDO010000026.1, forward strand.
AAAAGAAAATAATACATTTAACATATATTGCATATATATCAATGTATTATCCGGTGAGAAAAATAATCAATAAAGTGAGCTTATATTAGTTAACGTAATGTAATATATCACATATATTATTATACATTAAATTATCGAATCAACACTTGATCCGATAACCCAGCTATATCTCATATAACCGACTAATATAAAATGTATCATTTCATCGAATCAACACTTGATCCGATGACCCGGCTATATCTCATATACACGGACGATATCACATATCGTGAGAATAGAATACAGTATCACATATCGTATTTTTCTCGGTCCTGCACATATCGCATATGTGCTCCTACTCCGTTTTGCCTGAGCTAGGAAACCTCTGTGTAGGACTCTAAAGACTCGTCAATACGCCGGCAGTATGTGATGATCATATTAATCACCCACAAGATGCAAGCGGTCAGCTAAACGTAACAGCCACCCGGGTATTGAGCGAGCAGAAGATCAACAAGCAGGCCTGAACATTCTCCTGAAAATCCAATCAGTAACACTCTCGTACAGTCCGGTCTCTTCGTCTGATATGTCGCATATCCAGTCTAGGGGTAGTAAACGTCAGACCACAATAACCGATAAGTCGTGTCGATGTGAGGCTCATAACGGGTCGAGAAACTACTGATAACACTTACCAGTAAATCTCCATATCATCCCTGGCCAGGGACTTCCAGTTATAGCCAATCGAACACAGCGCAACATCAACCCCCAATACCGGGAGAAACGAAACCCCTCCTATCTCTCATTTCCTCCATGTGATTCGGGACTGTACTCAAAAGACACCATTTTACACATTCTCGTGGATGTGGTAAGGTGGAAATCAAAGCACAGTAGGAATCACACAAGACTCTATGACGATCTCGGGTCTACAGACTAACCTGTACCAGTGTCACCAGAGAACTGCTATCTGACGATAGGTATAGTACCATCTAGGAGTTCTCGGTGAGTTCGTTCAATATACCCAGTCTCCACTGAGCACCCGCATACCATCTTTGATGTCAAGCATCAATGGATGTGGGATCATCCATCGCCCATCATATGGGTCAAGATGCGTATACGCTAGTCTACTCTGGTGTATCGATGCCCTGTCTCGATACACCCTTGACTAGGAACAATTATAGGATGTACTCGTTGACTACCTTTGGCCCCACTAGTATGATCTCCATCATAGTCCTAGTGGTCAAGTACATATCCTAAGGGCTTTATCAACATGTGAGAGCAAGACAGCAAACCAATACAAGTCAACATGTTAAGATAAATCACAACCAGATAGCATACTATCATATCGAGCAAGAAAGTCCTCTATATATATATCCAAGCATCCACTACAATATACATCATATGTACAATAATGGCCTCTAGGGCATATACATAACTAACAATCTCCCACTTGCACTAAGGCCAGCTGTTGAAGTATCTCATACCCAACAACCCGAAGAGTCTCTCAAAATGTATCTATTCTATGGATTTCGTGAGTGGATCCGCAGTATTGTCCTTCGTATCAACTCTCCTGACCTCGATCTCCCGGTGATCAACTATCTTCCGGATCAGGTGATATCGCCTCAGAATATGCCTGGATCTCTGATGGGACCTGGGTTCCTTGGCCAAAGCCATAGCTCCATTGTTATCAAATACAAAGGTATTGGATTCTTAATGGACGGAACCACTCCAAGTTCAGTGATGAACTTCTTTATCCAGACTTCCTCTTTGGCAGCATCGTTGGCAGCGATGTATTCAGCCTCCATCGTCGAGTTTGCCATGGTTTCCTGTTTGGAACTCTTCCAACACACTGCCCCTCCATTTAGGGTAAAGACAAATCCCGAATGCGACTTAGAGTCGTCCTTATCACTTTAGAAGCTCGAATCGGTAAAGGACTCCACCTGGAGTTCTCCGTTACCATACGCCAAGAACATCTCTTTAGTCCTTCTCAAGTACTTGAGAATGTTCTTCACAGCTGTCCAGTAACTCTCTCCAGGATCTGCTTGATACCTACTCACTACACTTACTGAGTATGCTACATCGGTTCTAGTACATAGCATCACGTACATGATAGAGCCTACTGCCGAAGCATATGGTATCCCTTGAATGCGAGTTCTCTCTAAATCAGTCTTGGGAGACATCTATTTGTACAGAGTGAGTCCAGAGATCGTGGGTAAATTTCCACGCTTGGATTCTTCCGTACTAAAACTCTTTAGTATGGTGTCAATGTACCTGGACTGGGACAATCCCAGTATCCGTTTAGATATATCTCTATAGATCTTAATTCCCAAAATGCAGGAGGCATTACCTAGATCTTTCATTGAGAATTTATGTGATAAGAAGAGCTTGACCGAGTGCAGCATAGGAACATCATTTCCTATCAAGAGTATGTCATCCACGTACAGTACGTGGAAGACAACTTTACTCTCTGCAACCTTCTTGTAGATACAAAGTTCATCTACGTTTTTGATGAAGTCAAACTCTTTGACTACCACATCAAAGCAGATGTTCCAACTCCACGATGCCTGCTTTAAACCGTAGATGGATTTAAGCAGCTTGCACACCTTTCCCCTGCTCCCACTGTTTACGAAGCCCTCTGGCTGAGTCATGTACACGCACTCTTCTAGATCACCATTTAGAAAGGCGGTCTTAACATCCATTTTTCAGATTTCGTAGTCATGGTATGCAGCAATGGAAAGTACGATCCGGATGGACTTAAGCATAGCCACTGGAGAAAAGGTCTCGTCATAATCCACACCTGGTCGTTGACGAAAACCCTTTGCAACAAGTCTAGCTTTGAAAGTCTCAACTTTTCCATATACACCAAGTTTCTTTTTAAAGATCCACTTGCTCCCAATAGGTTTTACCCCTTCAGGAGCAACTTCCAAAGTCCATACTTTGTTGGGGTACATGGATTCCATCTCAGATCGCATTGCATCCAGCCATTTCACAGAGTCACCACTCGTGATGGCCTGCTCGAAGCTAGTCGGGTCATCATCTTCCATGATGCAATCCTCATTGCCACCATCAACGAGAAAACTGTAGTATCTCTCAGGTGGATGAGAAACCCTACTAGATCGGCAGAGAGGCTGGGGTTCATTGGGTACTACTGAATCCTCTGGTTCCAACAAATCATCAGTTGTAGTTTGTGCCGCTGGAACTTCTTTCAGCTCTACCTCTTCGCCACTAATTTCTTTTACAAGAAATTATTTTTCTAAAAAGGTGACGTATTGAGAAACAAACACTTTTTGTTCCTTAGTGCGGTAGAAAATATATCCTTGGGAATTCTTAGGATATCCCACAAACTTGCAAAGAACAGATCGTGCCTCGAGTTTGTCCGGCTTTTGCCTTTGGACATAGGCCGTGAAGGGTTTCCTACAGCACCACTACTAGTGTTTGGAGGCAACACACATGCCATATTTTAATTTTAGATGGTGCTAAAGAAACAATCACAAGGATCATGCTAGAAAAATTAGGGTAACTAAACTTTAACACATACACAAGTAGAAAAAGCTAGGGTTTTGAGAGTACAACCTTTGTAGCTCCCTACGGTAGACTCCTTGGCTACTTGAGGGTTGGAAAAAGGTCCGCTTGAGATCCTCTAGGTCCACGACGATCCACCCGGAGTCCTCTTTGTCCAAGCTAGAAGCTTAACAAGATCAAGAGAAGAAATGGAAGCTAACACTCTACACTAATGGGCAAGACTAGTGTAGAATGGTGTTGTGGTTGGTTTTCTCACTTCAAAATCCTAACTTGGTCACTCTTTGGCTCACTTGAAAAAACTAGAGACCAAGAGAGAAAGGAGGAAGAAGATGATGGCTTTCTAAAACTCAAGATATTGATAATCTTGTGAATAAAATGAGAAAATGAAAATATATATATTTTCACTCACTCATTCTAAACCATGGTTATAAAATATCTAGATATTTTGTTTGGAACAAAAATGACCATAGAAATTAAATTATGGTTAAACTAAAGGGTTAATGAAAGAATAAAATATTCAACCATGAAACAATTTCCATTTTCATTTTTCTTTTCCAAAAATAATATCCATATATTTAATAAAGGGTGTGAGTCTTATATTGCCACCATCCACTATATCAACAACCATGATAGAATGATGTATGCATGTATGTGAGCATGCACATCCATATGTGCATGAATAAGAATGAATGCATACATGCATGCATACAACAAAAAAGACAAGAAAGGATTTCTAGTGAGAAACTAATGGTCAATGATAAATCAACACTTGATTTAGCAACCTGGTCATATCACATACGACCCGACCAAAAGCAAACCGACCGACTAATATACGGTATCTCATACACGCATTTTAACCGGGTCAACGTGCATATCTCATATGCGTACCACATCGTTTCGCCTGGACTAGGCAACTCCATTATGGGACTCTAAGACTCGTCAATACGCCGGCAGTGGGTGATGATCATATCAAGCACCCCCAAGCCGCAAGAGGTCAGCTAAACGTAACGGCTAACCAGGTATTGAGCGATCAGAAGAAAACAAGGGAACCTGTTACAACTCCCGTCGAGCCAACCGGCAACACTACCGTACAGTCCGGTCTCTTCGTCAGATATGCTGCATATCAAGTCTAGGGATGGTAACGTCGACCCCAATAACTCAATAAGTCGTGCCGATGAATGGTCTATAACAGATCGAGAAACTACTGATAACACTTATTAGTAAATCTCAACAGCCCTGGTCAGGGACTTACTGATATAGCCAGTCGAACACAGCAAAACATCAACTCCCAATACCGGGAGAGACGAAACCCCTCCTATCGCTCATCGCATTCGTGTGTCTCGGGACTGTACCCAACGGCCACCTGTTTGCACGACTCAGTAGAGCCGTGGTAGGGTGGTAATCAAAGTACAGTGGGAGAACACACAAGACTCTATGACGATCTCGGGTCTACAGACTAACCTGCACCAGTGTCACCTGAGAACTGCTATCCGACGATAGATATAATTCCATATAGGAGTTCTCGGTGAGTCCGTCCAGTGTACCCAGTCACCACTGAGCACCCGTATACGATCTCGATGTCAAACATCGATGAATGTGGGAACATCCATCGCCCATCATATGGGTCTAGTATCATATACACTAGTCTACTCTGGTATATCGATGCCCCGTCTCGATATACCTACGACTAGGGACATTTCAGGATATGCTTATAAACTACAGATGTCCCACTAGTATGATCTCCATCATAATCACAGTAGTCAAGCCTAAATCCTCAGGGCGTTATCAACATGTATGAATGAATAAAAGCATGATCAAATCAACATGTCATATAAAGAAGAACCAGATAGCATACTATCATGTCGAGCAAGAATGTAAACTGAATATATATATATACATGTATAAATACATCCACTATCATATAATGGCCTCTAGGGCATACATATATCCAACAATCTCCCACTTGCACTAAGGCCAGTTATTGGCATATCTTATACCCAACATCTCAAAAAGTCGCTCATGCTGCGGCTGAGGGAGGGTCTTGGTGAATGGATCCGCGGTGTTATTCTTTATGTCTACTCTCCTAATCTCGATCTCGCGGCGATCTACAATCTCCCGGATCAAATGAAAACGCCTCAGGATGTGTCTGTACCGTTTATTGGACCTGGGCTCCTTGGATAACGCCATAGCCCTATTATTATCACAATACAATGGTATTGGATCAATAATGGTTGGAACTACTCCTAGCTCCGAGACGAACTTCTTCATCCAGACGGCTTCCTTAGCGTCATCATTTGCAGCAATGTACTCAGCCTCCATCGTAAAGTCTGCAACGGTATCCTGTTTGGAACTCTTCCAACTTACCGCCTCTCCATTGAAGGTAAATACAAACCCGGAGATAGATTTGTTGTCGTCCTTATCGCTCTTGAAGCTCGAATCGGTAAAGGCCTCCATTTGGAGATCTCCATTACCATACACCAAGAACAATTCTTTAGTCCTTCGCAAGTACTTAAGAATGTTCTTCACAGCTATCCAGTGATTCCCCCTGGGTTGGATTGATACCTGCTTACAACACTAAGTGCATGAGCTACATTTGGGCGTGTACATAACATCACATACATTATAGATCCTACTGCCGAAACATAGGGTATAATGCTTATGCGAGCTCTCTCTTCATCTGTCTTTGGGCAAGAGTCCTCAGAGAGAGTGACCCCATGGCAAGCGGGTAAGGCACTCCGCTTGGAGTCTTCCATACTAAACTTTTTTAGGATGGTGTTAATATACCTGGTTTGGGACAATCCCAATAACCTCTTGGATCTATCCCTATAGATCCCAATGCCCAGAATGTATATGGCATCACCCAGGTCCTTCATGGAGAACCTTAGTGATAAGATAGATTTGACCGACTGTAGCATAGGAATATCATTTCCTATCAGAAGAATGTCATCCACGTACAATATGAGGAATGTGACAGCTCTCCCTACAGCCTTCTTATAAACACAAGGTTCATCTGGATTTTTGATGAAATCAAACTCTTTGATAACATCATCGAAACAGATGTTCCAACTCCGTGATGCCTGCTTTAACCCATATATGGATTTAAGCAATCTACATGCTTTCCCGCTGCTCCCACTGTCAATGAAGCCCTCCGGCTGATCCATATAAACGCATTCTTCTAAATCCCCATTTAGAAATGTCGTTTCAACGTCCATCTGCCAGATTTCATAGTCGCAGTGAGCAGCAATAGCAAGTAGGATCCGAATGGATTTAAGCATGGCTACGAGCGAAAAAGTCTCATCATAGTCCAAACCTGGTCTTTGACGAAAACCCTTCGCCACAAGTCTTGCCTCATAGGTCTCTACCTGCCCATCTACACCAATCTTTCTTCTAAAGATCCATTTGCACCCCCACAGGTTTTACCCCAGGGGGTACAACGTCCAAAGTCCATACTTTGTTGGTGTACATAGACTCCATTTCGGATCACATGGCATCCAGCCACTTCACAGAGTCTCCACTCGTGATAGCTTGCTGAAAACTGGTAGGATCATCATCTTCCATGATGCAGTCTTCTCTGTCACCATCAATGAGGAAACCGTAGTACCTCTCCGGTGGGCGAGAATTCCTACCAGACCTACGGAGTGGCCGAGGTTCCTCAGTTTCTATTGCAACGGCCGGTTCAACCAAGTCGTCATTTGTAGTTTGTGTCTCTAGAACCTCTTCTAGATCTACCACATTGCCATCAGTTTCATTTGTGAAAAACTCTTTTTCCAAGAATGTGGCATGCTGAGAAACAAACACTTTTTGTTCCTCCTTGTGGTAGAAAAGATATCCATAAGAGTTCTTTGGATATCCCACAAAATTACACATGACTGACCGTGTCTCGAGTTTGTCCGGATTCTTCTTTTTAACATAGGCCGGGCAACCCCAAATCTTAATTCTCTTAAGAGATGGTCTCTTCCCATGCCATATCTCATATGGCGTGGTAGACACGGTTTTGGTTGGAACCCTGTTCAGTAGAAACGCTGCAGTCTCTAATGCATGCCCCCAAAATGAGACGGGTAACTCAGTATCACTCATCATGGATCGGACCATATCTAATAGGGTCCGATTCCGTCGTTCAGACACACCGTTGTGCTGTGGTGTGTAAGGAGGAGTGAGCAGAGAGAGAATCCCATTCTCTTTTAGGAAGATTGCAAATTCTGTACTGAGGTACTCCCCACCTCGATCTGATCGAAGCATTTTGATACTCAAGCCGGTTTATTTTTCTACGTCGAGTTTATATTCAGTGAATTTCTCGAAAGCTCGGATTTGTGCTTTAATAAAAATACATGACCGAATCTTGAGAAATCGTCAGTGAAAGTAATGAAGTATGAAAAACCGCCTCTTGCCTGTGTAGACATTGGCCCACATACATCACTATGTATGAGGCCTAGGAGCTCAGTAGCTCGTTCTCCGTGTCCGGTAAACGGAGTTTTGGTCATTTTACCCTTGATACAAGACTGGCAAGTCGCATAAGATTTATATTCAAAAGAGTTTAAATATCCATCTTTGTGTAACTTGTTTAGTCTTTTTTCGTTAATATGACCAAGTCTACAATACCAAAGAAAAGTTTCATTTATTTCTGAAAGTTTTCTTTTATTAGTGTGTTGTATGCTGAAAACTGTGTGTTGATTTAGGACGTATATCCCGTTATTAAGCGTACCATACCCAACCAACATTTGATTCAGGTGAATGTTCATAACATTGTTCTGTAATATAAAATTATATCCATCATTGTCTAACAAAGAAACAGATATTATATTACAAAGCATACTTGGTACAAAATAACATGGGTTCAAAACCAATATACACCCAGACGGCAACCCCAAATGATACTCTCCCACTGCGACTGTATGTACATTGGAACCATTTCCGACGCGGAGAGTATGGTCACCTGTCTTCAAAATCTTGCTATTTCTCAACCCCTACATAGAATTGCAAATGTGAGAACCTGAACCGGTATCTAATACCCAGGAAGCAGAGTTTATTGAAAAACAGTTTTCTGTCACAAACACACCTGAAGCGGAAGCATCCCCATGCTTCTTCTTGAGATTTAAGTACTCCGTGCAGTTGCGCTTCCAATGTCATGTTTTGTGGCAGTGATAACATTCCCCTTTCCCCGATTCTCCATCTTTGGACTTGTCCTTCCCCTTAACCTTTTTAACTCCACCCCTAGGCTTGGTGGGCTTCTTCTTCATCTTTCCCCTGGCCTTAGCCTTTGGGTGAGAAGAGGAAGATTGCCCAACACTCAAAACGGGAGTTTTCACTGATTTCAGTGTGCTCTCTGCACTCCTTAACATATTAAGGAGTTCAGGTAGTTCCTTCTCTATATTGTGCATGTTGAAGTTAACTATAAATTGAGCAAAGGTGGAGGGGAAGGACTGTAGAATAATATCCGTATATTGTTCATTGTCCATCGTCCATCCATGGTCCTCAAGCTCTTCTATTAGAGCTATCATCTTCAGAACATGGCCTCCTACTGGTGTGCCATGGGCCATTCGCATATGAAACAATTTATTTTATGCTTCGTATCGTAATACGTGGGATTGCTCTCCATACAACTCCTTTGTATGGAGAAATATGGCGTGAATGTCCATATTCTCGTGCTGCTTTTGATGTGTGTTATCCATCGATGCAAGCGCGAGGCATTTGGCCATGGCACAGTCAGCGTCCCATGTCTTGCGGACTTCAATATCCGCAACTGAGGATTTTGGACCTGGGACGGGCGGGGCTGAAGCCGTGAGGACATATGATACTTTATCATAAGTCAAGGCAATGTTCAGATTCCTCAGCCAGTCTTTATAATTGGTCCCATTCAGTTTATTTTTATCTAGTAGAAGCTTGAGTCCTGCCATTGGTATTTGCCATTAAGAGAGAGAAAAGAATACACTCAGTGAAAGCTCTTGCAAAGATCAGATTGGTTATTATCTTGTCTAATCGATGTCTCCCACTGCTTTAATCAAGTTTTTCTTTCAAACCTTAAAAAGAAAACTAGCCAGGATTAATCACAGTCTACAACTTCGCTAACCGTTCAGCCAGGCCAGTGTCGGTACTTGAGGGAGGTTTCCCGTGTTTTCGCACGGACCTAATTAAGGTAAACCTCATCTTCCCAGAGGCGTAGCCCCGTTAACACCTTTCTAGACACCTATTGGGTTAGCTAATTGTAAACTGTAAAACTCTCCTTGGAGCAACTATTGCCCACAGTGGGATCGGGATCCAACCATCATATGGAAGGTATGCGATCTCGTTGCAAATTTCAACTATTGAAATTCCCGATGTGGTTTTTACCCCTAGTACCTATGACCTTGGCTATGGTCAACAAATCACAAGCACTGGTCAAGTTCAACCCGTCATTTCTTGATTAATTAGACCCGTTCACATGACCCTTGGCTAAGGTCAACAAAGTCACATGCCCATCCCAATTAATCTGCATCATATGCATTTGTAGGAAGACATCACTTAGCTACCGTACACTACGCCTTGGCTAACAAACGTAGCACGAATACTAAGTACTCTACTTCCTAAAATGACGGAGGGTTGCGGATGATTTTTAAGAAAATCTTTAACGCTTTGAACTTGATATCGTCGTAGAATCAAAAGGTTTTCAAAAGGAGTGGCTTGAGCTCTGCAATTTTTGAAATATAGCTTTTTCATAAAGAGCCGAGTGGTTTTCAAATCTGATTCTGCAACATCTTTTTAGGTTTATTTTCTTTACATTAATCATATTAATATAGCCCCATCATTTAAGTCCTTAAGCCAACCACAAAAAAGAAACGAAAATACAACGTACGCTTATGCCATGTGCATTCGCCGCAATGTTCCGTTATGCACCGTTAGGTTACTTAACTAACGGCATACCAGGACGGGACTAGCGCGGGTGTAAAATATAAGCAACGTCTAATATATATCTCATATATAATATATCATTCGTCTCAGATATCACATCACAGAATACAGGCAACAGAAACACAGATATAATGTGGGATATACTAGGACGTCCGTATTTAGTATTTAGTATTTAGCCAACAATAGAAAATATGGATTCCATAGTCGCGATGAATAGCCAAGCCCACACCCCTAGACCCCTACGAGAGCGGCAAGTGACCCTACCAATTTTGGAGTTTAGGAGACCCGGTCTCGACTCCTCAAGATGGCCTCCCACTGAACCCCAGAACTCGGTCACTTGTGCTCCCCTCCTTGGTCTATCCTAATGCGGAAAAGTAAATAATATACAATACTGGTGGCATCAACCTCAACCCGGAAGTGCCCCAAATAAAAGAATATTACATTACATTTGAATTTTACATGAATGAAAAGAAAACTCTCATCTCATATAAAAAAAACCGGCTATTCAATCGCGACAATCCTGCACATCATATCTCAGCAACACATAATATCATATATCATCAACGTAAGTAAGTATGCGTACCCAGATTGTCGTTGATGTATAGCAACGAAAACGGCGATATGCGACATACTACACTTACGGTCACAGAAAAGAAAGTGTAAAACTACAACATTTGGAATCCACAATCACTTTAGACATCGCAAATCCGAAATATCACATACTTCGCATTTTATGCCTAACTATATGAATTCCACATATTGTATCACATTCCAGATAAATAGACAGTATTAAACTTTCCGATCGAATAATCAAATGCCCAAGATTTCCTAAATAGCTCAACACTTGAGCGGAGTTCAAAAATCCCGGAACGTGTCACAGTAGCAGCGGTCCAGCCGTAGAAGGGTCAAGCCAACGCCTCACATGTGGCATGCCGTACTGCCCTAAACCCTAAGGTTTAGAGGCAGTTCATACGATCACATAATCGAGTTAAGGTTTGTGTTCTTCTAGAGGGTCCACCACGTTACTTGCACGTATTTCCGAAAGATTTAAACTCGAGAAAAATTCAGCACTTGAAAATTTTTCGTGCCGGGAAAAAGTGAGCTAATGATATCCGTTCGAACTTTTTAATACCTTCTAAATTACCCGAAAACAACACGAAATTAAATATTCCGATCGAATCAACGAATCCAAAACAATCCCCAGAACACTCAACACTTGAATCATACTAAAAATACCCAAAAATATATACAATCAGGTAGGAACATTACTGTGTGAAAACGAGGCAATGATTCATCTGTACGGCCGCGGATCCGCGGCCCAAGCAAGGTCTGGCCGCGGTTCCGCGGCGGAATGTACGGTTTATTGCTTCTTTTTTTTACAGTATTGCTTATATTTGCCTGCTGAATTTTTTAAGTATTTTTAATTCTGAAAAAACACGGTATTCAAAAAATGTACAGAGAAGGGTTAAAAATCCGTATTTTTTGGTTCGATCGGAGTTTTAACTTCGCCTAAGCGTCACCTAAGGTTCTAGCGTGGCTCTGATACTATGAAGGGTTTCCTACAACACCACTACTAGGGTTTGGAGGCAACACACATGCCATATTTTAATTTTAGATGGTGCTAAAGAAACAATCACAAGGATCATGCTAGAAAAATTAGGGCAACTAAACTTTAACGCAAACACAAGTAGAAAAAGCTAGGGTTTTGAGAGTACAACCTTTGTAGCTCCCTACGCTAGACTCCTTGGCTACTTGAGGGTTGGAAAAAGGTCCGCTTGATATCCTCTAGGTCCACGACGATCCACCCGGAGTCCTCTTTGTCCAAGCTAGAAGCTTCACAAGATCAAGAGAAGAAATGGAAGCTAACACTCTACAATAATAGGCAAGACTAGTGTAGAATGGTGTTGTGGTTGGTTTGTTAGTTATATGTATGCCCTAGAGGCCATTACTACACATAGGATGTATATTGTAGTGGATGCTTGGACATATATAGGGATGACTTTCTTGCTCGATATGATAGTATGCTATCTGGTTACTCTTTAACTTAACGTGCACACTGATTGTCTCTCTGTTACATGTTGGTAAAGCCCTTAGGATGTGTACTTGACTACCTGGACTATGATGCGGATCATACTAGTGGGGACATGGTAGTCCATAAGTACATCCTTCAATGTCCCTAGTCGTGGGTGTATCGAGACGGGGCATCGATATACCAGAGTAGACTAGCGTGTAGCTTCACGACCCATATAAATGGGCGATGGATGATCCCATATCCATTGGTGTTTGACATCAGAGATGATATACGGGTGCTCAGTAGAGACTGGGTACACTGGACGGACTCGCCGAGAACTCCCAGATGGTATTATACCTTACGTCAGATGGCAGTTCTCTGGTGACACTGGTACAGGTTAGTCTGTAGACCCGAGATCGTCATAGAGTCTTGTGTGATTCCCACTGTGCTTTGATTTCCAACATACCACGTCCAAGAGGGCATGCAAAAAGGTGGCTTTTGGGTACAGTCCTGAATCACATAGAGGCAATGAGCGATAGGAGGGGTTTCGTCTCTCCCGGTGTAGGGAGTTGATGTTGCGCTGTGCTCGATTGGCTATAACAGGAAGTCCTTGGCCAAGGCTGCTTTAGGGATTTACTGGTAAGTGTTACCAGTAGTTTCTTGACCCGTTATGAGCCTCATATAGACACGACTTATCGAGTTATTGGGGTCTGACATTTACCACCCCTAGGCGAGATATGCGACATATCAGACGAACAGACCGGACTGTACGGTAAGTGTTACTGGTTCGATTCACAGAAGTGTGAGCGGGCTTGCTCGTTGATCTTCTAATCGCTCAATACCCGGGTGGCCGTTACGTTTAGCAGAACGCTTGCAGCTTGTGGGTGTTTGATATGATCATCACCTACTGCCGGCGTATTGACGAGTCTTTAGAGTCCTACACAGAGGTTTCCTGGCTCAAGCGAAACGAAATAGGAGCGCATATGAGATATTTGCGGGACCGAGAATAATACCAGTATGTTATACTGTATTCTATTCTCATGATTTGTATCATCAGTCGGTTATATGTGATATAGCCGGGTTACCGAATCAAGTGTTGATTCGATATATTGATACACTTGATATTAGTCGGTTATATGCAGTATGACCGGATCATTAAATCAAGTGTTGATTTAATGATTTAATGTATAATTATATATTTGATATATTACTTTACATTAACTAGTATTTGTTCACTTAAGATTGATTTTCTCACTTTATGTGCACAAGTTGTATATGTGATATATTTTTGTGCACTAGTTTATATCATGTTTGATGATACATGCAAACTTGGGTGTGTGTATGGATTATACCATGTTTAGGTTAAAGGTTTAGTTTTTTATTTAATTAATTTGATTTATGTAAAATAAAATGGTGGCTTACTTTGTCTTTGCTTGAAGCTTCATGAAGCTTTCAAGCATCTTTGACAAAGTCCACCATTTTGTTTTACATAAGATTTTCCTTAACCTAACCTTTAACTTAAACTTGAGTTTAGTCTCTACAAAGGTTAATCTCACCCATGGTTGCAAGATGATAACTTCACTTGATTATTCTTTTCATATAATTCTTTTTCCATTCTTTTCTTCTTCTTCTTCATGATGAAAAGAAAACCTTGCTAGAAAATTCCAAGTGTTGAAATCAAGTGAGAAATCCAAATCCAAAGTGAACCCACTTCCTATTTCTTCATCCTATACCACTTGCCATGTAGTAGAGTGTGTTATCTTCACAAGTTTCATGACCAAGTGAAGATGGAACTTGAGTTAGAGTTGCCTCGACGTAGATCATCTTCGGCATCGAAGTCAACGACCTAGCCCGCCCATTTCTCCGACGAAACCAACGCTAGAGTCCGGGATCCGGTTGATCGCAGCGGAGGGACGTCATCACGGAGCTAAATAAGTGGAGGGCCGGATCTATAAAGATTGTAGTCACTTTCACTTGTAGTTAAGCTGCTAACTTGCATGTTCTTTCGCCTTACCTCTAGTAATCGATCTAGTTTATGGTTTCTCGGCACCGGAAAATTTGAATTTGGCATGTTGATGCCTTCTGGAACCTCTTGAGTGTGCCTAGGAACCCTACAGTGGTATCAGAGCCTAGCTAAAGCTTTAGGCGAAGTGTAGACGAAGTTAGAGATCCGATCGAACCCCGAAACCCCGATCAAAAACCCTTCTCTATACATTTTTTCAAACTGTGGATTTTTGTGAATTAAAAATGCTCAGAAAATTAAGCAGGAAAATATAAGAATTACTGTGAAGTACGGACCCCTAACTCAAAAATTTGACCGCGGGGTTTGGCGGCGGTTCCGCGGCCCAAATTGTGAATTAGTCCCTCAAACTTCACATATTTATTCTTAGGTCCTTTCTTGTCATTGTTTTCTGGGAATTTTTTAACTCCACTCAAGTGTTGAGTTTTCTAGGGTTTTATTGGGGACTCGTTAATTCGATCGGATAATTTAACTTCGTTTATGTTTTTCCGGATATTTTAGAAACTGTTAAAAAGTTCGACCGGATATAAATACCCATTTTTCCCCTGCCGGGAAATTTCCAAGTGTTGGATTTTTCCGTAGTTTAAGAACATTCTAAGTAGTGCAAGTAACGCGATGGACCCTCTAGAAGACAACAAACCTTAACTCGATTATGTGACCGTCTTGAACTGCCCTTTGAACCTTAGGGTTTGGGGCAGTACGGCGTGCCACATGTGAGGCGTTAGCTTGACCCTTCAACGGCTGGACCGTTGGTACTGTGGCATGAAGTGGATGTTTTTAAACTTATTTCATGTGTTGAGCTTTTCGGGAAAACTTGGGTGATTGATTATTCGATCGGAAAGTTTAACATTGTCTATTTATCTGGAATGTGATACAATATTTGGAATCCACAAGTAGTTAAGAGATAACTGAATGAATGTTATAAATCTAGCACTTTAGTCTCACTTGATCGGTTGCCACGGAATTTTGATGTGATCAAAAGTCCGTCGCAATCACGTTGCGTACGCGGATACTCGCCGGGTAAATTTAATAGACAGCCACGCCCCATGGCCCCGACCAAGTGACTGTAGGAGAACCCCGTCGCCGAAAGCATCCGTTCGGGTGCTTGCGGCAGCGGTGTTCTGCCTTGGTGCACTTCGTCGACGGCAACCGAGGGTGCGGCCGTCTACTAAAGTTTGCGAGGAGCATTCGATCAGGATGTCGGGAATCTTGCTGAATTGCCCGACTTGATATTGAAAAGAGTTTTCGATAATGAGACTAAAATGCGGGGTTTATAATTGTTAGGCATGAATGTCTAAGGAATTCATTTGGTTAGGCATGCGATGTATAAAGGGGTTGCGGATTCCAACTGTTGTAGTTTTACACTTTCTTTTCTGTGACCGTAAGTGTAATATGTGATATCGCCGGTTTCGTTGCTATATGTCAACGACAATTGGGATGCGCACATTTACTTACGTTGATGACATGTGATGTTATGTGTTGCTGGATATGTTATATTGGATCGTCGTGTTTTGAATAGCCGGGGGTTTTATGTGAGATGAGAGTTTTTATTTTCATTCATGTAAAATTTATTGTATGTAATATTCTTTTATTGGGGCACTTCCGTGTTGAGGTTGATGTCACAATTTGTATATTATTTACTTTTCCGCACTAGGATAGACCTAAGGAGGAGAGCACAAGTAACCGGGTTCTAGAGTCCAGTGGGAGACCAACTCGAGGAGTCGAGTCCGGGTCTCCTAACTCTAGAATTGGTAGGGTTGCTTGCCGCTCTCATAGGGGTCTAGAGGTGTGGGTTTGGTTATTCATCGCGACCGTGGAATCCGTGTTTTATACATGCTCGTATTGAAAACACGGACGTCCTAGTATATCCAATGTTTCATATGTTTCTTCTGCTGCGATATCTATGATGTGATCATTTGATATGTTGTGATAGATACTGTATATAGTATATACGATATATTATATAGACATTACTTATGTTTTACACCCGCGCTAGCCCTGCCCCGCTCTGCCGTTAGTTACCTAACCTAACGGTGCACGAGGGGACATCGAGGCGAATGCGGATGGCATAAGTGTACGTCGTATTTATCTGTGATGTTTAGGTGATTTAAATGATGGGAATTCATTAATATGATTAATGAAATAAAAGAAACTTAAAAGATGTTTTGGAATCGAATTTTCAAAAACAGGTTGCTACAGTTCTTGCTTTGCATCGCGGTGTTCCTTGTAGAACATCCTGCACCTTATTCGATAAGGAATGGGCCGAGATCCCTTCACCGGGAGTGACCCCTTTATCAATAACTGGAAGATGCTACAACTCTCGGTTTGTCTTTTGATTTCTCCTATGGTTCTTGCTTTGCAAAGCGGTATATATGATATATCCAGCACCTTATTCGATGAGGAAAGGGCCGACGATCACTTCACCGGGAGTGACCCCTTTAGCAAAACTAGAAAAGCCTAAAAAACACTCCATTTCAAAATCACTCAATTCTATAACGATATCAAGTTCATTACTGTCACGACCCGAAAGTTCGGAACATGACCGACACTTAGGCTACGAACGTCTCAAGGCGTACGTGCTCTAAGTAAGCCGAGCCCAGAAATCCAAACCAAGAAAAGTAGTGGAGTGAAGGAAAAACCATAAGTAAATCAACCAGTTTACAACAAAATATACAACGCCTAAAGGCGAGGATCACAACAGAAAAGGGAACTCAACAGCATGAAACCCAGAGAAATATAACGCGCGACCCTAAGGTCGAAAGAACACACCACTGGTCTCTATCTCAAATAAGTACAAGTTTGGTTGATGGAACTTCTAGATACAGCTGAAATATAATATACAAAGTATAATGATGGGTATGATACCAATAACTCACCTACTAGCAAGTCACCTGAAGAAGCTGTGCCCGCAAAGCCGTAATGAAATCCGTACGGCAACACCTGCAAGAAACTGGGGCACAACGGGGGTGAGTTGCCAACTCGTGAATAGAAACACATCTACGAACAGAAAATCGCATGTATGACGCAATCCTAGGTCATACGATCATAATATACAATCCTCAAGTATATAATCAGCATTCTATAACCATGACTAGGGTAGCTATCTATCCCAAATGTAATCCCATGTACCCGTGTCAATGTCAGTGCCTCAGGTAGCAATGTATCATATGAATGATGTAAGAATGCATGAAAAGTATGATCAATGTAATCAAGTCTGTATGTGACCAATGTCTGTAAATAGGTGGATCCCGTCCACGTATCACCCAATGACAATAAGCATCATGCATGTAAATATGAGGATATAGTCAAAATCATGAAAACACATCATGAAACTTGTGCCTAGCATCGGCACGAAACATAGCCTCAATCTCAATATCTCTGATAAGTCTCACCATCTAGGGCGCCGTCAATCCAGACCGGCCCCTACCATCAATCTCAAGACCACGACGGTATCCTCCGGATATCCGACGTGTCGGGTAAAATCACCGGTCGGTAGTGCTCCCCTGTCAGGCTCAACGCCATCTCCTGCGATCTTCTTTCCCCGGGGTACCGCACCGGGCCCACCATGCACCCACAATCGGCCTCATCCGCCTCCTCGAATCGGGTTTCACATGTCGCTCTCAGAAACGAGAAAACACATGGTGGACGCACTGAAATATCATATCAGGGGGAACCGGGTTTTTACAACAATTACATAATCTCTTTGAAATACCCACGGTTCCCAAATCTAGAAATATCATAGAACAACATATCTCAATGCGCATAATCAAAAAACATGATGTATGTGACATATCAATGAAGTGCAAGTATAACAGTATATCATGCGACATGGAATAATAGTATGCACATACAAGGGTCATATCCTGCAGCAATAATACTACTGTGTATTGACATGACAATTACCGATGAAGATGTGTGCGAACTGGCAAGTAAGTGTACGTGGTACATACGCATCATCGGTAATGGTGCTGGTGTCCTAACAGCATGATGTCAACAATAGAATATGAATTACAATAAGTATGCGATGCAGAACAACAATAATAATAAGCAGGAGCTGAATACCAAATACCAGGATAACTAAACTGCATCTAATGTCATAAGAGTCGTAAAGCTACACCACTATAAGGCTGAGCTGAAGCTAACAGTAGGTAAGGGAAACCGCCTAACCTCTCAGTCGATACATATATATACATATAGTCGGTGATCCCACCTCGATAATATCACATCCGATACCATATTGCTATAATCGGTTATTCCCAAGTCAAGAGTGCGGATCAAACATCAAATTACAGCTCGTACGTAAATCCGTCGTACGGTATCCCCAAATCTGGGTACGGGTCAATCTCACATTCGTCATGTCATTCATCCAGTATTCTCTAAATCACATATCATAATCTGGGTACTGACCTACGTCTAGTACAAAGCTAACATCATCACTATCATCATGATCTGACTACTGATCAACAGTCTCGTATATCATCAGCACATATCATCTCAAGGAGTAAACAACTCCCAAGGCGGCCTATCATAAATATCTCGTCATCTCATATCATATCATATCCTATCTCGTATCATAATCACATGTCGATCATTTTATATATATCACTATTCCTATGGCATTATCATCCAAAAATCTGCTAATGCATCAAGATATATCTCAAATATGAATTATACCATATCACCGACATCATAATCTCGGATCAAATATCATCGACTAATCTCAAATCCAAGTATCATCCTCAAATCCGTATATGAACACATAGTCCCATACTCACGTGAACACATATCTATATATAATCCCATAACCACATATGTAATAAGGATGTATGTGTGAATATGTATGTGTAGTGCACCCACTACCCTAGGGTTCATAACCTTTCATCAATCCAACATACCAATATCCATTTTAACATTATTATTGATCCCGAATAACATATATTAAATGTAAGTGTGTATACGCATCCGTATACATCACGATGAATTGCGGGGGTGCTATACGCCATCCACCCGATTTCTCCCCGTAGATATAAATCTACTCACCTTTCTTTATGCGTGCCGGTACCGATGTCGCCATTTGCATCTCCAACGCCTCGACGTCACGTGGGGTACCTACAAGGATATCATACGTTAAAACACATGAAAACCATGTCGGAAACCAAAATGGTGCACGTTACGCCAATAAGTAAAAACCTATCGCCTTGCATGCAAACACAGTCAATGCTCACTGGTCGTTGGCGTTCAAACGCCACCCGACGGAAACGAATCACCAAATACCCAAAATCCATATGAAATCAAGTTGTAAATCATATGACAACTCATGAAAATCAACTCAGATTCTATCCTAACTGGAATCAGTCAAAACTAGACATACAGGGGGTCAAGTTTACATGAAATAGGGCTGTGCACGCAAAACGAGGGGATTTCACCCTGGTCTGGCCGCAAATTGCAGCCAGAGGGAATAACAGGAGTGTGAGCGGGCTTGCTCGTTGATCTTCTGATCGCTCAATACCCGGGTGGCCGTTACGTTTATGCGGCTTGTGGGTGTTTGATATGATCATCACCTACTGCCGGAGTATTGACGAGTCTTTAGAGTCCTACACAGAGGTTTCCTGGCTCAAGCGAAACGAAATAGGAGCGCATATGAGATATGTGCGGGACCGAGAATAATACCAGTATGTTATACTGTATTCTATTCTCACGATTTGTATCATCAGTCGGTTATATGTGATATAGCCGGGTTACCGAATCAAGTGTTGATTCGATATATTGATACACTTGATATTAGTCGGTTATATGCAGTATGACCGGATCATTAAATCAAGTGTTGATTTAATGATTTAATGTATAATTATATATTTGATATATTACTTTACATTAACTAGTATTTGTTCACTTAAGATTGATTTTCTCACTTGATGTGCACAAGTTGTATATGTGATATATTTTTGTGCACTAGTTTGTATCATGTTTGATGATACATGTAAACTTGGGAGTGTGTATGGATTATACCATGTTTAGGTTAAAGGTTTAGTTTTTTATTTAATTTATTTGATTTATGTAAAATAAAATGGTGGCTTACTTTGTCTTTGCTTGAAGCTTCATGAAGCTTTCAAGCATCTTTGACAAAGTCCACCATTTTATTTTACATAAGATTTTCCTTAACCTAACCTTTAACTTAAACTTGAGTTTAGTCTCTACAAAGGTTAATCTCACCCATGGTTGCAACATGATAACTTCACTTGATTATTCTTTTCATATAATTCTTTTTCCATTCTTTTCTTCTTCTTCTTCATGAAGAAAAGAAAACCTTGCTAGAAAATTCCAAGTGTTGAAATCAAGTGAGAAATCCAAATTCAAAGTGAACCCACTTCCTATTTCTTCATCCTATACCACTTGCCATGTAGTAGAGTGTGTTATCTTCACAAGTTTCATGACCAAGTGAAGATGGAACTTGAGTTAGAGTTGCCTCGACGTAGATCATCTTCGGCATCAAAGTCAACGACCTAGCCCGCTCATTTCTCCGTCGAAACCAACGCTAGAGTCCGGGATCCGGTTGATCGCAGCTGAGGGACGTCATCACGGAGCTAAAGAAGTGGAGGACCGGATCTACAAAGATTGTAGTCACTTTCACTTGTAGTTAAGTTGTTAACTTGCATGTTCTTTCGCCTTACCTCTAGTAATGGATCTAGTTTAGGGTTTCTCGGCACCGGAAAATTTGAATTTGACATGGTTGATGCCTTCTGGAACCTCTTGAGTGTGTCTAGGAACCCTACAGTGGTATCAGAGCCTAGCTAAAGCTTTAGGCGAAGTGTAGGCGAAATGTAGACGAAGTTAGAGATCCGATCGAACCCCGAAACCCCGATCAAAAACCCTTCTCTGTACATTTTTTCAAACTGTGGATTTTTGTGAGTTAAAAATGCTCAGAAAATTAAGCAGGAAAATATAAGAATTACAGTGAAGTACGGACCCCTAACTCAAAAATTTGACCACGGAACCGCAGCCAAACCAAGGGTTTGGCGGCGGTTTCGCGGCCCAAATTGTGAATTAGTCCCTCAAACATCACATATTTATTCTTAGGTCCATTCTTGTCATTGTTTTCTGGGAATTTTTTAATTCCACTCAAGTGTTGAGTTTTTTAGGGTTTTATTGGGGACTCGTTAATTCGATCGGATAATTTAACTTCGTTTATGTTTTTCCGGATATTTTAGAAACTGTTAAAAAGTTCGACCGGATATAAATACCCATTTTTCCCCTGCCGGGAAATTTCCAAGTGTTGGATTTTTCCGTAGTTTAAGAACGTTCTAAGTAGTGCAAGTAACGTGATGGACCCACTAGAAGACAACAAACCTTAACTCGATTATGTGACCGTCTTGAACTGCCCTTTGAATCTTAGGGTTTGGGGCAGTACGGCATGTCATATGTGAGGCGTTGGCTTGACCCTTCTACGGTAGGACCGTTGGTACTGTGGCATGAAGTGGATGTTTTTAAACTTATTTCATGTGTTGAGCTTTTCGGGAAAACTTGGGTGATTGATTATTCGATCGGAAAGTTTAACATTGTCTATTTATCTGGAATGTCATACAATATTCAAAATCCACAAGTAGTTATGAGATAACTGAATGAATGTTATAAATCTAGCACTTTAGTCTCACTTGATCGGTTGCCACGGAATTTTGATGTGATCAAAAGTCCGTCGCAATCACGTTGCGTACGCGGATACTCGCCGGGTAAACTTAATAGGCAGCCGCGCCCCATAGCCCCGACCAAGTGACTGTAGGAGAACCCCGTCGACGAAAGCATCCGTTCGGGTGCTCGCGACAGCGGTGTTCCGCCTTGGTGCACTTCGTCGACGGCAACCGGGGGTGCGGCCGTGTACTAAAGTTTGCGACGAGCATTCGATCAGGATGTCGGGAATCTTGCTGAATTGCCCGACTTGATATTGAAAAGAGTTTTCGATAATGAGACTAAAATGCGGGGTTTATAATTGTTAGGCATGCGATGTCTAAGGAATTCATTTGGTTAGGCATGCGATGTCTAAAGGGGTTGCGGATTCCAACTGTTGTAGTTTTACACTTTCTTTTCTGTGACCGTAAGTGTAATATGTGATATCGCCGGTTTCGTTGCTATATATCAACGACAATTGGGATGCGCACATTTACTTACGTTGATGACATGTGATGTTATGTGTTGCTGGATATGTTATATTGGATCGTCGCGTTTTGAATAGCCGGGGGTTTTATGTGAGATGAGAGTTTTTATTTTCATTCATGTAAAATTTATTGTATGTAATGTTCTTTTATTGGGGCACTTCCGTGTTGAGGTTGATGTCACCATTTGTATATTATTTACTTTTCCGCACTAGGATAGACCCAAGGAGGAGAGCACAAGTAACCGGGTTCTAGAGTCCAGTAAGAGACCAACTCGAGGAGTCGAGTCCGGGTCTCCTAACTCTAGAATTGGTAGGGTTGCTTGCCGCTCTCTTAGGGGTCTAGGGGTGTGGGTTTGGCTATTCATCGCGACCGTGGAATCCGTGTTTTATACATGCTCGTATTGAAAACACGGACGTCCTAGTATATCCAATGTTTCATATGTTTCTTCTGCTGCGATATCTATGGTGTGATCATTTGATATGTTGTGATAGATACTGTATATAGTATATACGATATATTATGTAGACGTTACTTATGTTTTACACCCGCGCTAGCCCTACCCACTCTGCCGTTAGTTACCTAACCTAACGGTGCACGAGGGGACATCGAGGCGAATGCGGATGGCATAAGTGTACGTCGTATTTATCTGTGATGTTTAGGTGATTTAAATGATGGGACTTCATTAATATGATTAATGAAATAAAATAAACCTAAAAGATGTTGTCGAATCGAATTTTCAAAAACAGGTAGCTACAGTTCTTGCTTGGCATCGCGGTGTTCCTTGTAGAACATCCTGCACCTTATTCGATAAGGAAAGGGCCGAGATCCTTTCACCGGGAGTGACCCCTTTATCAATAACTGGAAGATGCTACAACCCTCGGTTTGTCTTTTGATTTCTCCTATAGTTCTTGCTTTGCACAGCGGTATATATGATATATCCAGCACCTTATTCGATGAGGAAAGGGCCGACGATCCCTTCACCGGGAGTGACCCCTTTAGCAAAACTAGAAAAGCCTCAAAAACACTCCATTTCAAAATCACTCGATTCTACAACGATATCAAGTTCATTACTGTCACGACCCGAAAGTACGGAACATGACCGGCACTTAGGCTACGAACGTCTCAAGGCGTACGTGCTCTAAGTAAGCCGAGCCCAGAAATCCAAACCAAGAAAAGTAATGGAGTGAAGGAAAAACCATAAGTAAATCAACCAGTTTACAACAAAATATACAACGCCTAAAGGCGAGGATCACAACAGAAAAGGGAACTCAACAGCATGAAACCCAGAGAAATATAACGCGCGACCCTAAGGTCGAAAGAACACACCACTGGTCTCTATCTCAAATAAGTACAAGTTTGGTTGATGGAACTTCTAGATACAACTGAAATATAATATACAAAGTATAATGATGGGTATGATACCAATAACCCACCTACTAGCAAGTCACCTGAAGAAGCTGTGCCCGCAAAGCCATAATGAAATCCGTACGGCAACACCTGCAAGAAACTGGGGCACAACGGGGGTGAGTTGCCAACTCGTGAATAGAAACACATCTACGAACAGAAAATCGCATGTATGACGCAATCCTAGATCATACGATCATAATATAGAATCCTCAAGTATATAATCAGCATTCTATAACCATGACGAGGGTAGCTATCTATCCCAAATGTAATCCCATGTACCCGTGTCAATGTCAGTGCCTCAGGTAGCAATGTATCATATGAATGATGTAAGAATGCATGAAAAGTATGATCAATGTAATCAAGTCAGTTTGTGACCAATGTCTGTAAATAGGTGGATCCCGTCCACGTATCACCCAATGACAATAAGCATCATGCATGTAAATATGAGGATATAGTTAAAATCTTGAAAACACATCATGAAACCTGTGCCCAGCATCGGCACGAAACATAGCCTCAATCTGAATATCTCTGATAAGTCTCACCATCTAGGGCGCCGTCAATCCAGACCCCTACCATCAATCTCAAGACCAGGATGGTATCCTCCGGATATCCGACGTGTCGGGTAAAATCACCGGTCGGTAGTGCTCCCCTGTCAGGCTCAATGCCATCTCCTGCGATCTTCTTTCCCCGGGGTACCGCACCGGGCCCACCATGTACCCGCAATCGGCTTCATCCGCCTCCTCGAATCGGGTTTCACATGTCGCTCTCAGTAACGAGAAAACACATGGTGGACGCCCTGATATATCATATCAGGGGGAACCGGGTTTTTACAACAATTACATAATCTCTTTGAAATATCCATGGTTCCCAAATCCAGAAATATCATAGAACAACATATCTCAATGCACATAATCAGAAAACATGATGTATGTGACATATCAATGAAATGCAAGTATAACAGTATATCATGCAACATGGAATAATAGTATGCACATACAAGGGTCATATCCTGCAGCAATAATACTACTGTGTAGTGACATGGCAATTACCGATGAAGATGTGTGTGAACTGGCAAGTAAGTGTACGTGGTACATACGCATCATCGGTAATGGTGCTGGTGTCCTAACAGCATGATGTCAACAATAGAATATGAATTATAATAAGTATGCGATGCAGAACAACAATAATAATAAGCGGGAGCTGAATACGAAATACCAGAATAACTAAACTGCATCTAATGTCATAAGAGTCGTAAAGCTACACCACTATAAGGCTGAGCTGAAGCTAACAGTTGGTAAGGGAAACCGCCTAACCTCTCAGTCGATACATATATATACATATAGTCGGTGATCCCGCCTCGATAATATCACATCCGATACCATATTGCTATAATCGGTTATTCCCAAGTCAAGAGTGCGGATCAAACATCAAATTACAGCTCGTACGTAAATCCGTCGTACGACATCCCCAAATCTGGGTACGGGGCAATCTCACATTCGTCATGTCATTCATCTAGTATTCTCTATATCACATATCATAATCTGGGTACTGACCTACGTCTATTACAAAGCTAATATCATCACTATCATCATGATCTGACTACTGATCAACAGTCTCGTATATCATCAGCACATATCATCTCAAGGATTAAACAACTCCCAAGGCGGCCTATCATAAATATCTCGTCATCTCATATCATATCATATCCTATCTCGTATCATAATCACATGTCGATCATTTTATATATATCACTATTCCTATGGCATTATCATCCAAAAATCTGCTAAAGCATCAAGACATATCCCAAATATGAATTATACCATATCACCGACATCATAATCTCGGATCAAATATCATCGACTCATCTCAAACCCAAGTATCATCCTCAAATCCGTATGTGAACACATAGTCCCATACTCACGTGAACACATATCTATATATAATCCCATAACCACATATGTAATAAGGATGTATGTGTGAATATGTATGTGTAGTGCACCCACTACCCTAGGGTTCATAACCTTTCATCAATCCAACATACCAATATCCATTTTAACATTATTATTGATCCCGAATAACATATATTAAATGTAAGTGTGTATACGCATCCGTATACATCACGACGAATTGCGGGGGTGCTATATGCCATCCACCCGATTTCTCCCCGTAGATATAAATCTACCCACCTTTCTTTATGCGTGCCAGTACCGATGTCGCCATTTGCATCTCCAACGCCTCGACGTTACGTGGGGTACCTACAAGGATATCACACGTTAAAACACATGAAAACCATGATTGAAACCAAAATGGTGCACGTTACGCCAATAAGTAAAAACCTATCCCCTTGCATGCAAACACAGTCAATGCTCACTGGTCGTTGGCGTTCAAACGCCACCCGACGGAAACGAATCACCAAATACCCAAAATCCATATGAAATCAAGTTGTAAATCATATGACAACTCATGAAAATCAACTCAGATTCTATCTTAACTGGAATCAGTCAAAATTAGACATACAGGGGGTCAAGTTTACATGAAATAGGGCTGTGCACGTAAAACGAGGGGATTTCACCTTGGTCTGGCCGCAAATTGCAGCCGGAGGGAATAACTGGAGTGTGAGCGGGCTTGCTCGTTGATCTTCTGATCGCTCAATACCCGGGTGGCCGTTACGTTTAGCAGACCGCTTGCGGCTTGTGGGTGTTTGATATGATCATCACCTACTGCCGGCGTATTGACGAGTCTTTAGAGTCCTACACAGAGGTTTCCTGGCTCAAGCGAAACGAAATAGGAGCGCATATGAGATATGTGCGGGACCGAGAATAATATCACTATGTTATATTTTATTCTATTCTCGCGATTTGTATCATCAGTCGGTTATATGTGATATAGCCGGGTTACCGAATCAAGTGTTGATTCGATATATTGATACACTTGATATTAGTCGGTTATATGCAGTATGACCGGATCATTAAATCAAGTGTTGATTTAATGATTTAATGTATAATTATATATTTGATATATTACTTTACATTAACTAGTATTTGTTCACTTAAGATTGATTTTCTCACTTGATGTGCACAAGTTGTATATGTGATATATTTTTGGGCACTAGTTTGTATCATGTTTGATGATACATGGAAACTTGGGTGTGTGAATGGATTATACCATGTTTAGGTTAAAGGTTTAGTTTTTTATTTAATTTATTTGATTTTTGTAAAATAAAATGGTGGCTTACTTTGTCTTTGCTTGAAGCTTCATGAAGCTTTCAAGCATCTTTGACAAAGTCCACCATTTTATTTTACATAAGATTTTCCTTAACCTAACCTTTAACTTAAACTTGAGTTTAGTCTCTACAAAAGTTAATCTCACCCATGGTTGCAAGATGATAACTTCACTTGATTATTCTTTTCATATAATTCTTTTTCCATTCTTTTCTTCTTCTTCTTCATGAAGAAAAGAAAACCTTGCTAGAAAATTCCAAGTGTTGAAATCAAGTGAGAAATCCAAATCCAAAGTGAACCCACTTCCTATTTCTTCATCCTATACCACTTGCCATGTAGTAGAGTGTGTTCTCTTCACAAGTTTCATGACCAAGTAAAGATGGAACTTGAGTTAGAGTTGCCTCGACGTAGATCATCTTCGGCATCAAAGTCAACGACCTAGCCCGCTCATTTCTCCGACGAAACCAACGCTAGAGTCCGGGATCCGGTTGATCGCAGCGGAGGGACGTCATCACGGAGCTAAAGAAGTGGAAGACCGGATCTACAAAGATTGTAGTTACTTTCACTTGTAGTTAAGTTGTTAACTTGCATGTTCTTTCGCCTTACCTCTAGTAATCGATCTAGTTTAGGGTTTCTCGGCACCGGAAAATTTTAATTTGGCATGCTTGATTCCTTCTGGAACCTTTTGAGTGTGCCTAGGAACCCTACAGTGGTATCAGAGCCTAGCTAGTGCTTTAGGCGAAGTGTAGACGAAGTTAGAGATCCGATCGAACCCCGAAACCCCGATCAAAAACCCTTCTCTGTACATTTTTTCAAACTGTGGATTTTTGTGAATTAAAAATGCTCAGAAAATTAAGCAGGAAAATATAAGAATTACTGTGAAGTACGGACCCCTAACTCAAAAATTTGACCGCGGAACCGCGGCCAAACCAAGGCTTCCGCGGCGGTTCCGCGACCCAAATTGTGAATTAGTCCCTCAAACTTCACATATTTATTCTTAGGTCCTTTCTTGTCATTGTTTTCTGGGAATTTTTTAATTCCACTCAAGTGTTGAGTTTTCTAGGGTTTTATTGGGGACTCGTTAATTCGATCGGATAATTTAACTTCGTTTATGTTTTTCCGGATATTTTAGAAACTGTTAAAAAGTTCGACCGGATAAAAATACCCATTTATCCCCTGCCGGTAAATTTCCAAGTGTTGGATTTTTCCGTAGTTTAAGAACGCTCTAAGTAGTGCAAGTAACGCGATGGACCCTCTAGAAGACAACAAACCTTAACTCGATTATGTCACCGTCTTGAACTGCCCTTTGAACCTTAGGGTTTGGGGCAGTACGGCGTGCCACATGTGAGGCGTTGGCTTGACCCTTCTACGGCTGGACCGTTGGTACTGTGGCATGAAGTGGATGTTTTTAAACTTATTTCATGTGTTGAGCTTTTCGGGAAAACTTGGGTGATTGATTATTCGATCGGAAAGTTTAACATTGTCTATTTATCTGGAATGTGATACAATATTTGGAATCCACAAGTAGTTATGAGATAACTGAATGAATGTTATAAGTCTAGCACTTTAGTCTCACTTGATCGGTTGCCACGGAATTTTGATGTGCTCAAAAGTCCGTCGCAATCACGTTGCGTACGCGGATACTCGCCGGGTAAACTTATTAGACAGCCACGCCCCATAGCCCCGACCAAGTGACTGTAGGAGAACCCCGTCGCTGAAAGCATCCGTTCGGGTGCTCGCGACAGCGGTGTTCCGCCTTGGTGCACTTCGTCGACGGCAACCGGGGGTGCGGCCGTCTGCTAAAGTTTGCGACGAGCATTCGATCAGGATGTCGGGAATCTTGCTGAATTGACTGACTTGATATTGAAAAGAGTTTTCGATAATGAGACTAAAATGCGGGGTTTATAATTGTTAGGCATGCGATGTCTAAGGAATTCATTTGGTTAGGCATGCGGTGTCTAAAGGGGTTGCGGATTCCAACTGTTGTAGTTTTACACTTTCTTTTCTGTGACCGTAAGTGTAATATGTGATATCGCCGGTTTCGTTGCTATATGTCAACGACAATTGGGATGCGCACATTTACTTACGTTGATGACATGTGATGTTATATGTTGCTGGATATGTTATATTGGATCGTCGCGTTTTGAATAGCCGGGGGTTTTATGTGAGATGAGAGTTTTTATTTTCGTTCATGTAAAATTTATTGTATGTAATATTCTTTTATTGGGGCACTTCCGTGTTGAGGTTGATGTCACCATTTGTATATTATTTACTTTTCCGCACTAGGATAGACCCACGGAGGAGAGCATAAGTAACCGGGTTCTAGAGTCCAGTGGGAGACCAACTCGAGGAGTCGAGTCCGGGTCTCCTAACTCTAGAATTAGAAGGGTTGCTTGCCGCTCTCTTAGGGGTCTAAGGGTGTGGGTTTGGCTATTCATTGCGACCGTGGAATCCGTGTTTTATACATGCTCGTATTGAAAACACGGACGTCTTAGTATATCCAATGTTTCATATGTTTCTTCTGCTGCGATATCTATGATGTGATCATTTGATATGTTGTGATAGATACTGTATATAGTATATACGATATATTATGTAGACGTTACTTATGTTTTACACCCGTGCTAGCCCTGCCCCGCTCTGCCGTTAGTTACCTAACCTAACGGTGCACGAGGGGACATCGAGGCGAATGCGGATGGCATAAGTGTACGTCGTATTTATCTATGATGTTTAGGTGATTTAAATGATGGGACTTCATTAATATGATTAATGAAATAAAAGAAATCTCAAAGATGTTGTGGAATCGAATTTTCAAAAACTGGTAGCTACAGTTCTTGCTTTGCATCGCGGTGTTCCTTGTAGAACATCCTGCACCTTATTCGATAAGGAAAGGGCCGAGATCCCTTCACCGGGAGTGACCCCTTTATCAACAACTGGAAGATGCTACAACCCTCGGTTTGTCTTTTGATTTCTCCTATAGTTCTTGCTTTGCACAGCGGTATATATGATATATCCAGCACCTTATTCGATGAGGAAAGGGCCGACGATCCCTTCACCGGGAGTGACCCCTTTAGCAAAACTAGAAAAGCCTAAAAAACACTCCATTTCAAAATCACTCGATTCTACAACGATATCAAGTTCATTACTGTCACGACCCGAAAGTACGGGACATGACCGGCACTTAAGCTACAAACGTCTCAAGGCGTACGTGCTCTAAGTAAGCCGAGCCCAGAAATCCAAACCAAGAAAAGTAGTGGAGTGAAGGAAAAACCATAAGTAAATCAACCAGTTTACAACAAAATATACAACGCCTAAAGACGAGGATCACAACAGAAAAGGGAACTCAACAGCATGAAACCCAGAGAAATATAACGCGCGACCCTAAGGTCGAAAGAACACACCACTGGTCTCTATCTCAAATAAGTACAAGTTTGGTTGATGGAACTTCTAGATACAACTGAAATATAATATACAAAGTATAATGATGGGTATGATACCAATAACCCACCTACTAGCAAGTCACCTGAAGAAGCTGTGCCCGCAAGGCCGTAATGAAATCCGTACGGCAACACCTGCAAGAAACTAGGGCACAACGGGGGTGAGTTGCCAACTCGTGAATAGAAACACATCTACGAACAGAAAATCGCATGTATGACGCAATCCTAGGTCATACGATCATAATATACAATCCTCAAGTATATAATCAACATTCTATAACCATGACGAGGGTAGCTATCTATCCCAAATGTAATCCCATGTACCCGTGTCAATGTCAGTGCCTCAGGTAGCAATGTATCATATGAATGATGTAAGAATGCATGAAAAGTATGATCAATTTAATCAAGTCTGTATGTGACCAATGTCTGTAAATAGGTGGATCCCGTCCACGTATCACCCAATGACAATAAGCATCATGCATGTAAATATGAGCATATAGTCAAAATCATGAAAACACATCATGAAACCTGTGCCCAGCATCGGCACGAAACATAGCCTCAATCTTAATATCTCTGATAAGTCTCACCATCTAGGGCGCCGTCAATCCAGACCGGCCCCTACCATCAATCTCAAGACCACGACGGTATCCTCCGGATATCCGACGTGTCGGGTAAAATCACCGGTCGGCAGTGCTCCCTTGTCAGGCTCAACGCCATCTCCTGCAATCTTCTTGCCCCGGGGTACCGCACCGGGCCCACCATGTACCCGCAATCGGCCTCATCCGCCTCCTCGAATCGGGTTTCACATGTCGCTCTCAGCACCGAGAAAACACATGGTGGATGCACTGAAATATCATATCAGGGGTAACCGGGTTTTTACAACAATTACATAATCTCTTTGAAATACACACGGTTCCCAAATCCAGAAATATCATAGAACAACATATCTCAATGCGCATAATCAGAAAACATGATGTATGTGGCATATCAATGAAGTGCAAGTATAACAGTATATCATGCAACATGGAATAATAGTATGCACATACAAGGGTCATATCCTACAGCAATAATACTACTGTGTAGTGACATGGCAATTACCGATGAAGATGTGTGTGAACTGGCAAGTAAGTGTACGTGGTACATACGCATCATCGGTAATGGTGCTGGTGTACTAACAGCATGATGCCAACAATAGAATATGAATTACAATAAGTATGCGATGCAGAACAACAATAATAATAAGCGGGAGCTGAATACGAAATACCAGGATAACTAAACTGCATCTAATGTCATAAGAGTCGTAAAGCTACACCACTATAAGGCTGAGCTGAAGCTAACAGTAGGTAAGGGAAACCGCCTAACCTCCGCCTCGATACATATATATACATATAGTCGGTGATCCCGCCTCGATAATATCACATCCGATACCATATTGCTATAATCGGTTATTCCCAAGTCAAGAGTGTGGATCAAACATCAAATTACAACTCGTACGTAAATCTATCGTACGGCATCCCCAAATCTGGGTACGGGTCAATCTCACTTTCATCATGTCATTCATCTAGTATTCTCTATATCACATATCATAATCTGGGTACTGACCTACGTCTAGTACAAAGCTAACATCATCACTATCATCATGATCTGACTACTGATCAACAGTCTCGTATATCATCAGCACATATCATCTCAAGGAGTAAACAACTCCCAAGGCGGCCTATCATAAATATCTCGTCATCTCATATCATATCATATCATAACTCGTATCATAATCACATGTCGATCATTTTATATATATCACTATTCCTATGGCATTATCATCCAAAAATCTGCTAAACCATCAAGACATATCTCAAATATGAATTATACCATATCACCGACATCATAATCTCGGATCAAATATCATCGACTCATCTCAAACCCAAGTATCATCCTCAAATCCGTATGTGAACACATAGTCCCATACTCACGTGAACACATATCTATATAGAATCCCATAACCACATATGTAATAAGGATGTATGTATGAATATGTATGTGTAGTGCACCCACTACCCTAGGGTTCATAACCTTTCATCAATCAAACATACCAATATCCATTTTAACATTATTATTGATCCCGAATAACATATATTAAATGTAAGTGTGTACACGCATCCGTATACATCACGACGAATTGCGGGGGTGCTATACGCCATCCACCCGACTTCTCCCCGTAGATACAAATCTACTCACCTTTCTTTATGCGTGCCGGTACCGATGTCGCCATTTGCATCTCCAACGCCTCGACGTCACGTGGGGTACCTACAAGGATATCACACGTTAAAACACTTGAAAACCATGTCGGAAACCAAAATGGTGCACGTTAAGCCAATAAGTAAAAACCTATCGCCTTGCATGCAAACACAGTCAATGCTCACTGGTCGTTGGCGTTCAAACGCCACCCGACGGAAACGAATCACCAAATACCCAAAATCCATATGAAATCAAGTCGTAAATCATACGCCAACTCATGAAAATCAACTCAGATTCTATCCTGACTGGAATCAGTCAAAACTAGACATATAGGGGGTCAAGTTTACATGAAATAGGGCTGTGCAAGCAAAACGAGGGGATTTCACCCTGGTCTGGCCGCAAATTGCAGCCAAAGGAAATAAAATGGCGGACAGAAAATGGAGGTTGGGGCTAGGGTTTTGGGTGATGGTTCCAGGGTGCCTGCACAGCCTACTGCCAAGTCAATTTTATTTTAGGAGGTCCGGGTTGATATCAGTTTCCAGAAAGGTCCAAAAGTCAACAAAATCGCTAAATTACGCCAAGTATAACAATTCTGGTATTTAACTGGAAATCTGGGGAAATCTTGGTTAAACTGGTCTCAAATACACCTAATAAGGTTACCCTAACAATCAAAACCATCTCTTGGCCAAATCGCACTCAAATTCTCCCAAACTAGCACTAATATACTTAAAAAAACTAAACTTTCAGTTAAACAACTCAAACTTAGCAAGATAGGAGTTGGGTTGCAAGGTTATACCTCAAGAGACTTTAGATGAAGGAGAAGGGAAGAAGGAGGAGGTGGAAGGGCTGCTGAAGTGCCCTGTAGCCGCTCCAAGAGTTGTTGCTGCAGCAGTTCTGGGCTGAAGTTGCTGTTGCAACAGATGCAGGTTTCAGTAGCTGCTGCTGCTTGTAAATCCCTTTTGCTTTTCTTTTGCTGTTGCAGCAGCAGTTGTGGCTGTTGTTGTTTCTGTTGGGGTGTTTGTGTTGCTGAAGTTGTGGTGGTGTGGTTTGGGTGATGTTGTGGTATGGTGCTGGGGCTATTTTTGGTGTTTTGAAACATGCTGCTGCTGCTGCTGTTGTATTGAAGTTGTTGATGGGGGTGTATAGATGTGGGGCTAGTGGCTACAGCTGCTGTAGCTGTTGTAGGGGCTGATGTGACTGTGTAGGTGGCTGATGTTACAGCTTGTAGCAGCAGCTAGGGGGCTGATGTGTTGGTGAAGGGACCTGATGCAGCTGTTGCTGGGGTGTGCTGATGCAAGATTGGGGGCTGATGGATTTGTTTCAGTTGTTCAGGGGCTGATGTGCTGATGGTGGCTGATGTTTTTTTGAAATGGTGTGATGTGTGAGAGTGGGAGGTAGTATGAAAGAGCACAAAGGATAATGAAGAAGGAGATGGATCATGGCACACCCTAGCCATCTCTCTCTCTCTCTTGAAACAAGTCAACCCCAACCTAATCACCATTAATTAAGCTTAATTAATCCTAATCAAATGGTTAGACCACCATGGTCATCTAAGCATGGTTCAACCCTAGGCTTAACCCTAGCTACCATGAACATGTGTGTGCAGCCCAGATAAAATTCCGATAAAATATCAATAAATCCAGATAAAATATTTAAAAGCCGTTTTGGTAAACTTTTTACCAAAAACCCTACACTAAACACAATTACCACTAAATAACATTTTTTTTGAATTTCCATAATTTTTGTCCAGAATTTTCCCAAAATAATATTATATTTTTCTGAAATGTTACAGTCTTCCCCCTTAAAGAAATTCGGTCCCCGAATTTAAATTTAAACCCCCAAATTCTAAAACCTTTCGATAAAATGTCCAAGTCAACGGGGCTCGGAAATCATCAAACCAAAGAATGCATCGTAGCGCAATACATGCGCATGCGTAACGAGCAGATAACTCGTAAACAAAACTCCGTCAAGCATCTCGCAATCATCGGAGTTAAGGTGAAAATACGAATGCCAAATCCACGGCAAAACCGATATGCTAGAAATCAGAACAATACATGTAAATACCAAATCCGTACATGTAAATATCTTGAAGGGAATGCATGCCAAAAATTTTTAAAGTCAATGTGTAATGCACACAACACGGCACGGTGGCGGCCGTCTTTATAAGAAAATAGCCATATACGTATATACCATTTCTTTAATCTTTCACGGCCCGCCGTTTTAAAAACAATTTAGAAGGGTTCCCTCGTTCCAAACGTCTCGTGTCGCATCGGACACGTATGTAAATAATGAGAATATAGCTCGCTTTTGAAAATCCCTTTGAAATCTACCAATGCATACAAAATATATCCAAGCACTATCCTCTGACTAGTCCTGCTCAGTGCCAAAACAAATCGCAATATCATAAAACGTACTGCTCCATAAGAAATCAATCCCAAAATGTGCATAAGAATCTACGTGCGTCCGGTGCGCACGGAAATCAAAATCCATAAATGCACCATAAATGCGCACAGAAACAACATCTAAGTGCATCGGGTGTGCACGAAGCATCTGTCATGGGCCACATGTGTGCCTGACAACAAAAACAGGTGCATCTGATATGCACGAAGAATCCCGATTTAGTGCATCTGGTGTGCACCAAATCGCATCTCATAACATGCGCCCAACATGCGCTAAAAGTTCAATTCCGGTGCATCCATCATGCCCGAAATCATGAAATCCAATATCAAGCGCCGAACACGCGCAAATCCCATCAGGTGCATAGAATGCACAAAACAAATATTGAGCATCACCCTCGAAATCGAAGTCCAGTACTTCCAAGTGCACAAAAATATATGTCACTGCACTGCAAGCGTATGTAAACTATACTGAGTGCAAAAACCAAGTCGTGTGTGTGCATACGTAAAAAATCAACTCAATGTATAAAACCCATAAAATCACAACATGTGAAACCAAGGCACGAAAACGATATCAAGTGCAACAACTGTGCGAAAATCGTAAACCCTCAATCATCAAAATCAACTCATGCGAATAAATCGTCCAAAATACCGAAATCAAGTATGGCAGAATAGTTCCGCTCAAGCACATCCTATAAGAATCTCTGGCCAACTGTCGTGATCACTCATAGGATGTCTCGTCGACGATCCTGAACTCTGGCCTGCTGGTGTGCGTATCAATGACCACTCCTGGGTCCAAGTCCTCCCTGTGGATTACCCATCTCTCGATTCATCGCCTCATCGGCCCTGTCAGGTGTGCTAACGGGGATGATTCCGTTCTGGCACTTCTCTGGTCATCTCTCGGTCATTCATCGTGACCACTCATAAAGCAGCATGTCACTGGCGTCGGCCTCTGGCTCTCCGAATGCACGTGACACATCTGATCCTGGGTGCAATTATTATAGCAGCAGTGTCCTGGAAGAAATCCTGCTCAAGGTCTCTTCCAATTCTCATCTCTGCCAACTGTCCGGAAGTCATCGTCCTTTACCATATCTGCTTCTTGCTTCGAAACGGCTGCATACTCAACGCGACTCCTTCTGGAAGGTATATCCAAGTACAATGCCTCGGCATTCGTATCGCATCTCTGGTGTCGGCGGAGTGGAACGTTATCCTATCCAGATCTTGTACGAACCACTTACTCTACTTTTCTCTGATGTCGACTGCTTCGGACTCGCCTCGTCGTGGCTGCATGGACTGAGCTCCAACGGCTATCCTCGTATCTGGAGTCTCCCAAGAAGTGCATCTCACCATCTAGCATCCGAATTAGTCGAGCCATCCGATCGATTTGTCAAGACCTCATAATCCCCCAAGAGCTCATTATCATGGGTACAGTATAATATTATTGAGTACATACCACAGCATCGGTGGTCCAGCCGTAGAAGGGCAAACCCAAGCCTCACTAATGGCGCAGCAGAACTGCCGCAAACCTTAAGGTTTAAAGGCTTTCATACGGTCATTATGTCGAGTTAGGGTTTCATTCTTCTAGAGGGACCATAGAATTGCCTAAATGTCTTTCCGAATACTTTAAACTTGGAATAATAGGTTTCTGACATTCGATCGTCTCTTTCGACTCTCAACGTCTCCGCGTGAAGTCGTCTCAGCTGGAATCAATCTATCTGATGACCTCGCATCGGGGTAGCGAACGATCCATATGTCCTAGTCATTCATCCTTGGTGACTAGCGACCTTTCATCATCTCTTAGTTCAACTTCGTACTGTAATAGCTCTAACCACTGGAAAGATATCTCATCGTGCGTAGCAAAAACTGGCTCGCTCGTCGGCAGGCCGAACAGTGCCTCGGTCATCATGAATAAGCCGTACATCAATGGTCATCAAAATCTGGCTGGCCTCTGTCAGTGGCTCAATCCTCTGGTGCTGATCCGCACGTCCTAGTAATCTCATACAGCAATCCATCCACGCTCGTGGCACGAAACACAGTAAAAAGACACATCTCTACAATCGTGTGTCACCCGAAATTATGCCTCGGTCAGTCCTCGTTCGTGACGAGCTCACGCTGACCGCAACTCTAGCCGTAGCTCTTCCTGCCTGTAATCGTGGCAACAAAACCATAACTGGTACCGATGAAACTAGATCAGGAAGAGATATAATACTGAACAAGAAAATGTACATCCTAAGGCTTCTTAAGTGGAGTGGCGTATCGTAAATATGCCGCGGACATACCCACGGTACATCACTCTACTTTAGTCCCCTATTCCATCAACCAAGGGTCATCCTATGCTTCGAAGGTAAAACCTAACGCTCTGATATCAACTTTGTCACGACCCGAAAGTACGGAACATGACCGGCACTTAGGCTACGAACGTCTCAAGGCGTACGTGCTCTAAGTAAGCCGAGCCAAGAAATCCAAACCAAGAAATCTAGTGGAGTGAAGGAAAAACCATAAGTAAATCAACCAGTTTACAACAAAATATACAACGCCTAAAGGCGAGGATCACAACAGAAAAGGGAACTCAACAGCATGAAACCCAGAGAAATATAACGCGCGACCCTAAGGTCGAAAGAACACACCACTGATCTCTATCTCAAATAAGTACAAGTTTGGTTGATGGAACTTCTAGATACAACTGAAATATAATATACAAAGTATAATGATGGGTATGATACCAATAACCCACCTACTAGCAAGTCACCTGAAGAAGCTGTGCCCGTAAAGCCGTAATGAAATCCGTACGGCAACACCTGCAAGAAACTGGGGCACAACGGGGGTGAGTTGCCAACTCGTGAATAGAAACATATCTACGAACAGAAAATCACATGTATGACGCAATCCTAGGTCATACGATCATAATATACAATCCTCAAGTATATAATCAGCATTCTATAACCATGACTAGGGTAGCTATCTATCCTAAATGTAATCCCATGTACCCGTGTCAATGTCAGTGCCTCAGGTAGCAATGTATCATATGAATGATGTAAGAATGCATGAAAAGTATGATCAATGTAATCAAGTCTGTATGTGACCAATGTCTGTAAATATGTGGATCCCGTCCACGTATCACCCAATGACAATAAACATCATGCATGTAAATATGAGGATATAGTCAAAATCATGAAAACACATCATGAAACCTGTGCCCAGCATCGGCACGAAACATAGCCTCAATCTTAATATCTCTGATAAGTCTCACCATCTAGGGCGCCGTCAATCCAGACCGGCCCCTACCATCAATCTCAAGACCACGACGGTATCCTCCGGATATCCGACGTGTCGGGTAAAATCACCGGTCGGTAGTGCTCCCCTGTCAGGCTCAACGCCATCTCCTGCGATCTTCTTGCCCCGGGGTACCACACCGGGCCCACCATGTACCTGCAATCGGCCTCATCCGCCTCCTCGAATCGGGTTTCACATGTCGCTCTCAGCACCGAGAAAACACATGGTGGACGCACTGAAATATTATATCAGGGGTAACCAGGTTTTTACAACAATTACATAATCTTTTTGAAATACCCATGGTTCACAAATCCAGAAATATCATAGAACAACAAATCTCAATGCGCATAATCAGAAAACATGATGTATGTGACATATCAATGAAGTGCAAGTATAACAGTATATCATGCAACATGGAATAATAGTATGCACATACAAGGGTCATATCCTACAGCAATAATACTACTGTGTAGTGACATGGCAATTACCGATGAAGATGTGTGTGAACTGGCAAGTAAGTGTACGTGGTACATACGCATCATCGGTAATGGTGCTGGTGTCCTAACAGCATGATGTCAACAATAGAATATGAATTACAATAAGTATGCGATGCAGAACAACAATAATAATAAGCGGGAGCTGAATACCAAATACCAGGATAACTAAACTGCATCTAATGTCATAAGAGTCGTAAAGCTACACCACTATAAGGCTGAGCTGAAGCTAACAGTAGGTAAGGGAAACCGCCTAACCTCTGAGTCGATACATATATATACATATAGTCGGTGATCCCGCCACGATAATATCACATCCGATACCATATTGCTATAATCGGTTATTCCCAAGTCAAGAGTGCGGATCAAATATCAAATTACAGCTCGTACGTAAATACGTCGTATGGCATCCCCAAATCTGGGTACGGGTCAATCTCACATTCGTCATGTCATTCATCTAGTATTCTCTATATCACATATCATAATCTGGGTACTGACCTACGTCTAGTACAAAGCTAACATCATCACTATCATCATGATCTGACTACTGATCAACAGTCTCGTATATCATCAGCACATATCATCTCAAGGAGTAAACAACTCCCAAGGCGGCCTATCATAAATATCTCGTCATCTCATATCATATCATATCCTATCTCGTATCATAATCACATGTCGATCATTTTATATATATCACTATTCCTATGGCATTATCATCCAAAAATCTGCTAAAGCATCAAGACATATCTCAAATATGAATTATACCATATCACCGACATCATAATCTCGGATCAAATATCATCGACTCATCTCAAACCCAAGTATCATCCTCAAATCCGTATGTGAACACATAGTCCCATACTCACGTGAACACATATCTATATAGAATCCCATAACCACATATGTAATAAGGATGTATGCAAGGATGTATGTGTGAATATGTATATGTAGTGCACCCACTACCCTAGGGTTCATAACCTTTCATCAATCCAACATACCAATATCCATTTTAACATTATTATTGATCCCAAATAACATATATTAAATGTAAGTGTGTATACGCATCCGTATACATCACGATGAATTGCGGGGGTGCTATACGCCATCTGCCCGACTTCTCCCCGTAGATATAAATCTACTCACCTTTCTTTATGCGTGCCGGTACCGATGTCGCCATTTGCATGCCCAACGCCTCAACGCCACGTGGGGTACCTACAAGGATATCACACGTTAAAACACATGAAAACCATATCGGAAACTAAAATGGTGCACGTTACGCCAATAAGTAAAAACCTATCGCCTTGCGTGCAAACACAGTCAATGCTCACTGGTCGTTGGCGTTCAAACGCCACCCGGCGGAAACGAATCACCAAATACCCAAAATCCATACGAAATCAAGTCGTAAATCATACGCCAACTCATGAAAATCAACTCAGATTCTATCTTAACTGGAATCAGTCAAAACTAGACATACAGGGGGTCAAGTTTACATGAAATAGGGCTGTGCTCGCAAAACGAGGGGATTTCACCTTGGTCTGGCCGCAAATTGCGGCCAGAGGGAATAAAATGGCGGCCAGAAAATGGAGGTTGGGGCTAGGGTTTTGGGTGATGGTTCTAGGGTGCCTGCACAGCCTACAGCCAAGTCAATTTTATTTTAGGAGGTCCGGGTTGATAGCAGTTTCCAGAAAGGTCCAAAAGTCGACAAAATCGCTAAATTACGCCAAGTATAACAATTCTGGTATTTAACTGGAAATCTGGGAAAATCTTGGTTAAACTGGTCTCAAATACACCTAATAAGGTTACCCTAACAATCAAAACCATCTCTTGGCCAAATCGCACCAAATTCTCCCAAACTAGCACTAATCTACTTAAAAACACTAAACTTTTAGTTAAACAACTCAAACTTAGCAAGATAGGAGTTGGGTTGCAAGGTTATACCTCAAGAGACTTTAGATGAAGGAGAAGGGAAGAAGGAGGAGGTAGAAGGGCTGCTGAAGTGCCCTGTAGCCACTCCAAGAGTTGTTGCTGCAGCAGTTCTGGGCTGAAGTTGCTGTTGCAACAGATGCTGGTTTCAGTAGCCGCTGCTGCTTGTAAATCCCTTTTGCTTTTCTTTTGCTGTTGCAGCAGCAGCTGTGGCTGTTGTTGTTTCTGTTGGGGTGTTTGTGTTGCTGAAGTTGTGGTGGTGTGGTTTGGGTGATGTTGTGGTATGGTGCTGGGGCTGTTTCTGGTGTTTTGAAACATGCTGCTGCTGTTGCTGTTGTATTGAAGTTGTTGATGGGGGTGTATAGATGTCGGGCTAGTGGCTGCAGCTGCTGTAGCTGTTGTAGGGGCTGATGAGACTGTGTAGGTTGCTGATGTTACAGCTTGTAGCAGCAGCTAGGGGGCTGATGTGTTGGTGAAGGGACCTGATGCAGCTGCTGCTAGGGTGTGCTGATGTAAGATTGGGGGCTGATGGATTTGTTTCAGCTGTTCAGGGGCTGATGTGCTGATGGTGGCTGAAGTTGTTTTGAAATGGTGTGATGTATGAGAGTGAGAGGTAGTATGAAAGAGCACAAAGGATAATGAAGAAGGAGATGGATCATGGCACACCCTAGCCATCTCTCTCTCTCTCTCTCTTGAAACAAGTCAACCCCAACCTAATCACCATTAATTAAGCTTAATTAATCCTAATCAAATGGTTAGACCACCATGGTCATCTAAGCATGGTTCAACCCTAGGCTTAACCCTAGCTACCATGCACATGTGTGTGCAGCCCAGATAAAATTCCGATAAAATATCAATAAAAGAAGATAAAATATTTAAAAGCCGTTTTGCTAAACTTTTTACCAAAAATCCTACACTAAACACAATTACCACTAAATAACATTTTTTTTGAATTTCCATAATTTTTGTCCAGAATTTTCCCAAAATAATATTATATTTTTCTGAAATGTTACAATTACGCAATAGGTTTTCAGAAAAACCTGTCGTAGCCCTCCGTCATTTCAGATAAGTCCTGCTTAGTATTCGTGCTGCGTTTGTTGACCTTGTCAAGGCGCAGTGTGCGGTAGCTGACCAGTATTTATCTGCTTATGCATATGATACATGTTGTTTTAGGGTAGTCGTACGGCCTTGTTGACCTTGTCAAGGGTCGTGCGAGTGTGTTTGATTGAATCAAGAAATGACGGGTTGAACTTGACTTACGGTCTATGGTTTGTTGACCTTGTCAAGGTCATATATTGTTCGGGGCAAAAATTATCGGGAATTTCAAGTGTTGAAATTTGCATTGAGATTGTATACCTTCTATGAGATAGTTGGATCCCGATACCCACTGCGAGTAATTGTTACTCCTGGGAGAGTTTTACACATTACAATTAGCCGATCAAGTAGGTGTCAACGGGGTTACGCCTCTGGGAAAACGAGGTTTACTTTAATTAGGTCCGTGCGAAAGCACGGGGAACCTCCCTCAAAGTACCGACACTGGCCTGGCTGAAAGATTGGCGAACTTATAGCGTGTAATTAATCCCGGCTAGTCTTTCCTTTTAGGGTTTGAAAGAAGATTTGATAAAAACAGTGGGAGCCATCCTGATTAGATAAAATAATAACCAATCTGATCTTGCAAGAGCGCACGCAGAGTGTTTTCTTCTCTCTCTCTCTCTCCATGTAGCGACCATGTCACGCCTTAATCAAGATAATAAAACGGATATATTGACCGAACCCGCATGTTATACTGAGCTGGGGAACGTTGGTCCCGCTCCAACTTATAATTGTTATAAGACAGATCAGGAAATTGGGGAATACCAGATTTCCCGTGCCGCCTAAACGAAGAAAGTGCATGTTGATGCATCATCTTCGGGTGTGTTCGTTACACAGAACTATTTCTCAGTATCCTCTGCTTCCTGGGTATCTGATACCGTATCAGAATCCCACATATGTAATATATTACATGGGCTACAGAAAGGTAGAGAACTGAGAACGGGTGATATGTTTCATGAGGTAGAAAACGATGCAAGTGTTGCAGCCAAGTCTGTTGGTCACTGTCACCCTGTATTACCAGAATACATTGATTCTGAACAAATGTTATTAGATACCGAACCTAATGTACAAAATCATATCAGTCTATTTATTTATATAAAGAAGAATATAATTTTGTATTGTTGGATAATGTTTTGAACATTTCCTAAATCAAGAGTTGATCGGTTCAGGCACGTTATCTAAAAGCATTAACGTTCTAAATCAAACTACAGTTCTTTGTATACAGAACACACACAAAAAGAAGAGTTCAGAAATGAACGAATCCTTCTTGAGGCATTGAAGACTAGGTCATATCAATGCGACCCAACTAGCTAAAGTTACATTAAGATGCATATTTAAATTAGTTTGAATTTACATCTTGTGAAACTTGCCAGTCATGTCACAGAGATAAGACGACCATAGCTCTGTTTATTGGAAACAGAGAAAGAGTTAATGAACTCTTGGGATGATACATATTGATGTATGAAGGTCCCCTGTCTACAAATGCCAAGACCGGTTCTTTGTACTTCATTAAATTCTCTGATGATCTCTCGAGATTCAGACCTATGTTCCTGTTAAAACACAAGTCCGAACC
The DNA here is from genome assembly GCA_030015575.1 of Agapanthus africanus. Lineage (NCBI taxonomy): Eukaryota > Viridiplantae > Streptophyta > Magnoliopsida > Asparagales > Amaryllidaceae > Agapanthus > Agapanthus africanus. Next base: position 383,531,015 of record JASDDO010000026.1, read on the forward strand.
TTTTGAGATATTCACAGAATATAAGTTAGAAGTAGAGAACCAAAAACGGGTATAAGTATTATGTCCTTTGATGTGATCAAGGAGGAGAATACTTGAGCATGGGATTCCTTGACTATTCGAAGAATGAGATTCTCTCTCAGCATTACTCCTCCGTATACACCTCAGCACCTTGGTGTATTGGGGCGGAGCAATAGCACCCTATGTGATATGGTGTGCTCTATGATGAGTACTACTGAGTTTCCTATTTCCTTTTAGGGAGTTATGCACTTATGAAGTTGCATACCTATTGAATAGGGTTCTGATCAAATCAGATGCCTACCATTTCATATGAGATATGGAAAGGGTAGAGCCCATCTCTTAAGTCAGTTAAGATTTGGGGTTGTCCGGCCTATGTCTAAAAGCAAAATCCGGACAAGCTCGAGGCAAAGTCAGATCTGTAGAAGTTTGTTGGATATCCCAAGCATACGCAAGGGAATATCTTCTACCTAACCGAGGAACAAAAATGTTTAGTTTCTCAGCATGCCACCTTTGTGAAAGGGAATTTCTTGTGAAGAAATTATTGGTCATGAGGTGGAACTGGAAACAGTTTCAGCTATACAAACTGCAGCTGATGATTTGGTAGAACCAAAGGATTCAATAACCACCAACGAACCTCAGCCTCTCCGCCGATCTAGCAGGGTTCCTCACCCACACGAGAGATACTTTGGTTTCTCTATGACAGTGGGAGCGAGGATTGCATCATGAGATGATGACCCAACTAGTTTCGAGCTGGCCATCAGGAGTGGGACTCCATAAGAATGGCTGGATGTTTAGAGATCTGAGATGGAATCCTTATACACCAACAAAGTATGGACTTTGGTTGGTTTATCTGAAAGGTTAAATCCCCATCAGGAGCAAGTATATCTTGAGAAGATTACTTGGTGTACATGGAAAAGTTAAGACTTTCAAAGCTAGACTTGTTAAAGGTTTGCATCATTGACCAGGTATGGATTATAATGAAACCTTTTCTAAGCAACTATGCTTAAGTCCATCCAGATCCTACTTACCACAGCTACATACCATGACTACGATATCTGGCGGTTGGGTGTCATGACTGCTTTTCTAAATAATGATTTAGAAGACAGAGTCTATAAGTACACAGTCAGAGGGCTTCGTAGACAGTGGGAGCAGCGGAAACGTGTGCAAGATGTTTTATGTGATAAAGCAGGCATCGTGGAGTTGGAACATCTGTTTTGATGAGTTAGTCAAAGAGTTTGACATCATCAAAATGGTAGATGAATCTTGTCTATACAAAAAGGTAGTAGGGAGTATGGTGGTGATCCTCGTATAGTACGTGGATGACATACTCATGATAGGGAAGTAGTTTCCTATGCTACGCTCGGTCAATCTCCGCTTATCATAAGGATTCTCCATATAAGATCATAATGATACCTCCTGAATCCTGGATTTTGGATCTGTGAGATAGATCTAATTGGATATTAGGATACTCACTAGTTATAGTGAGATGGTATCAATTGATCCTGGAGAGAATCACTGGAAAGGTTCCAGGGTGATAAGGATGACTGAATGTCAGTCACAGGAATTATCTTTACCCTCAGTAAAGGGACGGTATGTTGGAAGAGTTCCAAGCTAGATACCGTGACATACTAGACGATTAAAGGCAAGATACATCGTTACCAAAGATGCTACCAAAGAGGAAGTCTGGGTGTATATTAGTTCATGAGATGAACTTCGTTCCTACCAATTTGAGACAATGGAGTTGTGGCTTATGCCTAGGAACGCCTGTCCCATCAGTGATTCAGACATATTCTGAGGCAGCATCACCTGATCATGGAGATAGTTGATCTCCAGGGGATCGAGGTTCAGAGAGAAGACACAGAGGAAAACACGGCGAATCCACTCACAAAGGCCTTTTCCCAGAGAGAGACTTTTATGGGATGGTTGAGTATGAGATACTACAACCACTGCTATCAGATGGCCCTAGTGCAAGTAGGAGATTGTTAGTTATATGTATGCTCTAGAGGCCATTACTATACATAGGATGTATATTGTAGTGGATGCTTGGACATATATAGGGATGACTTTCTTGCTCGATATGATAATATGCTATCTGGTTACTCTTTACCTTAACGTGCACACTGATTGTCTCTCTGTTATATGTTGGTAAAGCCCTTAGGATGTGTACTTGACTACCTGGACTATGATGCGGATCATACTAGTAGGGACATGGTAGTCCATAAGTACATCCTTCAAGGTCCCTAGTCGTGGGTGTATCGAGACGGGGCATCGACATACCAGAGTAGACTAGCGTGTAGCTTCTCGACCCAAATAGATAGGCGATGGATGATCCCATATCCATTGGTGTTTGACATCAGAGATGATATACGGGTGCTCAGTGGAGACTGGGTACACTGGACGGACTCGCCGAGAACTCCCAGATGGTATTATACCTTACGTCAGATGGCAGTTCTCTGGTGACACTGGTACAGGTTAGTCCGTAGACCCGAGATCGTCATAGAGTCTTGTGTGATTCCCACCGTGCTTTGATTTCCATCATACCACGTCCAAGAGGGCGTGCAAAAAGGTGGCTTTTAGGTACAGTCCCGAATCACATGGAGGCAATGAGCGATAGGAGGGGTTTCGTCTCTCCCGGTATAGGGAGTTGATGTTGCGCTGTGCTCGATTGGCTATAACAGGAAGACCTTGGCCAAGGCTGCTTTAGGAATTTACTGGTAAGTGTTACCACTAGTTTCTCGACCCGTTATGAGCCTTATATCGACACGACTTATCGAGTTATTGGGGTCTGACATTTACCACCCCTAGGCGAGATATGCGACATATCAGACGAACAGACCGAACTGTACGGTAAGTGTTACTGGTTGGATTCACAGGAGTGTGAGCGGGCTTGCTCGTTGATCTTCTGATCGCTCAATACCCGGGTGGCCGTTACGTTTAGCAGACCGCTTACGGCTTGTGGGTGTTTGATATGATCATCACCTACTGCCGGCGTATTGACGAGTCTTTAGAGTCCTACACAGAGGTTTCCTAGCTCAAGCGAAACGAAATAGGAGCGCATATGAGATATGTGCGGGACCGAGAATAATACCAGTATGTTATACTGTATTCTATTCTCGCGATTTGTATCATCAGTCGGTTATATGTGATATAGCCGGGTTACCGAATCAAGTGTTGATTCGATATATTAGTCGGTTCGATACACTTGATATTAGTCGGTTATATGCAGTATGACCGGATCATTAAATCAAGTGTTGATTTAATGATTTAATGTATAATTATATATTTGATATATTACTTTACATTAACTAGTATTTGTTCACTTAAGATTGATTTTCTCACTTGATGTGCACAAGTTGTATATGTGATATATTTTTGTGCACTAGTTTGTATCATGTTTGATGATACATGCAAACTTGGGTGTGTGTATGGATTATACCATGTTTAGGTTAAAGGTTTAGTTTTTTATTTAATTTATGTAAAATAAAATGGTTGCTTACTTTGTCTTTGCTTGAAGCTTCATGAAGCTTTCAAGCATCTTTGACAAAGTCCACCATTTTGTTTTACATAAGATTTTCCTTAACCTAACCTTTAACTTAAACTTGAGTTTAGTCTCTACAAAGGTTAATCTCACCCATGGTTGCAAGATGATAACTTCACTTGATTATTCTTTTCATATAATTCTTTTTCCATTCTTTTCTTCTTCTTCTTCATGAAGAAAAGAAAACCTTGCTAGAAAATTCCAAGTGTTGAAATCAAGTGAGAAATCCAAATCCAAAGTGAACCCACTTCCTATTTCTTCATCCTATACCACTTGCCATGTAGTAGAGTGTGTTATCTTCACAAGTTTCATGACCAAGTGAAGATGGAGCTTGAGTTAGAGTTGCCTCGACGTAGATCATCTTCGGCATCGAAGTCAACGACCTAGCCCGCTCATTTCTCCAACGAAACCAACGCTAGAGTCCGGGATCCGGTTGATCGCAGCGGAGGGACGTCATCACGGAGATAAAGAAGTGGAGGACCGGATCTACAAAGGTTGTAGTCACTTTCACTTGTAGTTAAGTTGTTAACTTGCATGTTCTTTCTCCTTACCTCTAGTAATCGATCTAGTTTAGGGTTTCTCGGCACCAGAAAATTTGAATTTGGCATGGTTGATGCCTTCTAGAACCTTTTGAGTGTGCCTAGAAACCCTACATGGTTTTCTCACTTCAAAATCCTAACTTGGTCACTCTTTGGCTCACTCGAAAAAACTAGAGAGAAAGGAGGAAGAAGATGATGGCTTTCTAAAACTCAAGATAATGATAATCTGGTGAATAAACTGAGAAAATGAAAATATATATATTTTCACTCTCTCATTCTAAACCATGGTTATAAAATATCTAGATATTTTGTTTGGAACAAAAATGACCATAGAAATTAAATCATGGTTAAACTAAAGGGTTAATGAAAGAATAAAATATTCAACCATGAAACAATTTCCATTTTCATTTTTTTTCCAAAATAATATCCATATATTTTATAAAGGGTGTGAGTCTTATATTGCCACCATCCACTATATCAACAACTATGATAGAATGATGTATGCATGCACATCCATATGTGCATGAATAAGAATGAATGCATACATGCATGCATACAACAAAAAAGACAAGAAAGGATTTCTAGTGAGAAACTAATGGTCAATAATAAATCAACACTTGATTTAGCAACCCGGTCATATCACATACGACCCGACCAAAAGCAAACCGCCCGACTAATATACGGTATCTCATACACGCATTTTAACCGGGTCAACGTGCATATCTCATATGTGTAAGTGCACGGCGGCGCCCCGGCTGTAAATCCAACGCCGGAATGCGGAAACGAAACTTTTGCAAAACTTGTAAACCGGCACTACCTCGCACTATAAACCCGGATCGGGCTATTAACCTAATGCTAGCAAACAAGAGAAAGGGTAGAATGCTATACCGAGCGATCCGTGTCCTTCGGTCTTCGGCCTCCATCCCGATATCCTCGGGGAATCTCCGATCTTCATCTTCTCGTCGGAAAGGGCACCACATCGCCGGGTTCTTTTTCGGGCTCCCACCTCTGGACCGAGGCAACTCGGACACGAAGTCGGGGAGTCGACGTGTCCAAGAATGCTGTAGGCTAGTGTAGAGTCACTTGTCTCAAGCGGGTTTGAAGTTTCCATTGAAGTAGTGGAGGAGAGAATGAACTTTGGAGAATGAAGGTGTATTTTTGTTGCAAGCCAAAATGTGAGATGAATAAAAAATTTCCCACCATAAGAAAATGAATCCTCTCTCATCTCCCTCTCTAGTAGTGGCCGGCCCTTGCACAATGGTGGAGGGAAAAAATGTATCAATAATGCAAGAGAAGAAATGTATGATAATGAGGTAAAAGAGTCACTCCAAAGCCATATCAAATCCCATCACATTTCCATCTCATTTAATGCTAAAGAAATGATCACAAGAAAAGTATCATAAGATGCTGGAATAATCATAAACCACATATCACAAGAAACCCCCTCCACAATTGCTAATTTGCAAATTTGCAAATTAGCCCCTCCATCAGAAAAATCCGGCCGTGAAGGAACAAAGGAAAATTTGCCGAAACGGAATACAAAATGGCAACATCAAAAACTGATCCCGTAATAAATTACAGGAAAACCCCGCGACTGTATATACATACCCGCATTTGTATTCCGACTGAATACAAATGCAATGAGACAAAATCTACACTGTACAATACTAAGATCTGGCTTAAACCAAAGCCCGCTAGTATTATCTGTCCGATCATGATCCGTGCAATACCGCACGGATAAGATCGAACCCTGCCATATCTCCATACGGCCTCTACAGCGTTTCGCCTGAAACTTGAGAAAACGGTCTGTGGGGGACTCTAAAGACTCGTCAATATTTTGGCTGTGGATTTAACCACTAGCACATCAGAGGTATTAGCCATACGTGACGGGCTACCAGGTATTGACCAAAAGGAACGTCGACGAGCGAACTCATCCAAACACCCTACTGAGCCAGTCAGTGACAATATCCGTACAGTCCGGTCCGTTCGTCTATGAGCATCGCATGGCGGGCCTAGGGGGTTGGTAAAAGTCAGACCCCCAAAAGCGGTACAAGTCGTGTCAGAGTGTAGCCAAGAACACCCTGTGATATTAATGGAATACCTACCAGTAAATCTCCTGTCTTGGCCAAGGACTTCGTGTAATGGCTCTCCTAGACATAGCGCGACCTCACCCCTAATACCGGGAGAGACGAACCCCTCCAGATCCGCTCACTGCCTCCATATGGCTCGGGACTGTACCCAACTAAAACCTGTTTGCACGACTCCTTTGAGCCGTGGTAAGGTAGTAATCAAAGTACAGTGGGAACTCACACGAGACAAATGACGATCTCAGGTCGATGAACTAACCATTATACATGTCACCAGGGAACTGCTATCTGACGTCAGGTATTGTTAGTTGTATGTATGCCCTAGAGGCCAGTATTGTACAGATGATGTATATTATATTAGATGCTTGGACATATAGAGAGAGGACTTTCTTGCTCGATATGATAGTATGCTATCTGGTTGCTCTTTATCTTAACATGTATACTTGTCTCTTGATACTGTCTTATAGTTACATGTTGGTAAAGCCCTTAGGATGTGTACTTGACTACCTGGACTATGATGCAGATCATACTAGTGGGGCCATGGTAGTCCATAAGTACATCCTTTAATGTTCCTAGTCGTAGGTGTATCGAGACAGGGCATCGATATACCAGAGTAGACTAGCGTATACGCTTCTCGACCCATGATATGGGAGATGGATGATCCCATATCCATTGGTGTTTGACATCAGAGATGGTATACGAGTGCTCAGTGGAGACTGGGTACACTGGACGGACTCGCCGAGAACTCCCAGATGGTATTATACCTCACGTCAGATGGCAGTTCTCTGGTGACACTTGTGCAGGTTAGTCTGTAGACCCGAGATCGTCATAGAGTCTCGTGTGATTCCCACTGTGCTTTGATTTCCACCTTACCACGTCCATGGGGGCGTGCAAAATGGTGGTTTTTGGGTACATTCCCGAGTGACATGGAGGCAATGAGCGATAGGAGGGGTTTCGTCTCTCCCGGTATTGGGGTTTGATATTGCGCTGTGCTCGATTGGCCATAACAAGGAAGTCCCTGGCCAGGGCAGATATAGAGATTTACCGGTAAGTGTTACCACTAGTTTCTCGACCCATTATGAGCCTCATATCGGCATAAGTTATCGGTTATTGGGGTCTGACGTTTACCACCCCTATACTTGATATGCGACATATCAGACGAGGAGACCAGACTGTACGAGAAGTGTTACCGGCAGGCTTTTACAGGAGTTGGAGCGGGCTTGCTTGCTGATCTTCTGATTTCTCAAAACCCGGTGGCCGTTATGTCCAGCTAGTACCGCTGACGGTTTGTGGGTGCTTGATGTGATCATCACCTACTGCCGGCGTATTGACGAGTCTTTAGAGTCCTACATAGAGGTTTTACTGGCTCAGGCCAAACGAAATAGGAGCACGTATGTGATATGTGCGGAACCGAGAATAATGTGTGTATGTGATACCGTATTCTATTCTCGCGACTTTTTGTATCGGTCGGTTATATATATGATATAGCCGGGTTATCGAATCAAGTGTTGATTTGATAAGTCGATACAATGGATGTTAGTCGGTTATATGAGATATGACCGGATTATTAAGTCAAGTGTTGATTTAATAATTTAGTGTATAATTGTATATTAGATATACTAGTTTACATTATCTAACACTTGTTCACTTAAGGCTTTTTTCTCACATGTGCACAACTTTAATATATATGTGATATATATTTAAAATGTGTTTTCATTTTGTATCATGGTTGATGATACACATGACTTGGGTGTATGAGACTTACACCATGCTATTTATTATGTTGGGTTTTAATATTTAAAGTAATTACAAAATTAGTGGAGGATTAGCAAAATGCATGAACTTTGTGGAAACTTGTGGATGCATTGACTAAGTCTACTAAATTTGTTTTTACTATGGATATTTGTTAACCCAACCATAAGGATTAGCCATGGTTATGTCTCTACATGAGTTAGTATATAATACTCACTTACCATGGTTAGCTTTCTCACTTGATCATTATCTCTTCTCATTTTATTTTCTTCATCTTCTTCCTTGAGAAAAAGTGCTCTTTAGGGTTTGATCCAATGTGAGAAACATTGTGAGAAACCAAATTCTAAAGTGAACCCACTTCCTATTTCTCCATCCTCTACTAGACTAGCACTGTAGTTTAGGGTGTTTGCTTCACTAATTCTCTAGTTAGTGAAGTAGAAGCTTGAGTTGGCATCCCCTCGACGTAGATCATCTTCGGCTCGAAGACTTCAAGCAAGGACGTTCCTTTAGCCTCGTGAAGCCATGCAAGAGCCGGGAGAACCAAGATCGCAGCGAAGGGACTTCAACAAGGAGCTAAAGAAGTGAAGGACCGATCTACAAATGTTGTATTTCGTATTCACTTAGTTGTAGATGCTATTAATTTGCATGTGTAACCCTAATATTCTAGCAAAGATCTTGTTTAGGGTTGTTAGGCACGGCTAAAATTTTAATCGGGCATGGTTGATGCTTTCTTAACCCTTGTTAGAGTTCCTAGTAACCCAACAGTGGTATCAGAGCCTAGGTAGAGCATTAGGCGACGTGTATACGAAATTAAAACTCCGAACGAACCCCGAAACGCCAAAATGAACCCCTCTCTGGACAAATTTTAAAAACTGTGATTTTTCTGATTTAAAAATGCCTAAAAAATTCAGCAGGGAATTCTAAGAATTACCACAAAATTCGAGCCTCTAAAGCAGTACATCCGCCGCGGAACCGCGGTCCCACCCCACTTTAGGCGGCAGTTCCGCGGCCGTAAAAGTGAACCAAGGGCAGAATTTTGTGCAGTAATTTCTCTAGCTATTCCTTATATTTTATTGGTATTTTTGTTTCTGACTCAAGTGTTGAGTGTTTTGGGGTTTATTTTGTAATCGTTGATTCGATCGGAAAATTTAAATTCGTTATTGTTTTCCGGATATTTAGAAACTGTTAAAATGTTCGAACGGATATCATTAACTCATTATTTCCCGGCACGAAAAACTTTCAAGTGTTGAATTTTTCCTTAAGTTTAAATCTTTCGGAAAAACGTGCATGTAACGCGATGGACCCTCTAGAAGACAACAAACCTTAACTCGATTATGTGACCGTCTTGAACTGCCTTTTGAACCTTAAGGTTTGGGGCAGTACGGCGTGCCACATGTGAGGCGTTGGCTTGACCCTTCTACGGCTGGACCGTTTGTACAGTGACGTATTCTGGAATTTTTGAACTCCGCTCAAGTGTTGAGCTATTAAAGAAATCTTGGGTATTTGATTATTCGATCGGAAAGTTTAATACTGTCTATTTATCTGGAATGTGATACAATATGTGGAATTCATAAAGTTAGGCATGAAATGCGAAGTATGTGATATTTCAGATTTAAGATGTCTAAAGAGATTATGGATTCCAAATGTTGTACTTTTACACTTTATTTTCTGCGACCGTAAGTGTAATATGTGTTATCGCCGGTTTCGTTGCTATATGTCAACGACAATTGGAATGCGTATATTTACTTACGTTGATGGCATTTGATGTTATGTGTTGCTGGATATGTTATATTGGATCGTCGTGTTATGAATAGCCGGGTTTTTTTTATGTGAGATGAGGGTTTTTATTTTCATTCATGTAAAATTAAATGTATGTAATATTCTTTTATTGGGGCACTTCCAGGATGAGGTTGATGTCACCATTTGTATATTATTTACTTTTCCGTACTAGGATAGACCCAAGGAGGAGAGCACAAGTAACCGGGTTCTAGAGTCCAGTGGAAGACCAACTCGAGAAGTCGAGTCCGGGTCTCCTAACTCTAGAATTTGTAGGGTTGCTTGATGCTCTCATAGGGGTCTAGGGGTGTGGGTTTGGCTATTCATCGCGACCGTGGAATCCGTGTTTTATAGAGGCTCAAAATAAAACACGGATGTCCTAGTATATCCAATGTTTCATATGTTTCTTCTGCTGTGATATCTGTGATGTGATCGTTTGATATGTGATGATAGATATTGTATATAGTATATATGATATATTATATAGACATTACTTATGTTTTACACCCGCGCTAGCCCTGCCCCGCTCTGCCGTTAGTTACCTAACCTAACGGTGCACGGGGGGGCATCGAGGCGAATGCGGATGGCATAAGTGTACGTCGTATTTATCTGTGATGTTTAGGTGACTTAAATGATGGGACTTCATTAATGTGATTAATGAAAGAAAAGAAACCTAAAAGATGTTGTAGAATCAAAATTTTCAAAAAAGGGTAGCTACAGTTTTTGCTTTGCATAGCGATATATATGATATATCCTGCACCTTATTCGATGAGGAAAGAGCCGAGATCCCTTCACCGGGAGTGACTTCTTTAGCAAAACTGGCAGATACTACAACACTCGGTTTGTTTTTGATTGCTTTTGGAGTTTTGCTTTGCATAGTGATATATATGATATATCCTGCACCTTATTCCATAAGGAAAGAGCCGAGATCCCTTCACCGGGAGTGACCTCTTTAGCAAAACTAATATAAGCCTCAAAATCACTACATTTCAAAATTCACTCGATTCTACAACGATATCAAGTTCGATATGCAATAGGTTTTCAGAAAAACCTGTCGTAGCCCCCCGTCATTTCAGATAAGTCCTGCTTAGTATTCGTGCTGCGTTTGTTGACCTTGTCAAGGCGTAGTGTGCGGTAGCTGACCAGTATTTATCTGTTTATGCATATGATGCAGATTGGATTAGGGTAGTCGTACGGCCTTGTTGACCTTGTCAAGGGTCGTGCGGGTGGGTTTAATTCAATCAAGAAATGACGGGTTGAACTTGACTTACGGTTTATGGTTTGTTGACCTTGTCAAGGTCATAGATCGTTTGGGGCAAAATATTATCGGGAATTTCAAGTGTTGAAATTTGCAATGAGATTGCATACCTTCTATGAGATAGTTGGATCTCGATACCCACTGCGAGTAATTGTTACTCCTGGAAGAGTTTTACATAGGACAATTAGCCGATCAAGTAGGTGTCTAGAAATGTGTCAACGGGGTTACGCCTCTGGGAAAATGAGGTTTACTTTAATTAGGTCCGTGCGAAAACACGGGGAACCTCCTCAAAGTACCGACACTGGCCTGGCTGAAAGATTGGCGAAATTGTAGGGTGTAATTAATCCCGGCTAGTCTTTTCCTTTTAGGGTTTGAAGGAAGATTTGATAAAAACAGTGGGAGCCATCCTGATTAGATAAAATAATAGCCAATCTGATCTTGCAAGAGCATATGCTAAAGTGTTTTCTTCTCTCTCTCCAGGTAGCGACCATATCATGCCTTAATAAAGATAATAATATGGATGTATTGACCGAACCCGCATGTTATACTGTGCTGGGGAATGTTGGTTCCGTTCTTTCTTATAAAAGTTATAAGACTGAACAGGATGTAGGGGAATACCAGGATTCCTATGCCACCCGAATGAAGAAAGTACATGTTGATGCATTTTCTTCGGGTGTGTTCGTTACAGAGAACTATTTCTCCATTTCCTCTACGTCCTGGGTATTAGATACCGGGTCAGGATCCCATATATGTAATCAGTTACATGGGCTTAGGAAAGGTAGAGAACTTGGAGAAGGTGATAAAGACATAAGGGTTGGAAATGGTGCAATTGTTGCAGCTAGAACCGTCGGGGAATATCACCTTGTTTTGCCAACTGGTAATACATTGATTCTGAACGAATGCTATTACATGCCGAACCTGATATGCAACATTATATCGGTTTCTTTGTTGAGTAAAGAAGGATATAATTTTGTATTACAGGATAATGTTATGAACATTTTTCTAAACCAAAGTTGGTTGGATCAGGCACGATGTGCAATGGCATTTATGTTCTGAATCAATCAACAGTTCTGACTATAACAAACACAAACAAGAGGAAGAGTTCAGAACTGAACGAATCCTTCTTGTGGCATTGTAGACTGGGTCACATCAATGCGACACGACTAGCTAAGTTGCATAAGGATGGATATTTGAATCCGTTTGAATTTTCATCTTATGACACTTGTCAGTCATGTCTCAAAGGCAAGATGACCAAAACTTCGTTTACGGGACACGGAGAGAGAGTTACGGAACTCTTGGGACTGGTACATAGTGATGTATGCGGCCCCATGTCTACACATGCCAGGAATGGTTCTGCACACTTCATTACATTCACTGACGATCTCTCTAGATTCGGATATGTGTTCCTGATGAAACACAAATCAGAAGCTTTTGAGAAATTTAGAGAATATAAACAAGAAGTCGAGAACCAAACCGGGAAAAGTATTAAAATCCTTCGATCAGATCGAGGAGGAGAATACTTGAGCAATGAATTCCTGGACTTCCTAAAAGAGAATGGGATTCTCTCTCAGCTGACTCCTCCATATACACCACAGCACAACGGTGTATCAGAACGGAGGAACCGCACCCTATTAGATATGGTGCGCTCTATGATGAGCACAGCTGAGTTACCTATTTCCTTCTGGGGGTATGCGCTGGAGACAACAGCATACCTATTGAATCAAGTTCCATCTAAATCTGTACCTACCACACCATATGAGATATGGAGTGGGAAGAGGCCATATCTTAAACGAGTTAAGATATGGGGTTGTCCAGCTTATGTCAAAAGACAAAATCAGGACAAACTCGAGGCACGGTCAGTTCTTTGCAAGTTTGTGGGATATCCAAAGAACTCATATGGGTATTTTTTCTACCACAGTGAGGAACAAAAGGTGTTGTTGCTCAACATACCACCTTTTTAGAAAAGGAATTTCTTGTAAAAGAAATTAGTGGCAAAGTGGTAGAGCTGGAAGAGGTTCCAGTTACACAAACTGCAACTGAAGATTTAGTGGAACCAGAGGATTCAGTAGTTCCCAACGAACCTCGGCCTCTCTGCCGATCTAGTAGGGTTCCTCACCCACCTGAAAGATACTACGGTTTTCTCATGGATGGTGGGAGCGAGGATTGCATCATGGTTGATGATGACCTAACTAGCTTCGAGCAGGCCATCACGAGTGGAGACTCGGTGAAATGGCTGGATGCAATGCGGTCCGAGATGGAATCCATGTACACCAACAAAGTATGGACTTTGGAAGTTGCTCCTGAAGGGGTAAAACCCATGGGAGCAAGTGGATCTTCAAGAAAAAACTTGGTGTAGATGGGAAAGTGGAGACTTTCAAAGCTAGACTTGTTGCAAAGGGTTTTCGTCAAAGACCAGGTGTGGACTATGACGAAACCTTTTCTCCAGTGGCTATGCTTAAATCCATCCGGATTATGCTTGCCATCGCTGCATATCATGACTACGAAATCTGGCAAATGGATGTTAAGACCGCCTTTCTAAACTGTGATTTAGAAGAGTGCGTGTACATGACTCAGCAAGAGGGCTTCGTAGATAATGGGAGCAGCGGGATGGTGTGCAAGCTGCTTAAATCCATTTATGGATTAAAGCAAGCATCGCGGAGTTGGAACATCTGCTTTGACGTCGTTATCAAAGAGTTTGATTTCGTCAAAAACATAGATGAACCTTGTATCTAGAAGAAGGTGGCAGAGAGTAAGGTTGTCTTCCTCGTATTGTACGTGGACGACATACTCTTGATAGGAAATGACATTCCTACGCTGCAATCGGTCAAGCTCTTCTTATCACAAAGATTCTCATTGAAAGATCTAGGTGATGCCTCCTGCATACTGGGAATTATGATCTTTAGAGATAGATCTAAAAGGATAGTGGGATTGTCCCAATCCAGGTACATTGACACCATACTAAAGAGATTTAGTATGGAAGAATCCAAGCGTGGGAACTTACTCACGATCTCTGGACTCACTCTCTCTAAAGAGATGTCTCCCAAGACTGATTTGGAGAGAGCTCGCATGCAAGGGATACCCTATGCTTCGGCTGTAGGCTCTATCATGTACGCGATGCTATGTACCAGACCCGATGTAGCACACTCACTAAGTGTAGTGAGTAGGTATCAAGCTGATCCTGGAGAGAGTCACTGGACAGCTGTGAAGAGCATTCTCAAGTACTTACGAAGGACTAAAGAGATGCTGTTGGTGTATGGTAACGGAGAACTCCAAGTGGAGTCCTTTACCGATTCGAGCTTCCAAAGTGATCAGGACGACTCTAAGTCGCACTCGGGATTTGTCTTTACCCTTTACGGAGGGGCGGTTAGCTGGATGAGTTCCAAGCAGGAAATCGTGGCAGACTCGATGATGGAGGCTGAATACATCGCTGCCAACGATGCTGCCAAAGAGGCTGTCTTGATCAAGAAGTTCATTACTGAACATGGAGTGGTTCCATCTATTGAGCATCCAATACCTTTGTATTGCGATAACAATGGAGCGGTGGCTTTGGCCAAGGAACCCAGGTCCCATCAGCAATCCAGGCATATTCTGAGGCGGTATTGTAGGGTTCCTAGGCACACTCAAGAGGTTCCACAAGGCATCAACCATGCCAAACAAAAATTTTCTGGTGCCGAGAAACCCTAATGAAGATCGTTAACTAGAGAATAGGCGAAAGAACATGCAAGCAAACAACTTTGCTACTAAGTGAAAGGGATTACAACCTTTGTAGATCCGCTCCACCATTTCTTTAGCTCCGTGTTGACGTCCCTCCACTGCGATCATCGGATCCTGGACTCTACCGATGGTTTCGTCAGAGAAATGATCGGGCTAGGTCATTGACTTCGAGGCCGAAGATGATCTACGTCGGGGAGACTCAAACTCAAGCTATTCCTTCACTTGGTCGAAAACTTTGTGAAGAGAACACCCTATACTACAAGGCAAGTGGTAGAGGATGATGAAATAGGAAGTGGGTTCACTTTAGAATTGGATTTCTCACTCTTTTTCTCATGGCACCATTGGAGCTCTCAAGCTTTTGTGAGCTTGATGAAGATGAAAAAGAAGAAAAGAATCATATGAATCATTATTCAAATGAAACTTCACCCATGGTTGAGTTAAGACCTTATGCTTAACTCATGTAGAGAATTAACTAAGGTATGAGGTTTAAGGGTTAGGTTAAAGAAATATCAAGAGAATTGACAAAAGAGTGGACTTTGTCAAAGTTTCTCCAAGCTTCTTCAAGCTTGACAACTTTGACTAAGTTTAACTCATTTGTTAAATCTTAAGATAATCCAATAACCCTAATCTTAACCCTAATCTTAGAATAAGTCTCATACACCCATCTTGTGTGTATCATCAAGCATGATACATACATGTACACTTGCATATATCACATATAAACAATGTGCACATTCAAGTGAGAAAATCAATCTTAAGTGAACCAATACTAGTTAATGTAAAGTAATATATCAAATATATAATTATACATTAAATCATTAAATCAACACTTGATTTAACGATCCGGTCATATCGCATATAACCGACTAATATCATGTGTATCAATGTATCGAATCAACACTTGATTCGGTAACCCGGCTATATCACATATAACCGAGTGATGATACAAATCGCGAGAATAGAATACAGTATCACATACTGGTATTATTCTCGGTCCTGCACATATCTCATATGCGCTCCTATTTCGTTTCGCTTGAGCCAGGAAACCCCTGTGTAGGACTCTAAAGACTCGTCAATACGCCGGAAGTAGGTGATGATCATATCAAACACCCACAAGCCGCAAGCGGTCTGCTAAACGTAACAGCCACCCGGGTATTGGGCGATCAGAAGATCAACGAGCAAGCCCGCTCACACTCCTGTGAATCCAACGAGTAACACTACCATACAGTCCGGTCTGTTCGTCTGATATATCGCTTATCTTGTCTAGGGGTGGTAAACGTCAGACCCCAATAACTCGATAAGTCGTGTCGATATGAGGCTCATAACGGGTCGAGAAACTATTGGTAACACTTACCAGTAAATCTCTAAAGCAGCCTTGGCCAAGGACTTCCTGTTATAGCCAATCGAGCACTGCGCAACATCAACTCCCTATACCGGGAGAGACGAAACCCCTCCCATCGCTCATTGCCTCCATGTGATTCGGGACTGTACCCAAAAACCACCTTTTTGCACGCCCTCTTGGATGTGGTATGATGGAAATCAAAGCACAGTGGGAATCACACAAGACTCTATGACGATCTCGGGTCTACAGACTAACCTGTACCAGTGTCACCAGAGAACTGCCATCTGACGTAAGGTATAATACCATCTGGGAGTTCTCGGCGAGTCCGTCGAGTGTACCCAGTCTCTACTGAGCACCCGTATATCATCTCTGATGTCAAACACCAATGGATATGGGATCATCCATCGCCCATCTATATGGGTCGAGAAGCTATACTCTAGTCTACTCTGGTATATCGATGCCCCGTCTCGATACACCCACGACTAGGGACCTTGAAGGATGTACTTATGGACTACCATGTCCCCACTAGTATGATACGCATCATAGTCCAGGTATTCAAGTACACATCCTAAGGGCTTTACCAACATGTAACAGAGAGACAATCAGTGTACACGTTAAGGTAAAGAGTAACCAGATAGCATACTATCATATCGAGCAAGAAAGTCATCCCTATATATGTCCAAGCATCCACTACAACATACATCCTAAGTATAGTAATGGCCTCTAGGGCATACATATAACTAACAATCTCCCACTTGCACTAGGGCCATCTGATAGCAGTGGTTGTAGTATCTCATACTCAACCATCCCATATAAGTCTCTCTCTGGGAAAAGGCCTTTCGTGAGTGGATCCGCCGTGTTTTCCTCTGAGTCTACTCTCCTAACCTCGATCCCCTGGAGATCAACCATCTCCACGATCAGGTGATACTGCCTAAGAATATGTCTGGATCACTGATGGAACGGGCGTTCCTTAGCTTAAGCCACAACTCCATTGTCACACAATGGGAGGAACGAAGTTTATCTCATGAACTAATATACACCCAAACTGCCTCTTTGGTAGCATCTTTGGTAACGATGTATCTTGCCTTTAATCGTCTAGTATGCCACGGTATCTAGCTTGGAACTCTTCCAACATACCGTCTCTCCACTGAGGGTAAAGACAATGCCTGTGACTGACATTCAGTCATCCTTATCACTCTGGAACTTTTCCAGTGATTCTCCCCAGGATCAATTGATACCTTCTCATTACAAATAGTGAGTATCCTAACATCCAATTAGATCTATCTCATAGATCCAAAACCCAGGATTTAGTAGGTATCACTTTGATCCTATATGGAGAATCCTTGTGATAAGCGGAGATTGACCGAGCGTAGCATAGGAAACTACTTCCCTATCAAGAGTATGTCATCCACGTACTCTACGAGGATTTACTCCCTACTACCGTTTTGTATATACAAGGTTCATCTACCATTTTGATGATGTCAAACTCTTTGACTAACATATCAAAACAGATGTTCCAACTCCGCGATGCCTGCTTTATCACATAAAACATCTTACACACGTTTCCGCTGCTCCCACTGTCTACGAAGCCCTCTGACTATGTACTTATAGACTCTCTCTTCTAAAACATCATTTAGAAAAGCAGTCATGACACCCAACCGCCAGATATCGTAGTCATGGAATGTAGCCGTGGCAAGTAGGATCTGGATGGACTTAAGCATAGGCCCCAGAAAAGGTTTTATCATTAGCCACAACTGGTCTATTGTAACGTTTTGAAAATCGTTTCGGTGAAATTTCGAAAAAATCGGTAAAATGAGGGGGTTTTCTGTAAAAAGTTAAAATACAAATATCTTATTATAAAAATTAAATATACATATTCTAGCTATGTAATTGCTATTTTTTGGTGTTTATTGAGCCGCTGGTGAAATTTCAAATTTTCTGAAAAAATTATTATTTTATTATTATTTTAAGCCGTCAATAATACATTTAATTAGGGAAAATTTCAAATTGGAATGAGTTGAAACAAATTTTTTGCATCATAAAACATTAAATAAAAATTTGTCATGTAGTTTTTGGAACGAAATCAATTGCCAAAACGGTTTAGAAATTATTGAAGAAAAAAGGCTTTTTTTTAGCGTAAATGGATGTTTGGGGTATTGTATTTATCATTTTTCATCACCCCACACCCGTGCCCACACCCACACACCCCCACTTACTCCTCCCCTTAGCCAAATTCTGCAGCCCTCACTTTTCCCCCACTTGGTTTGCAAAGGAAAAAGGAAATGAAGAAAAGAATAGAAAATGGATAAAGTAGTTAGACTTTTGACTTGCTTTGACCTTGACTTTGTCCCCCACCATTTTCTCTACCTCCCTCTCTCTCCTCACTCCCAATTCTGGCCGAAATTCTCAGCCCCCCAACAGCAGCCCCTCCCTCCCTCTTCTCCTCTCATTTTCCATCAAAAAATTCACCCATTTCCATCAAAAATCAAAGCTAAAATGCAAATCAAAGCCCTACCCATTTTCTCTTATCTCTTTAAGCATGGATCTTGGTGCAAAGATTTCAATTTGGAGGTCTAGTTTCATGTTGATCTCATGATGGTTTTAAGGTATAAATCCTAACCTATTGTTCAATTGTTGGGTTAAATTCCTTAATGTATCTTATTAGGTGCTTAAATATGGTTTAATTGCAAGTTTGGAAATCTAAAGAGAAGAAGTTTGAATTGAAAAGTAAGGGTTTGTTGTGGAAATAAGTTGTGTTTGATTGTGCATGGTTTAGTGAAGTGGTTTAACATAATTAGTTTTGTAGAAAACTAATCTAGTTGTTAATTACAAGTTGTTACTTGAAAAATTGTGTTAATTTGCTAATTGCTAACTAGGTTTTTGAAATTTGTTAAATTCTTGGGATTAAAAATGTGATTAGGGTTTTCTTGGCTTCATTAACTTTATTAAGTGTGGTTTAATGCTTTGGATCATGCAAATCTAAGCTAGATTGTAGTTTGTGCATTTTTGCTTTGAAATTGTTAAAAAAGGGTATTTTTGTAAACTAGAATATTAGGATTTTTGGAATTTAATGAGATTAAATTCCGGAAATTGTTTATACGACTTATTTAAGATATTTAATAAGTATATTGGCCGCTACTTTCATTTAAACATCATGTTTTGTACAAAAACGGCGAATTGTGCTTGCTAGATTTTCGGAAAAACGACTTTTTAAGTGAAATTGGGGTTTTTGGGAATTTTAAGCTATTTTATATTATAATTAGTGCTTGTAATTGTGTAAATGAGTGTGATTGGATTTTTCTCGATGGTTTGACGTTTGTACATCGACATCGAGGGTTGGTTTTACTATTCTTGCATGCGTAGGCGATAGGTTTGGACCTATGCGTGATACGCGTGCCGATTTGATTTTCGTATGCCGTTTCGATCTCAAATTTAGTTTTAATGCGTTATGATATGTAGGTACCCCCACGGGGACTTCGAGACGACAAGCAAGCGCGTGGCGACGTCGGCACCGGCGAGCGAGGACCAGGTGAGTAGATTTATATCTACGGGAAGAAGTCGGGTGGATGGCGTATAACACCCCCGCAGTTCGTGGTGATGTATACGAATACGTATACACACATATATATATTCTGACTATAATTTGTTTGATATTATCGATGATATAGATATTTAGTGTTCTTGGATGATTTAGTGTCGCGAAACCCTAGAGTAGTGGTCGCACCACACATGCACACACACACCCATACTTGCATACTTTCTTCTTTCATTTGCGCTTATACGGGATTATATAGTTATGTGTTCACATGGGTATGGGACTATGTGTTCACATACGGATTGAGGATGATAGTACTTGGGATTTATGATGAGTCGATGAGATTTGATTTGAGGCCGTGAGATCGGTGATATAGCAGGGTTCGTATCTTAGATACGACATGACGTTGTAGCGGGTCCTTGACGTAGTGTTTCACACACGTCCATGCATACGTAGGCGGTATCAGTATGGTACTAGACGTAGATCAGTACCCCGATCATGATATTTGATAAAGAGGATACCAGGTGAATAGTATGATGAATGTGATATTGACCAGTACGACGGATTTACGTACGAGCTATATTGATGATTGATCCGCACTCTTGACTTGGGATGCCTGATTATAGATATGGTATCGGATATGATATTATTGAGGCGAGATCACCGACTATACATATACAGGTATGTGTATGTATCGACTCAGATGATAGGCGGTTTCCTTACCTGTAGTTCAGCTTGTAGTTCAGCCGTATAGTTTAGTGTAGTTGTTAGATTAGATTAGACTTCTTACCTATTTCAAAAACTAACGAATCGTGGGCTTTTTAAAGACAGCTCAAGGGAATCTACGGATATTTCAAAAACGACGTATCTTTTCATAAAAAACACTGTAGCCCCTATTTTCAAAACCCCATGATTCGTGTTATTTCAAAAGGCACCATTTGTAGGACTTATATTAGATTATTGCAGATTAGTTATCGTTGTGTCTAGTATTCAGCTCCCGCACACTATTGCTGTTCGCTCTGCCTCACATATTTATTTTGCTGCATATTCCATTATTGATATCATGCTGTTAGGACACCAGCACCATTACCGATGATGCGTATGTACCACGTACACCTACTTGCCGGCTCACACACATCTTCATCGGTAATTGCCATGTCACGTACACTTTAGAGAATATAATTACTTGACTTAGATTGTTAGCTAGTAGTGTTGACATGATATTAGTGTACTTCCCTTATATGCCATATTAGACATTGTAGTTATTACCTACCACTTCATGCATACTGTTATTCAGTTGTTCATGCCTAGTTCATTATCATTGACATATGCACTTGTGATGATTTCTTGAGATTTATGATATTTCTGGATTTCGGGGAAAGCCGCAAAATTTACAACTTATGATCTTTTAAAATATAAAATGTTGCGGTTTTCTAGTAATGTAAAGTGTCGTCCACCATGAGTTTGCTGTGGTTTTGGAGATCCGTGTCGAGGAGTGGAGGAACCGTCACGGGTACATGGTGGGCCCGGTATGGTACCCCGGGACAAGAGGAATGTGGTGTTGACGTTGAGCCTGGCCGGGGAGCACTACCTACCGGTGATATTACCCGACGCGTCGGATATCCGGAGGATACCGTCGTGGTCTTGAGATGGATGGTAGGGGCCGGTCTGGACTGACGGCGCCCTAGATATTGAGATTGAGACATTGATATTTCGAGACAGTGAGATTTATGTTTTGTGTCGATGCTAGACACTGTTGACACTGATTTTAATTATGATACCTTAGTTTAAAATATGAAGGAAATCTCACTAATTTATGAAAACAGTTTCTTCATTTACATGTATTCTGTTTTCATACATTCATACCTCATTCATATGATATATTGCTACCTGAGGCACTGACACGGGCACATGAGTTTACACTCGGGTTAGATATTTACCCTAGCCATTGTTATAGGCTGCATGTTATTTATATTTGAGGATATATTATGATCATTGACCTAGGATTGCGTTATTTATGCGATTTCTGTGCGTAGATGTTTTTCTATTCACGAGTTGGCAACTCACCCCCGTTGTGCCCCAGTTTCTTGCAGGTTGCCGTACAGGTTCATTACGGCTTTGCGGGCATAGTTTCGTTCGGGTGATTTGCTAGTAGGTGGGTTTACTTGTATCATACCCCCATTATTTATCTTGTATATCATTATTCTGTTGTATCTACAATTCCATCAACCAAACATGTATTTTTTTTGAGATAGAGACCAGTGTTGGTTATTCTTTCGACCTTAGAGTCGCTCGTTATTTTTCTGGTGGTTTTGAGTTTCCTTTTGAGTTTTGATCCTCGCCGTTGGCGTTGTATATTATATTGTTTGTGTGGTTGTGACTGTCGATTGACGAAGAGCTAGCTCCCGCTTGGGGATGCCCTTTTCTTGATTTCGTATACTATTCATGTTGTATCCCGTTTGGGGGCCAGTATTTACAAAGGAGACTCTGCCGAAATTTTCAGTAAATTTTTGATGTTTTAAAAACCGCATAATTCGGCTTATGCTATTGAAATTACTTGCTTTAAGTTGTTTTTCCTGCACTCTACTATTTTCTTGGTTTGGATTTCTGGGTTTTCGGTTTACTTAGATTACGTACGCCTCGAGACGTTCGTAGTTTAAGTGCCGGTCATGTTCCGTACTTTCGGGTCGTGACAAAGTTGGTATCAGAGCGTTAGGTTTTAACCTTCGGAGCGTAGGATGACCCTTGGTTAATGGAATAGGTGACTAAAGTAGAGTGACGTACCGTGGGTATGTTCCGCGGCATATTCACGATACGCTACTCCACTTAAGAAGCCTTAGGATGTATATTTCTTTGTTCAGTATTATGTTCTTTCCGATCTAGCCTCATCGGTACCAGTTTGGTTTTGCTGCTACGGTTACGGCAGGGAGAGCTACGGCTAGAGTTGCGGTCAGCACAAGCTCGTCACGAACGAGGACTGACCAGGGCGAAATTCCGGCGACACGATTGCAGAGATGTGTCTTCTTACTGTGTTTCCGCGCCACGAGCGTTTGGCGGATCGCCCTTATGAGGTTACTTGGAGGTGCTGGTCGACACTAGAGAATTGGGCCGATGATGGAGGCCAGCCAGATTTTGATGACAATTGGTATGTTGCTTACTCCTGATGATTGAGGCACTGTTCAGCATGCAGACGAGCAAGCCAGTGGTTGCTGCGAGCGACGAGATATCGCCCCATATGTTGGAGCTATTGCGGGGCGAGTTGTACGAATAGATGATAGAAGGTCGCTAGTCACCCGATGATGAATGACTAGGACAAGTGGTTCGTTCGCTACCCCGATGCGAGGTCATCAGATAGATTGATTCCAGCTAGAGACGACTTCACGCGGAGACGTTGGGAGTCGACAGAGACGATCGAATGTCAGAAACCTATTTATCCAAGTTTAAAGTAGTCGGAAAGACATGCAGGCAATTCTATGGTCCCTCTAGAAGAATGAAACCCTAACTCGACTTAATGACCGTGTGAAAGCCCTTGAACCTTAGGGTTTGCGGCAGTTCTGCGGCGCCATTAGTGAGGCTTGGGTTTGCCCTTCTACGGCTGGACCACCGATGCTGTGGTATGTACTCGATACTATTAAACTGTGCCCAAGATGTTGAGCTCTTAGGGGATTATGAGGTTTTGACGACTCGATCGGATGGCTCGACTCAATTCGGATGCTAGGTGGTGAGATGCATTTCTTGGGAGACTCCCGATACGAGGATAGCCGTTGGAGCTCAGTCCATGCAGCCGCGACAAGACGAGTCCAAAGCAGACGACATTAGAGAAAAGTGGAGTAAGAGGTTCGCACCAGATCTAGATGAGATGGTGTTCCACTCCGCCGACATCAGAGAGGCGATGCGCATGCCGAGGCATGGTACTTGGACTTACCTTCCAGAAGGAGTCGCGATGAGTATGCAGTCGTTCCAGAGCAAGATGCAGATATAGGAAAGGACAACGACTTCCGGACAGTTGGCAGAGACGAGACATGGAAGAGACCGTGAGCAGGATTCCTTCCAGGACACTGCTGCAATGATACTTGCACCCAGGATCAGATGTGTCACGTACATTCAGAGAGCCAGAGGCCGACGCCAGTGATATGCTGTCTTACGAGTGGTCGCGATGATTGACCAAGAGATGACCAGAGAAGTGCCAGAACGGAATCGTCCCCGTTAGCACACCTGACAGGGCCGATGAGCCGATGGACCGAAAGATTGGTAATTCACAGTGAAAACCTTGACCCAGGAGTGGTCATGGTTACGCACACCAGCAGGACAGAGTTCATGATCATCGACGAGACGTCCCACTAGTGACCACGACAGTTGGCCGAGATTCTTAGAGGATGCACTTGAGCGGTACTATTCCGCCATTATTGATTACGATGTTTTGGGTGATTTATTCGTATGATTTGATTTTGATGATTGAGGATTTACGACCTTTGCACAGTGTTGCACTTGATATCGTTTTCGTGCTTTAGTTTCACATGTTTGTGATATTACGGTTTTAAACAGTTGAGTTGGTTTTGTGCGTATGCATGCACACGATTTCGTTCCTGCACTCGGTATAGTTTATATATGCTTGCAGTGCAGTGATACGCCTTATGTGCACTTAGATGCATTAGACTTCGATTTCGATTATGATACTCGATATTTGTTTTGTGCACCTTGTGCACTTGATTGATTTTGCGCACGTTCGGCGCTTGATATTGGATTTCATGATTTCGTGCGCGATGGATGCACCTGATTTGGATTTTCGCGCATGTTGAGCGCATGTCTTGAGATGCGATTTTGGTGCACACCAGATGCACTAAATTGAGATTTTTCGTGCATGTCAGATGCACCTGATTTTGCCGTCAGGCACACATGTTGCCTACGACAGATGTTTCGTGCACACCCGATGCACTTAGATGTTGTTTCTGTGCGCATGTATGGCACATTCATGGATTTTGATTTCCGTGCGCACCAGACGCACATAGTATTCATGTGCATATTTTGGGATTGATTTCTTATAGAGTAGTACGTTTTTATGATATTGCTATGTGTTTTCGTACTGAGCAGGACTAGTCAGAGGACAGTACCTGAATATATTTGGCATGCATTGATAGTTATTGAAGGGATTTCCAAAAAGCGAGCTACAGCCTCAGTATTTACCTACGTGTTTGATATGACACGAAATGTTTAAAACAAGGAGACCCTTCTAAATTGTTTCCAAAACGGCGGAACGTACATTTCAAACAAAGGTATATATGTATATAGTTATTTCCTTATGATAGACGTCCGCCACTGTGCAGTGTTATACGCGTGCACAGCGACTTAAAGAGATTTGGCATGCATTTCCTTCAGATACTTACATATATAGATTCGATATTTACATGTATAGTTTCGAGTTATATCATATTGGTTTTGATTTGGATTTGGCATTGATGTCTTCTCCATGACTCCGATGATTGCGGGATGCTTGACGGAGTTTTGATTTGAGTTATATGCTCATTTTTCATGCGCGTGCGCTGCGCTACGATTTGTTTTATGTAGTTACAATTTCGGAGCCCCGACGACTTGATGGTTTTTCTTAGATGTTTTAGTATTTGGGGGAGTTGAATTTAAATTCGGGGACCGAATTTCTTTAAGGGGGGAAGATTGTAACGTTTTGAAAATCGTTTCGGTGAAATTTCGAAAAAATCGGTAAAATGAGGGGGTTTTCTGTAAAAAGTCAAAATACAAATATCTTATTATAAAAATTAAATATACATATTCTAGCTATGTAATTGCTATTTTTTGGTGTTTATTGAGCCGCTGGTGAAATTTCAAATTTTCTGAAAAAAATATTATTTTATTATTATTTTAAGCCGTCACTAATACATTTAATTAGGGAAAATTTCAAATTGGAATGAGTTGAAACAAATTTTTTGCATCATAAAACATTAAATAAAAATTTGTCATGTGGTTTTTGGAACGAAATCAATTGCCAAAATGGTTTAGAAATTATTGAAGAAAAAAGGCTTTTTTTTAGCGTAAATGGATGTTTGGTGTATTGTATTTATCATTTTTCATCACCCCACACCCGTGCCCACACCCACACACCCCCACTTACTCCTCCCCTTAGCCAAATTCAGCAGCCCTCACTTTTCCCCCACTTGGTTTGCAAAGGAAAAAGGAAATGAAGAAAAGAATAGAAAATGGATAAAGTAGTTAGACTTTTGACTTGCTTTGACCTTGACTTTGTCCCCCACCATTTTCTCTACCTCCCTCTCTCTCCTCACTCCCAATTCTGGCCGAAATTCTCAGCCCCCCAACAGCAGCCCCTCCCTCCCTCTTCTCCTCTCATTTTCCATCAAAAAATTCACCCATTTCCATCAAAAATCAAAGCTAAAATGCAAATCAAAGCCCTACCCATTTTCTCTTATCTCTTTAAGCATGGATCTTGGTGCAAAGATTTCAATTTGGAGGTCTAGTTTCATGTTGATCTCATGATGGTTTTAAGGTATAAATCCTAACCTATTGTTCAATTGTTGGGTTAAATTCCTTAATGTATCTTATTAGGTGCTTAAATATGGTTTAATTGCAAGTTTGGAAATCTAAAGAGAAGAAGTTTGAATTGAAAAGTAAGGGTTTGTTGTGGAAATGAGTTGTGTTTGATTGTGCATGGTTTAGTGAAGTGGTTTAACATAATTAGTTTTGTAGAAAACTAATCTAGTTGTTAATTACAAGTTGTTACTTGAAAAATTGTGTTAATTTGCTAATTGCTTACTAGGTTTTTGAAATTTGTTAAATTCTTGGGATTAAAAATGTGATTAGGGTTTTCTTGGCTTCATTAGCTTTATTAAGTGTGGTTTAATGCTTTGGATCATGCAAATCTAAGCTAGATTGTAGTTTGTGCATTTTTGCTTTGAAATTATTAAAAAAGGGTATTTTTGTAAACTAGAATATTAGGATTTTTGGAATTTAATGAGATTAAATTCCGGAAATTGTTTATACGACTTATTTAAGATATTTAATAAGTATATTGGCCGCTACTTTCATTTAAACATCATGTTTTGTACAAAAACGGCGAATTGTGCTTGCTAGATTTTCGGAAAAACGACTTTTTAAGTGAAATTGGGGTTTTTGGGAATTTTAAGCTATTTTATATTATAATTAGTGCTTGTAATTGTGTAAATGATTGTGATTGGATTTTTCTCGATGGTTTGACGTTTGTACATCGACATCGAGGGTTGGTTTTACTATTCTTGCATGCGTAGGCGATAGGTTTGGACCTATGCGTGATACGCG
Source organism: Agapanthus africanus (assembly GCA_030015575.1). NCBI lineage: Eukaryota > Viridiplantae > Streptophyta > Magnoliopsida > Asparagales > Amaryllidaceae > Agapanthus > Agapanthus africanus. The sequence continues at coordinate 383,557,876 of JASDDO010000026.1, forward strand.
TGCCGATTTGATTTTCGTATGCCGTTTCGATCTCGAATTTAGTTTTAATGCGTTATGATATGTAGGTACCCCCATGGGGACTTCGAGACGACAAGCAAGCGCGTGGCGACGTCGGCACCGGCGAGCGAGGACCAGGTGAGTAGATTTATATCTACGGGGAGAAGTCGGGTGGATGGCGTATAACACCCCCGCAGTTCGTGGTGATGTATACGAATACGTATACACACATATATATATTCTGACTATAATTTGTTTGATATTATCGATGATATAGATATTTGGTGTTCTTGGATGATTTAGTGTCGCGAAACCCTAGAGTAGTGGTCGCACCACACATGCACACACACACCCATACTTGCATACTTTCTTCTTTCATTTGCGCTTATACGGGATTATATAGTTATGTGTTCACATGGGTATGGGACTATGTGTTCATATACGGATTGAGGATGATAGTACTTGGGATTTATGATGAGTCGATGAGATTTGATTTGAGGCCGTGAGATCGATGATATAGCAGGGTTCGTATCTTAGATACGACATGACGTTGTAGTGGGTCCTTGACGTAGTGTTTCACACATGTCCATGCATACGTAGGCGGTATCAGTATGGTACTAGACGTAGATCAGTACCCCGATCATGATATTTGATAAAGAGGATACCAGGTGAATAGTATGATGAATGTGATATTGACCAGTACGACGGATTTACGTACGAGCTATATTGATGATTGATCCGCACTCTTGACTTGGGATGCCTGATTATAGATATGGTATCGGATATGATATTATTGAGGCGAGATCACCGACTATACATATACAGGTATGTATATGTATCGACTCAGATGATAGGCGGTTTCCTTACCTGTAGTTCAGCTTGTAGTTCAGCCGTATAGTTTAGTGTAGTTGTTAGATTAGATTAGACTTCTTACCTATTTCAAAAACTAACGAATCGTGGGCTTTTTAAAGACAGCTCAAGGGAATCTACGGATATTTCAAAAACGACGTATCTTTTCATAAAAAACACCGTAGCCCCTATTTTCAAAACCCCATGATTCGTGTTATTTCAAAAGGCACCATTTGTAGGACTTATATTAGATTATTGCAGATTAGTTATCGTTGTGTCTAGTATTCAGCTCCCGCACACTATTGCTGTTCGCTCTGCCTCACATATTTATTTTGCTGCATATTCCATTATTGATATCATGCTGTTAGGACACCAGCACCATTACCGATGATGCGTATGTACCACGTACACCTACTTGCCGGCTCACACACATCTTCATCGGTAATTGCCATGTCACGTACACTTTAGAGAATATAATTACTTGACTTAGATTGTTAGCTAGTAGTGTTGACATGATATTAGTGTACTTCCCTTATATGCCATATTAGACATTGTAGTTATTACCTACCACTTCATGCATACTGTTATTCAGTTGTTCATGCCTAGTTCATTATCATTGACATATGCACTTGTGATGATTTCTTGAGATTTATGATATTTCTGGATTTCGGGGAAAGCCGCAAAATTTACAACTTATGATCTTTTAAAATATAAAATGTTGCGGTTTTCTAGTAATGTAAAGTGTCGTCCACCATGAGTTTGCTGTGGTTTTGGAGATCCGTGTCGAGGAGTGGAGGAACCGTCACGGGTACATGGTGGGCCCGGTATGGTACCCCGGGGCAAGAGGAATGTGGTGTTGACATTGAGCCTGGCTGGGGAGCACTACCTACCGGTGATATTACCCGACGCGTCGGATATCCGGAGGATACCGTCGTGGTCTTGAGATGGATGGTAGGGGCCGGTCTGGACTGACGGCGCCCTAGATATTGAGATTGAGACATTGATATTTCGAGACAGTGAGATTTATGTTTTGTGTCGATGCTAGACACTGATTTTAATTATGATACCTTAGTTTAAAATATGAAGGAAATCTCACTAATTTATGAAAACAGTTTCTTCATTTACATGTATTCTGTTTTCATGCATTCATACCTCATTCATATGATATATTGCTACCTGAGGCACTGACACGGGCACATGAGTTTACACTCGGGTTAGATATTTACCCTAGCCATTGTTATAGGCTGCATGTTATTTATATTTGAGGATATATTATGATCATTGACCTAGGATTGCGTTATTTATGCGATTTCTGTGCGTAGATGTTTTTCTATTCACGAGTTGGCAACTCACCCCCGTTGTGCCCCAGTTTCTTGCAGGTTGCCGTACAGGTTCATTACGGCTTTGCGGGCATAGTTTCATTCGGGTGATTTGCTAGTAGGTGGGTTTACTTGTATCATACCCCCATTATTTATCTTGTATATCATTATTCTGTTGTATCTAGAATTCCATCAACCAAACATGTATTTTTTTTGAGATAGAGACCAGTGTTGGTTATTCTTTCGACCTTAGAGTCGCTCGTTATTTTTCTGGTGGTTTTGAGTTTCCTTTTGAGTTTTGATCCTCGCCGTTGGCGTTGTATATTATATTGTTTGTGTGGTTGTGACCGTCGATTGACGAAGAGCTAGCTCCCGCTTGGGGATGCCCTTTTCTTGATTTCGTATACTATTCATGTTGTATCCCGTTTGGGGGCCAGTATTTACAAAGGAGACTCTGCCGAAATTTTCAGTAAATTTTTGATGTTTTAAAAACCGCATAATTCGTCTTATGCTATTGAAATTACTTGCTTTAAGTTGTTTTTCCTGCACTCTACTATTTTCTTGGTTTGGATTTCTGGGTTTTCGGTTTACTTAGATTACGTACGCCTCGAGACATTCGTAGTTTAAGTGCCGGTCATATTCCGTACTTTCGGGTCGTGACATCTATGATGCAAACCTTTAACGAGTCTAGTTTTGAAAGTATTAACTTTTCCATGTACACCAAGTAATCTTCTCAAGATATACTTGCTCCTGATGGGGATTTAACCCTTCAGATAAAGCAACCAAAGTCCATACTTTGTTGGTGTATAAGGATTCCATCTCAGATCGATAAGCATCCAGCCATTCTTACAGAGTCTTACCCCTGATGGCCAGCCCGAAACTAGTTGGGTCATCATCTCATGATGCAATCCTCGCTCCCACTGTCATAGAGAAACCAATGTATCTCTCAGGTGGGTGAGGAACCCTACTAGATCGGCGGAGAGGCTGAGGTTCGTTGGTTGCTATTGAATCCTTTGGTTCTACCAAATCATCAGCTGCAGTTTGTATAGCTGGAACTCTTTCCAGTTCTACCTCATGTCCACAAATTACTTCATAAGAAATTCCCTTTCACAAAGGTGGCATGCTGAGTAACAAAACATCTTTTGTTCCTCGGTTAGGTAGAAGATACTCCCTTGCGTATGCTTGGGATACCCAACAAACTTCTACAGTACTGATTTTGCCTCGAGCTTGTCCAGATTTTGCTTTTTCAAATAGGCCGGACAACCCCAAATCTTAACTGACTTAAGAGATGGGCTCTTCCCTTTCCATATCTCATATGAAATGGTAGGCATCTGATTTGATCGGAACCCTATTCAATAGGTATGCAACTTCATAAGTGCATAACTCCCTAAAAGGAAATAGGAAACTCAGTAGTACTCATCATAGAGCACACCATATCACATAGGGTACTATTGCTCCGCCCCGATATACCATCGTGCTATGGTGTATACGGAGGAGTAATGCTGAGAGAGAATCCCATTCTCCTTTAGAATAATCCAGGATTTCCGTGCTCAAGTATTCTCCTCCTTGATCACATCAAAGGATATAATACTTTTACCCGTATTTTAGTTCTCTACTTCTAACTTATATTCTATGAATATCTCAAAAGGTTCGGACTTGTGTTTCAACAGGAACATATGTCTGAATCTTGAGAGATTATCAGAGAATGTAATGAAGTATAAAGAACCGGTCTTGGCATGTGTAGACAGGGGATCTTCATACATCAGCATGTATCAATCCCAAGAGTTCACTAACTCTTTCTCTGTTTCCAATAAACAGAGCTATGGTCATCTTATCTCTGTGACATGAATGGCAAGTTCCACAAGATGTAAATTCAAACAGATTTAAATATGCATCTAAATGTAACTTCAGCTAGTCGGGTCACATTGATTTGACCTAGTCTACAATGCCTCAAGAAGGATTTGTTCATTTCTGAACTCTTCCTCTTGTGTGTGTTCTATATACTAAGAACTGTAGTTTGATTTAGAACGTTAATGCTTTTAGATAACGTGCCTGAACCGATCAACTGTTGATATAGGAAATGTTCAAAACATTATCCAATCAATACAAAATTATATCCTTCTTTAATAAATAAAGAGACTGATATGATTTTGTATATCAGGTTCGGTATCTAATGACATTTGTTCAGAATCAATGTATTCAGGTAATACAGGGTGACAGTGACCAACAGACCTGGCTGCAACACTTGCACCGTTTCCTGCCTCATGAAACTTATCACCCGTTCTCAGTTCTCTACCTTTCTGTAGCCCATGTAACAAATTACATATGCGGGATCCTGATCTGGTATCACATACCCAGGACGTAAAGGATACCGAGAAACAGTTCTCTGAATTGAACACACCCGAAGATGATGCATCAACATGCACTCTCTTCGTTTGGGCGGCACGGGAATTCTGGTAATCCCCAATTTCCTGCTCTGTCTTATAACAATTATAAGTTGGAGCAGGACCAACGTTCCCCAGCTCAGTATAACAAGCGGGTTCGGTCAATATATCTGTTTTATTATCTTGATTAAGGTGTGACATGGTCGCTACCAGGAGAGAGAGAGAAGAAAACACTCTGCGTGCGCTCTTGCAAGATCAGATTGGTTATTATTTTATCTAATCAGGATGGCTCCCACTGTTTTTATCAAATCTTCCTTCAAACCCTAAAAGGAAAGACTAGCCGGGATTAATTACACGCTACAAGTTCGCCAATCTTTCAGCCAGGACAGTGTCGGTACTTTGAGGGAGGTCCCCCGTGCTTTCGCACGAACCTAATTAATGTAAACCTCGTTTTCCCATAGGCGTAACCCCGTTGACACTTTTCTAAACACCTACTTGATTGGCTAATTGTAATGTGTAAAACTCTCCCAGGAGTAACAATTACTCACAGCGGGTATCGGGATCCAACTATCTCATAGAAGGTATGCAATCTCATTGCAAATTTCAACACTTGAAATTCCCGATAATATTTTGCCCCAAGCGATCTATGACCTTGACTGAGTCAACAAACCATAGACCGCAAGTAAAGTTCAACCCGTCATTTCCCGATTGAATTAAACCCACCCGCACGACCCTTGACTAAGTCAACAAGGCCGCACGACTACCCTAATCCAATCGGATCATATGCTTTGCAGATAAGCAATAATTAGCTACCGCACACTACGCCTTGACTGAGTCAACAAACGCAGCACGAATACTAACTATTACTTATCTGAAATGACGGAGGGCTACGACAGGTTTTTAAGAAAACCCTTTGCGTAATGAACTTTATATCGTTGTAGAATCAAATGATTTTAAAATGGAGTGTTTTTGAGGCTTTTATAGTTTTGCTAAAGGGGTCACTCCCGGTGAAGGGATCGTCGGCCCTTTCCTCGTCGAATGAGGTGCAGGATATATCATATACATCACTGTGCAAAGCAAAAACTATAGGAGCAATCAAAAGACCAACCGAGGGTTGTAGCATCTGCCAGTTATTGCTAAAGGAGTCACTCCCGGTGAAGGGATCTCGGTCCTTTCCTTATCGAATAAGGTGCAGGATGTTCTACAAGGAACACCGCGATGCAAAGCAAGAACTGTAGCTACCTGTTTTTGAAAATTCGATTCCACAACATCTTAGGTTTCTTTTCTTTCATTAATCATATTAATGAAGTCCCATCATTTAAGTTACCTAAACATCACAATAAATACGATGTACACTTATACCATCCGCATTCGCCTCGATGTCCCCTCGTGCACCGTTAGGTTAGATAACTAACGGCAGAGCGGGGCAGGGCTAGCGCGGGTGAAAACATAAGTAACGTCTATATAATATATCATATATACTATATACAGTATCTATCATAGAACATCACATGATCACATCACAGATATCGCAGCAGAAGAATCATATGAAATATTGGATATACTAAGACGTCCGTGTTTTCAATACGAGCCAGTATAAAACACGGATTCCACGGTCGCAATGAATAGCCAAACCCACACCCCTAGACCCCTACGAGAGCGGCAAGCAACCCTATCAATTCTAGAGTTAGGAGACCCAGACTCGACTTCTCGAGTTGGTCTCCTACTGGACTCCAGAACCCGGTTACTTGTGCCCTCCTCCTTGGGTCTATCCTAGTGCGGAAAAGTAAATAATATACAAAGGTGACATCTTCCGCTACCTGGAAGTGCCCCAATAAAAGAATATTACATACAATAAATTTTTACATGAATGAAAATGAAAAACACTCATCTCACATAAAAAAAACCCCGCTATTCAAAACGCGACGATCCAATATAACATATCCAGCAACACATAACATCACATGTCATCAACGTAAGTAAATACGCGCATCCCAATTGTCGTTGACATATAGCAACGAAACCGGCGATATCACATATTACACTTACGGTCACAGAAAAGAAAGTGTAAAACTACAACAGTTGGAATCCGCAACCTCCTCAGACATCGCATGCATGACCAAATGAATTCCTTAGAAATCACATGCCTAACAATTATAAACCCCGCATTTTAGTCTCTATATCGAAAACACTTTTCAATATCTAGTCGGGTAATTCAACAAGATTTCCGATATACTGATCGAATGCTCGTCGCAAACTTCAGTAGACGGCCGCACCCCCGAATGCCGTCGACGAAGTGCACTAAGGCGGAACACCGCTACCGCGAGCACCCAAACGGATGCTTTTGGCGACGGGGTTCTCCTACAGTCACTTGGTCGGGGCTATGGGGAATGGCTGTTTATTAAGTTTACCCGGCGAGTATCCGCGTACGCTACGTGATTGCGACGGACTTTTGATCACATCAAAATTCCGTGGCAACCGATCAATCGAGACTAAACTGCTATGTTTATAACATCCAAATCAGTTATCTCATAACTACTTGTGGATTCCAAATATTGTATCACATTCCAGATAAATAGAAAATGTTAAACTTTCCGATCGAACATTCAAACACCCAAGTTTTCCCGAAACAGCTCAACTCTTGAAATAAGTTCAAAAACCTCCACTTCATGCCACAGTACCAACGGTCCATCCGTAGAAGGGTCAAGCCAACGCCTCACATGTGGCACGCCGTACTGCCCCAAACCCTAAGGTTCAAAGGGCAGTTCAAGACGGTCACATAATCGAGTTAAGGTTTGTTGTCTTCTAGAGCGACCATCGCGTTACTTGCACTACTTAGAACGTTTTCAAACTACGGAAAAATCCAACACTTGGAAATTTCCCGGCAGGGGAAAAATTGGGTATTTATATCCGGTCGAACATTTTTAACATGTTCTAAAAATATCCGGAAAACATAACAAAATTAAATTCTCCGATCGAATCGACGAGTACAAAATAAACCCCCAGAAAACTCAACACTTGAGTTAGTTTAAAAATACCCATAAAATAGCACAATCAAATATAGGAATTAAAGTGCAAACAAAATGACCTAATCACTCTGTACGGCCGCGGATCCGCGGCCCAAGCTTGGTACGGCCGCGGTTCCGTGGCGGTTTGGAAGAGTTAGGTGCTCGTTTTTCACCACAATTCTTATATTTCCCTGGTTGATTTTTCAGGTATTTTTAATTCAGAAAATACACAGTTTTGAAAAATTGTACAGAGAGGGGGTAAACTTGGACGTATCGGGTTCGTTCGGAGTTTTAACTTCGTTAACACATCGCCTAAAGCTCTAGTTAGGCTCTGATACCACTGTAGGGTTCCTAGGCACACTCAAGAGGTTCCACAAGGCATCAACCATGCCAAACAAAAATTTTCCGGTGCCTAGAAACCCTAATGAAGATCGTTAACTAGAGAATAGGCGAAAGAACATGCAAGCAAACAACTTTGCTACTAAGTGAAAGGGATTACAACCTTTGTAGATCCGCTCCACCATTTCTTCAGCTCCGTGTTGACGTCCCTCCGCTGCGATCATCGGATCCTGGACTCTAGCGATGGTTTCGTCGGAGAAATGATCGGGCTAGGTCATTGACTTCGAGGCCGAAGATGATCTACGTCGGGGAGACTCAAACTCAAGCTATTCCTTCACTTGGTCGAAAAATTTGTGAAGAGAACACCCTATACTACATGGAAAGTGGTAGAGGATGAAGAAATAGGAAGTGGGTTCACTTTAGAATTGGATTTCTCACTCTTTTTCTCATGGCACCATTGGAGCTCTCATGCTTTTGTGAGCTTGATGAAGATGAAGAAGAAGAAAAGAATCATATGAATCATTATTCAAATGAAACTTCACCCATGGTTGAGTTAAGCCCTCATGCTTAACTCATGTAGAGAATTAACTAAGGTATGAGGTTTAAGGGTTAGGTTAAAGAAATATCGAGAGAATTGACAAAAGAGTGGACTTTGTCAAAGTTTCTCCAAGCTTCTTCAAGCTTGACAACTTTGACTAAGTTTAACTCATTTGTTAAATCTTAAGATAATCCAATAACCCTAATCTTAACCCTAATCTTAGTATAAGTCTCATACACCCATCTTGTGTGTATCATCAAGCATGATACATACATATACACTTGCATATATCACATATAAACAATGTGCACATTCAAGTGAGAAAATCAATTTTAAGTGAACCAATACTAGTTAATGTAAAGTAATATATCAAATATATAATTATACATTAAATCATTAAATCAACACTTGATTTAACGATCCGGTCATATCGCATATAACCGACTAATATCATGTGTATCAATGTATCGAATCAACACTTGATTCGATAACCCGGCTATATCACATATAACCGACTGATGATACAAATCGCGAGAATAGAATACAGTATCACATACTGGTATTATTCTCGGTCCTGCACATATCTCATATGCGCTCCTATTTCGTTTTGCTTGAGCCAGGAAACCCCTGTGTAGGACTCTAAAGACTCGTCAACACGCCGGCAGTAGGTGATGATCATATCAAACACCCACAAGCCGCAAGCGGTCTGCTAAACGTAACGGCCATCCCGGTATTGAGTGATCAGAAGATCAACGAGCAAGCCCGCTCACACTCCTGTGAATCCAACGAGTAACACTACCGTACAGTCCGGTCTGTTCGTCTGATATGTCGCATATCTTGTCTAGGGGTGGTAAACGTCAGACCCCAATAACTCGATATGAGGCTCATAACCGGTCGAGAAACTACTGGTAACACTTACCAGTAAATCTCTAAAGCAGCCTTGGCCAAGGACTTCCTGTTATAGCCAATCGAGCACTGCGCAACATCAACTCCCTATACCGGGAGAGACGAAACCCCTCCTATCGCTCATTGCCTCCATGTGATTCGGGACTGTACCCAAAAAGCACCTTTTTGCACGCCCTCTTGGACGTGGTATGATGGAAATCAAAGCACAGTAGGAATCACACAAGACTCTATGACGATCTCGGGTCTACTAACCTGTACCAGTGTCACCAGAGAACTGCCATCTGACGTAAGGTATAATACCATCTGGGAGTTCTCGGCGAGTCCGTCCAGTGTACCCAGTCTCTACTGAGCACCCGTATATCATCTCTGATGTCAAACACCAATGGATATGGGATAATCCATCGCCCATCTGTATGGGTCGATAAAGCTACACGCTAGTCTACTCTGGTATATCGATGCCCCGTCTCGATACACCCACGACTAGGGACCTTGAAGGATGTACTTATGGACTACCATGTCCCTACTAGTATGATCCGCATCATAGTCCAGGTAGTCAAGTACACATCCTAAGGGCTTTACCAACATGTAACAGAGAGACAATCAGTGTACACGTTAAGGTAAAGAGTAACCAGATAGCATACTATCTTATCGAGCAAGAAAGTCATCCCTATATATGTCCAAGCATCCACTACAATATCCATCCTATGTATAGTAATGGCCTCTAGGGCATACATATAACTAACAGGTATCACCTGATCCGGGAGATAGTTGATCGCCGGGAGATCGAGGTCAGGAGGGTTGACACGAAGAACAATACAGCAGATCCACTCACGATGGCCATTCCCCAGATACAGTTTGAGAGACTCTTCGGGATGCTTGGTATGCGATACTACAGCAGCTGACCCTAGTGCAAGTGGGAGATTGTTAGTTGTATGTATGCCCTAGAGGCCAGTATTGTACAGATGATGTATATTATATTGGATGCTTGGACATATATAGAGAGGAATTTCTTGCTCGATATTATAGTATGCTATCTGGTTGCTCTTCATCTTAACATGTATACTTGTCTATTGATACTGTCTTATAGTTACATGTTGGTAAAGCCCTTAGGATGTGTACTTGACTACCTGGACTATGATTCAAATCATACTAGTGGGGCCATGGTAGTCCATAAGTACATCCTTTAATGTTCCTAGTCGTAGGTGTATCGAGACAGGGCATCGATATACCAGAGTAGACTAGCGTATACGCTTCTCGACCCATGAGATGGGCGATGGATGATCCCATAACCATTGGTGTTTGACATCAGAGATGGTATACGGGTGCTCAGTGGAGACTGGGTACACTGGACGGACTCGCCGAGAACTCCCAGATGGTATTATACCTCATGTCAGATGGCAGTTCTCTGGTGACACTTGTGCAGGTTAGTTTGTAGACCCAAGATCGTCATAGAATCTTGTGTGATTCCCACTGTGCTTTGATTTCCACCTTACCACGTCCATGAGGGCGTGCAAAACGGTGGTTTTTGGGTACAGTCCCGAGTCACATGGAGGCAATGAGCGATAGGAGTGGTTTCATCTCTCCCGGTATTGGGGGTTGATGTTGCGCTGTGCTCGATTGGCCATAACAGGGAAGTCCCTGGCTAGGGCTGATATAGAGATTTACTGGTAAGTGTTACCAGTAGTTTCTCGACCCGTTATGAGCCTCATATCGGCATGACTTATCGGTTATTGGGGTCTGACATTTACCACCCCTAGACTTGATATGCGACATATCAGACGAGGAGACCGGACTGTACGGGAAGTTTACCGGGAGGCTTTTACAGGAGTTAGAGCGGGATTGCTTGCTGATCTTCTGATCGCTTAATACCCGGGTGGACGTTACATCCAGCTAGTACCGCTGACGGCTTGTGGGTGCTTGATGTGATCTTCACCTACTGCCGGCGTATTGACGAGTCTTTAGAGTCCTATATAGAGATTTTACTGGCTCAGGCAAAACGAAATAGGAGCACGTATGTGATATGTGCGGGACCGAGAATAATGCGTGTATGTGATACCGTATTCTATTCTCGCGACTTTTTGTATCGGTCGGTTATATATATGATATAGCCGGGTTATCGAATCAAGTGTTGATTCGATAAGTCGATACAATGGATGTTAGTCGGTTATATGAGATATGACCGGATTATTAAGTCAAGTGTTGATTTAATAATTTAGTGTATAATTGTATATTAGATATACTAGTTTACATTAACTAACACTTGTTCACTTAAGCATTTTTTCTCGCATGTGCACAACTTTAATATATATGTGATATATATTAAAAATGTGTTTTCATTTTGTATCATGGTTGATGATACACATGACTTGGGTGTATGAGACTTACACCATGCTATTTATTATGTTGGGTTTTAATATTTAAAGTAATTACAAAATTAGTGGAGGATTAGCAAACTGCATGAAGCTTGTGGAAGCTTGTGGATGCATTGACTAAGTCCACTAAGTTTGTTTTTACTATGGATATTTGTTAACCCAACCATAAGGATTAGCCATGGTTATGTCTCTACATGAGTTAGTATATGATACTCACTCACTATGGTTAGCTTTCTCACTTGATCTTTATCTCTTCTCATTTTATTTTCTTCATCTTCTTCCTTGAGAAAAAGAGCTCTCTAGGGTTTGATCCAAAGTGAGAAACATTGTGAGAAACCAAATTCTAAAGTGAACCCACTTCCTATTTCTCCATCCTCTAGTAGACTAGCACTTTAGTTTAGGGTGTTTGCTTCACTAATTCTCTAGTTAGTGAAGTAGAAACTTGAGTTGGCATCCCCTCGACGTAGATTATCTTCGGCCTCGAAGACTTCAAGCAAGGATGCTCCTTTAGCCTTGTGAAGCCATGCAAGAGTCCGAGAGAACTACGATCACAGCAAAGGGACTTCAACAAGGAGCTAAAGAAGTGAAGGACCGATCTACAAAGGTTGTATTTTGTATTCACTTAGTTGTAGATGCTATTAATTTGCATGTGTAACCCTAATATTCTAGCAAAGATCTTGTTTAGGGTTGTTAGGCACGGCTAAAATTTTAATCGGGCATGGTTGATGCTTTCTTGACCCTTGTTAGAGTGCCTAGTAACCCAACAGGTATAAGACCAACTAGCATATTCCCGGCGAATCCTGTCCGGTGTACTCATAACCCAATGAGCACCTGTATACATCTTAGGTGAACCAACTGACACCAGTGGCTTGTGAGACCGGCCAGCGCCCCTCGTCGGGGTCTCGACTGTATACACTAGTCTACTCTGGAGTATCGATGCCCTATCTCGAAATTCCCACGACTAGGGACCTTTTAAGGATGTGCTTATAGACCCTAGCTCCTGTAAGTCCATGCTACCTCTCCCGGTACTTTCGGGCATGCGGAATTTGACGAAAAACAATTTTCTAGAGGTGGTAAGACTCAAAACCGGATCTTTGTTAAATATCTAACTAACAACCTAACTAGGAGTTGTTAACTACTCAGTTAGGGGGTTATACCTTTCTTTCTTGAACTCCTTCGTCTTCAAGGCTCGATGGTTGTCCGGATCGGCTTCACTCCGTCATCTCCTTGCGCCGAAGATAGATCCACCTGAAAGCTTCTACCTTTGGCTTCTTCTTCGGTCTTTGAAGAAACTAGTTCACTTGGTTTGCTAAACCTTATGAACCAGAATGAGTAGAGAAGAGTGTGTTGGGATTTTACTCTATGGTTCTTGTTTCTCAACATATGAGACAAGTGAACCATAGACTCAAGAGAGGGAGAGCAAGAGGAGGAAGATGAGAGCTCAAGAACAAGAGAGAGAATGAGAATGATAGAATGAGAGAGGACTTTTCTCATTTGGCTCTCATAATCCATAACCATCATAACACATCATAGCAATCAAGTATTATGTGATGGTTTAAGCAACAATAGCCATATCATTTCATGCACTCATTTTGCACAAGAGAGCAAGCAAGCAAAAGTCTTTGCCATGAAATGATAGCTATTGTTATCATGATGGTCAACTAGTCAACCGGTCAACAAAGTCAACAAGTCAACAAAGTCAACAAGTCAACAAAGTCAACCCCTCAACAACCATGTCACCATAATACTTAATTAATATAATTGTTAATCATATATCATATTCTCATTAGGGTTGAGCAAAAAGTCAATAGTCAACGGTCAACGGTCAACAACCCTAATGAGAATCCTCTGCCTCTGTCTCTCCGTCAACTGTGCATACACACCCGCATCCGCGTTCCGAGGAACACGAATACATACTGGATAAATCCAATCCCAATACGTACACTACGATCTGGCTTAAACCAAAGCCAGCTAGTGTAAACTGTCCGGACACTGTACGTGCATAAGTGCACGGATGTGACGGAACCCTACCGCAAAACCATGTGACCTGTCGCAAAACCATGCGATCTCTACTCTTTTGCCTAAAGGCGAATAGCTTTCTATGTGGGACTCTAAAGACTCGACACTACGCTGGCAGTGGGTTTAACCACAGACCACAAGCGGCACTAGCTGTGCTTAACGGTCCCCAGGTAGATGCCGACAAGAAGACTGACGAGGTGAAACCCATCTGAACTCCTACTGAGCCTGAATGTGACAATCTCCGTACAGTCCGGTCTGTTCGTCTGATACATCGCATGGCGGGCCTAGGGGGCGGTAAACGTCAGTCCCCTAATAGCGGTATAAGTCGTGTCGGAGTGAAGCCCAAAACACCCTGAGATAACACTGGAAGCCTACCAGTATATCTCGTTTGCCCTGGCCAGGGACTACTCGTGTAATGGCTCTCCTAGACACAGCGCGATGTCAACCCCCAATACCGGGAGAGACGAATCCTGTCTAACCGTTACTGCCTCCAAGTGCTTCGGGACTGCACCCAACTACTACCTGTTTGCACGACTCCTTTGAGCCGTGGTAGGATAGTAATCAAAGTACAGTGGGAACACACTCGAGGCGAAGTGATAGTGTCAAGTCAGCGGACTAAGCTGTACTCATGTCACCTGGGAACTGATAACTGACGATAGGTATAATACCAACCGGTCAGGTCCCGACGAGTCCTGTCCAGTGTACTCGTAACCCAACGAGCACCCGCATACTATCTCCAGTACGACGTACTGACGGCTGTGGGACAGACCGTCTCCCATACTGGGATGAGAAGCGCATGCGCTAGTCTACTAAGGAGTATCGATGCCCTGTCTCGATAGTCTGCGACTAAGGACCTGCATAAGGATGTGCTTATAGATTACCCAGCCCCACTAGTGTGACTACCATCACAACGCTGGTAATCAAGCAAAGATCATAAGGGCTCCACTAATGCGTATAGGTGATATAATAAAATAAACACATGTACACATTGAAGTAGAAACAAACCAAGTTGCATACTACTATTTTGAGCAAGATTGTATATACAAGGTGAATATCCCAAGCTTCCATTAAGTAATATACAAACTAGTATGATACAGTAATGGCCTCTAGGGCATATACACTAACAATCTCCCACTTGCACTAAGGCCATGTACTGGCGTATCGAAGACCTATCATCTCGATCAGCCGCTCGAACTGAGTCTGGGGCAAGGCCTTGGTGAATGGATCTGCAGTGTTATCCTCTGAAGCAACCCTCCGAACCTCGATCTCCTGGCGATCCACGATCTCCCTAATCAGGTGATACCGCCTCAAGATGTGTCTGGATCTCTGATGGGACCTGGGTTCCTTCGCTAAAGCTATAGCCCCGTTGTTGTCGCAATACAGAGGTATTGGATCAACAATGGACGGAACCACATGAAGTTCTTTCAAGAACTTCCTCATCCAGACAGCTTCCTTTGCGGCATCAGATGCAGCGATGTATTCCGCTTCCATCGTCGAGTCTGCAACGGTTTCCTGTTTGGAACTCTTCCAACACACCGCCCCTCCATTAAGGGTAAAGACAAAACCCGACATGGACTTGGAATCATCCTTGTCACTCTGGAAGCTGGAGTCAGCAAAGGCCACGATCTGGAGGTCTTTTCCGCCATACACCAAGAACATCTCCTTAGTCCTTCTCAGGTACTTGAGAATGTTCTTTACCGCTATCCAGTGTTTCTCCCCGGGGTTTGACTGATACCGGCTTACTACACTCAGTGCATAAGCTACATCCGGTCTGGTACACAGCATCGCATACATTATAGAGCCTACCGCAGAAGCGTAGGGTATAATAGACATGCGATCCCTCTCCAAATCAGTCTTGGTAGACATCTCTTTAGAGAGGGTGATCCCGTGACAAGCCGGTAGGTTACCGCGCTTGGTTTCTTCCATACTGAATCTTTTCAGTATGGTGTCGATGTACCTGGACTGTGAAAGTCCTAATATCCTCTTGGATCTATCACGATGGATCCGGATCCCCAGGATGTATGAGGCATCACCCAGGTCTTTCATGGAGAACCTGTGTGACAAGAACCCCTTGACAGATTGTAGTATAGGAATATCATTACCTATTAAGAGAATGTCATCCACGTACAAAACGAGGAATACTACAGTTCTCGCTACAAATCTACTATAGATGCATGGTTCATCTGGATTTTTGATAAAGCCAAATTCCTTGACCGTCTCATCAAAACAGATGTTCCAACTCCGCGATGCCTGCTTTAGTCCATAGATAGACTTAAGCAACTTGCACACCTTTCCGCTGCTCCCACTCTGAATGAAACCCTCTGGTTGGTCCATATAGACACACTCCTCTAAATTTCCATTTAGAAAAGCGGTCTTTACGTCCATTTTCCAGATCTCATAATCGTGGAAGGCAGCAATGGTAAGAAGGATCCGAATGGATTTCAGCATAGCCACTGGAGAAAAGGTTTCGTCATAGTCCAAACCAGGTCTTTGACGAAAACCCTTTGCAACCAGTCTAGCTTTATAGGTCTCAACCTGTCCATCTACACCAATCTTCCTTTTGAAGATCCACTTGCATCCTACGGGTTTTACCCCGTCTGGAGCAATGTCCAACGTCCATACCTTGTTGGTGTACATGGACTCCATTTCGGTCCGCATTGCATCCAGCCATTTTACTGAGTCAACGCTCTGAACGGCCTGCTGGAAGCTAGTAGGCTCATCATAATCTATGATGCAATCCTCTCTATCCCCGTCTATGAGAAAACCGTAGTATCTCTCGGGCGGATGAGACTGCCTACTACTCCTGCGGAGCGGTGTGGGAATGTCTTGTTCTTTTGAACCCTCTGGTTCCACTAAGCTTTCAGTAATAGCTCGTGGTTCTGGAATTTCTTCCAGTTCTACTGTGCTCCCACTTATCTGGTTTTCCAAAAACTCAGTTTCCAAGAAGTAGGCATGACAAGAAACAAAAACCTTTTGTTTCTCTTCGCAGTAGAAGAAATATCCCTTGGAGTTCTTTAGATATCCCACGAACTTGCACTGTATTGAACGTGCCTCGAGCTTGTCCGCATGCTGCTTTTTGACAAAAGCTGGACTTCCCCATGTCTTAATGTGATTAAGATAGGGTCTCTTCCCACACCACATCTCATATGGTGTAGTAGGCACAGTCTTAGTGGGAACTCGGTTCAAAAGATATGCAGCTGATTCTAGCGCATACCCCCAGAATGATCGTGGTAACTCAGCGTTACTCATCATGGACCGTATCATATCCAATAGGGTTCGGTTCCGTCTCTCCGATACACCGTTATGTTGCGGAGTGTATGGAGGAGTAAGTTGAGAGAGAATTCCGTTCTCTTTTAAATAGTCCAGGAACTCGGCACTTAAGTTTTCTCCACCTCGATCCGATCTTAGGATCTTGATACTTTTGCCGGTTTGTTTTTCTACTTCATTCTTATATTCCTGGAATTTTCCAAAGGCTTCGGACTTATGTTTCATTAAGAAGACAAAACCGTACCTTGAAAAGTCATCCGTGAAAGTAATGAAGTAAGAATAACCGCTTCGCGCATGTGTAGACATTGGACCGCACACGTCGCTGTGTACAAGTCCCAAGAGCTCGCTCGCTCTTACCCCGTGTCCAGTGAACAGAGTCTTTGTCATCTTTCCTTTCAGACAGGATTGACACGTGGCATACGATTGATATTCGAACGCATTCAAATATCCTTCTGTATGTAACTTCATCAACCTTCTCTCATTGATGTGACCCATTCTACAATGCCACAAGAAAGTCTGATTTATTTCCGGAGACTTTCTTTTGTGTGTATTTTGGACATTGAAAATCTGTGGTTGGTTTAATACGTATATACCATTGCTTAATGTACCTGACCCAATCAGAACTTGATTAAGGTGAATGTTTACAACATTACTTACAAACGCAAATTCATAACCTTCTTTAGAAACCAAAGATACAGAAATGATATTACAAGTTGCGTTGGGTACAAAAAAGCAATTACGCAAAACCAAAACATGTCCATCTGACATTCCCAGGTGATAGTCCCCCACGGCCTTAGCATCCATGCTAGCTCCGTTTGCAACTTTGAGGGTCATGTCACCTGCCTTCAAAACCCTACGGTTTCTCAACGCCTGCAAAGAATTACAGATATGAGATCCTGATCCGGTATCCAATACCCAGGAAGTAGAGTTTATTAAAAGACAGTTTTCAATCACATACACACCTGAAGCTGAAGCTGCAACCTGCTTCAATTCCTGTGTCCTAGCTTTCCAAGCCCTGCAATCATTCTTCCAGTGTCCTTTCTTATGACAATAGAAGCATTCTTCCTTATCCACAAGCTTTCCCACTTTTTTTGTTGCTTTTGTCTTTCCCTTCGTATCCACTTTACTAACACCGCCCCTTGGTTTGGCGGGGGCTTTCTTCTTTTTTCCCTTGGCTTTCGCCTTGGACCTAGAAGAAGAAGATCCTCCTACAAACAAAGTGGATGTTTCCCTACCTTTCTGTAGGGTGCCCTCTGCGCTCCTCAGCATGTTGAGGAGTTTTGAAAGTTCAACTTCCTTTTCTTGTAAGTTGAAGTTCAGTATGAACTGGGCGTAAGTGGAAGGAAGAGACTGGAGAATCAAGTCCATATAGAGCTCATTCTCCAACGTGGTCCCAAGGTCCGCGAGCTCCTCAATGTAGCCAATCATCTTAAGCACGTGTTCCGCTACCGATGATCTGACGGCCAATCTTGCCGAAAATAACTTCTTCGACACTTCGTATCTTGCGATACGAGATTGCTCTCCATACAGTTCTTTTGTATGAAGAAATATGGATTCCAGGTCTATATTCTCGTGCCTCCTCTGATGTTCATTGTCCATAGAGGCAAGCACGAGGCACTTGGCCTTCGCGCAGTCTAGTTCCCAGGTCTTACGGATTTCCTTATCCGCGACGCTGGTTTTGGGACCTGGGACAGGGGGAGCTTTGGTGGTAAGAAGATACCCCAGCTTGTCGTAAGTGATTGCCATCTTGACATTCCTGAGCCAATCTTTGTAGTTTGGCCCTGTCACTATGTTTTTATCTAGGAGTAACTTAAGTCCAGTCATGTCGATTGGTCGCTGTAATTAGGAGAGAGAAGAAACACTCAGCTTGATGCTCTTGCAAGTTTAGAATGGTTTTTAATTTGTCTTAACAGGATGGCTCCCACTGTTTCTCGAATCCCTCCTCAAACCAAAAAGGAAGAATTAGTCAGGATCAATCTCACCGTACAATACTTGCTTAACCGTTCAGCCAGGCCAGTGTCGGTACTTCGAGGGAGGTTTTCCAACGCTTTCGCGAAGTTCCTTAATTAAATAACCTCTTTTCCCTGGGGGCGTAGCCCCGCTAACACCTTTCTAGACACCTACTTGGTTTATAGCATTGATCGTTAAGTGAGAAATTTCCCGAGGAGTAGCATATACTCACAGTAGGATCGGGATCCAAATATCATCGCATGACAAAACTGAAGGAATCCTACCAGAATCATCACACTCCAAATGGTATGCAACACTAGCAAGTTTCAGTTCTTTTGAAACTCCCGATGTGGATTTTTGCCCCATGCTCTTATGACCTTGACTTTGGCCAACAAATCATAAGTCACATGTCAAGTTCTTCCCGTCGTTCTCCAGGTTAATTTGAATCCACCCGCACCTACCCTTGACTTTGGCCAACAAGGCAGTACGACTGTTCCAAACCAACGCATCTATCTATGCTGCACATGAATACCCAATAGCTACCAATCACTATGCCTTGACTTTGGCCAACAAACATAGCTTGAATACTATTGACCATCCATGTGAAACGACGGAGGGCTACGAATGATTTTGGCTAAACCGTGAACGTAGTGAACTTGATATAATCGATGGAACGAGATAGCTTTTAAAAGGAGTGGCTCAAGCTCCGCATTTAAAAGTTAGTTTTGAAAGAAACCGAGTGGTTTTTCGAAAGTGTTCCAACGACTTTTACTTGGTTTATTTTTCTTGCATTAGTTCTTTTAATGCGTGATATTCTTGCATTAGTTCTTTTAATGCGTCTCATCATTTAATCCTACCATTGCAGAAAACAACCAAAATATGACGTACGCTTATCCATTCGTATTCGCCACGGGGCCCCGTCATTACCCGTTAGGTTACTTAACTAACGACAGAGCGGGGGCTGGGCTAGCACGGCTGTAAAACATAAGCAACGCCTAAATAATATCATATATAGATATATTACAATGATAGCCATTTCAGATCACAGATGAACACATTGGATATACTAGGAACCTGCAATTCGTACGAGCCTGTAACGAAAAGCAGATTACACGGTCGCGGTGAATAGCCAATACCCCACCCAAGACCCCTACGGGTGCGGCAAACTACCCGCCAAGTACCCGAAGCGAAGCAACCTCCCTCAACTCCGTGAGTAGGCCACTCGGTACTTCGGCATACCCGGTAGTTTGTGCACCCCCTCCATGGGTCTATCCTAGGAGCAAAAACAGTAAAAAGAAATTATACAATGACGGCTACAACCCCGACCCGGTTGTGCGGCCATACAAATAATTATTACATCAATTTACAAATTTACATGAATTGAAAGAAAAGAAAACTCTCGTCTCACAACCCCCGGCTATTCACCCGCGACAATCCAATGAATTCATATACACATTCCAATAACATTACAGATCACAGATTTGTATAACCCCCACTAATCGACATATAGCGATTAGCAGACGTTCAACACAAATATCACATCACAGAAAAACCCGTCAGCTTAAGTCTTTTAGAAGTTCGATCAAAAATACGGATTTATAGGCCCCAAATACAAAATTTTCGTTCTGGAAAATCTGGGCAGAAAATACATATTTCAAAAATCCCAAAACAACCCCAGAAATACTCTGCACCAAATTTGGACCTCGGCCGAGTCAACTCGGCCGCGGAACCGCGGCGGGAGCGTGCTCCCGCCGCATTTCCGCAGCTCTTTGAACGGTTCGTGGGACCAAATTTGGTGGTTATTCAAACAAAAGCCTGAGCCGATTTTTAAGATGAAAATTATCAACTTTTGAACAGAATAAAAATCGGCAGAAACTTGACAACTCGGGTTCGTTTTGTGACTTTTTCTTTGATCGATCTTCTAGTTACTTTGCTAACATGTTAGATAGAGTTTAACTAGGCTCTGATACCACTGTAAGTCCATGCTACCTCTCCCGGTACTTTCGGGCATGCGGAATTTGACGAAAAACAATTTTCTAGAGGCGGTAACATGGACTCAAAACCGGATCTTTGTTAAACATCTAACTAACAACCTAACTAGGAGTTGTTAACTACTTGGTTAGGGGGTTATACCTTTCTTTCTTGAACTCCTTCGTCTTCAAGCCTCGTTGGTTGTCCGGATCGGCTTCACTCCGTCGTCTCCTTGCAACGAAGTTAGATCCACCTGAAAGCTTCTACCTTTGGCTTCTTCTTCGGTCTTTGAAGAAACTAGTTCACTTGGTTTGCTAAACCTTATGAACTAGAATGAGTAGAGAAGAGTGTGTTGGGATTTTACTCTATGGTTCTTGTTTCTCAATACATGAGACAAGTGAACCATAGACTCAAGAGAGGGAGAGCAAGAGAAGGAAGATGAGAGCTCAAGAACAAGAGAGAGAATGAGAATGATAGAATGAGAGAGGACTTTTCTCATTTGGCTCTCATAATCCATAACCATCATAACACATCATAGCAATCAAGTATTATGTGATGGTTTAAGCAACAATAGCCATATCATTTCATGCACTCATTTTGCACAAGAGAGCAAGCAAGAAAAAGTCTTTGCCATGAAATGATAGCTATTGTTATCATGATGGTCAACTAGTCAAGCCTAGTCAACCGGACAACAAAGTCAACAAGTCAACAAAGTCAACAAGTCAACAAAGTCAACCCCTCAACAACCATATCACCATAATACTTAATTAATATAATTGTTAATCATATATCATATTCTCATTAGGGTTGAGCAAAAAGTCAATAGTCAACGGTCAACAACCCTAATGAGAATCCTCTGCCTCTGTCTCTCCGTCAACTGTGCATACACACCCGCATCCGCGTTCCGAGGAACACGAATACATACTGGATAAATCCAATCCCAATACGTACACTGCGATCTGGCTTAAACCAAAGCCCGCTAGTGTAAACTGTCCGGACACTGTACGTGCATAAGTGAACGGATGTGACCGAACCCTGCCGCAAAACCATGCGACCTGTCGCAAAACCATGCGACCTCTACTCTTTTGCCTAAAGGCGAATAGCTTTCTGTGTGGGACTCTAAAGACTCGACACTACGCTGGCAGTGGGTTTAACCACAGACCGCAAGCGGCACTAGCTGTGTGTAACGGTCCACAGGTAGATGCCGACAAGAAGACTGACGAGGTGAAACCCATCTGAACTCCTACTGAGCCTGAATGTGACAATCTCCGTACAGTCCGGTCTGTTCGTCTGATACATCGCATGGCGGGCCTAGGGGGCGGTAAACGTCAGTCCCCTAATAGCGGTACAAGTCGTGTCGGAGTGAAGCCCAAAACACCCTGAGATAACACTGGAAGCCTACCAGTATATCTCGTTTGCCCTGGCCAGGGACTACTCGTGTAATGGCTCTCCTAGACACAGCGCGATGTCAACCCCCAATACCGGGAGAGACGAATCCTGTCTAACCGTCACTGCCTCCAAGTGCTTCGGGACTGCACCCAACTACTACCTGTTTGCACGACTCCTATGAGCCGGGGTAGGGTAGTAATCAAAGTACAGTGGGAACACACTCGAGGCGAAGTGATAGTGTCAAGTCAGCGGACTAAGCTGTACTCATGTCACCTGGGAACTGATAACTGACGATAGGTATAATACCAACCGGTCAGATCCCGACGAGTCCTGTCCAGTGTACTCGTAACCCAACGAGCACCCGCATACTATCTCCAGTACGACGTACTGACGGCTGTGGGACAGACCGTCTCCCACACTGGGATGAGAAGCGCATGCGCTAGTCTACTCCGGAGTATCGATGCCCTGTCTCGATAGTCCTACGACTAGGGACCTGCATAAGGATGTGCTTATAGATTACCCAGTCCCACTAGTGTGACTGCCATCACTACGCTGGTAATCAAGCAAAGATCCTAAGGGCTCCACTAATACGTATAGGTGATATAATAAAATAAACACATGTACACATTGAAGTAGAAACAAACCAAGTAGCATACTACTATTTTGAGCAAGATTGTATATACAAGGTGAATATCCCAAGCTTCCATTAAGTAATATACAAACTAGTATGATACAGTAATGGCCTCTCAGGCATATACACTAACAGCTCCCACGTATATGATCGCCCTCATACTGCTGGCCGTCAAGCAAGAATCCTAAGGGCTCTATCAACGCGCAATAGTGACTTGTAAGGTTACCTAAAGCAGTACACGATGATAAAGATAAACCAGATAGCATACTATCATCTTGAGTAAGACTGTCCTACCGATATAAGTCCTCCCTCAATCATTGCAATCACGTGCCTGTGATCCAATAATTGTCCCTGAGGGCACTATCTCCAACAATCTCCTACTTTCACTCAAGGCTAATTATTGCAATGTCGCATACTCACAGCCCGTGTGATACCGAATACCCAGCTCCTCTACTAGTCAGTCTCACAAAGCTCGTTTGCGAAACTATTGCGTTCGAGGAATAGCCTCGGTGAGTGGATACCGAATACCCAGCTCCTCTACTAGTCAGTCTCACAAAGCTCTTTATCTCAAGTTCGCGGAGAAAGCCATCTCCCGAAATGAGCAATACCTGTCTTAGAATATATCTGGATATCTAATGGGACCTAGCTCATAAATGAACTCCAAATCCAAACTTCTTAGACTATATCGTCAACTGAACTTAATCAGTATCCTGCGCCATGCCTCCCTCAGTATCCCCTTGGATCACCTGTTCAAACTACTGCCCCTCGTAGGAGTGAAAACTATAACTCTGGCAGCCACTATGTCATCCAGGTCACCTTGGAAGCCTGGAATGACAACCGTCTCCCAAAAGAGGCTGTCGTTATCATATCCCTAGAACATCCACTTATGTTATAAAACTGCTTCTGAATGTTTCCCCAGGATTGGATCAATATCAACTTATTGTACCTACTGCAAAAACAACATCTGGTGTGGCACTTGACATCTGATGATTGACTCAATTGCCTAAGCAAGTGATCTATCAATCATGCACATCCCTCTCCCCTTTAGTCTGTAAGACTCCTTTAGAGAGGGTGACTCCATCACCTGCAGGTACACTACCGTGCCAGGAGTCATCCATTCTAAAACACCTTTAGAATGCTGTCTAAGTACCCAGATTGGGAAACCACCCAAATCTAGATCTAAAACCATAGATCTAGTAACTAGAATGTGTAATATTATATCCAAGCCCTATGTGGAGAAACCACTGTGTGACAACCAACGCATAACCGATCGTAGTATAGGAATTTCACTTCCTACTATGTGTATGTCATCCAAATACCAGGACATCACACCCTACTACCTTCTTAATAGATCCATCCCCTATTCTGATGAAGTCAAACCTATGACTGTCACATCAGAAATAGATGATCTATCTCCGCTATATCTACTTTAGTCCATAAATAGACATAAGCTACTTGTCCACTATGCTTCCGCTGCTCCCACTGACTACGACAATCCTCTGACAGAGTCATATACACGTGCACTTCTAAAGCTAGTTTAGAACGACGCTATACTCATCCTCCTTCCGGGTCTCATAATCTGGAACAACAGCAATGGCAAGTCTGGGTAAACAAGAACCTCCCTGCCACCATCCTTGAGGCTACCGGAGTACCTCTCGGGTGCCTGAGGTTACCCACCTTATCTGCGGAGTGGCCAATGGAATGTCAAACTAGATTGAATCTTTAGGTTCTTATCAAATTTTCATTAATCGTTTGCGGTTCTGGAATCACTTCCAGTTCTATCATACTCCCACTACTGTTTTTGAAAAAATCTATTTTTATTAAAACTGTGGTGAGTCAAGAACAATATCACTATTAATCTTCCAGATGGTAGAAAGTCAACCCTCGTCATAGCCTGGGTCAACCCACAAACAGCCATTACAGAAACGTTCCTTGAGTTATCCGGAGTCTGGTTTTAAGCATAAGCCGGAAAACTCCCATACCTTAACAATACTAAGATATGAACTGTTCTATATCCAATACAGAAACAGAGCCACTGATTTAATTGGAACCAGATTCAAATCATGCAGCTGTCACCAGTGCATGTCAACTAAATGGAAGGAGGCTTATCAGCGTTATTCAACCTAGGAATCCTATCCAGATATGAGTAACCTGAAAGAGAAGCAAGTTTTCATAATCATTACTATCGACTGAATACCATACACAAGTATCTACATCTTCGGTCACCTTGAAGAATCCTGATACTTGCAACACCTGGTTCTCTACTTTATTCATATACCTATAACTTCTCAAAACTTGGACTTGTGTTTCTACGAAACACTTGTCTAAAAACCAGAGAAGTCATAAGTAAACCGAATATAGTATGAGGACCAACCCCTCTGTCCTAATGGACACTAGGCAACATACAATACTCTATATAAGTCCCTTGAGTCTAACAACTCAATCCCTGTGTGTCGTAGGTTGAAAACTGTACTTATGGTCAAGAAGAATTACACCGCTGTTTAATACTCCTTACCTAACCATACAATGATATAGGTAAATGTCATAGACATAATTTCAAAAAGTTATATCTCACTCTATAAAAATAGACGTACAGATATATCAATTTGAAACTGGTGCATAACAGCGGATATTCAAAAGCAAAAATTTACCGTCCGGCAAACAACCCAGGCGATTTCCTCAAATATCACCAATTACAACGAATTCCGATATAATGAGGATGATCACCTAATACCCAATAACTTACTCCCACTCATCATCTGTAAAACCATACGGATGTGAGAATCATACCTGGTTAATACATACCCTGGAGCAAGTGTTAATTGGGAAATCGGTTTTCATTTAACAGTACACAGTGAAACTGAAATATTGAAATGTTTCGTAGGGGTATCCGGGTATTCCTAGTAGTGCCTCTTCCATTATCCAGATTCACAACTGTAACCGTATATTTCTTTGCCATCTCTCCAAATCCCTTTATATGTCTTTAGTCGTTACCTTCTGTACACCCTCTTAGGCTAAATGGTTTTCTTCCTTCCCTACCATTCGGCACCAGCCTATGGTTTGGAAGAAGACTATCCAATAAGCATAATGGGTTTACTCTCCTAATCCTAGGAGTACTCGTAACCTGAGAGAAGGAGAAGATAAAAGACAACTGAATAAATCTTATTCCTATTTCTCCTGAACCAGAATCCCTCCCCGAACTGGAACAAGTTCCTTTCGAGTTCGTATATAACCATACGATGGAGTATCCAATAAACTGTGGATCTTCGTAGTGATACGGAGTGTCCTGGAGAAATACAAAGGTGAAGCAGGAGTGGCGATGAAATACTTGGTTCGGTCGTGATATCAGTCGCAATTTACTTTGCCCTCTTTCTAATCCCTTTATCTGTCTTAACTTAATACCTTCTGTACACCTTCGTTAGGCTAATTGGTTTTCTTCATTCCCTACCGTTCGGCACCTGCCTATGGTTTGGAAGAAGACTATCCAATTTGCGTAATAGGTGTACTGTCCTAGTCTAAAAAGCACTCGCAACCTGAGAGAAGGTAAAAGGAAAAGACAACTGAATAGTCCTATTCGTTTTCTCCAGAACCGGAAACCATTCTCGAATAAATTCCTTCGACTTCATATATAACCATACGATGGTTTTATCCAATAGAAGTGGATGTTCGTAATAATACGGGGTGTCCTGGAGAAAAGGGTAAAAGTAGGAGTAGCAATGAGGTATGCAACTCTGACAATCCAAAAGCCAGTGTTAAAGAAGGTTCGGTCAACTTGGTCACTAAGTCATAGTCAAGGGTCGGGTCATGGTCGCTGCCAAAGAGAGAGAGAAAAAAAACACTCAGCGTGCACTCTAGCGTAGATCAGAATGGTTATCAATTTATCTAATCAGGAAACCTCCCACTGTAACGTCAAATTCTCCTCCAAAACTGAAAGAAGAATTAGTCGGGATCACCCGAGGAGTAAACCAACTCATCAGTGGGAATCGGGATCCAACTATCATCGCATGATAACGTAACGGAATCCGCTCACGTTATCACACTCCAGAAGGTATGCGCATATCTGGCAAGTTTCAGTTTCTTTAGAAACTCCCGATGTGATTTTTGCCTCATGCTCTTATGATCTTGACGAAGGCCAACATATCATAAGTCACATTTCAAGTTCTACCCGTCATTGTCCAGATTAATTTGAACCCACCCGTACATACCCTTGACGAAGGCCAAAATAGTAGTATGACTGTCCCAAACCAACGCATCTATCTATGCAGCAGAAAAGTAACAAGCAGCTACCATACACTATACCTTGACGAAGGCCAACATACATAGCATGAATACTAAGTGCTACCTTTCTGAAATGACGGAGGGCTATGAATGGTTTTTGGCGAAAAACCTTTAACGTAATGAACTTGATATCGTTGAAGGAACCGGATAGCTTTTTATAAAAATATAGTGACGAAAACCTTTGCTAAAGAGGTCACTCCCGGTGAAGGGATCTCGGCTCTTTCCCCATAGAATGAGGTGCAGGATATTCCAACTGAATACCATGATGCAAAGCAAAAGGGAATCGGCTATAGTGAAGTTATTGCCCTGACGCAAACTTCTGTCCAAGGGGTCGCTCCCGGTGAAGGGATCTCGGCCCTTGCCTCGTCGACTGAGGTGCTGGATATTCATAACCGAATACCACTGTGCAAAACAAAAGAGAACATCCTTACAATAACAGCTTTTTGAAAAATGTTCCAACAACATCAAACAGGTCAAGCATTGATCCGAATCAATGCAGTCCCATCAATTGATCACACCAATAAAGAACGAAAATAATGATGTACGTATATGCCATCCACATTCGCCACTTGGTCCCGTCATCACCCGTTAGGTTACTTAACTAACAACAGAGCGGGGACTAGACTAGCGCGGATGCAAAACATATACAACATCTACTAATATATATATATCAATATATAATATTCGCTCAAGGCGTGATAAGATACAACATCACAGAAATGTATTAAGCATCACAGAACAATACAGATATCTGGGATCCCTGGGTTTCATAGAGCCGCTACTGAAACCCGACGTTCCCCTGGTCGTGTGGATAGCCTGTGCAATGAAATCCTAGACCCGTACGGGTGCGGCAATTTACCCGCCAAAACCTGAAGCGAGGCAGCCCCCTTCAACAACGTGAATGGACCACCCAGCACTTCACGGAATCCGGTAACTTGAGCACCCTTCCTTGGGTCAACCTGTACCCCCTACGAGTGCGGTGAATAGCCCGCCAATTCTAGAGTAAAGCCCCCTCCGTCTCAAAGCCATGAGATGCGGGCTCGTTGCCCTCTAGAACCCGGCTATCCGTGCACCCCACCGCGGTGTAATCCTAGTACAGAAAGTGAAATATACAACGGGTACATCGACCTCAGCCCGGTCGTGCCCCAAAAGAATAATATACAAACAGGCAGTGACGGTAGTCCACATGTCGGACGCTCGTCCCGCAATATCAAATGTACATATGAAACCAAACTGTACTACCATTGCATCCAGGCTATCCACCTTGATAAATCCGCAACATCACATTACAACACAGAACATCAACGTGAATGTCACGTTCGCAAATCCGTCTAAAAGGGCTATAGCAGTTAGACAGGATTTACCGATCAAATGACATTCACGGTCGCAGATATAATGTAAATAATGTGAACTAACATGTTTAAAATTTTCGATCGACTAAAATTCCTGAAGTGGGCCCCAAGCACAACTGTAGCACTCAAAAACATCTGGGCCAAAAAAGAATAAACCAGAAACCTTATTTCCATGTCAGAGAGCCACTGTAGAAATTTGGTGCAGTTTGGCCACAAAATGGCGGCGGATCCGCTGCCAAAACATGGTTGTGGCCGCTGATCCGTCACGCTACAGTAATATCAGCCGACCAAATTTTCACAGAATTCTCAAAAAACCCTGCACATATTTTTCCAATATACCAAATAATTTTTAGAGCAAGGAAAAATTCGACAGAAAGTGCAACATGGAAATGTGGTTTTTGGAAAATCCGTTCGATCGAACTTGTAAACACGTTAGAGCAAGCTAGACAAGGTTAATGGCGTGGCTCTGATACCAATGTAAGTGCACGGCGGCGCCCCGGCCCTCAATCCGACGCCGGAATGCGGAAACGAAACTTTTACAAAACTAGTAAACCAGCACTACCGCGCACTATAAACCCGGATCGGGCCATTAACCTAATGCTAGAAACAAGAGAGAGGGTAGAATGCTATACCGAGCGATCCGTATCCTTCGGTCTTCGGCCTCCATCCCGATCTCCTCGCGGAATCTCTGATCTTCATCTTCTCGTCGGAAAGGGCGCCACATCACCGGGTTCTTCTACGGGCTCCCACCTCTGGACCGAGGCAACTCGGGCACGAAGTTGGCGAGTCGACGTGTCCAAGAATGCTGTAGGCTAGTGTAGAGTCACTTATCTCAAGCGGGTTTGAAGTTGCCATTGTAGTAGTGGAGGAGAGAATGAACTTTGGAGAATGATGGTGTATTTTTGTTGCAAGCCAAAATGTGAGATGGATAAAAAATTTCCCACCACAATAAAATGAATCCTCTCTCATCTCCCTCTCTAGTAGTTGCCGGCCCTTGCTCAATGGTGGAGGGAAAAAATGTATCAATAATGCAAGAGAAGAAATGTATGATAATGAGGTAAAAGAGTCACTCCAAAGCCATATCAAATCCCATCACATTTCCATCTCATTTAATGCTAAAGAAATGATCACAAGAAAAGCATCATAAGATGCTAGAATAATCGTAAACCACATATCACAAGAAACCCCTCTACAATTTCTAATTTGCAAATTTGCAAATTAGCCCTCCATCAGAAAAATCCGGCCGTGAAGGAACAAAGGAAAACTAGCTAAAACGGAATACAAACTGGCAACTTCAAAAACTGATCCCGTAATAAATTACAGGAAAACCCCGCGACAGTATATACATACCCGCATTTGTATTCCGACTGAATACAAATGCAATGAGACAAAATCTACACTGTACAATACTAGGATCTGGCTTAAACCAAAGCCCGCTAGTTTTATCTGTCCGATCATGATCCGTGCAATACCGCACGGATAAGATCGAACCCTGCCATATCTCCATACGGCCTCAACAGCGTTTCGCCCAAAACTTGAGAAAACGGTCTGTGGGGGACTCTAAAGACCCGTCAATATTTTGGCTGTGGATTTAACCACTAGCACGTCAGAGGTATTAGCCATACGTGACGAGCTACCAGGTATTGACCAAAAGGGACGTCGATGAGAGAACTCATCCTAACACCCTACTGAGCCTGTTAGTGACAATATCCGTACAGTCCGGTCCGTTCGTTTATGAGCATCGCATGGCGGGCCTAGGGGGTTGGTAAAAGTCAAACCCCCAAAAGCGGTACAAGTCGTGTCGATGTGTAGCCCAGAACACCCTGAGATATTAATGGAATACCTACCAGTAAATCTCCTGCCTTGGCCAAGGACTTCGTGTAATGGCTCTCCTAGACACAGCGCGACCTCACCACCAATATCGGGAGAGACGAACCCCTGCAGATCCGCTCACTGCCTCCATGTGGCTCAGGACTGTACCCAACTAAAACCTATTAGCAGGACTCCTTTGATCCATGGTAGGGTAGTAATCAAAGTACAGTGGGAACTCACACGAGACAAATGACGATCTCAGGTCGACGAACTAACCTGTACACATGTCACCAGGGAATTGCTATCTGACGTCAGGTATAAGACCAACTAGCATGTTCCCGGCGAGTCCTGTCCGGTGTACTCATAACCCAATGAGCACCTGTATATATCTTAGGCGAACCAACTGACACTGGTGGCTTGTGAGACCGGCCACCGCCCCTCGTCGGGGTCTCGACTGTATACACTAGTCTACTCTGGAGTATCGATGCCCTTTCTCGAAACTCCCACGACTAGGGACCTTTTAAGGATGTGCTTATAGACCCTAGCTCCCAC
This sequence comes from Agapanthus africanus, assembly GCA_030015575.1. NCBI lineage: Eukaryota > Viridiplantae > Streptophyta > Magnoliopsida > Asparagales > Amaryllidaceae > Agapanthus > Agapanthus africanus. The sequence goes on from JASDDO010000026.1 coordinate 383,588,809, forward strand.
GTATATGATCGCCCTCATACTGCTGGCCGTCAAGCAAGAATCCTAAGGGCTCTATCAACGCACAATAGTGACTTGTAAGGTCACCTAAAGCAGTACACGATGATAAAGATAAACCAGATAGCATACTATCATCTTGAGTAAGACTGTCCTACCGGTATAGGTCCTCCCTCAATCATTGCAATCACGTGCCTGTGATCCAATAATTGACTCTGAGGGCACTATCTCTAACAATATGCGCACCACATCGTTTCGCCTGGACTAGGCAACTCCATTGTGGGACTCTAAGACTCGTCAATACGCCGGCAGTGGGTGATGATTATATCAAGCACCCCAAGCCGCAAGAGGTCAGCTAAACGTAACGGCCACCCGGGTATTGAGCGATCAGAAGAAAACAAGCGAACCTGTTACAACTCCCGTCGAGCCAACCGACAACACTACCGTACAGTCCGGTCTCTTCGTCGGATATGCTGCATATCAAGTCTAGGGATTGTAACGTCGACCCCAATAACTCAATAAGTCGTGCCGATAAATGGTCTATAACAGATCGAGAAACTACTGATAACACTTATCAGTAAATCTCAACATCCCTGGCCAGGGACTTACTGATATAGCCAGTCGAGCACCGCACAGCATCAACTCCCAATACCGGGAGAGACGAAACCCCTCCTATCGCTCATCGCCTTCGTGTGTCTCGGGACTGTACCCAACGGCCACTTGTTTGCACGACTCAGTAGAGCCGTGGTAGGGTGGTAATCAAAGTACAATGGGAGAACACACAAGACTCTATGACGATCTCGGGTCTACAGACTAACCTGCACCAGTGTCACCTGAGAACTGCTATTCGACGATATATATAATTCCATATAGGAGTTCTCGGTGAGTCCGTCCAGTGTATGTAAGTCGATGTAGTACACCCCAGTACTTGTGGGGAGGCGGAATTTTCAAAAACGATCAAGTTTAAAGAACGAACATCGACTAACCGCTTGAATCGAAGCTAAACTATAAATAACCGTACACAAAGAGTTTCTTAACTATTGTGTTTAGGGATTATACCAAATGAAACTAGTCCTTCGTCTTTACGATCTCCTTGTTCTCCTCGGCCTTCTCTAGGTAGTAGACGATCCACCCGAAAGCAAAACTCCAAGCTACACCTCTAACTTGAGGCAACTAATCTACTTTGATTGCTAATCAAAGAAGAAAGGATGATATAGAGTGAAGGTAATGGATGTTTAAGTCTAACTAAACCTTTGATCTCAACACATGAGGATTAAGGATTAGTCTCTTGAAGATGAGAGCTTGAGGAAAGAGAATGTGAGATGAGATAATGAGATGAGAGAGAGTGTATCATAATATATTATGAAGCATTCTTATTATAGAATAATGAATAAAAGAAATGAATAAGCATGCTTCATAAATGAAAAGAGGTGATTCATTAACATGAGTCATTAAGCATTTATGGTGCATTAATGATCATGATGAATCACCCTCATGACATCACTAATCTTATCCAAAGCTTATGTCACCTTAGCCTCCTTAGTCACATCTTCTAGAAGCTTCTCGTACAATTACGAGAACGCCCCTACAATCCGCAAAAAATACGGAAAAACTTTAGACTGTAAAAATCCAATAACCGGATACCAGTAACTGGCTTAAACCAAAGCCGACTGGTAAAAACTGTCCGAAAGTCGTACGTGCGTAAACGCACGTATGCGTCCGAACCCTTTGTCGCAAAACCATGCAACCTCTATATCGTTTCGCCTGGAGTAGAAAACTCTCTGTGTGGGACTCTAGAGACTCGACTACTACGCTGGCAGTGGGTTTAACCACAGACCGCAAGCGGCACTAGCTGTACGTAACGGTCCCCAGGTAGTTGTCGATAAGAAGGCCGATGAGGAAACCCATCCGAACTCCTACTGAGTCTGATGTGACAATCTCCATACAGTCCGGTCCGTTCGTCCAAGACTATCGCATATCGGGCCTAGGGGGCGGCAAGCGTCAGTCCCCTAATAGCGGTATAAGTCGTGTCGGAGGGAAGCCCATTACACCCTGAGAAACTACTGGAACCTACCAGCAAATCTCGCTTGCCCTGGCCAGGGACTTTGCGTAATGGCTCTCTGACACAGCACGATATCTACTCCCAATACCGGGAGGGACGAATCCTGTCTAACCGCCACTGCCTCCAAGTGCTCGGGACTGCACCCAACTGCTACCTGTTTGCACGACTCCTATGAGCCGTGGTAGGGTAGCAATCTAAGAACAGTGGGACACACTCGAGGCGAAGTAGCAGTGTCAAGTCTGCGGACTACGCTGTACTCATGTCACCTGGGAACTGCTTACTGACGACTGGTATCAAACCAACCAACAGTTCCCTGTGAGTCCTGTCCGGTGTACCCGTAACCTAACGAGCACCTGCATACTATCTCCAGTACGACGTACTGACGGCTGTGGGACAGACCATCTCCCCAACTGGGATGAGAAGCGTACACACTAGTCTACTCCGGATATCGATGCTCTGTCTCGATAATCCAACGACCAGGGACCTGAATAAGGATGTGCTTGTAGACTACCCAGCCCCCACTAGTGTGACTGCCATCACAACGCTGGTAGACAAGCAAGATCCTAAGAGCTCTATCAATACGTACACTCACATATTAAGATAGAAAAACCAAGTAGCATACTACCATGTTTAGCAAGACTGTCATATACATGTGAATATCCCAATCTTCCATTAAGTAATATACAAACTAGTATGATACAGTAATGGCCTTCTAGGGCATAAACACTAACAATCTCCCACTTGCACTAGGGCCATGTACTGGCATATCGTAGACCAATGATCTCGAGTAGCCTCTCGAACTGAATCTGAGGAAGGGCCTTCGTGAATGGATCAGCAATGTTCTCTTCAGAAGCAACTCTCCGAACCTCGATCTCCTGACGATCAATGATCTCCCTGATCAGGTGATACCGCCTCAAGATGTGTCTGGACTTCTGATGGGACCTTGGTTCCTTCGCTAAAGCTATAGCTCCGTTGTTGTCGCAATACAGAGGTATTGGATCAACTATGGTAGGAACCACCTGAAGTTCTGTTAGGAACTTCTTCATCCAGACTGCTTCTTTTGCGGCATCGCAAGCAGCTATATACTCCGCTTCCATCGTCGAGTCTGCAACGGTGTCCTGCTTGGAGCTCTTCCAGCACACCGCCCCTCCATTGAGGGTAAAGACATAACCCGACATCGACTTGGAATCGTCCTTATCACTCTGGAAGCCGGAATCAGCAAAGGCCTCCAACCTGAGGTCTTTTCCGCCGTAAACCAAGAACATCTCCTTAGTCCTCCTCAGGTACTTGAGAATGTTCTTTACTGCTATCCAGCGTTTCTCCCCTGGGTCTGACTGATACCGGCTTACCACGCTCAGTGCGTAAGCTACATCTGGTCTGGTGCACAACATCGCATACATTATAGAGCCTACCGCAGAAGCGTAGGGTATAATAGACATGCGTTCCCTTTCCAAATCAGTCTTGGGAGACATCTCTTTGGAGAGGGTGATTCCGTGACAAGCCGGTAGATTACCGCGCTTAGAATCTTCCATACTGAATCTTTTCAGTACAGTGTCGATATACCTGGACTGCGAAAGTCCCAACATCCTCTTGGATCTATCACGATAGATCCGGATCCCCAGAATGTACGAGGCATCACCCAGGTCTTTCATGGAGAACCTGTGTGACAAGAATCCTTTGACAGATTGTAGCATAGGAATGTCATTTCCTATCAATAGAATGTCATCCAAGTACAAGACGAGGAATAAGACACTTCTGGCCACAACTTTACTATATATGCACGGTTCATCTGGATTTTTGACAAAGTCATATTCTTTGACTGTCTCATCAAAACAGATGTTCCAACTCCGCGATGGCTGCTTTAGTCCATAAATGGACTTAAGCAGCTTGCATACTTTCCCGCTGCTCCCACTCTGATTGAATCCCTCTGGCTGATCCATATAGACGCTCTCTTCTAAATTTCCATTCAGAAAAGCCGTCTTTACGTCCATCTGCCAGATTTCATAATCATGGAAGGCAGCAATAGCAAGAAGGACCCGAATGGATTTGAGCATAGCCACTGGAGAAAAAGTTTCGTCATAGTCCAGACCAGGTCTTTGACGAAAACCCTTTGCAACAAGTCTAGCCTTATAGGTTTCCACCTGTCCATCTACACCAATCTTTTTCTTGAAGATCCATTTGCATCCTATGGGTTTTACCCCATCTGGAGCAAAGTCCAAAGTCCATACTTTGTTGGTGTACATGGACTCCATTTCGGTCCGCATTGCATCTAGCCATCGTACCGAGTCGCCGCTCTGGATGGCCTGCCGGAAGTCAGTAGGTTCATCATCATCTATGATGCAATCCTCTCTATCCCCATCTATGAGAAAACCGTAGTATCTCTCAGGCGGATGAGACGGCCTACTACTCCTGCGGAGGGGTGCGGGAATGTTCTGTTCTTCTTGAACTACCGGTTCTACCAAACTTTCAGTATTAGTTTGTGGTTCTGGAATTTCTTCCAGTTCTATTTCGCTCCCACTTGATTCCTTTTCTAAAAACTGATGTTCTAGAAAATGGGCATTACGAGAAACAAACACCTTTTGTTCCTCTGCGTAATAGAATAGATATCCCCTGGAGTGCTTTGGATATCCCACAAACTTACACTTTACTGATCGTGCCTCGAGCTTGTCCACATGCTGCTTTTTAACAAAAGCTGGACATCCCCAAATCTTTATATACTGTAGATGGGGTTTCTTCCAGCTCCACATCTGATATGGAGTGGTAGGCATAGTCTTGGTAGGAACCATGTTCAAAAGATATGCCGCTGATTCTAGCGCATAACCCCAGAAAGATCGCGGTAACTCAGCATTACTCATCATGGATCGTACCATATCCAATAGGGTTCGATTCCGTCTCTCCGATACACCGTTATGCTGTGGAGTGTATGGAGGAGTAAGCTGAGAGAGAATTCCTTTCTCTTTTAGGTAACCTAGGAACTCGGCACTTAAGTATTCTCCACCTCGATCAGATCTCAGTGTTTTAATACTTTTGCCTGTTTGGCTTTCTACTTCATTCCTATACTCTTGGAATTTCTCAAAAGCCTCGGATTTATGTTTCATCAGATAAATGAATCCGTATCTTGAGTAATCATCCGTGAAAGTAATGAAATAGGAAAAACCACCTCTCGCATGTGTAGACATTGGACCGCATACATCGCTGTGTATGAGTCCTAAGAGCTCGCTCGCTCTTACTCCTTGTCCAGTAAATGGAGTCTTTGTCATCTTTCCTTTGAGACAAGATTGACAAGTGTCATAAGATTGATATTCGAGTGTCCAAATATCCTTCTCTATGCAACTTAGTCAACCTTCTCTCATTGATGTGACCCAGTCTACAATGCCATAAGAAAGCTTTATTTAAATCTGGAGACTTTCTTTTTAGTGTGTTCTGGACATTGAAAATTTGGAGTTGGTTTAAAACATATATGCCGTTATTTAGAGTACCGGACCCAATCAAACCATGATTAAGGTGGATGTTAACAACATCTCTTACAAACGTGAAATCATAACCTTTATTTGATAACAAGGAAACCGATATGATATTACACGTTAAACTTGGTACAAAATAACAGTTATGTAAAACCAAAATATGTCCACTCGTCAATCCTAGGTGATAATCCCCGACGGACGCAGCTCCCACGCTAGCTCCGTTAGCAACCCTGAGGATCATATCACCTTCCTTCAGCACTCTACGGTTTCTCAGTGCCTGCAATGAATTGCAAATATGAGATACTGATCCGGTATCCAATACCCAGGAAGTAGAGTTGATTGACAGACAATTCTCAATTACAAACACACCTGAAGTCGAAGCCACAGCTTTCTTCGGTTCCTGGTTCTTGGCGTTCCACGCCTTGCAATCCTTCTTCCAGTGCCCTTTCCTGTGACAATGGAAGCACTCATCCTGGCCAACTATCGGTACTGCTTTCTTTTTCTTTCCCTTCCCTCCCACCTTACTAACACCTCCTCTAGGTTTGGGTGCGGCCTTCTTCTTCCTTCCTTTGGCCCTAGCCTTGGACCCGGAAGAAGATGAACCGCCAACAAACATAGCGGGTGTTTCCCTTGAATTCTTCAAGGTGCCCTCTGCACTCCTTAACATGTTCAGGAGTTCCGGAAGTTCAACTTCTTTTCTTTGAAGGTTGAAGTTCAGGATAAACTGGGCGTAGGTGTGAGGAAGGGACTGGAGAATAAGGTCTGTATAGAGCTCATTATCCAAAGTCGTCCCAAGGTCTGCGAGCTCTTCAATATAGCTGATCATCTGTAGGACATGTTCACCTACCGATGACCCGACAGCCAACCTCGCTCGAAACAAGTTCTTAGAGGTCTCGTATCTTACTATACGAGATTGCTCTCCATAAAGTTCCTTTGTATGGAGAAATATGCCATCTAGGGACATATCCTCGTGCCTCCTCTGATGTTCATTGTTTATCGAGGCAAGCACGATGCACTTGGCTCTCGCGCAATCTAAATCCCAGGTTTTGCGGATTTCCTTATCCGCATTACTGGATTTGGGACCAGGGACAGCAGGTGCCGTAGCGGTGAGGACGTACCCCAGTTTGTCATAGGTCAAAGCCATTTTGACATTCCGCAGCCAATCTTTATAGTTTGGCCCCGTCAGTATATTCTTTTCTAAAAGTAACTTAAGTCCAGTCATTTTTAGGGTCGCTGCAATTAGGAGAGAGAGAAGAAAACACTTTAGCATGATGCTCTTGCAAGTTTAGAGTGGTTTTTAGTTTATCTAAACTAGATGGCTCCCACTGTTTTTCGAATCCTTCCTCAAACCATAAAAGAAGAATTAGCCAGGACTATTCTCACCGTACAATACTTGCTTAACCGTTCAGCCAGGCCAGTGTCGATACTTCGAGGGAGGTTTTCCAACGCTTTCGCGAAGTTCCTTAATTAAATAACCTCTTTTCTCTGGGGGCGTAACCCCGCTGACACCTTTCTGGACACCTACTAGGTTTATAGCATTGATCGTTAAGTGACGAATATCCTGATAAGTAGCTTATACTCACAGTAGGATCGGGATCCAAATATCATCGTCTGATAATGTTGTAGGAATGCTACCAACATTCATCAAACTCAAAATGGTATGCATCTCTTTGCAAATTTCAGTTTCTTTAGAAATTCCCGATATTTATTTCTGCCCCATGCTCTTATGACCTTGGCGTTAGGTCAAACTGTCATAAGTCACATGTCAAGTTCTACCTATCATTATCTTGTCAATTTGAACCCATCCGTATATATCCTTGACGTTCGGCCAAAATGATAATACGACTGTCCCAAACTAACTACATCTACCTATGCAACAAATGAATACCCAGTAGCTACCAAACACTATGCCTTGGCGTTAGGTCAAAATACATAGCTTGAATACTACTGAATACCTAGATGAAATGACGGAGGGCTACGAATGGTTTTGGCGAAACCGTGAACGTAGTGAACTTGATATAACCGAAGGAACCTGATAGCTTTTAAAAGGAGTGGTTAAAGCTCCGCATTTAAAAATATCTGTTTTTAAAAATAACCGAGTGGTTTCTTTTAAATTGTTCCAACGATTTAAACTTTGGTTTGTTTTCTTTGCATTACAGATAATGCGTCCCATCATTAACCTATCATTGCAGAAAACAACGAAAATACAACGTCCTCTTATGCCATCCGCATTCGCCACTGGGTCCCGTCATCACCCGTTAGGTTACTTAACTAACGACAGAGCGGGGGCTGGGCTAGCGCGGGTGTAAAACATAAGTGACGTCTAAATAGCTATCATATATATAGATATTTTACATTCGTCTGACGCAATGATATTCATTCCAGAACACAGATAAACAATATTGGATTTGCAAGCAATCTGTATTTCTTTTGAGCCTGCAAGAAAAGACAGATTACACAGTTGTGATGAATAGCCGATACCCCACCCTCGACCCCTACGGGTACGGCAAACTACCCGCCCGGCAGTTTGTGTACCCCACCTTGGGTCAGTCCTAGGAGCAAAAACAGTAAAATGAAATAATACAACGGTGGCTACAACCGCAACCTGGATGTGCCCCGCAAAATAATATTACAACAAATTACATTTACAACAAATGAATTAAACAATAACCCATTGCTAAACCCCGGCTATACACCACAACAGTCCAATACAGTTTATATGCACAAACAGATATAACCATTACAGAAATGTGCAACCCCCTGCCAACCGACATACTAGCAGTTAGGGGAGGTTTACGAACACATTAAACAATCACAGATATAATCCAACATGCAAATACTGTACAATTTCGATCGATTAAACAACATCAATATTGCTCCAAAATCTGCTCTGTTAAACAGTAACCTGAGCAAATATTAAATATTCCAGAAAACCCCAAATAATACACAGAAGCAACAGAAGAAAAATCGGCTCCTGACTCGCCAACTCGGCGGCGGAAGCGCGGCGACTCAGTAGGCTGAGGCCGCGGTTCCGCGGCGAGTTAGGCGATTCAGGTGACTGTTTTTCTTGGGTGTTCTTCTGGTGTCTTTTCAAGCTCTCTGAACTTACCTGAAAAATTTTTGGACATCATTTTAAGTTCGACAGAAACTGAACAGATTTAGGGTTTTCCGGCTTCGTTTTTCCGTTCGAAATTCGTACAAATTTGCAATCAAGTTATTTAGTGTTTAGCGAGGCTCTGATACCACTGTAAGTCTATGTAGTACACCCCAGTACTTGTGGGGAGGCGGAATTTTCAAAAACGATCAAGTTTAAAGAACGAACATCGACTAACCGCTTGAATCGAAGCTAAACTATAAATAACCGTACACAAAGAGTTTCTTAACTATTGTGTTTAGGGATTATACCAAATGAAACTAGTCCTTCGTCTTTACGATCTCCTTGTTCTCCTCGGCCTTCTCTAGGTAGTAGACGATCCACCCGAGAGCAAAACTCCAAGCTACACCTCTAACTTGAGGCAACTAATCTACTTTGATTGCTAATCAAAGAAGAAAGGATGATATAGAGTGAAGGTAATGGATGTTTAAGTCTAACTAAACCTTTGATCTCAACACATGAGGATTAAGGATTAGTCTCTTGAAGATGAGAGCTTGAGGAGAGAGAATGTGAGATGAGATAATGAGATGAGAGAGAGTGTATCATAATATATTATGAAGCATTCTTATTATAGAATAATGAATAAAAGAAATGAATAAGCATGCTTCATAAATGAAAAGAGGTGATTCATTAACATGAGTCATTAAGCATTTATGGTGCATTAATGATCATGATGAATCACCCTCATGACATCACTAATCTTATCCAAAGCTTATGTCACCTTAACCTCCTTAGTCACATCTTCTAGAAGCTTCTCGTACAATTACGAGAACGCCCCTACAATCCGCAAAAAATACGGAAAAACTTTAGACTGTAAAAATCCAATAACCGGATACCAGTAACTGGCTTAAACCAAAGCCGACTGGTAAAAACTGTCCGAAAGTCGTACGTGCGTAAACGCACGTATGCGTCCGAACCCTTTGTCGCAAAACCATGCAACCTCTATATCGTTTCGCCTGGAGTAGGAAACTCTCTGTGTGGGACTCTAGAGACTCGACTACTACGCTGGCAGTGGGTTTAACCACAGACCGCAAGCGGCACTAGCTGTACGTAACGGTCCCCAGGTAGTTGTCGATAAGAAGGCCGATGAGGAAACCCATCCGAACTCCTACTGAGTCTGATGTGACAATCTCCATACAGTCCGGTCCGTTCGTCCAAGACTATCGCATATCGGGCCTAGGGGGCGGCAAGCGTCAGTCCCCTAATAGCGGTATAAGTCGTGTCGGAGGGAAGCCCATTACACCCTGAGAAACTACTGGAACCTACCAGCAAATCTCGCTTGCCCTGGCCAGGGACTTTGCGTAATGGCTCTCTGACACAGCACGATATCTACTCCCAATACCGGGAGGGACGAATCCTGTCTAACCGCCACTGCCTCCAAGTGCTCGGGACTGCACCCAACTGCTACCTGTTTGCACGACTCCTATGAGCCGTGGTAGGGTAGCAATCTAAGAACAGTGGGACACACTCGAGGCGAAGTAGCAGTGTCAAGTCTGCGGACTACGTTGTACTCATGTCACCTGGGAACTGCTTACTGACGACTGGTATCAAACCAACCAACAGTTCCCTGTGAGTCCTGTCCGGTGTACCCGTAACCTAACGAGCACCTGCATACTATCTCCAGTACGACGTACTGACGGCTGTGGGACAGACCATCTCCCCAACTGGGATGAGAAGCGTACACACTAGTCTACTCCGGATATCGATGCTCTGTCTCGATAATCCAACGACCAGGGACCTGAATAAGGATGTGCTTGTAGACTACCCAGCCCCCACTAGTGTGACTGCCATCACAACGCTGGTAGACAAGCAAGATCCTAAGAGCTCTATCAATACGTACACTCACATATTAAGATAGAAAAACCAAGTAGCATACTACCATGTTTAGCAAGACTGTCATATACATGTGAATATCCCAAGCTTCCATTAAGTAATATACAAACTAGTATGATACAGTAATGGCCTTCTAGGGCATAAACACTAACAGTGTACCCAGTCACCACTGAGCACCCGTAAACGATCTCGATGTCAAACATCGATGAATGCGGGAACATCCATCGCCCATCATATGGGTCTAGTATCATATACGCTAGTCTACTATGGTATATCAATGCCCCGTCTCGATATACCTACGACTAGGGACATTTCAGGATATGCTTATAAACTACATATGTCCCACTAGTATGATCTCCATCATAATCACAGTAGTCAAGCCTATATCTTTAGGGCTTTATAAACATGTATGAATGAATAAAAGCATGATCAAATCAACATGTCAGATAAAGAAGAACCAGATAGCATACTATCGTGTCGAGCAAGAATGTAGACTGAATATATATATATATAAATATATATATATATACATGTATAAATACATCCACCATCATATAATGCCCTCTAGGGAATACATATATCCAACAGGCCGGACAACCCCATATCTTAACTCGTTTAAGATAAGGTCTCTTCCCACTCTATATCTCATATGGTGTGGTGGGTACAGATTTAGATAGAACATGATTCAGTAGGTATGCTGATGTCTCTAGTGCATAACCCCAGAAGGAAATAGGCAACTCAGCAGTACTCATCATAGAGCGCACCATATCTAATAGGGTGCGATTCCTCCTCTCCGATACACCGTTGTGCTGTGGTGTATAAGGAGGAGTAAGCTGAGAGAGAATCCCATTCTCTTTTAGATAATCCAGGAACTCATTGCTCAAGTATTCTCCTCCTCGATCTAATCGAAGGATCTTAATACTTTTGCCCGCTTGGTTCTCTACTTCGTTCTTATATTCTCTGAATTTCTCAAAAGCTTCAGACTTGTGTTTCAACAGAAACACATGTCCGTATCTTGAGAGATAGTCAGTGAATGTAATGAAGTATGAGGAACCATTCCTGGCATGTGTAGACATGGACCGCATACATCACTATATATCAGTCCCAAGAGTTCCATAACTCTTTCTCCGTGTCCACTAAACGGAGTTTTGGTCATTTTTCCTTTGAGACATGAATGGCAAGTTTCATAAGATGATAATTCGAACGTATTTAAATAACCATCTTTATGTAACTTAGCAAGTCGTGTCGCATGGATATGACCTAGTCTACAATGCCACAAGTAGGATTCATTCATTTCTGAACTCTTCCTCTTGTGTGTGTTCTGTACATTAAGAACTGTAGTTTGATTTAGAACGTATATGCCATTATTTAATGAGCCCGATCCAATCAACTTTTGATCTAGGAAGATATTCATAACATAATCCTGTACTACAAAACTATATCCCTCTTTACTTAATAAACAAACTGATATAAGATTGCATATCAGGGTCGGAATGTAATAGCATTCGTTCAGAATCAATGTATTACCATTTGGTAATACAAGGTGATATTCGCCAACTGGCTTGGCTGCAACATCTGCACCATTCTCTATTCTTACAGAATGATCACCCTCTCCCAGTTTCCTACCTTTACGTAGCCCATGTAACATATTACATATGTGAGATCCCGATCCAGTATCTAATACCCAGGACGTAGAGTGAACTGAGAAACAGTTCTCGATAACTAACACACCTGAAGAAGATGCATCAGCATGCTTGTTCTTCGTTTGGACGGCGTGAGAATCCAGATATTCTCATATTCCCTTCTCGGACTTATAACAATTATAAGTTGGAGAGGGACCAACGTTCCCCTGCTCAGTATAACAAGCGGGTTCAATCAATACATCCATATTATTATCTTGATTAAGGCCTGACATGGTCGCTACCTGGAGAGAGAGAGAGAAGAAAACACTTTAGCGTGCGCTCTTGCAAGATTAGATTGGTTATTATCTTATCTAATCAGGATGGCTCCCACTGTTTTTCATCAAATCTTCCTTCAAACCCTAAAAGGTAAGATTAGCCGGGATTAATTACACCTTACAAGTTCGCCAATTTTTCGGCCAGGCCAGTGTTGGTACTTTGAGGGAGGTTCCGTGCTTTCGCACGGACCTAATTAGAATAAACCTTGTTTTCCCAGAGGCATAACCCCGTTAACACCTTTCTAGACACCTACTTGATCGGCTAATTGTTCTGTGTAAAACTCTCCCAGGAGTAACTCTTACTCACAGTGGGTATCGGGATCTAACTATCTCAAAGGAGGTATGCAATCTCATTGCAAATTTCAACACTTGAAATTCCCGATAATGCTTTTGCCCCTAGCAACTTATGACCTTAACATAGTCAACAAATCATAATTGCTAGCCAAGTTCAACCCGTCATTTCCCGATTGAATTAAACCCACCTGCACGACCCTTAACATAGTCAACAAAGTCGTATAACTACCCTAATCCAATCACATCTCATGTTTTAGCACATAAGCACTAATTAGCTACCGCACACTACGCCTTAATATAGTCAACAAACGTAGCACGAATACTAAGTAGTACTTATCTGAAATGACGGAGGGCTACGCAGGTTTTTCTGAAAACCATAAGCATAATGAATTTGATATCGTTGTAGAAACAAGTGATTTTGAAAATGAGTGTTTTTGAGACTTTTCTAGTTTCACTAAAGAGGTCACTCCCGGTGAAGGGATCTCGGCTCTTTCCTTATCGAATAAGGTGCAGGATATTTCACAAATACCGCGGTGCAAAGCAAGAACTATAGGAGCAATCAAAAACTAAACCGTGAGTTTGTAACATCTGCCAGTTTTGCTAAAGAGGTAACTCCCGGTGAAGGGATCTCGGCTCTTTCCTTATCGAATAAGATGCAGGATATTTCACAAATACCGCGGTGCAAAGCAAGAACTATAGGAGCAATCAAAAACTAAACCGTGAGTTTGTAGCATCTGTCAGTTTTGCTAAAGAGGTCACTCCCGGTAAAGAGATCTCAGCTCTTTCCTTATCGAATAAGATGCAGGATATTTCACAAATACCACTATGCAAAGCAAAATCTGTAGCTACCCTTTTTGAAAAATTTGATTCCACAACATATTTTAGGTTTCTTTTCTTTTATTAATCTCATTAATAAAATCCATCATTTATGCTTCCTAAGCATCACAGAAGAAACGAAAATACAACGTACGCTTATGTCATCCGCATTCGCCACAATGTTTTGTTATGCACCGTTAGGTTACTTAACTAACGGCATACCTGGACGGGACCAGCGCGGGTGTAAAACATAAGCAACGTTTATTATATATCATATATACAATAATAAAGTATTCGTCTCACGCATATAATATCATCACATCACAGTATATCAGCAGCAGAAGAAACATATGAAATATTGGATATACTAGGAGGTCCGTGTTTTATTTTGTAACATTTCAGAAAAATAAAATATTATTTTTGGGAATTTTTATAACTAAATAATAAATATAATGAATATTTTAATATTGCGGTATAATTAAATACCGATAAATGGGGGAAAATTTGGAAAATTATGGAAATTACTAAAAAGAGTGTGTTTTAGTGATTTATGCAAATTATGAAATTTTATGATTTATTATACATTAATTTAGTGCTAATCACGATTAAACGTCGCTAATCGCGCATTAAGCTTGTTTTGTGCAAAACATTGCACCATGTCATTTTAACACTTGTGTTACATTTTCCTACATGGCTTTATCTTCATTTTCATTCATGGTTTGGGTTTTATGAGAAAAGAGAAAAGAAAAGATAAAGAAAGCAAGAAAAAGAAATGTCAATGAGGCATCATGATGGCAAGGGGCATGGGCATGAGAGAGAGAGAGGGGGTGAGGGGTCAACTATAGTCAAGGCTCATTGCTTCTCTCTTCATTTTTCCTTCTTCTTTCTCACTCTATCATCATCCATGGCAGCACTCTCTCCTCCCTCCTCTTCAAACTCACGAAACACCATCAAAACAAACCCAAAACCCCATCTCCTTTCACAAAAAGCATGCACAAGCTCAAGGGAAGCCCTTTGGACCAAGAAAAATCGAATTTTGAGGACCTTGGGCAACTCAAGAATTTTCTTGAGTTGCCAATTGAGGTAATTTCTGCACCTTTAGATTTGTATTTAAATTCTTTAGGCATCCATATATGTTTAGTCTCGATATCGAGTGGTTTTGTGAACCTAGAAAATTCTAGACGAGGGTTTTGTGAAAATTTGAAGTGGGAAGTGTAATTGAGGTTAGTAGAGACTTTATAACCCCTGTAGGGATTGTATCTTGGACTGTAATCATAGAATAGACCCCGAAATACGGACATTGAAACCCCGACATCGGAAAAACTGTGAAAATATGATGGTAATTGGAAATCTGCTAACACTCGGGGACCTGAAAAATTATTTTGCAAAGACAGTGATACATGCAGGCACCTAGGAAGCATCACCCAAGACCCTAGCCCCTACTTCCCCAACCTGGCCGCAGATTTAACCCAGGAGGCCGAAATTTGCGGCCTGGGTCCCTCCATTTTAGTTCGTGCTTCGTCTGTGGCTCAAGTATTTTTAATCCAAACCCTCCATATATGCAAAATTGGATAATTTGGCCTAAGGTAAAATCTGGGACTAGTTTCATGAGTTGCTGTTTTATTACGGGGTTTCGTTTTGCGTATTTTGAATTCTGGATTTTTGTGATTTGTGTCGTATTCGATCACTGGACGTTTGTACGTCGAAATCGAGTGTTATTTGGTGGTTTTGAAAGCGTGGTCCATAGGTTCTAACCTATAGGCCTTTAGCGTGTTGTTTTGGTTTTCCGATATGATTTTAATACGCAATTGCGATACGTTATGTGTGTAGGTATCACCACGAGGACTTCGAGATGTCAAGCAAGCGCGTGGCAACGTCGGCAACGGCATACATGAGCAAGGTGAGTAGATCTATATCTACGGGGGAAGTCGGGTGGATGGCGTATAGCACCCCCGCAAAGTTTTGATGGAAAACTGATTTATAGAATATGGTTAAGAAAACCTAGATTAGGAAACTTGGGTTAGAATGAAGATAGCTATGAAACCATATTAGAAACTAGAAGATAGTTAGAACTGATATGTTACGACTATTATAGAATGACGAAATTTGAGGATGACGTTTGTCGATATTGCCGTTTAGGGTACTGTAGGACTAGGCAGTCGATGTAGATGTGTCATCCGAACCATACCTTTTTCTAAATCGAAGAATCGTATGCATATTTTAAATATATACCTTGAGGCATGTTATGGATTTTCAAATGATATCTTTTTCTTAAAAACACCGTAACCCCTATTTTCAAAACTACGATTCGCTTCTTTAAAAATTTGATTGTATGGTTCGGGTGTGTATGTTAGATTAGATACTTATACTTATAGTAGAGATAGAATGTTTATGTAAACTCGACTTGATGTGATATATAAATGTGATGAAAGAATATAAGACGAATATGATGATATGTTGGTATACGGATGCGAGTCGATTGAGATGATTGATACCCTGCCGGTCCCCTGATATGAGATTATCGTGGATGTGACCTGGGACATAGGTATACAGAGATATTTATATATGTTGTGAATCATGAGTGATATCCGTATGAGACATTAGGTCCGTACACTCCTCGTCTTATAGGATGATAGGATCCCTGATAGCTTACTGCCGCCGTACGTGATGAGTTTGACTTGAGCTTTGATCCATACTCTTGACTAGAGGATGCCGTACGATGGAGTATACCGTACGAGATGTTGTGAGGCTGGATGCCATTTGATAGATTCCCCGACTCGGTCATGTTAGATACGTATGCCAGTCAGCATTTGCATATGATTTACCTTATGCTGCATTTATGTTATTCCCATTGCATTACTTATAACTGTGATAGTACACCTGCACCATTATCGATGATGCGTATGTTACACGTACATAGATTATAGGCTCACATACTTCACCATCGATAATTGCCATGTCACTACACAGTAGGATTGCTACATCAGGATATGACTCTTCGCATAACATACTTGCGTACATGCATATTGGACACCATACTTGCGCACATGCATATTGCACACCATACTTGCGCACATGCAAATTGGACACCATACTTGCGCACATGCATATTGTACACCATACTTGTGGACATGCATATTGTACCCCATACTTGCGCACATGCATATTGTACACCATACTTGCATACATGCATATTGTACACGATACTTGCGCACATGCATATTGTACACCATACTTGCGCACATGCATATTGTACACCATACTTGCGGACAAGCATATTGTTCACCATACTTGCGCACATGCATATTATACACCATACTTGCATACATGCATATTGTACACCATACTTGCATACATGCATATTTTACACCATACTTGCGTATATGCACATATGCACCTTTATGCGGTATTGCATTCGCTTTTGGGAATTGGGAACCGCATGTTATATTTAAAAAAACTGGAATCATTTAAAAGAACGGTTTTCCCTCAATATGTTATATCACTGTTCTATGTTGCATGGTACACGTATATGCTCACATTTCTATTATATGTCGCATACATCATGCTCTATGATTTTACGCATTGAGATATGCTGTTTTCATGAGATTTCTGGATTTGAGAACCGTGGACATTTTAAAAGAGATTATGTGTTGTTTTAAAAACCCGGTCTCTCTTGATATGATATTTCGGTGCGTCCACCATGTGTTTTCTCGGTTCTGAGAGCGACATGTGGAATCCGATTCGAGGAGGCGGATGAGGTCGATTGCGGGTACATGGTGGACCCGGTATGGTACTCCGAGGCAAGAAAAGGATGCTGTGTATACAGACGGTAAGCCTGGCAGAGGGACTGCTACCTACCGGTGATTGGTTGGGCTTGGCGGATATCCGAAGGATACCGACCGGATTCGAGTGATGATATGGGCCGATCCGGACTGACGGAGCCCGTGGGCCGATCCGGATTGACTGAGCCCGAGATATGAGGATTTACGTGTCGATGCTGGACACGAGTTTCATGATGTTTTCGGGTGTCGATGTTGGACACCCAGGTTCCATGATTTTGATGTGTCGCGAGGGACGCCTTTGATTTATATCCTCATACTTACTTGTATACAGACATTGATTATATGGTTGGACGATATCCACCTGCATACATACATTGATTATGGTTGGACGAGATCCACCTGCATACATATATTGATTATGGATGGATGAGATCCACATGAAAACATACATTGATTATTATTGTATTATATCCGCATACATATAGGTATTGTTTATATTGTCGGCACATATGATGACCCGGTCATCTTAGGTATCATAGTATTACCTTTATGATATAGTTGACCTAGGAGTCGTTGTTTATTCGATTTCTACTTGTAGATATTTTTTTCTACTCACGAGTTGGCAACTCACCCCCATTGTGCCACAGTTCTTACAGGTAGACCGCATGGATCAATAGCGACTTCGCTGGCACACAGTAGCTTCATTTGGGTGTTTGCATTGGTAGGTGGGACATTTGTATCGTACCCACTCTTGTATTTATATTTCACATTGTATTTAGTCAACTCCATCAATGAAAACTAGTATTTGTATAAGTAATGAGACTTAGCAAGACTGTTAGTACGAGACTTGAGCGATGGGTTTTATGTTCACCTTTTTGGGTTGATTTCTCGTTTTATTCCTTATCTTTTGTGGTGATCTTCACCGTTGGGCGTCGTATACTTGCATATATTGTCTTGCGTGGTTGTGATCCGCCGGTTGGCGAAGAGCTATCTCCCGCTTGGGGATGCCTTTATTTTATCACATATTGTGGTTTTGGATCAAAATATACAAAGGAGGTGCTGCCCAAAATTTTAAAAGACAAAACATGATTTCAAACTAGTAAATTTCACTTGCATTATTCATGTCTCTTTTCCATGCATTTAAGAAAACTTGATTTCATTATACCTTTATCTCAAAACTTCACCTCCTTTATTTTTCTTAAAATGTTTAGATTACTGGGTTTCAGCTTACTTGAATTCCGTTACGCCTTTGGACGTTGCATAATTCAAGTGCTGGTCACGAGCAATTATTTCGGGTCTTGACAAAGTTGGTATCGGAGCGCTAGGTTTAACCTTGGTTCGAGTCTATGTTTGACTATGCGGAGTTTAGGGCGGGTATGTATTTCGGAACCTAGGCTTGACCTTACGGAACGTAGACTTGAACTGGAGGGGGGGTATTAGACCCGAACATTCGTTACAAAGGCTGAACCTGATTGATGGAGTAGGTAGCTTGAGTAGAGTGACGTACCGTACGTATGTTCCGCGGCATATTTACGATACGATTCTCTACTTAAGAAACCTTAGGATGTACATATTTTGAGATCTATGCTTCTCTTCGTACCCATGATTATACATCCATTGGAGATCCTCGATTCTATTAGTTCCGTGATCATACTTTCATTGATGCTGTTCCTTCTTATGATCATGTATCCATTCTGGATCTGTCGTTTCCTCTCATGCCGTTGATCTGCTTTCTTCGATACTCGATTGAGGTTCCTGTCAACATAGTTAAGCGCAGTTTGAGCTGCTACTAGTGTTGCGGACAGGGCGAGCTCGTCTGGTATGAAGGACGACCATTGTGTTTTCTGGTGACATGGGAACGTCTCGATGTAGTGTTGTGTTGTGACCTCCTGTTGAGGCGGGTGTTTTATTTTGCACCAGATGATCGGGCCATTGTTAAAGATGCCAGTTGCGAGAGGGCTGTTGATGTACAGCATACCTAAGAGATTTTGATGTCGCCTACCGTGCAGACAGGTGACCCAGCTGTTGCTGAGATGATGGGATGTCGCTTCCAGGGCTTACGAGCTGAGATCGCTGGAGCTTCCAGGCAGAGATGCGACAGGTGATAGCTAGTCTACCCCGATTTGAGGAACGAAGGTAATTCGTCAGATTGATGCACCGACGCAGGTCCAGTTGAGTTGATGATTTTCAGTATGGAGAGTCTTACTCAGATCTAGAGCAGACCGATCCAGAGAAGACCGTTGATGTATCGTCTTTCCAGGATATATGTATGCCCTAGAGGCCATTATATGATTGTGGATGTATTCATACATGTATATATATATATATTCAGTGTACATTCTTGCTCGACATGATAGTATGCTATCTGGTTCTCTTTATCTGACATGTTGATTTGATCATGCTTTTATTCATTCACACATGTTGATAAAGCCCTGAGGATATAGACTTGACTACTGTGATTATGATAGAGATCATACTGGTGGGACATCTGTAGTTTATAAGCATATCCTGGAATGTCCCTAGTCGTAGGTGTATCGAGACGGGGCATCGATATACCAGAGTAAACTAGCGTATATGTGTAGGGTTCCTAGGCACTCTTGTGAAGGTTCATAAGGCATCAAACATGCCCGGATAAAAATTTAGACGTGCCGAACAACCCAAAGCCGGGATCTTTGCTAGATTATTAGGGTTAAACATGCAAGATGATAACTTTTTATCTAAGTGTGAGGGATTACAACCTTTGTAGTCCGCTCCTTCACTTCACAAGCTCCGAGTAGAAGTCCCTTTGCCGCGATCCACGATCTCCCGGACTCATGAGAGGCTCCACGACTCGAACGATCCATGCTAGCTTGAAGTATTCCAAATCTCCGATGATCTACCTCGAAGTTGCAAAGACTCAAGCTTTCTCACTCTAAAGAGATGAACACACTAATCTCATGGGCTAGATGAGATGAGGATGAGAGAGTAGTATTTTTGCTTTCTTTTTAAATCATTTTCTCATATTTATTCATCACATAAAGAAAATCTAGTAAGCTTTCTTCAAGAGAGAAGAAGATGATAATGAAAAGATAATGAATTATTTTCTTTTGTGATGAATAGAAAGAAAGACTATATGATTGATTATAAACCATGGTCAAGGATGAGTGGCTAGGATTTAGTAGAGAATAAACTAGAGTTAGGGTTTGGTTGGGTTAAGAATGTGTCATCCTAAAATATCTTTACAATGACAAAAGAAAAAGCTTCTAGAAGGTGCATGAAGCATCTAACCCAAATCAAACCCTAACCTCAATTAATCATCCTTAAACATGTTTAACAATTAATCATATCATGTCACAATAATATATATCACATATATATTATATATTTGCAACAAAAGAAAATAATATAATTAACATATATCGCATATATATCAATATATCATCCGATGAGAAAATGAAATAATAAAGCGAGCCAATATTAGATAATGTAATACAATATATCATATATATTATTATACATTAAATCATCGAATCAACACTTGATCCGACGATCCGGCTATATCGAATATTACCGACTAATATATCATGTACCGATTCATCGAATCAACACTTGATCCGATGACCCGGTTCATAT
The DNA here is from genome assembly GCA_030015575.1 of Agapanthus africanus. Lineage (NCBI taxonomy): Eukaryota > Viridiplantae > Streptophyta > Magnoliopsida > Asparagales > Amaryllidaceae > Agapanthus > Agapanthus africanus. The sequence goes on from JASDDO010000026.1 coordinate 383,609,777, forward strand.
CTAAATATCGCGAGAATATAATACGGTATCTCATATCGCATTATTCTCGGTCCTGCACATATCACATATGTGCCTCTACTCCGTTTCGCCTGAGCCAAGAAACCTCTGTGTAGGACTCTAAAGAATCGTCAATACGCCGGTAGCAGGTGATGATCATATCAAACACCCACAAGCTGCAAGCGGTCAGCTAAACGTAACAGCCATCCAGGTATTGAGCGATCAGAAGATCAACAAGCTAGCCTGTGCGTTCTCCTGTGAATCTAATCAGTAACACTCCCGTACAGTCCGGTCTGTTCGTCTGATATGTCGCATATCAAGTCTAGGGGTGGTATACGTCAGACCCCAGTAACCGATAAGTCGTGTCGATGTGTGGCTCATAACGGGTCGAGAAACTACTAGTAACACTTACCAGTAAATCTCTATATCAGCCCTGGCCAGGGACTTCCAGTTATAGCCAATCGAACACAGCACAATATCAACTCCCTATACCGGGAGAGACGAATCCCCTCCTATCGCTCATTGCCTCCATGTGATTCGGGACTGTACCCAAAAGCCACCGTTTTGCACGCCCTCTTGGACGTGATAAGGTGGAAATCAAAGCACAGTGGGAATCACACAAGACTCTATGACGATCTCGGGTCTACAGACTACCCTGTACCAGTGTCACCGGAGAACTGCCATCTGACGTGTGGTATATCACCATCTGGGAGTTCTCGGCGAGTCCGTCCAGTGTACCCAGTCTCCACTGAGCACCCGTACACCATCTCTGATGTCAAACACCGATGGATATGGGATCATCCATCACCCATCATATGGGTCAAGATGCGTATACGCTAGTCTACTCTGGTGTATCGATGCCCTGTCTCGATATACCCTCGACTAGGAACAGTTATAGGATGTACTCATCGACTACCGCGGCCCTACTAGTATGATCTCATCATAGTCCCAGTAGTCGAGTACAGATCCTAAGGGCTTTATCAACATGTGAGAGTAAAACAGTAAACCAATACAAGTCAACATGTTAAAATAAAGTGAAACCAAATAGCATACTATCATGACGAGCAAGAAAGTCATCTCTATATATATCTAAGCATCCATTATAATATACATCATATGTACAACAATGGCCTCTAGGGCATATACATAACTAACAATATGATACTAGACCCATATGATAGGCAATGGATGTTCCCACATTCATCGATGTTTGACATCGAGATTGTATACAGGTGCTCAGTGATGACTGGGTATACCGGACGGACTCACCGAGAACTCCTATATGGAATTATATCTATCGTCGGATAGCAGTTCTCAGGTGACACTGGTGTAGGTTAGTCTGTAGACCCGAGATCGTCATAGAGTCTTGTGTGTTCTCCCACTGTACTTTGATTACCACCCTACCACGGCTCTACTGAGTCGTGCAAACAGGTGGCCATTGGGTATAGTCCTGAGACACAAGAAGGCGATGAGCGATAGGAGGGATTTTGTCTCTCCCGGTATTGGGAATTGATGCTGTGCGGTGCTCGATTGGCTATATCAGTAAGTCCCTGGCCAGGGCTGTTGAGATTTACTGGTAAGTGTTATCAGTAGTTTCTCGATTTGTTATAGACCATTCATCGGCACGACTTATTGAGTTATTGGGGTCGACGTTACCATCCCTAGACTCGATACGCAGCATATCTGACGAAGAGACCGGACTGTACGGTAGTGTTGCCGGTTGGCTCGACGGGAGTTGTAACAGGTTCGCTTGTTTTCTTCTAATCGCTCAATACCCGGGTGGCCGTTACGTTTAGCTGACCGCTTGCGGCTTGGGGGTGCTTGATATGATCATCACCCACTGCCGGCGTATTGACGAATCTTAGAGTCCCACAATGGAGTTACCTAGTCCAGGCGAAACGATGTGGTGCTCATATGCGATATGCGCGTGAACCCGGTTAAAATGCGCGTATGAGATACCGTATATTAATCGGACGGCTTGCTTTTGGTCGGGTCGTATGTGATATGGCCGGGTTGCTAAATCAAGTGTTGATTTATCATTAACCATTAGTTTCTCACTTGAAATCCTTTCTTGTCTTTATGTTGTATGCATGCATGTATGCATTCATTCTCATTCATGCACATAGGATGTGCATGCACACATACATGCATACATATTGGTTATCATGGTTGTTGATATAGTAGATGGTAGCAATATAAGACTCACACCATATGTAAAATATATGGATATTATTTATTTGGAAAAAGGAAAATGAAAATGGAAATTGTTTCATGGTTTAATCTTTTATTCTTGCACTAACCCCTTGTATTAACCATGATTCATTTTCTATGGTCATTTTTGTTCCAAACTAAAAATATCTAAGATATTTTACAACCATGGTTTAGAATGAGAGAGTGAAAATATATATATTTTCATTTTCTCATTTTCTTTAAAAGCTTATCATTATCTTGAGTTTAAAAAGCCATCATCTTCCTCCTCCTTTCTCTCTTACTCTCTAGTTCTCTCAAGTGAGCAAAAGAGTTACCAAATTAGGATTTTGAAGTGAGAAAACTAACCACAACACCATTCTACACTAGTCTTGCCCATTAGTGAAGAGTGTTAGCTTCCATTTCTTCTCTTGATCTTGTGAAGTTTCGAGCTTGGACAAAGAGGACTCCGGGTGGATCATCGTGGACCTAGAGGATCTCAAGCGGACTTTTCTCCAACACTCAAGTAGCCAAGGAGTATAGCGTAGGGAGCTACAAAGGTTGTACTCTCAAAACCCTAGCTTTTTCTACTTGTGTTTGTGTTTAAGTTTAGTTGCCCTAATTTTTCTAGCATGATCCTTGTGTTTGTTTCTTTAGCGCCATCTAAAATTAAAATATGGCATGTGTGTTGCCTCCAAACCCTAGTAGTGGTGCTGTAGGAAACCCTTCATGGTTTCAGAGCCAAGCTAGAACCTTAGGCGACGCTTAGGCGAAGTTAGAACTCCGATCGAACCAAAAATACGGATTTTTAACCCTTCACTGTACATTTTTTTAAAACCATGTTTTTTCAGAATTAAAAATACTTAAAAAATTCAGCAGGCAAATCTAAGCAATACTGTAAACAACGAAGCAATAACCCGTACATTCCGCCGTGGAACCGCGGCGGAACCTTGCTTCGGCCGCGGATCCGCGGCCGTACAGATGAATCATTGCCTCGTTTTCACACAGTAATGTTCCTACCTGCTTGTATATATTTTTGGGTATTTTTAATATGATTCAAGTGTTGAGTGTTCTGGGGATTGTTTTGGATTCGTTGATTCGATCGGAATATTTAATTTCGGGCTGTTTTCGGATAATCTAGAAAGTATTAAAAAGTTCGAACGGATATCATTAACTCACTTTTTCCCGGCACGAAAAATTTTCAATTGTTGAATTTTTTTCTCGAGTTTAAATCTTTCGGAAATACGTGCAAGTAACGTGGTGGACCCTCTAGAAGAACATAAACCTTAACTCGATTATGTGACCGTCTGAACTGCCTCTAAACCTTAGGGTTTGGGGCAGAACGGCGTGCCACATATGAGGCGTTGGCTTGACCCTTCTACGGCTGGACCGCTGCTACTGTGACACGTTCCGGGATTTTTGAACTCCGCTCAAGTGTTGAGCTGTTTAGGAAATCTTGGGTATTTGATTATTCGATCGGAAAGTTTAATACTGTCTATTTATCTGGAATGTGATACAATATGTGGAATTCACATAGTTAGGCATGAAATGCGAAGTATGTGATATTTCGGATTTGCGATATCTAAAGTGATTGTGGATTCCAAATGTTGTAGTTTTACACTTTCTTTTCTGTGACCGTAAGTGTAGTATGTCGCATATCGCCGGTTTCGTTGCTGTACATCAACGACAATCGGTTACGCATACTTACTTACGTTGATGATATATGATAATATGTGTTGCTGAGATATGATGCGCATGATTGTCGCGATTGAATAGTTGGGATTTTTTTATGTGAGATGAGAGTTTTCTTTTCATTCATGTAAAATTCAAATGTAATGTAATATTATTTTATTTGGGGCACTTCCGGGTTGAGCTTGATGCCACCAGTGTTGTATATTATTTACTTTTCCGTATTAGGATAGACCCAAGGAGGGGAGCACAAGTGACCGGGTTCTGGGGTTCAGTGGGAGGCCATCTCGAGGAGTCGAGACCGGGTCTCCTAAACTCTAGAATTGGTAGGGTCGCTTGCCGCTCTCGTAGGGGTCTAGGGGTGTGGGCTTGGCTATTCATCGCGACTGTGGAATCCGTATTTTCTATTATTGGCTAAATACCAAATACGGACGTCCTAGTATATCCCACATTATATCTGTGTTTCTGCTTCCTGTATTCTGTGATGTGATATCTGAGACGAATGATATATTATATATGAGATATATAGTAGATGTTGCTTATGTTTTACACCTGCGTTAGTCCCGTCCCGGTATGCCGTTAGTTAAGTAACCTAACGGTGCATAACGGAACATTGCGGCGAATGCGGATGGCATAAACGTACGTTGTATTTTCGTTTCTTTTCTATGATTGGCTTAAGGAATTAAATGATGGGACTACATTAATATGATTAATGTAAAGAAAATAAACCTAAAAAGATGTTGTAGAATCGGATTTGAAAACCACTCGGCTCTTTATGAAAAGCTACATTTCAAAACTGCGGAGCTCAAGCCACTCCTTTTGAAAACCATTTGATTCTACGACGATATCAAGTTCAAAGCGTTAAAGATTTTCTTAAAAATCATCTGCAGCCCTCCGTCATTTTAGGGAGTAGAGTACTTAGTATTCGTACTACGTTTGTTGACTATAGTTAAGGCGTAGTGTACGGTAGCTATGTGATGTCTTCCTACACTGCATATGATGCAGATTAATTAGGACATTCATGCGGCTTTGTTGACCATAGTTAAGGGTCATATGAGTGGGTCTAATTAATCAAGAAATGACGGGTAGAACTTGACTGGTACTTATGATTTGTTGACCATAGTTAAGGTCATAAGTACTAGGGGTAAAAACCGCATCGAGAATTTCAAGTGTTGAGATTTGCAATGAGATTGCATACCTTCCATATGATGGTTGGATCCCAATCCCACTGTGGGAAATTGTTGCTCCCGGGAGAGTTTTGCAGTTTACAATTAGCTAACCCATTAAGTGTCTAGAAAGGTGTTAACGGGGCTACGCATCTGGGAAAATGAGGTTTACTTTAATTAGGTCCGTGCGAAAGCACGGGGAACCTCCCTCAAGTACCGACACTGGCTTGGCTGAATGGTTAGCGAAGTTGTAGGCTGTAATTAATCCTGGCTAGTTTTATTTTTAAGGTTTGAAAGAAAAACTTGATTAAAGCAGTGGGAGACATCGATTAGACAAGATAAGAACCAATCTGATCTTTGCAAGAGCTTTCGCTGAGTGTATTCTTTTCTCTCTCTTAATGGCAGATACCAATGACTGGACTCAAGCTTCTACTAGATAAAAATAAAATGAATGGGACCAATTATAAAGACTGGTTGAGGAATCTGAACATTGCCTTGACTTATGATAAGGTATCATATGTCCTCACGGCTCCAGCCCCGCCCGTCCCAGGTCCAAAATCCTCAGTTGCGGATAAAGAAATCCGCAAGACATGGGACGCTGACTGTGCCACGGCCAAATGCCTCGCGCTTGCATCGATGGACAACACACATCAAAAGCAGCACGAGAATATGGATGTTCACGCCATATTCCTCCATACAAAGGAGTTGTATGGAGAGCAATCCCGCGTATTACGATACGAAGCATCAAAGAAATTGTTTCAGATGCGAATGGCCCCTGGCACACCAGTAGGAGACCATGTTCTGAAAATGATAGCTCTCATAGAAGAGCTTGAGGACCTTGGATGGACAATGAACAATATACGGATATTATTCTGCAGTCCCTCCCCTCCACCTTTGCTCAATTCATAGTTAACTTCAACATGCACAATATGGAGAAGGAACTACCTGAACTCCTTAATATGTTAAGGAGTGCAGAGAGCACACTGAAATCAGTGAAAACTCCCGTTTTGAGTGTTGGGCAATCTTCTTCTTCTCGCCCAAAGGCTAAGGCCAAGGGAAAGCTCAAGAAGAAGCCCACCAAGCCTAGGGGTGGAGTTAAAAAGGTTAAAGGGAAGGACAAGTCCAAAGCTGGAGAATCGGGGAAAGGGGAATGTTTTCATTGCCACAAAACAGGATATTGGAAGCGCAACTGTACGGAGTACTTAAATCTCAAGAAGAAGCATGGGGATGCTTCCGCTTCAGGTGTGTTTGTGACAGAAAACTGTTTTTCAATAAACTCTGCTTCCTATGTATTAGATACCGGTTCAGGTTCTCACATTTGCAATTCTATGCAGGGGCTGAGAAATAGCAAGGTTTTGAAGACAGGTGACCATACTCTCCGCGTTGGAAATGGTTCCAATGTACATACAGTCGCAGTGGGAGAGTATCACTTGGGGTTTCCATCTGGGTGTATATTGGTTTTGAACCCATGTTATTTTGTACCAAGTATGCTTTGTAATATAGTATCTGTTTCTTTGTTAGACAATAAAGGATATAATTTTGTATTGCAGAACAATGTTATGAACATTCACCTGAATCAAATGTTGGTTGGGTATGGTCCGCTTAATAACGGGATATACGTCCTAAATCAACACACAGTTTTCAGCATACAACACACTAATAAAAGAAAACTTTCAGAAATAAATAAAGCTTTTCTTTGGCACTGTAGACTTGGTCATATTAACGAAACAAGACTAAACAAGTTACACAAAAATGGATATTGAAACTTTTTTGAATATAAATCTTATGCGACTTGCCAGTCTTGTATCAAGGGTAAAATGACCAAAACTTCGTTTACCGGACACGGAGAAAGAGCTACCGAGCTCCTAGGACTCATACATAGTGATATATGTGGGCCAATGTCTACACAGGCTAGAGGCGGTTTTTCTTACTTCATTACTTTCACTGACGATTTCTCAATATTCGATCATGTATTTTTATTAAAGCACAAATCCGATGCTTTCGAGAAATTCACTGAATATAAACAAGAAGTAGAAAAACAAACCGGCTTGAGTATCAAAATGCTTCGATCAGATCGAGGTGGGGAGTACCTCAGTACAGAATTTGCAAACTTCCTAAAAGTGAATGGGATTCTCTCTCAGCACACTCCTCCTTACACACCACAGCACAACTGTGTGTCAGAACGACGGAATAGGACCCTATTAGATATGGTCCGTTCCATGATGAGTGATGCTGAGTTACCTGTCTCATTTTGGGGGCATGCATTAAAGACTGCAGTGTTTCTACTGAACAGGGTCACAACCAAAACTGTGTCTACCACACCATATGAGATATGTCATGGGAAGAGACCATCTCTTAAGAGAATTAAGATTTGGGGTTGCCCGGCCTATGTTAAAAAGCAGAATCCGGACAAACTCGAGACACGGTCGGTCATGTGTAACTTTGTGGGATATCCAAGGAACTCTTATGGATATCTATTCTACCACAAGCAGGAACAAAAGGTGTTTGTTTCTCAGTATGCCACATGTAGGGATCCTAGGCACCCTAATGAGGTCTCACAAGGCATCGATCATGCCAATTTCAAATTTAAACGGTGCCGAGAAACCCTAATACGGATCGATGGCTAGATTTCTAGGCGAAAAGTAAACTAGTTAACAACTTAACTATAAAGAATACGGAAATACAACCTTTGTAGATCCGGTGCTCCACCTCCATAGCTCCGCAACGAAGTCCCCTCGCTGTCCAAATGAGTTCCCGGGCTCTAGCGTCGGCTTCGTCGGAGAATGGGCAAGCTAGGTCGTCGATGTCCATGCCGAAGATGATCTACGTCGAGGCATCGCTAGATCAAGCTCCAACTTCACCAAGTCATGAAAACTTGTGAAGGAAACACACTCTACTACTTGGCAAGAGGTAGAGGATGAAGAAATAGAAAGTGGGTAGACTTTAGAATTGGATTTCTCACACTTTTCATCAATCCACCATTGATGAAGAGGAGCTTTCTTCATTAAAGAAGATGAAGAAGAAGATAATGATCTATTATGATAAGTTAATTAAAAAGAAAAGAAAAAGGAAACTTATCATAATAATAACCATGATTAGGTGTAGAGAATAGACCATGGTTAATTGCAAGGGTTAGGGTTAAGCATGAGACAAAATGGTCACAAAGTCAAAGCTTCATGAAGCTTCAAAGAAAGAAACAAAATTTGCAACCATTTCATTTCTAATCTTTTCCAAATAAACAAATAAATAAATGATTAAGAAAAAGAAAACCCTAATCATCAATTTAACCATGGTTTAACCTTTACACTTAACCAAGTTAACATGTATCATCAAACATGATACTATCATTTGCACAAAAAGTATATCACATATACAACTTGTACAATCAAGTGAGAAAATCCTTTTAAAGTGAACCGATACTAGTTAATGCAAAGTAATATATCAAATATATAATTATACATTAAATCATTAAATCAACACTTGATTTAATGATCCGGTTATGTCGCACACAACCGACTAGTATACAATGTATCGGCTTATCGACTCAATCCTTGAATCGATAACTAGGTAATATCGCATACAACCAATCGATACATTCATCGCGAGAATGGAATGCGGTATCACATACACGCATTATTCTCGGTCCCGCACATATCTCATATGCGCTCCTATTTCGTTTCGCTTGAACCAGGAAACCTCTGTGTAGGACTCAAAAGACTCGTCAATACGCCGGCAGCGGATGATGATCATATCAGACATCCACAAGCCGCAAGCGGTCTGCTAAACGTAACGGCCACCCGGGTATTGAGCGATCAGAAGATCGACGAGCAAGCCCGCTCACACTCCAGTGAATCCAACCAGTAACACTACCGTACAGTCCGGTCTGATCGTCTGATATATCGCATATCTCGCCTAGTCAGACCCCAATAGCTCGATAAGTCGTGTCGATATGAGGTCTATAACAATTCGAGAAACTGCTGGTAACACTTACCAATAAATCTCAGCAACCCTGGCCAGGGATTTCCGGTTATAGCCAATCGAACACAGCGCAACATCAACTCCCTATACCGGGAGAGACGAATCCCCTCCTATCGCTCATTGCCTCCATGTGACTCGGGACTGTACCCAAAAACCACCGTTTTGCACGCCCTCTTGGACGTGGTAAGATGGAAATCAAAGCACAGTGGGAACCACACAAGACTCTATGAGGATCTCGGGTCAACAGACTACTCTGTACCAGTGTCACCAGAGAACTGCCATCTGACGTTAGGTATAATACCATCTGGGACTTCTCGGCGAGTCCGTCCAGTGTACCCAGTCTCTACTGAGCACCCGTATATCATCTCTGATGTCAAACACCAATGGATATGGGATCATCCATCGCCCATCTGTATGGGTCGAGAAGGTATACACTAGTCTACTCTGGTATATCGATGCCCCATCTCGATACACCCACGACTAGGGACTTTGAAGGATGTACTTATGGACTACCATGTCCCCACTAGTATGATCCGCATCATAGTCCAGGTAGTCAAGTACAGATCCTAAGGGCTTTACCAACATGTAACAGGGAGACAATCAGTGTACACGTTAAGGTAAAGATCAACCAGATAGCATACTATCATGTCGAGCAAGAAAGTCCTCCCTATATATGTCCCAGCATCCACTACAATATACATCCTATGTATAGTAATGGCCTCTAGGGCATACATATAACTAACAATCTCCCAATTGCACTAGGGCCATCTGATAGCAGTGGTTGTAGTATTTCATACTCAACCATCCCATAAAAGTCTCTCTCTGGGAACAGGCCTTTGTGAGTGGATCCGCTGTGTTGTCCTCTGAGTCTACTCTCCTAACCTCGATCCCTTGGAGATCAAGCATCTCCATGATCAGGTGACACTGCCTTAGAATATGTCTGGATCACTGATGGGACCGGCGTTCCTTGGCATAAGCCACAACTCCATTGTCACACAATGGGAGGAACAAAGTTCATCTCATGAACTAATATACACCCAGACTGCCTCTTTGGTAGCATCTTAAGTAGCGATGTATCCTGCCTTTATCGTCTAGTATGTCACGGTATCTAGCTTGAAACTCTTCCAACATACCGTCCCTTTACTGAGGGTAAAGACAATGCCTGCGACTGACATTCAGTCGTCTTTATCACCCTGGAACACTTCCAGTGATTCTCCCCAGGATCGATTGATACCATCTCACTACATCTAATGAGTTTCCTAACATCCAATTACATCTATCTCATAGATGAAAACTAAGGATTTAGGAGGTATCATTTTGATCCTATAGAGAATCATTGTGATAAACGGAGATTGGCCGACCGTAGCATAGGAAACTCCTTCCCTATCATGAGTATGTCATCCACGTACTCTACGAGGATCGTCACCATACTCCCTACTACCCTTTTGTTTATACAAGGTTCATCTACCATTTTGATGATGTCAAACTCTTTGAGTTATTCATCAAAACAGATGTTCCAACTCCGCGATGCCTGCTTTATCCTATAAAACATCTTGCACACGTTTCCGCTGCTCCCACTGTCTACGAAGCCCTCTGGCTGTGTACTTATAGACGTCCTCTTCTAAAACATCATTTAGAAAAGCAGTCATGGCACCCAACCGCCAGATATCGTAGTCATGGTGTGTAGCCGTGGCAAGTAGGATCTGGATGGACTTAAGCATAGTCACTTGAAAAGGTTTCATCATAATCCACGCCTGGTCGATGACGAAAAGCTTTATCAAGTCTAGCTTTGAAAGTCTCAACTTTTCCATCTACACCAAGTAATCTTCTCAAGATATACTTGCTCCTGATGGGGATTTAACCCTTCAGATATAGCAACCAAAGTCCATACTTTGTTGGTGTATATGGATTCCATCTCAGATCACTAAGCATCTAGCCATTCTTACAGAGTCTTACTCCTGATGGCCAGCTCGAAACTAGTTGGGTCATCATCTAATGATGCAATCCTCGCTCCCACTGTCATAGAGAAACAGAAGTATCTCTCAGGTGGGTGAGGAACCCTACTGGATCGGCGGAGAGGCTGAGGTTCGTTGGAATCTACTGAATCCTTTGGTTCTATCAAATCATCAGCTGTAGTTTGTATAGCTGGAACCTTTCCAGTTCTACATAACAGATCTTGCCTCGAGCTTGTCCGGATTTTGCTTTTAGACATAGGCCGGACAACCCCAAATCTTAACTAGCTTATGACATGGGCTCTTCCCTTTCCATATCACATATGAAGTGGTAGGCAACTGATTTGATTTGAACCCTATTCAATAGGTATGCAGCTTCTTAAGTGCATAACTCCCAAAAAGGAAACAGGTAACTCAGTAGTACTCATCATAGAGCGCACCATATTGAATAGGGTCCAACTGCTCCGCCCCGATATACCATCGTGCTATGGTGTATACGGAGGAGTAAATGCTGAGAGAGAATCTCATTCTCCTTTAGAAAAGTCCAGAAATTCCGTGCTCAAGTATTCTCTTCCCTGATCTCATCAAAGGACATAATACTTATACCCGTGTTTTGGTTCTCTACTTCTAACTTATATTCTGTGAATATCTCAAAAGGTTCGGACTTGTGTCTCAACAGGAAAATATGTCTGAATCTTAAGAGATTATCAGAGAATGTAATGAAGTATAAAGAACCGGTCTTGGCAAGTGTAGACAGGGGACCTACATACATCAACATGTATCATCCCAAGAGTTCACTAACTCTTTCTCTGTTTCCAATAAACAAAGCTGGTGTCATTATATCTTTGTGACATGACTGGCAAGTTTCACAAGATGTAGATTTAAACTGATTTAAATATGCATCTACATGTAACTTCAGCTAGTCGGGTCGCATTGATATGACCTAGTCTACAATGCCTCAAGAAGGATTCGTTCATTTCTGAACTCTTCTTCTTGTGTGTGTTCCGTATACTAAGAACTGTAGTTTGATTTAGAACATTAATGCTTTTAGATAACGTGCCTGAACCGATTAACTTTTGATATAGGAAATGTTCAAAATATTATCCAACAATACAAAATTTTATCATTTCTTTACTGATAAAGAGACTGATATGATTTTGTATATCAGCTTCGGTATCTAATAACATTCGTTCAGAATCAATGTATTCTGGTAATACAGGGTGACAGTGACCAACAGACTTGGCTGCAACTCTTGTCCCGTTTTCTGCCTCATGAAACTTATCACCCGTTCTCAGTCCTCTACCTTTCTGTATCCCTATGTAACATATTACATATCTGTGATCCTGATCTGGTATCACATACCCAGGACGTAAAGAATACAGAGAAACAGTTCTTTGTAACGAACACACCCAAAGATGATGCATCAGCATGCACTCTCTTCGTTTGGGCGGCACGGGAATTCTGGTAATCCCCAATTTCCTGCTCTGTCTTATAACAATTATAAGTTGGAGCGGGACCAACGTTCGCCAGCTCAGTATAACAAGCGGGTTCGGTCAATATTCCGTATTATTATCTTGATTAAGGCGTGATATGGTTGCTACCTGGAGAGAGAGAGAAGAAAACACTCAGCGTATGCTCTTGCAAGATCAGATTGGTTATTATTTTATCTAATCAGGATGGCTCCCACTGCTTTTTATCAAATCTTCCTTCAAACCCTAAAAGGAAAGACTAGCCGGGATTAATTACACACTACAAGTTCGCCAATCTTTCAGCCAGGCCAGTGTCGGTACTTTGAGGGAGGTCCCCCGTGCTTTCGCACGAACCTAATTAATGTAAACCTCGTTTTCCCAGAGGCGTAACCTCGTTAACACCTTTCTAGACACCTACTTGATCGGCTAATTGTAACGTGTAAAACTCTCCCAGGAGTAACTCTTACTCGCAGTGGGTATCGGGATCCAACTATCTCTTAGAAGGTATGCAATCTCATTGCAAATTTCAACACTTGAAATTCCCGATAATATTTTGCCCCTAGCGTCCTATGACCTTGATGCAGGCCAACAAACCATAGTGCGCTAGTCAAGTTCAACCCGTCATTTCCTGATTGAAATAAACCCACCCGCACGACCCTTGACGCAGGCCAACAAAGTCGCACGACTACCCTAATCCAATCTGCATCATATGCATAAGCAGATAAATACTAGTTAGCTACCGCACACTACGCCTTGACGCAGGCCAACAAACGTAGCACGAATACTAACTACCACTTATCTGAAATGACGGAGGGCTACGACAGGTTTTTCTGAAAACCTATTGCGTAATGAACTTGATATCGTCGTAGAATCAAATGATTTTAAAAATGGAGTGCTTTTGAGGCTTTTCTAGTTTTGCTAAAGGAGTCACTCCCGGTGAAGGGATCGTCGGTCCTTTCCTCGTCGAATGAGGTGCGGGATATATCATATATATCACTGTGCAAAGCAAAAACTCTTAAAAGCAATCAAAAGACAAACCGAGTGTGTAGCATCTGCCAGTTATTGCTAAAGGAGTCACTCCCGGTGAAGGGATCTCGGTCCTTTCCTCATCGAATAAGGTGCAGGATATATCATATATACCGCTGTGCAAAGCAAGAACTGTAGCTACCTGTTTTATTTTGAAATTCGATTCTACAACATCTTAGGTTTCTTTTATTTCATTAATCACATTAATGAAGTCCCATCATTTAAGTACCTAAACATCACAGATAAATACGACGTACACTTATGCCATCCGCATTGGCCTCGATGTCCCCTCGTGCACCGTTAGGTTAGGTAACTAACGGCAGAGCGGGGCAGGGCTAGCGTGGGTGTAAAACATAAGTAACGCCTATATAATATATCATATATACTATATACTGTATTTATCACAGAACATCACATGATCACATCACAGATATCGCAGCAGAAGAAACATATGAAATATTGGATATACTAGGACGTCCGTGTTTTCAATACGAGCCAGTATAAAACACGGATTCCACGGTCGTGATGAATAGCCAAACCCACACCCCTAGACCCCTACGAGAGCGGCAAGCAACCCTACCAATTCTAGGGTTAGGAGACCCGGACTCGACTCCTCGAGATGGTCTCCCACTGGACCCTAGAACCCGGTTACTTGTGCTCCCCTCCTTGGGTCTATCCTAGTGCGGAAAAGTAAATAATATACAAATGGTGACATCTTCCGCAACCTGGAAGTGCCCCAATAAAAGAATATTACATACAAGTTTTTACATGAATGAAAATGAAAAACACTCATCTCACATAAAAACCCCCGGCTATTCAAACACGACGATCCAATATAACATATCCAGCAACACATAACATCACATGTCATCAACGTAAGTAAATATGTCCATCCCAATTGTCGCTGACATATAGCAACGAAACCGGCGATATCACATATTACACTTACGGTCACAGAAAAGAAAGTGTAAAACTACAACAGTTGGAATCCGCAACCACCTCAGACATCGCATGCCTGACCAAATGAATTCCTTAGACATCGCATGCCTAACAATTATAAACCCCGCATTTTAGTCTCAAAATCGAAAACACTTTTCAATATCAAGTCGGGCAATTCAACAGGATTCCCGACATTCTGATCGAATGCTCGTCGCAAACTTTAGTAGGCGGCTTCACCCCCGATACCGTCGACGAAGTGCACCAAAGCGGAACACCGCTACCGCGAGCACCCGAACGGATGCTTTCGGCGACGGGGTTCTCCTACAGTCACTTGGTCGGGGCTATGGAGTGAGGCTGTCTATTAAGTTTACCCGGCAAGTATCCGCGTACGCTACGTGATTGCGACGGACTTTTGATCACATCAAAATTCCGTGGCAACCGATCAACTGAGACTAAACTGCTATGTTTATAACATTCATTCAGTTATCACATAACTTTTGTGAATTCCAATTGTTGTATCACATTCCGGATAAACAGAAAATGTTAAACTTTCCGATTGAACATTCGAACACCCAAGTTTTCCCGATATAGATCAACACATGAAATAAGTCTAACAACATTCAGTTCGTGCCTCAGTACCAACGGTCCAGCCGTAGAAGGGTCAAGCCAACGCCTCACATGTGGCACGCCGTACTGCCCCAAACCCGAAGGTTCAAAGGGCAGTTCAAGACAGTCACATAATCGAGTTAAGGTTTGTTGTCTTCTAGAGGGTCCATCGCGTTACTTGCACTACTTAGAACGTCATTAAACTACGGAAAAATCCAACACTTGGAAATTTCCCGACAGGGGAAAAATTGGGTATTTATATCCGGTCGAACTTTTTAACATATTCTAAAATTTATCTGGAAAGCCACATAGACAAAATTTGATACCCCGATCGAAACACCGAATCCCCAAAACAACTCCAGAAAATTCAACTCTGTGGTCAGATTTAAAATATCCCAGGAAAACCAACACAGAAAAATACGAATTACTGTGCAAAATTCAAGTGCTGATGTGACAAGGTGACCGCGGAACCGCCGCACACGCCATGCTTGCGCCGCGGTTCCGCCGCGTATTGGTGGAATCACGTTCTCGAATTTCACAGTAATTCATAGAAAAGCCTGCTGATTTTTCTGCATATTTTTATTTTCGAAAAATCCCAGATTTTAGAAAAAGGACAGAGAGCATTTTCCGGGTTGGGTTTTCGGTTTGTTCGGACTTCAAATTCCGTCTAGACTTCGCCTAAGGCTCTAGCTAGGCTCTGATACCACTGTAGGGATCCTAGGCACCCTAATGAGGTCTCACAAGGCATCGATCATGCCAATTTCAAATTTAAACGGTGCCGAGAAACCCTAATACGGATCGATGGCTAGATTTCTAGGCGAAAAGTAAACAAGTTAAACAACTTAACTATAAAGAATACGGAAATACAACCTTTGTAGATCCGGTGCTCCACCTCCATAGCTCCGCAACGAAGTCCCCTCGCTGTCCAAATGAGTTTACGAAAATTTGAAATTGGCATGATCGATGCCTTGTGAGACCTCATTAGGGTGCCTAGGATCCCTACAGCGGATCGATGGCTAGATTTCTAGGCGAAAAGTAAACTAGTTAACAACTTAACTATAAAGAATACGGAAATACAACCTTTGTAGATCCGGTGCTCCACCTCCATAGCTCCGCAACGAAGTCCCCTCGCTGTCCAAATGAGTTCCCGGGCTCTAGCGTCGGCTTCGTCGGAGAATGGGCAAGCTAGGTCGTCGATGTCCATGCCGAAGATGATCTACGTCGAGGCATCGCTAGATCAAGCTCCAACTTCACCAAGTCATGAAAACTTGTGAAGGAAACACACTCTACTACTTGGCAAGAGGTAGAGGATGAAGAAATAGGAAGTGGGTAGACTTTAGAATTGGATTTCTCACACTTTTCATCAATCCACCATTGATGAAGAGAAGCTTTCTTCATTGAAGAAGATGAAGAAGAAGATAATGATCTATTATGATAAGTTAATTAAAAAGAAAAGAAAAAGGAAACTTATCATAATAATAACCATGATTAGGTGTAGAGAATAGACCATGGTTAATTGCAAGGGTTAGGGTTAAGCATGAGACAAAATGGTCACAAAGTCAAAGCTTCATGAAGCTTCAAAGAAAGAAACAAAATTTGCAACCATTTCATTTCTAATCTTTTCCAAATAAACAAATAAATAAATGATTAAGAAAAAGAAAACCCTAATCATCAATTTAACCATGGTTTAACCTTTACACTTAACCAAGTTAACATGTATCATCAAACATGATACTATCATTTGCACAAAAAGTATATCACATATACAACTTGTACAATCAAGTGAGAAAATCCTTTTAAAGTGAACCGATACTAGTTAATGCAAAGTAATATATCAAATATATAATTATACATTAAATCATTAAATCAACACTTGATTTAACGATCCGGTCATGTCGCACACAACCGACTAGTATACAATGTATCGGCTTATCGAATCAATCCTTGAATCGATAACTAGGTTATATCGCATACAACCAATCGATACATTCATCGCGAGAATGGAATACGGTATCACATACACGCATTATTCTCAGTCCCGCACATATCTCATATGCGCTCCTATTTCGTTTCGCTTTAACCAGGAAACCTCTGTGTAGGACTCTAAAGACTCGTCAATACGCCGGCAGCGGATGATGATCATATCAGACATCCACAAGCCGCAAGCGGTCTGCTAAACGTAACGGCCACCCGGGTATTGAGCGATCAGAAGATCGACGAGCAAGCCCGCTCACACTCCAGTGAATCCAACCAGTAACACTACCGTACAGTCCGGTCTGATCGTCTGATATATCGCATATCTCGCCTAGTCAGACCCCAATAGCTCGATAAGTCGTGTCGATATGAGGTCTATAACAATTCGAGAAACTGCTGGTAACACTTACCAGTAAATCTCAGCAACCCTGGCCATGGATTTCCGGTTATAGCCAATCGAACACAGCGCAACATCAACTCCCTATACCGGGAGAGACGAATCCCCTCCTATCGCTCATTGCCTCCATGTGACTCGGGACTATACCCAAAAACAACCGTTTTGCATGCCCTCTTAGACGTGGTAAGATGGAAATCAAAGCACAGTGGGAACCACACAAGACTCTATGACGATCTCGGGTCAACAGATTACTCTGTACCAGTGTCACCAGAGAACTGCCATCTGACGTTAGGTATAATACCATCTGGGAGTTCTCGGCGAGTCCGTCCAGTGTACCCAGTCTCAACTGAGCACCCGTATATCATCTCTGATGTCAAACACCAATGGATATGGGATCATCCATTGCCCATCTGTATGGGTCGAGAAGGTATACACTAGTCTACTCTGGTATATCGATGCCCCATCTCGATACACCCACGACTAGGGACTTTGAAGGATGTACTTATGGACTACCATGTCCCCACTAGTATGATCCGCATCATAGTCCAGGTAGTCAAGTACAGATCCTAAGGTCTTTACCAACATGTAACAGGGAGACAATCAGTGTACACGTTAAGGTAAAGATCAACCAGATAGCATACTATCATGTCGAGCAAGAAAGTTCTCCCTATATATGTCCCAGCATCCACTACAATATACATCCTATGTATAGTAATGGCCTCTAAGGCATACATATAACTAACACCACATTCTTAGAAAAAGAGTTTTTCACAGATAAAGATGATGGCAATGTGGTAGATCTAGAAGAGCTTCTAGAGACACAAACTACAAATGACGACTTGGTTGAACACAATGTTGCAATAGAAAATGAGGAACCTCGGCCACTCCGTAGGTGTGGTAGGACTTTTCGCCCACCAGAGAGGTACTACGGTTTCCTCGTTGATGGTGATAGATAATACTGCATCATGGAGGATGATGATCCTACCAGTTTTCAGCAAGCTATCACGAGTGGAGACTCTTTGAAGTGGATGGATGCCATGAGATCCGAAATGGAATCTATGTACACCAACAAAGTATGGACTTTGGATGTTGTACCCCCTGGGGTAACACCTGTGGGGTGCAAATGGATATTTAAAAGAAAGATTGGTGTAGATGGGCAGGTAGAGACCTATAAGGCAAGACTTGTGGCGAAGGGTTTTCGTCAAAGACCAAGTTTGGTCTATGACGAGACTTTTTCGCCCGTAGCCAAGCTTAAATCCATTCGGATCCTACTTGCTATTGCTGCTCACTACGACTATGAAATCTGGCAGATGGACGTTAAAACGGCATTTCTAAATGGGGATTTAGAAGAATGCGTTTATATGGATCAGCCGGAGGGCTTCATTGACAGTGGGAGCAGCGGGAAAGCATGTAGATTGCTTAAATCCATATATGGGTTAAAGCAGGCATCACGGAGTTGGAACATCTGTTTCGATGATGTTATCAAAGAGTTTGATTTCATCAAAAATCCAGATGAACCTTGTGATTATAAGAAGGCTATAGGGAGAGCTGTCACATTCCTCGTATTGTACGTGGATGACATTCTTCTGATAGGAAATGATATTCCTATGCTACAATCGGTCAAATCTTTCTTATCACTAAGGTTCTCCATGAAGGACCTGGGTGATGCCACATACATTCTGGGCATTAGGATCTATAGGGATAGATCCAAGAGGTTGTTGGGATTGTCCCAAACCAGGTACATTAACACCATCCTAAAAAGATTTAGTATGGAAGACTCCAAGCGGGGTGCCTTACCGCTTGCCATGGGGTTACTCTCTCTAAAGACTCTTGCCCAAAGACCGATGAAGAGAGAGCTTGCATGAGCATTATACCCTATGCTTCGGCAGTAGGATCTATAATGTATGCGATGTTATGTACACGCCCAGATGTAGCTTATGCACTTAGTGTTGTAAGCAGGTATCAATCCAACCCAGGGGAGAATCACTGGATAGCTGTGAAGAACATTCTTAAGTACTTACGAAGGACTAAAGAGTTGTTCTTGGTGTATGGTAATGGAGATCTCCAAATGGAGGCCTTTACAGATTCGAGCTTCCAGAGCGATAAGGACGACAGCAAATCTATCTCTGGGTTTGTATTTACCCTCAATGGAGGGGCGGTAAGTTGGAAGAGTTCCAAACAGGATACCGTTGCAGACTCTACGATGGAGGCTGAGTACATTGCTGCGAATGATGCCGCCAAGGAAGCCGTCTGGATGAGAATGTTCGTCTCGGAGCTAGGAGTAGTTCCAACCATTATTGATCCAATACCATTGTATTGTGATAATAATGGGGCTATGGCGTTAGCCAAGGAGCCCAGGTCCCATCAGCGATCCAGACACATCCTAAGCGCTATCATTTGATCCGAGAGATTGTAGATCACCGCGAGATCGAGATTAGGAGAGTAGACACAAAGAATAACGCCGCGGATCCACTCACCAAGGCCTTCCCTCAGCCGCAGCATGAGCGACTTTTTTAGATGTTGGGTATGCGATACGCCAACAACTGGCCTTAGTGCAAGTGGGAGATTGTTGGATATATGTATGCCCTAGAGACCATTATATGATAGTAGATGTATTCATACATGTATATATATATATATATATATATTCAGTGTACATTCTTGCTCGACATGATGGTATGCTATCTGGTTCTTCTTTATCTGACATGTTGATTTGATCATGCTTTTATTCATTCACACATGTTGATAAAGCCCTGAGGATATAGACTTGACTACTGTGATTATGATAGAGATCATACTGGTGGGACATCTGTATTTTATAAGCATATCATGGAATGCCCCTAGTCGTAGGTGTATCGAGACGGGGCATCGATATACCAGAGTAGACTAGCGTATATGATACTAGACCCATATGATGGGCGATGGATGTTCCCACATTCATCGATGTTTGACATCGAGATCGTATACGGGTGCTCAGTGATGAATGGGTACACTGGACGGACTCACCAAGAACTCCTATATGGAATTATATCTATTGTCGGATAGCAGTTCTCAGGTGACACTGGTGCAGGTTAGTCTGTAGACCCGAGATCGTCATAGAGTCTTGTGTGTTCTCCCACTGTACTTTTATTACCACCCTACCACGGCTCTACAGAGTCGTGCAAACAGGTGGCCATTGGGTACAGTCCCGAGACACACGAAGGCGATGAGCGATAGGAGTGGTTTCGTCTCTCCCGGTATTGGGAGTTGATGCTGTGTTGTGCTCGATTGGCTATATCAGTTAGTCCCTGGCCAGGGCTGTTGAGATTTACTGGTAAGTGTTATCAGTAGTTTCTCGATCTGTTATAGACCATTCATCGGCACGACTTATTGAGTTATTGGATTCGACGTTACCATCCCTAGACTCGATATGCAGCATATCTGACGAAGAGACCGGACTGTACGGTAGTGTTGCCGGTTGGTTCGACGGAAGTTGTAACAGGTTCGCTTGTTTTCTTCTGATCGCTCAATACCCGGGGGGCCGTTATGTTTAGCTGACCGCTTGCGGCTTGGGGGTGCTTGAAATGATCATCACCCACTGCCGGCGTATTGACGAGTCTTAGAGTCCCACAATGGAGTTACCTAGTCCAGCGAAACGATGTGGAACCCATATGCGATATGCGCGTGGATCCGGTTAAAATGCGCGTATGAGATACCGTATATTAATCGGGTGGCTTCCTTTTGGTCGGGTCTTATGTGATACGGCCGGGTTGCTAAATCAAGTGCTGATTTATCATTAACCATTAGTTTCTCACTTGAAATCCTTTCTTGTCTTTATGTTGTATGCATGCATGTATGCATTCATTCTCATTCATGCACATTGGATGTGCATGCACACATACATGCATACATATTGGTTATCATGGTTATTGATATAGTAGATGGTGGCAATATAAAACTCACACCATATGTAAAATATATGGATATTATTTATTTGGAAAAAGGAAAATGAAAATGGAAATTGTTTTATGGTTTAATCTTTTATTTTTGCACTAACCCCTTGTATTAATCATGATTCATTTTCTATGGTCATTTTTGTTCCAAACTAAAATATCTAAGATATTTTACAACCATGGTTTAGAATGAGAGAGCGAAAATATATTTATTTTCATTTTCTCATTTTCTTTAAAAGCTTATCATTATCTTGAGTTTAAAAGGCCATCATTTTCTTCCTCCTTTCTCTCTTGCTCTCTAGTTCTCTCAAGTGAGCAAAAGAGTTACCAAGTTAGGATTTTGAAGTGAGAAAACCAACCACAACACCATTCTACACTAGTCTTGCCCATTAGTGAAGAGTGTTAGCTTCCATTTCTTCTCTTGATCTTGTGAAGTTTCGAGCTTGGACAAAGAGGACTCCGGGTGGATCATCGTGGACCTAGAGGATCTCAAGCGGACTTTTTTCCAACCCTCAAGTAGCCAAGGAGTCTAGCGTAGGGAGCTACAAAGGTTGTACTCTCAAAACCCTAGCTTTTACTACTTGTGTTTGTGTTTAAGTTTAGTTGCCCTAATTTTTCTAGCATGATCCTTGTGTTTGTTTCTTTAGCACCATCTAAAATTAAAATATGGCATGTGTGTTGCCTCCAAACCCTAGTAGTGGTGCTGTAGGAAACCCTTCAGCTACTCCCCGTCGAGATTAGAGATCTGATAAGTATACAGAGCCGTTGGGATACGGCCAGTTCCCGAGGAAATGTTGTGCCGAGAACACAGATGTCCAGAAAACGAGAACAGATTATGTAAGAGTACCAGCCTCCGTACAGTTCGGCATAGGAAAGATCGGAAGGGACCTTAAGCAGGATTCCTTCCAGGACACTGCTACAATGAGATTTGCACCCAAGATCAGTTGTGTTGCGAGTATTCATAGGGCCAGAGGCTGACGCCAGTGACGTGCTGCTTTATGAGTGGTCGTGATGATTGACCGAGAGATGACCAGAGAAATGCCAGAACGGAATCGTTCCCGTTAGCACACCTGACCGGGCCGATGAGCCGATGGATTGCGAGATTGGGAATCCGCAGAGAAAATGAGGATGCCAGACCGTGAGCAGGAGGCAAACGGATGTTCTTGCCCTGCCAGTTTTAGGCGCCTCGATATTTTTCGACATTGTAGGAGGTGTACCTCGATGTCATTTATTGAGATTTGCGTTTGTGATCCGAGTATCACGCTTATGTCGCTTGGATTTATGTTTTGATGATTGAGTTTCATAATATGGTTTGCGTGCACCATGGCTGCACCTACTGGGTATTTAGATTTTTTGCAGAGTTATTGAACTTGATATTTATTTTATGCACCGTTGTGTTGATTTGCGCACTTGAGACTCGGTTTTGTGCCTTGGCTGCACATGTTTATGATTTCGTGGATTTCATACGGTTGATTTGATTTTGTGCGTGTCGTATGCACTCGATTGATTTTTGCACTCGGTATAGCTTATAGGTGCTTGTAGTGCATTGATATGCATTTTGTTCATGCAGTTGCACACATTTATGATTTTATACACCTTGGTACACTCGGTGTTGCTGTTTACCCATTTGAGTTATGTATTTGTATTTCATGCACTGGATGCACTATATTTGTATTTCGTGCACTGGATGCACCAGATTTGCACTTCGTGCATTTGTTGCACTAGGTTTTCATTTCGTGCAATTGTCGCACCAAATTTATATTTTGTGCATTTGCTGCACCAGATTCGTATTTCGCACATTAGTTGGATTAGATTTGCATTTCTTACATTTGTTGCACCGGACGGGTATTTATGCGTTTGTCGCACTGGATTTATACTCCGTACATTGGTTGCACCCGATTTATGTCCTTGAGCATTCGTTTTACCAGATTTGTATTTTCGTGCGCGTTGGCACTTGCCGTTCATTTTCGTGCATGGTACTTGATTGGTACGAATTCCGGTGTGTAGGTAGAAAATGTATAGAAATCACAACCAAAAATATTTTGACCGCAATCAATAACGGTGTCGTATATAGCGCGTTAGTAAGTGCGGATCGTCCACAGGGATTGTGAGATTCGTTCGTATTTGTTTTCTTTGAATTGAAAATTAAGAGAAAAGAAAATAAAACAATTCAAGATTTATATCAATGAATTTCGAGAATTATCTAGATCTAATCAAAAATCAAGAAAGCATTAAAAATCATGAATCAAGAAGTGATAGAATTCCAATCGATTTAAGTTTCAAGAATTGAAGTGAAGCTCGTAGGAGTTGATTAAATCTATAGACGTGAAGAAGACTAGCGATTACTATTTCTTATCCATTAACGAATTGATACTAGATAGATGACGATTTATTGAGGTTTAAGGATCTTGCGAGTTTCCTCATCTCATCCTTTGTCCTTTCAATGAATCTCATTCACAAACTAGCTTCTAGTAAATCAAATGATTTATCGTTGATCTCTAGTTCCGAGCAAAAATGATCAAGAACGCATTTCGCATCGAAACTAGATCATCGATCATTTTATTTTCAAGAATTTACAAACGTTATAGGACTTAAAAAATGTTTCAAGATTCGTTAACTTCATCATTTATTGATTCTTTCGACTTTTCCACGAGCGGAGTTTTACTCAAGCATCATCACAAAGAACACATTCAAGAATCTAGATTGAATCATAATCCTTGAATTAAAAAGATAAGCAAGATAAAAGAATTTCACCTTTATTTATCGACAAATTCGTTACAAATCTCTTGAAATTTACAAAAGGAAGGAACTAGATCGTCGATTTGGGCGTCGCTCGGCTCCTTGAGTCACGGATCGGCTTGGACCACTTGCTCCGATGAAGTCCGTCTTCGCTTCTAAAGGCTTTGAAGAAATCTTGCTTCGATTGAACTCGGAGATCTTGAACTTGTTGGCTTTTTGATTGGATTAGGTTTAGGGTTTGAGGCACAAGTTGTGTCACTCAACTTGTGGAGGAGATGATGGAGTTGTTGAACAAAACTTTTAAAAGTGAAGCCTAGGGTCCCTTTTATAGCCTTAAGAGTGGTTAGCTTCTCTTGTAAGCTTAGTTTAGGTTAGCTTCTCTCATAAGCTAGGTAGTTAGGTAGAAGCCTCTAGAAGTAGTTAGTTAGGCTTTAGCTTCCTTCATAAGCTTGGAGGTTAGGGGGAAGCTTCTAGGTTTAGTTTGTTAAGTGAGAAGCTTGCTTTGGAAGCTTGGAAGTTTAGCTTGAATAAGGAACTTGCTGATCTGGCAGAAAGTTCTGGAGTAATATAGAAATTGCAGTGACTTGAAGAGCTTCTGGCCTTGAGAGAAGAACACTGGAGAAAAGAATTGATGATGATGTGTCAAGACTGCCGCGGATCCGCGGCGCCAAGTGGGTTTGGGCCGCGGATCCGCGGTCCAATAATGCCCTCTCTGCATCAAATTCTCTGGTAATTCTTCTTCTGACTTTGGGGTTATTCTCTGATGTGCTGAATCTTGTAATACCCTTTAGTTTATTGCCAGATCTCTAGTATTGGAGTTGGCGTATTTTTTATCAGCAATTTGACAACTTTGGCTCGGTTCCTGAAATTTCCTGCACAAACTTCGAAACAAGTGTTGCGCTACACAAGAATGATGCGATGCCATGATAAACACTCAATTTCCCTTAAAATGCCGGTTTTAGTAAACAACACAGGTAATCTGGTATTTTACGGCTGTTTTGCTAATATGTGCAATATTAATACCGAACACCTCTACATGAGTGCAAATGGTAGGGAAATTGTCGTGTTAAAAATACATTATTTTCGACTGATCAAATTCCCCCAAACTTATTTTCGGTCGTCTCGAGCGAATTGTTTTATTAAAAAGAGAAGGAGAAAATAAAGAAAGAGAAAAACTAACTAGCACACTTTCGTAGGCAACACGATTGCACTGAACACGTGCAACAAGCCTTTAGACCTCTAGGTGTCCCTAGTAGGAGGAGTGTTGTCTCCTGAGGGTTTTCAGCGGATTGCACCCACAAAATCCAATAATAAAAGGAAGACCGTGAAAGTTACATATAAAGATAAGAATTGTAAAAGAAAGACTTTGAAAATTATGGTTTCCAACTGTGCTACCTTTTCGGTTGTCATGAGCCCTATCTTAATAGTCATGAAAAGATGTTAGAAATCACATCATCTCTCAATAAAACATCGTCTTTATTCTTCATTCCTATCTTCCTTCCAAACATCGATCATATCACCCTACGTGTGTGTAATATACATCCCTACACCCGGAGAATTCAATTCAAGCTATCATACTCTTGTCCATTTGCCTCAGTACTTTTAATATGAATATTTAGATGAATTTGCTCACACACTTTCATGCGACTGTTAATACTTCTTGAGGTACTAACCGACCGATTACTCATGTGCTTGCTTATTAGGTGTATTTCCTCGTCTTGCACCACCTAAGGCTTAGCAGTGACTCCCAGACCAGTTGGTCTAAGGCATTAGGTGAAGAGGCACCTCGCTATATTTTTTTATTGCTGCCTTGGCGATAACAAAACCAGTGTTCATTTTTCTCACCATTTTATATTTTATTCATATATATTTTTTTATTTCCTTCATACTTTTGGCTTTTAGACAAGAGTATTTCAAGGTATCCTCTACTATCTCGAGCTTCAAGACGTGTGTAAGTGCGTATAGCAGGGTATCAACGTTCAAAATGTTTGGCTTCCAGAATAGAAACTATTTTTTAGACTTATTTTTATTCTCAGATTAGTGACTTCCTATATCTTACTAACCCTTGGAAAAACGGCTCATAACTACTTATTACTAGTTCGTATAAGAAAACTTCTAATTTTCTTGGTTTTCTTAAATTTTTCTGATGTTTTGGATGTAATTTTTCACTATGTAATCTTTTATTATCTTATTTATATACAAAAAATTTTATTTTTCGAATTTTTATAAAAAATTTATAGGTTTTTTTTTCAAAATGTTTTGTGCTTATGCAAAGTATGATGCAAATGATGCAAAAAATAAGCACAAACCTCCCCCAAACTTGTTTTCAACAGTGTCCTCACTGTTGCCGTCTGCTATCTTACAAAAACCTGTAAGCTTGGGAGGAAATTTATTAATGGGGGCAAAATATATAAGTTAAGATCCTCCCCCAAACTTATTCTATTCACTCACCTCCATTCAAAAGATGATACAGTAATTTACATGACATGGAGGTGAGACGGAGGAATTTTAATCAAGATAAAGTGGCTCCTGTAAGAACAGGAGCTCCTCCGTGGGGTCAGTGGAAAAATACGGCTTTAGTCTATGTCCATTCACTTTGAAAAATGTGCCCTTTTTAACATTTTCTACCTCAACTGCCCCGTGCGGGTATACAGACCGCACAATAAAAGGCCCCTTCCACCGAGATCGTAGCTTACCCGCGTGAAGGTGTAGTCGTGAATCATAAAGAAGGACTTGTTGACCAGGTGTAAACGTTTTCCTCAAAATGTTTTTATCGTGAAATACCTTAGTCCTATTCTTTACAATTACAGCGTTATCATAAGCTTCATCACGGAGTTTGCTTAGCTCATTTAATTGCAGCTTCCGAAAGGTGCAGGCTAGGTTTAAGTCAAAGTTGATTTCTTTAATAGCCCACAATGCTTTATGCTCAATCTCGACTGGCAAGTGATAAGCCTTCCCAAACACTAACCTATATGGAGACATCCCTATATCGGTTTTATATGCTATTCGGAGTGCCCAAAGAGCATCCGTCAATTTGATCGACCAATCTTTTCTACTCTTAGCAACAGTCTTCTCCAGGATTTGTTTGATCTGTCTATTCAAAATCTCAGCCTGCCCGCTCGTTTGGGGATGATAGGGTGTACAAAGTCTGTGGTTGATTGCGTATTTCCGCATCAAAGTCTCGAAAGATTTGTTGCAGAAATGTGTCCCGTTATCGCTAATGATAGCGTGTGGGTGTCCAAATCGCGAAAAGATATTTTCTTTTAAGAACTTAATGACAACCTTCGTGTCATTAGTGCGACATGGAATAGCTTCAACCCACTTTGAGACGTAATCAACCGCAAGCAGTATGTACAGATTCCCAAAGGAGTTGGGAAAGGGACCCATAAAGTCAATGCCCCAAACATCGAAAATTTCAACCACTAAGATGGGTTGCTGTGGCATCTCATTTCTCCGAGAAATCCTACCCGTGTGTTGACACTGTGTACAGGTTTTGCAATGATCAAATGCGTCTTTGAACAAGGTCGTCCAATAAAAACTACATTGCAAAACCTTCTCCGCCATCTTGTTAGGACCGAAGTGACCCCCACATGCCTGATCATGACAAAAAGATAGAACACTCTTGAACTCCTCATTCGGGACACACCGGCGAATGATCTGGTCAGGACAATACTTAAACAGATATGGTTCATCCCAGTAAAAGTGTTTTACTTGGGATAGAAAACGATGTTTTTCCTATTTTGACCAATCGCTGGGTATCAGTCCCGTGACAGGATAGTTCACAATATTCCTGAACCAAGGTTCATTGGATACGCTCAAGAGTTGTTCGTCCGGAAAAGAATCATTGATCGGCAGGGTCACAGGGGAAGAAGAGATGCGTGAAAGATGGTCGGCTACAAGGTTTTCACATCCTTTCTTATCTTTGATAACAAGATCAAATTCTTGTAATAGAAGGATCCAACGTATTAATCTACCTTTTGCATCTTTCTTCACCAAAAGATGTTTCAAGGCGGAGTGGTCAGTATACACAACTATTGGTGAGCCAATCAAGTAAGGCCTGAATTTTTCTAATGCAAATACAACCGTCAAAAGTTCTTTTTCGGTAGTTGTATAGTTAATTTGAGCATCGTTCAGGGTCTTACTTGCTAATAGATCACGTGTTGCATCTTTTCAATGTGCTGTCCTAAGACTGCACCAACTGCAAAATCTGATGCATCACACATAAGCTCAAAAGGGTAGTCCCATTTTGGAGACGATAGAAAGGGGGCTGTAGTGAGGGAGTGTTTAAGTGAGTCGAATGCTGCCTCACAATCCGAGTCAAAGTGGAAAGTATTATCCTTGGCCAAGAGAAGAGTTAAAGATCTAGCAATTTTGCGAAAATCCTTAATGAATCTCCTGTAAAAGCCCGCATGGCCAAGAAATGATCGGATATCCTTGACGCTTTTGGGATGAGGAAGGTTTTGAATGACATCTATCTTAACTCTGTCAACATCAATGCCTTTTCGTGAAATAACATGTCCAAGCACAATTCCCTCTTGGACCATGAAATGGCATTTTTCCCAATTCAAGGTTAAGTTCTTCTCTTTGCAACGAGTAAGAACTGCGTCAAGATTCGATAGGCAGTCAGAAAAGAGTCTCCGAAAATCGAGAAATCGTCCATGAAAATCTCCAAAAAATTCTCGACCATGTCAGAGAATATCCCCATCATAAACCGCTGAAAGGTAGCGGGAGCATTGCATAACCCAAAGGGCATGCGTCTATAAGCAAAGGTACCAAAAGGACAAGTAAATGTGGTTTTATGTTGATCCGTTTTGGCAATGGGGACCTGATTATAGCCAGAGTATCCGTCCATAAAGCAATAATACTCACGTCCAGCAAAGCGTTCCAGCATCTGATCAATGAAAGGTAGAGGAAAGTGGTCTTTCCTCGTAGCGGCATTGAGTTTTCTGTAATCAATACATACACGCCACCCAGTTTGGGTGCGTGTCTGAATCAACTCATTCGCCTCATTGGTAATTACAGTGATGCCAGATTTCTTAGGGACGACATGAATTGGACTCACCCATTGGCCATCGGAGATTGGGTATATAATACCATTATCAAGGCATTTGACGATCTCTTTCTTCACCGCAACCTTCTTGACGGGGTTCAACCGTCTCTGTGGTTCTCGGGTTGGTTTGGCATCATCCATCACATGTATATGATGTTATACAATCAAAGGACTAATCCCTTTGATGTCCGCCATGGTCCAACCAAACGCCTCCCTATTAGATCTCAATACCGTCAAAAGTGCATTCTCTTGCTCTGATACTAGAGAAGCGGATATGATAACCGGTAAAGACTCATTCTCACCTAAATACACATATTTAAGATGAGAAGGTAAAAGTTTGAGATCTAATGCTGGCGGAGAAATATTAGAAGGTGGGATCATCGACTGATTTTCGGAGTCACAAAGAAGCTCATAGCCTGTGAAAGATACAGACTCGGATGGTGATGAGCCAGGAGTGTCGGACTCAAGCGTGGGAACTGTGTCCTCACTAAGATAGTGTGCAAGATCAAACAGTGATGTGGTAGTGTCGTCGAGATCTGTAAAGCAAAGTTCATCAACTCCGCAACTTTCGGGAGCAATCTCGTGGACAGAGCACACATCAAGGATATGAGCAGAGGGTTCTGATGGCTGACTTCCAATTTTGTAGATGTTCAGTTCAATGGTCATATTTCCAAAGGATAAGTTCATTGAACCGTTTCTACAGTTAATGACAGCATTGGAAGTGGCAAGGAATGGTCGACCCAAAATCACTGGAATTTGGCTCCGGGGGTTCGCTACAGGTTGTGTATCGAGAACAATGAAGTCTACAGGGAATACAAATTCCCCGACCTTTATCAACACATCCCCTAGTTCACCCCTAGGTTTGGTGATCGAACGGTCTGCCATTTGGAGAATGCAGTGAGCTGGTTTCAACTCTCCAATCCCTAGCTGCTCATAAACATAGTATGGAAGCAGGTTAACACTTGCGCCAAGGTCTAAAAGAGCACGGTTGATGTTTTTACCCCTAATAGAAATCGATATCGTAGGACATCCTGGGTCCTTACGTTTCTTTGGTAGCTGTGGGATAAAAGCAGTGCTAATATTATTAGACATGAAGACCTTCTTTGGCACTTGAGTCTTCCTCTTCCTAGTGCACAAGTCTTTAATAATTTTCGCATAAGCGGGGACTTGTTGAATAGCATCTAGGAGAGGGATGTTGATGTTAACCTATTTGAACATTTCCATAATTTTCTCCATATGTGAACTCGATTTGTTACCCCTTAACCGATTAGGATAAGGAGCTTTAGCAATAAGCGCTGGGTCCATCATAGGAGAAGGTGGTGTGTGTAGACGTGATCCCAGAATAGGAGTGGGGATCGTCTGTGGTGGACTAGAAGAGGGTTGCTGAGGTAACGAGCCTTGTGGGAAACGAAGAATAGGCTCGTGAGAAGGCGGTAGGGTAGAAGAACAAGGATCAGAAGTAGAAGTGTGTGTGTGAGGAAAGGTCTCAGCCGGGGTATTATTGATAGATT
The DNA here is from genome assembly GCA_030015575.1 of Agapanthus africanus. NCBI lineage: Eukaryota > Viridiplantae > Streptophyta > Magnoliopsida > Asparagales > Amaryllidaceae > Agapanthus > Agapanthus africanus. The sequence continues at coordinate 383,640,389 of JASDDO010000026.1, forward strand.
TTTCAGTATCATCAAACTCTTCCCCAACGTGATTATTCAGCACTCTTCCTGATCTCAACGTTGTGATGGCATTTACATTGTAATGCCCAGGATTCGGTAGGGGTTGAGATGGAAGTTTCCTTTTTTCTCTCGCACTCATTTCGGCTTTTAGTCGTGCAATTTCTGCATCCATCGATTTTAAACTCTGAGCCTGGAGGTCAGAGTTTTTCTCAAATTTATCGAGGTATGAATTAACTTCAGCCGACATTCGTTTCATGTACGTTTCAAAAGTCCGTTCGAGTGAAGCAGAGAGATCAGTACCAGTCAACTGTGCAGGTGCATGTGTGTTGAATGGATCTTGAAAATTTTGTGATTGGTAAGGGTGCTGAGTCAGGTGAAATGGTTGTTGTGGTGGTGGAAGATCCCTTTGGAAATTGTGTTGGTTTGGAACCGTGTTTTGATTTTGTGACTGGTTCCAAGCAAAGTTAGGGTGATTCCTCCAACCCTGTTATATGTGGAAGAATAAGGATCGTTTCTAAGTCTTTGAAATGCGGCATTGGTATGCTCATGACCTTGAAACGGACATTCTTCCTTCAAGTGAGAAGGATCAGAACAGCATCCACATACAGTTTTGGAGAGTGACGTTTGATTTAGGGCGGCGGCTAAAAATTTGTTTTCCATAGTCTCGAGTTTCTTGTGTATAGCTGAAATGTCAGCTCTAACTCCTATGGAAACATCCAATTGGTTATTGCCATCCCTAAACGATGGACTCTCCCACTGTAAAGTTTTTTCAGCGAAATCTTCTAAGTATTTCCAAGCTTCCCCATCGTCTTTGGTCATAAAATTACATTGACACATGTTTTCAAGGCTCTGTTTAGTGGTAGGGTTCTGCTCTCATATATGATTCGACACAGTTCCCATCTCGGGATTCCGTGATGTGGACATTGAACCAACAGATCCTTGAAGCGGTCACGACATTTTGAAAATGGTTCATTTGAAAGCTGGGTGAATTGATTTATTTCGCTACGGACTCGAGCTGTCTTGTGATTAGGATAGAATTTCTTAAGCAATGCTGCAACGAATTCTTCCCATTTCGTAATGGAATGTGCGGTAGTGTTATACAGCCACTTCTCGGCTATATCGCACAAGGTAAATGGAAGAAGACGTAGATGCATAGCATCCACAGAAAGTTGTGACGTACCCATCATTGCGAATACATTTTCAAATTTGGTGATAAAGACATATGCGTCCTCAGTCTCGAGACCGTGATATTTGGGTAGAAGGTTGATGTATTGGGGTTTAATCTCAAAATTATCCCCGTTGGCTGGTGGAATGGATAAGCAGGTCGAAAGAGGACCTCGCATAGGATAGCACCTCTCTTGGAGAGAGATGCGGGGTGGATTCTGTGCACCAACGGACGGCGGCAGATTAGTGGTAAAGAAGTTCGATGGAGAAGGATCCATCGATGTGGGTTTGGTGGTGGGTAAAGAAGAAGTAAATGTAGAAATACCGACTTCGGAGTCGATCGGGGGAACGCGGACTAAACGGGCACTAGAATCCCATGTCCAGCCTATCTTGCACTAAAAGGGTTTAGTACAAGTGGCAGCGTGAATATAATTGGGGGAATTGAATGAATGTGATTGGTGTTTGTTTTGAAAAATATACGGATTTTTGAAAAAAAATAAAATGACGCGATCACAACAAATGCAACAAGAAACCCTAAAATCTAGTGGTCACCCAGGTCAAGGCTCTAGACCGCTCCTAATTGCCAAAAGACAAGTCGCAGGATCAATCCTCTACTGCCTCTTTGTCTCTCCTGTGGCCAGGTAAGTTCCAGGTAAGTGGGAGGTTCTCCACTACGTAAGTAGTGGGCCTAATTAAGTAACCACTTGCCTTAGACACACTTGCCTTAGACACCACAAAAGAAACGCAGATAAACAATGGATTACCCACGGCCTTCTTCTGTCCTAAGTGAGCGCGACGGTCCTCAGAGTCATCTCTAGATATTTTTTAGTTAATGAGGGTAAATGCGGATGCAAGTTTGTGATTTTTGGGGCTTAGGAAGGGTAATGAACTCCCCACCTAATCTGGATTTGGCCGTGCCCTTTAATTTCCCTATTAATATGCAAACAACCAATCAAAACACGCACAATTTTAATTGTTTTTAGTGGCGCCGCAAATTTTTGCAAAGAAACCTGCAGCAAATAGTTAATTGGAGCAGATTGAGGAGGAGATAAGAAAGTGTAGAATTCACCTGAGAAAAATAGAACAGTAACTCTACAGTAGCGCCGCGGTTGCGAGGCAATTAGGCCCTTAAACCGCGGATCAGCGGCGGTTTGAACTGTTCACTGCACACAAAATTCACAGCAAGCCTCTGTTCACTTCCTCAGTCCTCTGGAATATTCCAAATATTTTTCCAATTGCACAGCAAGCTACAGATTTTCTTGCAACAATTCACAACGAGTTGTTTAGTATTTTGCGCGAATTTTGATCTCAAAGTTATGATGGAATAAATCTTTCAACTCAAATTTCAAAAACGAACGAATTAGCGCACGATCCCCGGCAACGACGCCATTTGATTGAGTACGAATTCCGGTGTGTAGGTAGAAAATGTATAGAAATCACAACTAAAAATATCTTGACCGCAATAAATAACGGTGTCGTATATAGGGCGTTAGTAAGTGTGGATCGTCCACAGGGATTGTGAGATTCGTTCGTATTTGTTTTGTTTGAATTGAAAATTAAGAGAAAAGAAAAGAAAACAATTCAAGATTTATATCAATGAATTTCGAGAATTATCTAGATCTAATCAAAAATCAAGAAAGCATTAAAAATCCTGAATCAAGAAGTGATAGAATTCCAATCGATTTAAGTTTCAAGAATTGAAGTGAAGCTTGTAAGTCCATGCTACCTCTCCCGGTACTTTCGGGCATGCGGAATTTGATAAAAAACAATTTTCTTAGAGGTGGTAACATGGACTTAAAACCCGGATCTTTGTTAAACTACTAACTAACAACCTAACAAGAGTTTACCTACTCGGGTAGGGGCTATACCTTTCTTGAACTCCTTCGTCTTTGACTCCTTCCGGTGTACGGATCGGCCTCATCTCGTCGTCTCCTTGCGCCGAAGATGGATCCACCCGAAAGCTTCTACCTTTGGCTTCTTCTTCGAACTTTGAAGAAACTAGATCACTTGGCTTGCTAGGCCTTGTGAACTAGAATGAGTAGAGGAATGTTTTGGTGTCTTTTTATCTCTAAGGCAATGAGTCTCAACACATGAGAATGGTTTGCCTTGAGGTAGAGAGAGCAAGAGGAAGAGGGAGAGCTTGAGAATGAGAGAGCTCAAGAGAGAGAAAGCAAATGATAGAATGAACCATACTCCTCTCATTCTCACCTCTCATAATTCAAAAGCCATCATAACAAAAATAGTAATCAAGTATTGTGTAAATGGTTTAAGTCAAAATGGCTATATCATTTCATGCACTCATTTTGCATAAATAAACAAGCAAGCAAAAGTCTTTGCCATGGAATGATAGCCATTGTCATGATGATGGTCAACTAGTCCAACCTAGTCAACCGGTCAACAAAGTCAACAAGTCAACAAAGTCAACCCCTCAACAACCATGTCACTACAATACTTAATTAATATTAATGTTAATCATATATCTTATTCTCATTAGGGTTAAGCAAAAGTCAATGGTCAACAGTCAACTGTCAACAGTCAACAGCCAACAACCCCAATGAGAATACTCTGCCTCTGTCTCTCTGTCAACTGTGCATACACACCCGCATCCGCGTTCCGAGGAACACGAATACAAACGAGATAAAATCAATCCCAAAACGTACACTAGGATCCGGCTTAAACCAAAGCCTGCTAGTGTTAACTGTCCGGACACTGTACGTGCACAAGTGCACGGATGTGACCGAACCCTGTCGCAAAACCATGCGACCTCTACTCTTTTGCCAAAAGGCGAATAGATTTCTGTGTGGGACTCTAAAGACTCGACACTACGCTGGTAGTGGGTTTAACCACAGACCGCAAGCGGCACTAGCTGTGCGTAACGGTCCCCAGGTAGATGCCGACAAAAAGACTGACGAGGTGAAACCCATCTGAACTCCTACTGAGCCTGAATGTGACAATCTCCGTACAGTCCGGTCTGTTCGTCTGATACATCGCATGGCGGGGCTAGGGGGAGGTAAACTTCAGTCCCCTAATAGCGGTATAAGTCGTGTCGGAGTGAAGCCCAATACACCCTGAGATAACACTGGAAGCCTACCAGTATATCCCGCTTGCCCTGGCCAGGGACTACTCTTGTAATGGCTCTCCTAGACACAGCGCGATGTTAACCTCCAATACCGGGAGAGACGAATCCTGTCTAACCGTCACTGCCTCCAAGTGCTTCGGGACTGCACCCAACTACTACCTGTTTGCACGACTCATTTGAGCCGTGGTAGGGTAGTAATCAAAGTACAGTGGGAACACACTCGAGGCGAAGTGATAGTGTCAAGTCAGCGGACTAAGCTGTACTCATGTCACCTGGGAACTGATAACCGACGATAGGTATAATACCAACCGGTCAGTTCCCGATGAGTCCTGTCCAGTGTACTCGTAACCTAACGAGCACCCGCATACTATCTCAAGTACGACGTACCGACGGCTGTGGGACAGACCGTTTCACACACTGGGATGAGATGCGCATGCGCTAGTCTACTCCGGAGTATCGATGCCCTGTCTCGATAGTCCTGCGACTAAGGACCTGCATAAGGATGTGCTTATAGATTACCCAGCCCCACTAGTGTGACTGCCATCACAACGCTGGTAATCAAGCAAAGATCCTAAGGGCTCTACTAATGTGTATAGGTGATATACTAAAATAAACACATGTACACATTGAAGTACAAACAAACCGAGAAGCATACTACTATTTTGAGCAAGATTGTATATACAAGGTGAATATCCCAAGCTTCCATTAAGTAATATACAAACCAGTATGATACAGTAATGGCCTCTAGGGCATATACACTAACAATCTCCCACTTGCACTAAGGCCATGTACTGGCATATCGAAGACCTATCATCTCGATCAGCCGCTCGAACTGAGTCTGGGGCAAGGCCTTGGTGAATGGATCTGCAATGTTATCTTCTGAAGCGACTCTCCGAACCTCGATCTCCTGGCGATCCACGATCTCCCTGATCAGGTGATACCGCCTTAAGATGTGTCTGGATCTCTGATAGGACCTGGGTTCCTTCGCTAAAGCTATAGCCCCGTTGTTGTCACAATACAGAGGTATTGGATCAACAATGGACGGAACCACCTGAAGTTCTTTCAAGAACTTCCTCATCCAGACAGCTTCTTTTGCGGCATCAGATGCAGCGATGTATTCCGCTTCCATCGTCGAGTCTGCAACGGTTTCCTGTTTGGAACTCTTCCAACACACCGCCCCTCCATTGAGGGTAAAGACAAAACCCGACATGGACTTGGAATCATCCTTGTCACTCTGGAAGCTGGAGTCAGTAAAGGCCTCGATCTGGAGGTCTTTTCCACCATACACCAAGAACATCTCCTTAGTCCTTCTCAGGTACTTGAGAATGTTCTTTACTGCTATCCAGTGTTTCTCCCCAGGGTTTGACTGATACCGGCTTACCACACTCAGTGAATAAGCTACATCCGGTCTGGTACACAACATCGCATACATTATAGAGCCTACCGCAGAAGCGTAGGGTATAATAGACATGCGATCCCTCTCCAAATCAGTCTTGGGAGACATCTCTTTAGAGAGGGTGATCCCGTGACAAGCCGGTGGGTTACCGCGCTTGGAATCTTCCATACTGAATCTTTTCAGTATGGTGTCGATGTACCTGGACTGTGAAAGTCCTAATATCCTCTTGGATCTATCACGATGGATCCGGATCCCCAGGATGTATGAGGCATCACCCAGGTCTTTCATGGAGAACCTGTGTGACAAGAACCCCTTGACAGATTGTAGCATAGGAATGTCATTTCCTATTAAGAGAATGTCATCCACGTATAAAACGAGGAATACTACAGTTCTCACTACAAATCTACTATAGATGGATGGTTTATCAGGATTTTTGATAAAGCCAAATTCCTTGACCGTCTCATCAAAACAGATGTTCCAACTCCGCGATGCCTGCTTTAGTCCATAGATGGACTTAAGCAACTTGCACACCTTTCCGCTGCTCCCACTCTGAATGAAACCCTCTGGTTGGTCCATATAGACACACTCCTCTAAATTTCCATTTAGAAAAGCGGTCTTTACGTCCATTTGCCAGATCTCATAATCGTGGAAGGCAGCAATGGCAAGAAGGATCCGAATGGATTTCAGCATAGCCACTGGAGAAAGGGTTTCGTCATAGTCCAAGCCAGGTCTTTGACGGAAACCCTTTGCAACAAGTCTAGCTTTATAGGTCTCAACCTGTCCATCTACACCAATCTTCCTTTTGAAGATCCACTTGCATCCTACGGGTTTTACCCCGTCTGGAGCAATGTCCAACGTCCATACTTTGTTGGTGTACATGGACTCCATTTCGGTCCGCATTGCATCCAGCCATTTTACTGAGTCAACGCTCTGAACGGCCTGCTGGAAGCTAGTAGGCTCATCATAATCTATGATGCAATACTCTCTATCCCCGTCTATGAGAAAACCGTAGTATCTCTCGGGCGGATGAGACTGCCTACTACTCCTACGGAGCGGCGTAGGAATGTCCTGTTCTTTTGGACCCTCTGGTTCCACTAAGCTTTCAGTAATAGATCGTGGTTCTGGAATTTCTTCCAGTTCTACTGCGCTCCCACTAATTTCCTTTTCTATGAACTGGTGTTCCAGAAAGTGGGCATGACGAGAAACAAAAATCTTTTGTTCCTCTTCGCAATAGAAGAAATATCCCTTGGAGTTCTTTGGATATCCCACGAACTTGCACTGTACTGAGCGTGCCTCGAGCTTGTCCGCATGCTGCTTTTTGACAAAAGTGTTAGTTATATGTATGACCTAGAGGCCATTACTGTACATTGGATGTATATTGTAGTGGATGCTGGGACATATATAGGTAGGACTTTCTTGCTCGACATGATAGTACGCTATCTGGTTGCACTTTATCTTAACATGTATACTTTCTGTCTCTCTGATTACATGTTGATAAAGCCCATAGGATGTGTACTCGACTTCCAGGACTATGATGCAGATCATACTAGTGGGCCTGGGTAGTCAATGAGTACATCCTTCATTGTTCCTAGTCGTGGGAATATCGAGACGGGGCATTGATATTCCAGAGTAGACTAGCGCATATCTTCTCGACCCATGCGATGGGCGATGGATGATCCCATATCTATTGGTGTTTGACATCGAAGATGGTATGCGGGTGCTCAGTGGAGACTGGGTACACTGAACGGACTCGCCGAGAACTCCCAGATGGTATTATACCTCACGTCAGATGGCAGTTCTCTGGTGACACTGGTACAGCTTAGTCTGTTGACCCGAGATCGTCATAGAGTCTTGTGTGTCTCCCACTGTGCTTTGATTTCCACCCTACCACGGCTCTACTGAGTCGTGCAAACAGGTGGTTTTTGGGTACAGTCCCGATTCACATGGAGGCAATGAGCGATAGGAGGATTCGTCTCTCCCGGTATTGGGGGTTGATGTTGTGCTATGCTCGACTGGCCATAACAGGAAATCCCTGGCCAGGGTTGCTGTGATATACTAGTAAGAGTTATCAGTAGTTTCACGAATGTTATGGACCTCAAGTCGGCATGACTTATCGAGCTACGGGGGTCTGACGTTTACCACCCCTAGGCGAGATATGCGACATATCATACGAACAGACCGGACTGTACGGTAAGTGTTACTGGTTGGATTCACAGGAGTGTGAGCGGGCTTGCTCGTCGATCTTCTGATCGCTCAATACCCGGGTGGCCGTTATGTTTAGCAGACCGCTTGCGACTTGTGGGTGCTTGATATGATCATCATCCGCTACCGGCGTATTGACGAGTCTTTAGAGTCCTACACAGAGGTTTCCTGGCTCAAGCGAAACGAAATAGGAGCGCATATGAGATATGTGCGGGACCGAGAATAATGCGTGTATGTGATACCGTATTCTATTCTCGCGATGAATGTATCGATTAGTTATCTGCGATATAACCTAGTTATCGAATCAAGGATCGATTCGATAAGCCGATACATTGGATACTAGCCGGTTATATGCGATATGACCGGATCGTTAAATCAAGTATTGATTTAATGATTTAATGCATAATTATATATTTGATATATTACTTTACATTAACTAGTATTGGTTCACTTTATGAGGATATTCTCACTTGATGATGCACATTGTATATGTGATATATTCTTGTGCACTTGTTTGTATCATGTTTGATGATACATGCAACCTTGGGTTTGTGTAAAGACTTAAACCATGATTAGTGAATGGTTAGGGTTTCTTTTCTTTTAATTCTTTATCCATTTATTTATTTATTCATTCTTTTTGGCAAAAGAAAAGGATGGTGGCTTTCTTTGTTTTAGATTGAAGCTTCTTGAAGCTTTGAATAAGTCCACCATTCTTGTCTCATGTCTAACCCTAACCACTCATCTAACCCTAGTTAAATCTCTACACTAAACCATGGTTGTTGACATGATAAGTATCATATGGTTTTTTATTTTAACTAATAACTTATCATATATTATCTTCTTCTTCTTCTTCTTCTTCTTCAAGAAGAAAGATGTTGATAGCTTCAATGGCAACTAGCCAAATCAAGTGAGAAATCCAAATCTAAAGTCTACCCACTTCCTATTTCTTCATCCTCTACTTGCCATGTAGTAGAGTGTGTTGTCTTCACAAGTTTCTTGACTTGGCGAAGGCGGAGCTCGTTCTTGTGATGCCTCGACGTAGATCATCTTCGGCATCGAACCGACGATCAAGCCCGCCCATTTCTTCGACGAAGCCGATGCTTGAGTTCAGGGTTCGATTTAGACAGCGGAGGGAGATCATCGCGGAGCTTAGAAAGTGGTGGACCGGATCTACAAAGGTTGTAGTCACTTTCCCTTAGCATTTAATTCGATTACATGCTTGCTTCGCCTATATATCTAGTTGACGATCCGTATTAGGGTTTGTAGGCACCCGTAAAATTTGATTTGTGCATATTTGATCACTTGTGAGACTCCATTAGAGTGCCTAGGAACCCTACAGTGGTATCAGAGCCTAGCTAGAGCCTTAGGCGAAGTCCCGACGGAATTAGAAGTCCGATCGACCCGAAACCTCGATTTTAATATGCTCTCTGGACTTTTTTGAAATTGATGGATTTTTGTGAATTAAAAATATGCAGAAAATTAAGAAGAATATTGTAAGAATTACTGTACAAAACGGAGGGCCTAAATCGATTAAGTAGCCGCGGAAGAGCGGCACAAGCTGGCTTGTGCGGCGCTTCCGCGGCCGTACGGCCTGTTCTGCCAATTTATTTTGCACAGTAATTTTATATTAATATTCCTGAGTTTTCTGGGAATTTTTAATTTGCATTCCAGAGTTTTATTTTCTGGGTTGTATTGGGAACTCAGTGTATCGATCGGATTGTCTAATTTTGTCAGTGTGTTTTTCGGTATTTTAGAATATGTTAAAAAGTTCGATTGGATATAAATACCCACTTTTTCCCCTGCCGGGAAATTTCCAATTGTTGGATTTTTCCGTAGTTTAACGACGTTCTAAGTAGTGCAAGTAACGCGATGGTCCCTCTAGAAGACAACAAACCTTAACTCGATTATGTGACCGTCTTGAACTGCCCTTTGAACCTTCGGGTTTGGGGCAGTACGGCGTGCCACATGTGAGGCGTTTGCTTGACCCTTCTACGGCTGGACCGTTGGTACTGAGGCACGAACTGAATGCTGTTAGACTTATTTCATGGGTTGAGCTGTTTCGGGAAAACTTGGGTGTTCGAATGTTCGATCGGAAAGTTTAACATTTTCTGTTTATCCGGAATGTGATACAATAATTGGAATTCACAAAAGTTATGTGATAACTGAATGAATGTTATAAACATAGCACTTTAGTCTCACTTGATCGGTTGCCACGGAATTTTGATGAGATCAAAAGTCCGTCGCAATCACGTAGCGTACGCGGATACTCGCCGGGTAAACTTAATCGACAGCTTCACCCCATAGCCCTGACTAAGTGACTGTAGGAGAACCCCGTCGCCGAAAGCATCCGTTCGGGTGCTCGCGGCAGCGGTGTTCCGCCTTGGTGCACTTCGTCGACAGTTTCGGGGTGCGGCCGTCTACTATAGTTTGCGACGAGCATTCGATCAGAATGTCGGGAATCCTGTTGAATTGCCCGACTTGATATTGAAAAGAGTTTTCGATAATGAGACTAAAATGCGGGGTTTATAATTGTTAGGCATGCGATGTCTAAGTATTTCATTTGGTCAGGCATGCGATGTCTGAGGAGGTTGCGGATTCCAACTGTTGTAGTTTTACACTTTCCTTTCTGTGACCGTAAGTGTAATATGTGATATCGCCGGTTTCGTTGCTATATGTCAACGACAATTGGGATGCGCATATTTACTTACGTTGATGACATGTGATGTTATGTGTTGCTAGATATGTTATATTGGATCGTCGTGTTTGAATAGCCGGGGGGTTTTTATGTGAGATGAGTGTTTTTCATTTTCATTCATGTAAAAACTTATATGTAATATTCTTTTATTGGGGCACTTCCAGGTTGCGGATGTTGTCACCATTTGTATATTATTTATTTTTCTGCACTAGGATAGACCCAAGGAGGGGAGCACAAGTAATCGGGTTCTAGGGTCCAGTGGGAGACCATCTCGAGGAGTCGAGCCCGGGTCTCTTAACCCTAGAATTGGTAGGGTTACTTGCCGCTCTCGTAGGGGTCTAGGGGTGTGGGATTGGCTATTCATCACGACCGTGGAATCCGTGTTTTATACTGGCTCGTATTGAAAACACGGACGTCCTAGTATATCCAATATTTCATATGTTTCTTCTGCTGTGATTTATCTGTGATCATGTGATGTTCTGTGACAGATATTATATATAGTATATATGATATATTATATAGACGTTGCTTATGTTTTACACCCGCGCTAGCCTGCCCCGCTCTGCCGTTAGTTACCTAACCTAACGGTGCAGACGGGACATCGAGGCGAATGCGGATGGCATAAGCGTACGTTATATTTATCTGTGATGTTTAGGAAATTTAAATGATGGGATATTCATTAATGAGATTAATGAAAGAAAATAAACCTAATAGATGTTGTGGAATCGAATTTCAAAATAAAAACAGGTAGCTACAGTTCTTGCTTTGCATCGCGGTGTTCATTATAGAACATCCTGCACCTTATTCGATGAGGAAAGGACCGAGATCCCTTAACCGGGAGTGACTCCTTTAGCAATAACTGGAAGATGCTACACACTCGGTTTGTCTTTGATCGCTTCTATAGTTTTCGCTTTGCACAGTGATATATATGATATATCCCGCACCTCATTCGACGAGGAAAGGGCCGACGATCCCTTCACCGGGAGTGACCCCTTTAGCAAAACTAGAAAAGCCTCGAAAACATTCCATTTAAAAACCATTTGATTCCGCAACGAGATCAAGTTCAAAGCGTTAAAGGTTTTCACAAAAACCATTCGCAACCCACCGTCATTTTAGGAAGTAGAGTACTTAGTATTCGTGCTGTGCTTGTTGACCATAGTCAAGGCACAGTGTACGGTAGCCAAGTGATGTCTTCCTACACCGCATATGATGCGATTAGTTAGGACAGTCGCGTGACTTTGTTGACCTTAGTTAAGGGTCATGTGGGTGGGTCTAATTAATCACGAAATGACGGGTAGAACTTGACTAGTACTTATGATTTGTTGACCATAGTTAAGGTCATAGGTGCTAGGGGTAAAAACCTTTATCGGGAGTTTCAAGTGTTGAAATTTGCAATGAGATTGCATACCTTCTATGTGATAGTTGGATCCCGATACCCACTGCGAGTAATTGTTACTCCTGGGAGAGTTTTGCACTTTACAATTAGCCGATCAAGTAGGTGTCTAGAAAGGTGTCAACGGGGTTACGCCTCTGGGAAAACGAGGTTTACAGTAATTAGGTCCGTGCGAAAGCACGGGGAACCTCCCTCAAAGTACCGACACTGGCCTGGCTGAAAGATTGGCGAACTTGTAGAGTGTAATTAATCCCGGCTAGTCTTTCCTTTTAAGGTTTGAAGGAGGATTTGATAAAAACAGTGGGAGCCATCCTGATTAGATAAAATATATAACCAATCTGATCTTGCAAGAGCGCACGCTGAGTGTTTTCTTCTCTCTCTCTCCTGGTAGCGACCATATCACGCCTTAATCAAGATAATAAAACGGGCGTATTGATCGAACCCGCTTGTTATACTAAGCTGGGGAACGTTGGTCCCGCTCCAACTTATAATTGTTTTAAGACAGAGCAGGAAATTGGGGAATACCAGATTTCCCATGCCGCCCAAACGAAGAAAGTGCATATGATGCATCTTCTTCGGGTGTGTTCATTACAAAGAACTGTTTCTCAGTATCCTTTGCATCCTGGGTATATGATACCGGATCAGGATCCCAGATATGTAATCTGTTACATAGGGCTAAAAAAAAGGTAGAAAAACTGAGAACGGGTGATAAGTTTCATGAGGCAGAAAACGGGGCAAGTGTTGCAGCCAAGTCTGTTGGTCACTGTCACCCTGTATTACGAATACATTGATTCTGAACAAATGCTATTAGATACCGAACCTGATATACAAAATCATATCAGTCTCTTTATTAGTAAAGAAATGATATAATTTTGTATTGTTGGATAATGTTTTGAACATTTCCTATATCAAAAGCTGATCGGTTCAGGCACGTTATCTAAAAGCATTGACGTTCTAAATCAAACTACAGTTCCCTGTATACAGAACACACACAAGAGGAAGAGTTCAGAAATGAACGATTCGTTCTTGAGGCATTGTAGACTAGGTCATATCAATGCGACCCGACTGGCTGAAGTTACATTTTAGATGCATATTTAAATCAGTTTGAATTTACATCTTGTGAAACTTGTCAGTCATGTCACAAAGATTAGATGACCATAGCTCTGTTTATTAGAAACAGAGAAAGAGTTAGTAAACTCTTGGGACTGATACATGATGATGTATGTAAAGTCTCCTGTCTACACATGCCAGGACTGGTTCTTTATACTTCATTATATTCTCTGATAATCTCTCAAGATTCAGTCATATGTTCCTGTTGAAACATAAGTCCGAACCTTTTGAGATATTCATAGAATATAAGTTAGAAGTAGAGAACCAAAACACAGGTATAAGTATTATGTCCTATGATGAGATCAGGGAGGAGAATACTTGTGCATAGAATTCCTGGACTATTCTAAAGGAGAATGAGATTCTCTCTGAGTGCTACTCCTCTGAATACACCACAGCACAACGGTGTATCAGGGCGGAGCAATTGCACAATATTAGATATGGTGTGCTCTATGATGAGTATTACTGAGTTACCCATTTCCTTTTGGGGTTATGCACTTGAGAAGCTGCATACCTATTGAATTAGGTTTGAATCAAATCAGTGCCTACCACTCCATATAAGATATGGTGCGGGAAGATCCTATCTCTTAAGTAAGTTAAGATTTGGGATTGTCCGTCCTATGTCAAAAGCAAAATCCGGACAAGATCGAGGCAAGATCAGTTCTGTAGAACTGGAAAGGTTCCAGCTATACAAAACTGCAGTTGATGATTTGACAGAACCAAAGGATTCTATAGTTTCCGACGAACCTCAGCCTCTCCGCCGATCTAGTAGGGTTCCTCACCCACCTGAGAGATACCTCGGTTTCTCGATGACAGTGGGAGCGAGGATTGCATCATGAGATGATGACCCAACCAGTTTCGAGCAGGCCATCGAGAGTAGGGACTCTATAAGAATGGCTGGATGCTTAGTGATCTGAGATGGAATCCTTATACACCAACAAAGTATGGACTTTGGCTGCTATAACTGAAGGGTTAAATCCCCATCAGGAGCAAGTATATCTTGAGAAGATTGCTTGGTGTACATGGAAAAGTTGAGACTTTCAAAGCTAGACTTGTTAAAGGTTTTCGTCATCAACCAGGCACGGATAATGATGAAACCTTTTCCAGGGACTATGTTTAAATCCATCCAGATCCTACTTGCCACGGCTACATACCACGACTACGATATCTGGTGGTTGGGTGCCATGACTACTTTTCTAAATATTGATTTAGAAGAGAACGTCTATAAGAACACAGCCAGAGGGCCTCGTAGACAGTGGGAGCAGCGGAAATGTGTGCAAGATGCTTTATGGGATAAAGCAGGCATCACGGAGTTGGAACATCTGTTTTGATGGATTAGTCAAAGAAGTTGACATCATCAAAATGGTAGATGAACCTTGTATAAACAAGAAAGTAGTAGAGAGTAAGGTGGTTATCTTCGTATTGTACGTAGACAACATACTCTTGATAGGAAAAGAGTTTCCTATACTACGATCGGTCAATCTCCTATTATCACAAGGATTCTCCAAATAGGATAAAGATGATACCTCCTAAATCCTGAGATTTGGACCTATGAGATAGATCTAAAGGGATATTGGGGTTCTCACTAGGTATAGTGAGATTGTATCAATCGATCCTGGGGAGAATCACTGGAAGTGTTCCAGGGTGATAAAGACGACTGAATGTCAGTCACAGGCACTGTCTTTACCCTCAGTAAAGGGACGGTATGTTGGAAGAGTTCCAAGCTCGATACCGTGGCAAACTAGATGATGAAGGCTAGTAACATCGCTATTGAAGATACTGCCAAAGAGGCAGTTTGGGTGTATATTGGTTCATAAGATAAACTAGGTTCCTGCCATTGTATGACAATGGAAGTGTGGTTTCGGCCCTGGAACCCTGGTCCCATCAGTGACCCAGAAAAATTCTGAGGCAGCATCACCTGATCATGGAGATAGTTGATCTCCAGGATGATCGAGGTTAGGAGAGAAGACTCAGAGGACAACACGGCGGATCCACACACGAAGGCCTTTTCCCAAAGAGAGACAATTTAGGGGATGGTTGAGTATGTGATACTGCAACCACTACTACGGATGGCCCTAGTGCAAGTGGGAGATTGTTAGTTATATGTATGCCCTAGAGGCCATTACTGTACATTGGATGTATATTGTAGTGGATGCTGGGACATATATAGGTAGGACTTTCTTGCTCGACGTGATAGTACGCTATCTGGTTGCACTTTATCTTAACATGTATACTTTCTGTCTCTCTGATTACATGTTGATAAAGCCCATAGGATGTGTACTCGACTTCTAGGACTATGATGCAGATCATACTAGTGGGGCCTGGGTAGTCAACGAGTACATCCTTCATTGCTCCTAGTCGTGGGAATATCGAAACGGGGCATTGATATTCCAGAGTAGACTAGCGCATATCTTCTCGACCCATGCGATGGGCGATGGATGATCCCATATCCATTGGTGTTTGACATCGAAGATGGTATGCGGGTGCTCAGTGGAGACTGGGTTCACTGAACGGACTCGCCGAGAACTCCCAGATGGTATTATACCTCACGTCAGATGGCAGTTCTCTGGTGACACTGGTACAGCTTAGTCTGTTGACCCGAGATCGTCATAGAGTCTTGTGTGTCTCCCACTGTGCTTTGATTTCCACCCTACCACGGCTCTACTGAGTCGTGCAAACAGGTGGTTTTTGGGTACAGTCCCGATTCACATGGAGGCAATGAGCGATAGGAGGGGATTCGTCTCTCCCGGTATTGGGGGTTGATGTTGTGCTATGCTCGACTGGCCATAACAGGAAATCCCTGGCCAGGGTTGCTGTGATATACTGGTAAGAGTTATCAGTAGTTTCACGAATGTTATGGACCTCAAGTCGGCATGACTTATCGAGCTACTGGGATCTGACGTTTACCACCCCTAGGCGAGATATGCGACATATCAGACGAACAGACCGGACTGTACGGTAAGTGTTACTGGTTGGATTCACAGGAGTGTGAGCGGGCTTGCTCGTCGATCTTCTGATCGCTCAATACCCGGGTGGCCGTTACGTTTAGCAGACCGCTTGCGGCTTGTGGGTGCTTGATATGATCATCATCCGCTACCGGCGTATTGACGAGTCTTTAGAGTCCTACACAGAGGTTTCCTGGCTCAAGCGAAACGAAATAGGAGCGCATATGAGATATGTGCGGGACCGAGAATAATGCGTGTATGTGATACCGTATTCTATTCTCACGATGAATGTATCGATTAGTTATATGCGATATAACCTAGTTATCGAATCAAGGATCGATTCGATAAGCCGATACATTGGATACTAGCCGGTTATATGCGATATGACCGGATCGTTAAATCAAGTATTGATTTAATGATTTAATGCATAATTATATATTTGATATATTACTTTACATTAACTAGTATTGGTTCACTTTATGAGGATATTCTCACTTGATGATGCACATTGTATATGTGATATATTCTTGTGCACTTGTTTGTATCATGTTTGATGATACATGCAACCTTGGGTTTGTGTAAAGACTTAAACCATGATTAGTGAATGGTTAGGGTTTCTTTTCTTTTAATTCTTTATCCATTTATTTATTTATTCATTCTTTTTGGCAAAAGAAAAGGATGGTGGCTTTCTTTGTTTTACATTGAAGTTTCTTGAAGCTTTGAGTAAGTCCACCATTCTTGTCTCATGTCTAACCCTAACCACTCATCTAACCCTAGTTAAATCTCTACACTAAACCATGGTTGTTGACATGATAAGTATCATATGGTTTTTTATTTTAACTAATAACTTATCATATATTATCTTCTTCTTCTTCTTCTTCAAGAAGAAAGATGTTGATAGCTTCAATGGCAACTAGCCAAATCAAGTGAGAAATCCAAATCTAAAGTCTACCCACTTCCTATTTCTTCATCCTCTACTACTTGCCATGTAGTAGAGTGTGTTGCCTTCACAAGTTTCTTGACTTGGCGAAGGCGGAGCTCGTTCTTGTGATGCCTCGACGTAGATCATCTTCGGCATCGAACCGACGATCAAGCCCGCCCATTTCTTCGACGAAGCCGATGCTTGAGTTCAGGGTTCAATTTGGACAGTGGAGGGAGATCATCGCGGAGCTTAGAAAGTGGTGGACCGGATCTACAAAGGTTGTAGTCACTTTCCCTTAGCATTTAATTCGATTACATGCTTGCTTCGCCTATATATCTAGTTGACGATCCGTATTAGGGTTTGTAGGCACCCGTAAAATTTGATTTGTGCATGTTTGATCACTTGTGAGACTCCATTAGAGTGCCTATGAACCCTACAAAAAGCTGGACTTCCCCATGTCTTAATGTGATTAAGATAGGGTCTCTTCCCACACCACATCTTATATGGTGTAGTAGGCACAGTCTTAGTGGGAACTCGGTCCAAAAGGTATGCAGCTGATTCTAGCGCATACCCCCAGAATGATCGCGGCAACTAAGCGTTACTCATCATGGACCGTACCATATCCAATAGGGTTCGGTTCCGTCTCTCCGATACACCGTTATGTTGCGGAGTGTATGGAGGAGTAAGCTGAGAGAGAATTCCGTTCTCTTTTAAATAGTCCAGG